>OY757932.1:38438918-38993534 GCA_963585895.1 Sepioteuthis lessoniana
GAAGGAAACAAGTATAATAGAAAAATAATTTACGTAATTCTAGTGAAAAGAATAGAGAACGATTCAACATTCCTGAACATATTCTCCTTCCTCTACATGACATAGATGATAGACATTGTCAAAGTAAACATGATTCTTACGTAGATGTAATCGTTGTTATAGTTGGGGGGAAAAAAAAGAAAGAAAAAAAAACATGGCTCAATAATTTGAGCTTAGTTTGCATTTTTATTGGAGTTTTTTTCTTCAAGTTTCAATTGGAAAGATTTTTTCGTCTTCAAATTAAAGACAAAAATGTAATTAAAACCTTGAAGTACTTTTCCTTGACAATGTAAATTTTTCACATTTCACTTTTTTTTTTCAGCGTTTGATTTTTAAAATTTAATGTTAATTTTCTCTCGAAATTACAAAAGACTAGTTACAGACATTTTAATCCTTCAACAAAATCGAAGATTTCTTACTGTTCAATACTTTTAAAAGAAAAAGTGATAAACTAAAAAATTTCGTAAAATATGAAACACAGAGTTACTAAAAATGCTTTAAATTTTACAAGGAAAAACATTACTTCTGAAGAAAGATAATATTTTAAAGCCCTAGACGGCACCCTGAAGTATGTACCGAAGCAGCTAATTAAAGTTTCAACGTTATAACTAGAATTTTCTTTTTAAAAGCCTAACAAAAAAGTTTCCGTAATGAAAACTTTAATATTCCTAAAATGAGACACCAAAGTCAAGTTATGACGATTGTCTTTGGAAGAATCGCATAAAAATGCGTTGTGTTTAAAAAGTTAACTATCATTTTGGAATAAGACAAAAGGAAAAAATGATTTAGCATCAAAAAGATCAGATCCACTGTCAAAGATTTAAAATCGTAATATTTCTCCCTCTACCCCAAAAAGCTCGAAAAGTAAATTAGATTAAAAAAATAAATAAAAATTTGTTTTCATTTTCAAGTGTGGGGGGGGTGAAAGATATTCAAAGAATTTTGGACTAAATGGAAACGTGCTATTGATATTATTTCAGGCCACATGGCTAGGCTGGGCAGCTTTTGTGGCCAAATCACAATAAAACTAGGATATATCGTATTTAAAAAGCTAACTACCGCAATTTTCCTTCTGATTTTAGTATGAATTCTGCGAAGTAACACTTTTAGTCAAACAAAAATTAACCAAGAAAAACGGACAAGTGAAGCAGCAAAATAACTTGTCTCCCTTTTTTGGTGTATTAACTAGAAGCCAACAATATGAGTCAGACACACACACCATCACACAGAATTGAAAATTATTATTGTTCTAGTAACTAAGTAATTAACTGAAAGAACACGTGTTCAAATCAAAACATTGATTTTTTTTTTTTTTTTTTTTTAAGAGGAAAACAAAATATTGCTCAAATCATATCTTTTAGGTTTAAACATAAGATCTAGACAAAAATCAGAGAAATTAGAATTTGTTTAGTTTCCGATATTAATGCTTTTGATTTTTAAAAACAAAGCCATAACACTTAATGATTAAAAAGAAACGGGTAATCAGATTTAATTCGTATTTTCCCCAGAGTAAAAAGACAAAAAAAAAAAAAAAAAAAAAAAAACCAACAAACTATTGACTTAAGGAGTTAAAAAGGCTTTTATATCAGTTTTTATTTATTTATTTTTTTAAGGAACGTAAGCAATATATAGATATAAGGCGAATTTCAAAGCTTACCAGAAGCACTAGTTGATTTTTTTTAATATAGACACTTTTGTTAGTACACTTCAAATCCAAGATAAAAGAAGATACTTAAAGTATCGAATTAATTTTTAAATTTCGGGGAAGAAAGTGATCATGTAGATATAAAAGTTAAGTATAACAATTAACAGATTTGTCGAGATAAAATTACGAGGGCAACGGCAGAAATTTTCAAATATATCAAAAGAAAAAAATGAAATGAAATCCGTCATTTGTTGTAAGTGGCTAAGAAAAAGAAAAAAAAAAAAAATGGTTCCTTTCTAAGGAGGGAATTTTATATCACGCTCAAATTTTTAAGTTCAATCAAACATGCTTCTTATATCTTGACAGATTTTACATGTAAACGATCAATCAATTTTTTAAAACTTAGAAAACGACTTGAGAATCCATTCGGTTCTTGTAACGGCGGTCCATAGTGATATTGATTCTATATAGGATGGAGTCAAGGCTGTTATATAGAATTTGGATTTTAGGGGTGGGGAATTACAGACAGACTCTCCACTCATGAGAGAGCTATTTCTCACACACACGTGAGAATTCTAGATGAGAAAGTTTGTGAATAAGTTCTTTTATATATAAGGCTTAAAACACAACCGGTCTAAAGTTAAGGAAGGAAGAAGGATAGGTTGGTGACAATAACAATAGATTGTAACTTATTGTCAAGTTAGTGAGATTCATAAAATAAAAAGGAAGTAAACACTACATACCGTATGTTTATTTCTGTTTGTCTCCAAGTATCATACAATATCTAATTTCCATTACTAAAGAATCACCATGAACGTTAAAATGTTTACAATTAGTAACTTTAAACATTATAAACAAAATACATATATTTTTTAAGCAAATTGAGAACAGCGACAACAATCAGAGCCAATTCAACTAAAAATAAAATATAAGAACAGGAAGAGGAAAAAAACAGTGCAGGATGGTGAAAAAGCCATCGTATTAATTTATTTGGAATAAATAAATAGATAAATAAATGAGTAAGGGTAAGCAAAGGAACCCATAAAATTTACAAATAAACTTGCAATAGCTGAATACACTTTTACAGAACATGGTAAAAGTTAAAGCAGTTTTTGTTGTGTTTTTTTACGAAACTAAAAACACAGATGGTCTTAAAGTAAAATATTATGCCAAATAAAACAAGCACAGGTATTATACACGTTTGACAGGGACAAAATAATTTTGTACAGTAGAAACAAACACTAGAGAGTGGGTAAGTACTCCTTTTCACTCTTTTTCTTTATAGAAAGGGAAGAATCAAAGTCTATTAAGAAAATAGGAGCTTATAAAAAGCATTTAGGTTGTCATGCCTGCACCTTTACTTACTACTACTACTAATAATAAATAGTAAGCATATTTGAAGTCGTTGTTCATTCACTTCTTCATCCTGCACATGTGTAGATTATTAAACAGCATTTTTCTGCACAAAATCTACATACCTGCCGTGGTCCAAAAATCAGTTATTTAAAATCCAGTTTAGTTTCATAAGAAGTAAACAAATCAAGTAAATCCGTAAGGTATTGCTTGGGCACTCTTTCTTTCTCTTATGTTAACTTGGCGGTAGTGCCAATGTGAATAGGGGTGATATGATTATTAGACTGGTCTGCCCGAGCGAGTCGATTATAAGGGAGTGTAATGCAACAGAAAAAAAAAGAAGGAAATTGAGTTAAAAGCAGTCAATCTCTCTCTCTCTCTCTCTCTCATGCTGCAAAGAAGACAATGTTTTCTTTCAGTTGAGTCTTTATTTTTTAAAGTTTTATTTTGTTGTATTTTAAAAGGAGCTTGTATTTTTTGTTTTCTTCTTCTTTCTCATCAGCTTCAACTCAAACCTTTGTTCGACAAAAACTTTTTCCTATTATCCAATAAGATAATTCGAAAGTAAAAATAAATAAAAATACTTCTTTCTACAATCTGAAATTATATGAATCTCAAACAAGAAGCATTTGATACATCGGTAGGTTTTTTATGACAATTTTTGTTTCTTTCTTCTTAAAAGATAAAATGAATTTGGTAATTATTTTTGTTTTGTTTTGTTCTTTAAACGAGGATCATAAATGCGTTATTTTATTTCAAAGGTTGCATTCTAATAAAATTGAATGTTTTAAAAATGCTCTTATTTCATGAATTTATATGCATAAAAAATATAAGTAACCCAAATCGAACCTGCAACTAAGAAGAGTTATGGTCCCAAGTCCAGCCAATCTTAACAACCGTTTCTCATTTGAACGACGATCCATGATTTGATTAATTATATTGATGCTCCTGTTGAACCCTCATTAGGATTTCATTTGTTAACTATCGAGGTTTTTGATATATGAATAATTTATATATCTATTGAAAATGTTCATCGTAAAGTCAGACCCCACAAAATCATCATATAGTTGCAAATTATTGGACAGGAAATTGCTTTATTCTGTAAAACCATTTTAAGTGTATTGCTCAAAAATTTTAAAAATTAAAAAAAAAAAAAAAACACGCTTAGATATACAGTTTTTGCTGGGCTACGGTTACATACATGCAAATATAATGAGAATTTAGGGAGCGGGGATTTCGCTGCTTCTTTCTTCTTTTTCTAAATGACTTTATGCCGTGTATTCATAACTGGATCAAATTGACAATGAGCTTTAGGTTCTAGAACGGGTTACTTTAGCTTTGTTTTTGTGAAATATTTGTGATATACACAGTTATGAATGAAATATTTCCATAAAATATGCAGCCATGAATGAAATATTTTATGGAAATTTCATGAAAAGAAAGTTGTAACAATAAGGTACACACAGGAATATTATTTTACAAAGCAATAAATCCAAATTTAGTTCCATAATTTCGAATATGGACAACTATGTAACTACACCAATAATTTTTAGTATGTGTGTACGTGGATCAACAAATCTGTTGCCTTAACCATATGCAATGTTATTAGCAAAATTTTTCTTAAAACTTTTCCCTGTAATGTTCAATATTCAATCCTTTCCCTGGATTGCTCCACTTACCCTTGATCCGTACCTTATAATGCTGAGTGTAAAACAAGGAGGCATCACATATCATTTTTTTGAGTCTTTGGTATGACTCAACCTGAGACTGAACCCCAGCCTCCAGACCACTGGCAAACACTCAACACACTATGCAAATGGGTCGGTATATATATGTATGTAAAAACACAAAAGAAAAACTATTTTACATAAGGGATTTTGTAAATTTCCAGCACCAATCTGACCAAATAAGTAGACAAATTGAAAAAATCAGATCTCTGTTTAATAGTACAAATAGATATGATATGGAATGTTTATGATAGATAGATCGATAGATATAGATTTTTTGTTAAATAAATTTTGGAATGCTAATTACACTAATTTGAAAGAATGCTACCAACAGAAATAAAATGTTTTAAAACTTTTTAATCTTTTTCATTTCATTCAATAACTCACACTCCTGGATGAAGGTTTAAAACCCAAAACATTTAACACCAACAAATAATTCATTTTAAAAAATCATCCTCTGAAGACCTTGAGTTTTTTCATCTCTGTACATTTTTATACAGTTGGATTTTTTCCACTTTCTCCCTCACACACTCAGTTCAAATACATAAATTGTCTACTTTTTATGGCTAAGCAAAAAGGAAAAGATCTGGTTTAGCTAAATTTCAGGATGGAAATTATATTGAAAAATAAATTTTTATTATTAAATAAATACTCTCTTCATCATCAGACTACAAGTCTTATGGCTACACCCAAATATATATATATAGACAAACAAACTTTCAAAAAGGTTTACACACAAATTTATAACAAGAATAGAGAATTTGAAGTGTGTATCAAGTTTCGTGGCATCAATGATCCCTTTTCTGTAACCTTTTACAGTGAAGGTGATGAAAGGCCTTGCTTAAGTTGATTGTTAGTAAAATATATCTCATACTACATTTTTTATCCGGATTTAAAGGCTAGATATAAATTTAGTTAATCAAATAAAAAAAGTGTCTGAAAAATTGTCAAAGCACAAATAAATGAAAATTTTTTTTTAAATCGAAAAAAAATTTTTTTCTTTCGTTTAGCTCTAGGTACGGATTTCCTCCTGAAGTAGAGAACGAATCATGATAAAAAGTACTGTTCTCATACCTCCTGCTTAGCAGGAGGTATAAGAGAAGTGATAAATTGTTTCTTTCCTTATTTAGTATTTCTCATGTACCAACCCAGTAGTTCTTACTGCAGCAGTTACTGATGCAATGAAAGTTAGGAGAAACCAGTTTCAGTTTTTATTAAACAAGAAATTATATGAAAATAAAATAAAGTGAGAGGAAATAAATCACCCAACTATAAATTTGTGATGCAAATATTATAATTAATAAGGACATGAAGAATCAAATGGAATTTCAATATTTGATTCTTTAAATAAAATATCATATAGAATTTACAAAATTTTCTTTAATCTGGTGCACAGGCCTCAAATTGCTTAAATACCAGGTGTTTTCAATTGTTCCACAAAGCAGACTTATTGCTGTTTAACTTCAATGATCTGGCATGAAACAGTGTTTCAAATATGACTTGATGGTAAGTTGATTATTACAGTTCATAGAATTTACTTAGTTTTACTTTGACATATTACAGGCTACAGATTGCTTACTGTACCTACTTTTTCTAAGTGGTCACCCATTTACATTCCAGGCAGGATCATTGCTGCTTAAATTCAGTAATCTAATGGGAACTTCAGCTTTTAAGTATGACTTGACCATAAATTCCTTAAAAATCTAGACATAGCTCAAATTTTGCACAATGCCACAAGTATGAAATTTTATAAAACAAATGAACATTTCATCAAGTCATTCTTAGGCAGTAGCATATTTGGAAAAGAATAAACATTTGTTCTAGATATCATGTTTAAGATTTTAATCAATTCCAAAAATATTACATACCAGTTGAAGTATATGAAACTAACTAAAAATCTGTTCTAAAGGCAATATATTAAATTATATGAATTGACCATAAATTTATCAATTTCAATTTTGTGTTTATTGCTGCATTAAACCAGCAATAAACACAAAACTCAATAATATCATTAAAAGATCTCCATTGTTCATATTACAAATTCAAACTTAACATGTTTTTTTTAAGTCTTGATTTTCCAGTGGCCAGAAATGTTATAGGAAAAAGTAATGAAAAAACAACTTTGGTTTCTACTAAAGGAAATTTTCAGTAAGACATCTACTTTATATGGTTAAGCTACACTGATTCAGTTTAACATTATATTTACATTATAAATCAAATCCTTCACTAAAAAAATTTTTAAACTTTAAAAGTCTTGAAATTCAAAAAAATAATACACTAAAATTAGGCTCTGGGGTCCAATTAAACTGCAAAAAAATTTGGTTGATTGTTTGATTGGTTGATTTTATAGCATGTCAACTCTTCTTGGGTTATTTAATATCAAAGTCTTTTTTACAAGCAGTTATATGGTTTCACGTAACTAACAATAATAATCATTTGTAACCAATTATTGCATCAAGTAATTATTCTTAAAACAAATAATTTACCCACAGTTATATGGTTTCAAGTTTTCTTATTTCATACTAATGATCTTCAAATAGATCTTTTTGACATGTAGAGTGGATGACACCACACTCTCCAGGGCTCCAGAAATGAAGCTTCAACATTAGATACAGTTTACATAGGACAACGTTTCTTTTGTAGGGTGGATTCTTCTTATTATTCAGGGAATACAGTGAGCATATTCTAAGCCCTACCAACAGGGGATCATAGTTCTTGAGTTATTCAATTGTCGACAAATGGACAAAAAAGACACTTGGTTAATTATAGTCAGATTAGAATAAAGAATGCAATCCAAAAATATTTCATAACATCTGAATTATACAAAATCTGTACAGTGTGAACTTTTTCTGATAAAAAGTTTGTTCATTTTCTTGTCATATTTTTATAAACATGATCTGGAAAACATTAAGCTTATCAGCAAGCATCTATACTTTTAAGCACTTATATCCTCATCAAATCAGTCAAACAAAATAGTTCAAATAATTTTCTTCTAACAGTCTAAAAACAAAGAAAATCAAAGGGATCCTAAGGAACCCTTTATCAATAATCAATAGTTAACTGAATTAAAAAAAATAAATTCACTGTAAAATTTGAATGTGTTCAAGTTCGTCTATATGTAATTATAATGTGTATCAAATATATTAAAACATAATTCACTCTACTTGTTCAGTATTAAAAAGCAAGAATTTTTCAATGAATTCTTTGGGGCATCATCAATGTCTTTATTTTCATCCCAACAGCTAGTGTAATCCCTAAAATTACAAATATGGATGTTGGTTGAAATAATTTCTAAAATAATAACAGTGTTTCATGTCAAAACTTCAAACAATACTTAATAATAATGTTTCTTAAGATCATTTCCATTCACTTTATAATAGCCATTTACTAAGCTTAACTTAGTCTGGTATAAGGCCAGAAGTATGAGGCACTCATTGAGATTCACACTCTTGAATAATGGTCAGCTAACCAAGCTCACTAACCATTACAACATAAGAGGTAATCTCCAATCTCTTTATATGTGGTGGCATCCATTATTCTCAGAAGACCATAAATCTGCATGTAGATCTGGAATAACTGTCATAGGAAATGGATTCAGTGATTAGAGTTCAAATCCTGGATGAGGCTAGTTGCATTTCAATTTGTACTAATGCTTTGAGAAAGGGAGGAATCTTTATTTTCTTCTTCTAGTTATGGATAAATTGTAGGTAAATAATAGAAGAAATAGCTTCTTTAACCTTGGTACAGCAACCAGCGCAAGAAAAAGCAAACTCTGAATTCAAACCAGCTGTACTTTACTTAAAAATTGATCTTATGTCTCATCCTGCTCATGTCAGAAGGATTGGTTAAATACACACAGGCATGCACAGGGTTGTATAGAAGACCAGTAGTTGACCATGCACCAAGTCTATTAATATAGTTCAAGATAAGGGCAATGTCCCATAAAGCTTCATATCATGGCATTGTAAGAGTTGCAAAGACAAAGTGGAAGATAATGTAAGACTGCCAAAAAGACTCCAACTCCTAGTTTTGAATTCAGAGTTTTCCTTCTCTGCAATTGGTTATTCACCAAGGTTAAAGAGTTCAGTCTTGTCCTACTATTTTATTTTAAACATAGAAGAGGAAAGATGGATTAGAGCAAAATGAATACAAACAACCTTGGCTAGAATTTGAGCTGGGCTTACCAATTTCATTTTCTATATTAATAACTATGACAAAAACCACAGCAAACCTTCAAATAAATACTGAATATTACGAGAGTCCAAGTCAAACCTGGACCAGATAAATACAAACTGTGAAACTTGGTTGAAAGGATTAGACTATTTCACTAAAAATATATATTTATCAAATATGAAAAGTGATGAATGGAGAGTCACCTCTTCATTGGCATTACTCTCAGGTCCACTCTGACCTGGAGAGATAGGACCTGATAGGGCTCCATTTATGAGTTAAACAAATGTCTGAAAATTATTTGTATCATACTTGATGCCATATAACTATGTCCAAACAAATTATCATTATTATTAAATAAGAATAGTTACTAGAAATCATATAATTGTGTATAAGTTAGTATTAAGAATAGTTACTTGAAACTATAATATTTTAAAAATGATAATCATGTTACTTGAAACCATATCATTGCTTGAAAAAAAGAATGACTATGATATTAGATAACCCAATAAGGGTTGATATGTCATAAAATCAACCAACAAACCTATAGATAAAAGGAATAACACATGTTTATATAGTTAAAATCCTACCAATATGACAAAAGATAAAAATATACATCTTTTATCATTTACAGTATTTGGACTATTGTCCTCATCTTTATTATTATATTCATGTTTTGGACAATGAATCCTTTGGCTTTCTTCAGGTGTTTCTTGTCAAACTTGGGAGACAACAAATTTAGACAAATAATAAAAATATACATTCAATTCACAATACATTCTTTACTTTACAATGAGTCATTAACATTCCAATTCTTTTTTGGCTAAGTATCTACATAACATTATTAAAAGGAAAAGTAACTATATTAGATATTTTATAGAGAAAAGATTGTATCTGTATTTAACTACATACTCTTCATTACAATATATAACACATGGTCTTTTTAGTGATTAGTCCTACGCATGTACACAGGAGCAAGTCCAACATTACCTCAGCAATGACCATCACACATGTCGGTCAACACTAATCTTGAAGAGAAGTGACTTGTTGCAATGGGAGAGGTGCTGCCACAGGATTGGGATCCCCAGGGTTAGGCTTGCCTCATTTTTTTAATTAATTAATTTTACATAAAGCAGCTCCATAATGCTATTCACTCCTCCAGAAATTAGAAAACAGCATGATATACTGTTGGCATTTATGCTAGAAGCTCCAATATGAAGATTTCACAGTCTGTGGGTGTCAATCTGAGAAGAGTGCAAAGGATTTCAAAAGATGAGTCCAATGATGATTACAAAGGTAGGATAGCTTAGGAGCACCACTCTGATCATTCTGATAAGAAAAGAACTCCCAAATTTCTTGGTGAGATTCAAACTATGATTGACAATGATCTCAGCAAGCCAATCAGGCCCATAGCCAGAGACATGGGAATGTCTGAGTTTCTTATCAGGCATGAAGACATCCAGTATTTCTTATTCAAGATGAGAAAGGGTTAATTTTTATCACAAGCTATAGAAGATAAGTGGAAAGACTGTGCTGCAAAGCTTTTCAACAAACCCAAAACATCACCTCCAACTGTGAACATGCTTTGCTTATTCTCAGATGAGAAAAATTTCAACCAGAATCAGATGGTGCACTCACAGAACAACTGTTAGCTTTCTTTGTCCTCACAAGATATACCAATTGTGATGAAAACCAAACACCCAGTTCACATCATGGTGTTTTAGGTGGTCACTAGTAATGGTAATGTTATGCCTCCATTCATCTTGCCACGTTGCCTCATACTCGGAAGTCTACATCAAGTGGATGAAAGAGGTAGTGCTTCCCTGGATCAAGACAGTGGCTGCTGGAATACCTTATGTCTGGCAACAGGACTCTGTGCTATGCCACACAAATTAGAAAATCCAGTTCTGAACATGAGAAAATTTCTGTAAGAACATCATCCCTAACATCTAGTTGCCTCACTCCCCTGATTGTAATCTCCTTCATTATTGTGTGTGGTGTGCATTTGAGCAAGAGATCAACAAAACTCTGAGCAACACCAAAGATAAACTAAAAGCAAGGATAATGACAGCATTTACCAATTTAAAGAAGGAGACTGTCAGAAACAAAAGTACCACACAATCCTTGGCCATGTCACCATTACTCATCTCTTTGAATTTTAAAAATAAAAATTTCCAACTCTTGATTTATGTTTAAAATCTAATTTTCTCTGATCAGTTGCACGAGTGAGCACAAAGAAAAGCCTTCCCCACTATTCAAATCACTCATCCAGTAATTACTATCCAACACATGCTCAAGTGTAACACATGCAATTTGCAATCATTATTATTGAGAGAAGAAGCATCTGCTTCATTCACCTTACTAACTGATTGCTTTGAATTGTATCCAGACTATCTCAGAATAACCTTGAAAATGCAGCTTGCAAGAAAACAAATCTGCTCTTTGCACTAGATCCATTCAGATATAATTCATTCACAATTACAAAAATGTTCTTTGGCAACCAGTCATTTGGCAGGAAAAAGACCAAAGCTGCAGACTGAAGGCATCTACTCTCTACAAAGAAGCAAAGATCCCCTACACTCTTTAAACCTCCATTCACATTCATACAGGTGTCTTCAAGACCTTGTTTAATTTGAAACTCTTCCGCTTATTGTAAAGAACAGTACACTTATTCAGCACTTAACTTCTAAAAGTTATATATATATATATATATTAAGGGGGAGTCCTCATGGCATTGTGGTTAACATGCTAAACTGCAACATCATTGTAAGTGCTTTCAAACTTCAATCATGTTATTAGATTCACTTTCAGACTGATACTCTCACCAGCTATAGGTTAAATAGTAACACTATTGTTTTTTTTATAAGGTTGATGGGCTATAAACATACATATATATCATGCAACCTATTGTAGGTACAAATTTAGAAATTTTATTCTTATAACAAACTAGCAATACTTTCCCATATTACATATGGTTTGTAAGATAATTATTCAAAATAAAAGAAGTAAAGTCACTTTTATTAGAAATTAAGAAAATTATTCATATCTAACATGTTTTATTTGTCTTTATTGCTTATTTACTAAAGGATACTCCTTTGGTTTACATAGAATGAGGTATTCAGAAGACAGCTTCAGGTTTGTTTGGAGATCTAAAATATCCTCAAAATACCCTAAAAAATTAATAAAAATTTCAAATAAATATACAATCTTATTTTCCAGACTTAAAGAGGTAGTATTGACCCTTTTCTTTTTTATTAGGTTTCTAAGGCTTTTCTTGGCTGGAAGACTGTTGAAATGGAATGAATTCTATCTAAATGGCTCAACACCTGGATGCAAGTGAAAGGGTTTAAGTGCATATATGAAGAGAGAAAGTCTTAATGATTATCAAGAGATTGGGTAAGTGTTATGAGAGGGACACAATTTTAGAGGGAAGAAGACAGTAAAACAAAGTGTGAAAGATAAATTTCACCAAAAACCTAATCTGAGTCAATCTCCTAGTATAGTATAAAACCTTTCCCAGTATGATTGTTACAATTCCTCAGAGTTTGATTGAAACTGAGCCATAATGCAACTTTAGCTGTACAGACAGACATTTGGTAAATCATATGATTTTGTTATCATAAGCAGTTCTTTTGCATAAACAAATATGAACAAATTCTATTATTAGAACACAATGTGATATATATCAGTCACATAACCAAGTCTCAGTACAAAGTAATGAGAAATTCTGTAATTATGAAAATACAAGTCATTATAAAGCTAAAAAGACTCTGACAGTAAGTAAAATTGCAATACTCAGAAAGACAATGGCATTTTTAATGTGGATACAATATATGCATTCATATGAATAGTAGATATTCTGATAAAGGTTTCAAAATCTTAGGTCATCTGCTAATATAGTAACACTTTATCATATGCATGAGAAAGTACATTGCTGTACTAATGCCCAAATAGGATATGCAGTGTATTAATACTGTCAATACACTTTAGTACATTTTGAAACCTGTACAGTTATTGATCTGCATATATAATGATTTATAATAATCATATTAGCTGTGTATTCAAACTTGATTAAATTCAAACATTTATATTCAAAATGTTGGAATTTTACTTTCCATCAGTATATGGTATTTAATTCATTTTTCGAAGAAAATCAAATATGTCTGCATTTTTTAAAAGTAATAATGAGATAGACTATATTGTTCTCTCTCTCTCTCTCTCTCTCTCTCTCTCTCTCTCTCTCTCTCATGCTCTTTGACTTATTTCTTCTTTTTGCTATTTTCCTAAAATTTTCTCCTTCCTTCTCTTTCCTTCCAACTAATTCACTTTTTGTTTTTTGACTCCTTCTTATAATTTCTTTTTTTCTTCAGTTTACTCAAATGATTTGAAAGGATTTCAGTTGGCCAACACTCTAGCACTCTTAGTTCAATAGTACCAGTAACGCTATCATCTCAAATACATAGACAAGCAGAAGCATCAATCTATCCATATATAATTTTATCATTTATGATGATTACTGATACCACCCTGAGAAAGCATACTTTCTATAGGGTCCCCACCTTAAACCAAACCTATGTCCTTTTTCAGTAGTGTGTGGAAGCAAGTAAGGGAACCCCATTTTTAGAAATTCTTTCATTTGGTTAAGAAACATGAACATTTGTCAACCTAGCATACACTTTCCATTCATTTGGCCATATATGACCACATTTTTGAGTTTTCCTTTCCTCATAACAAAAAATTTCATTTGTCATGATTTCATTATTTCCTGTTTGTCCACTCTCAAAACCTCTAAATTAGTTTTTGGAACTGTATAGAGATACTTTATAAATTAATTGGTCAATCAGATTTGAAAAAGAAGAAAATTTTAAAAAATAAAGAATCAGAAAGAAAAGAGATGTTTGAAGATTAACAGTTTACTGCCAATAATCTAAGTGTAGTATCTGTCTTACCCTATTTTAATCGCTTTAGAATATTTAAAATAAAAATGTAAGACAGCCTGAAAAGAGGTTTGATAAATAAAATATAAGAAAATGATCCGTTAGTTTATCCATTTATAGTACTATAGCCAGGCAGATCAAAAAAATATTCAATATTTAGGCAAATCATGAACTTTGAATCCTGTTTCATATCTTTAGCACTAGACTGGTTCCAATCAGTATTCAGTGGCAAAACTGCTAACTCCTAACAACTACAAGTAGAGTAGAACTGGAGTGATGAGGGCCAAAGAAATTCAACTAGACATTTAAAAAAGTGGAAACAGTTGGTAGAGGAAAGTTTATAATAAGAATAGATCAGTTAATATCCAACAAATGTCCATCATAACCCATTATTCAGTAAAAGCAAATATTAAGAGAACAATTCTTCTTAGTTACCATGTATTTCTACATGTAGTTTCACTCATATTCAAACCTCCTGTCATACTTCCTTAAATCAAAAATTTCCATAATACTCCACACAAAGATAATATAGATAAAAAAATAGTGGGTTGTTTCCTATAACTTATCTAGGCCACCAGAGTACTATGCTAAGTAAATCATAGCAACTCTCAAAGTACTGGGAGGTTACTTGGTGGTAGCATATGACAGGTTGAACTGGACTACAAGATACTGGTAGTTATACCCCTTGAGAAAACAATGATTAAGTTGAAAATTGAACTAGACATTACTTTATTCTTAAAGTTAGAGCATCTTATTTTGTACTGTGTAACATGGTAGCAACTAAAAGGAATACTGGTTGATCTGATTTATTATGAAACTCCAAAAGAAGATTACCTAAGTTAAAACACTCCAACTACCCAGCTGTTTATCCATAGCCAATAGAAATGGATTCATGCTTTCCCCAAAGACATTAGTTCAAACTGAATGCAAACTATTACAGTCAGAATTTGAACTTGATTTGCTGATTCCATTTTCTGTGTTGTTAGACCAACTACACCTACATAGTAAACATAGCTCATTAAGAAAATATTATTTCATGATAAAAAATCTTCAATAAAAGGAGCTAGAAATTATACTAACTTATACCTATATGTCGTTTTGTTCTTAAAGAATTATGTATAGTATTGGCCATAAATAAGTAAACTCCCAACAATTTTTATAAAAAGCTAATTTTCTTCTAAACCAATGATAGCTAGATTTTATCATTTCAAGTGGATCATAATACAATCAAAATGAATATTATTCATTACTAAATTCAGCACCATTAAAACTCTGTAACCAAAGATATGATTACATAACAGTCCAAAAATAAGTACACTCCTATGCAAAATTCTATAAAGCAAGTATATTTTCAAACCAAACCTGATTTTTTTCCTTGGTTACAGAGTTTCAATCATTTCAGTAATAAATGATAGCTAATAATATCAGTTTTGAGTGAATAATCAACTGAAAAATAAGTTTTTAGATTCTGAGTTTGTGCTGAATGTAATTTTTAAATCATCCAAATTCTCAATATAATAGGGATAACTATGAATTGTTAATTAGAACTCTTCATTCCTTCTTAAACAAAAGCATTGGTATGATTATGGACTAGTGTTACAATGTGAATCAAGGTTGTCTAGATAGATAAAACTTACTTATATAGACTTTTCAAATGTATAAACAATACTTCATTTTTAACTGTTAGAACCCAGGATAATTGTCTATTATTCAAAATCTGAGCTGTTATAGATTGACTACCTAAGTGAGTTGCAACATAAAGCAGCATGAGTAGTTTAGTAAATGACAAGTGAAAAAACAGTAGTAAAAATTAATTGTAATAATGGCTGTCAATACCTCATTTAAAAAATCAAAAAATGATAGATAAAAGATGAAATTTATAAATATAAATTATATGTTATTAAATAGGGCCTATTTGTCTTATGTCTTGGCTATGGCACTAAACTGCATCCAGTGATGAAGCTCCAGTTCTACAGCTCTGAGGAATGTAGAGTCACTCTTTCATTGCTATTACTTTTAGGTCTGCTCTTACCAGAAGTGGTAGTACCTGTCAGGGTCCCATAAATGGGTCAAATAGATCTGTTTGAGATAATGTTTAAAATTATTTTGAGTTACATTTGGATGGCGAGTGAGGGACACTTGGTGTGGTTGACCCATTTGGTGATAAGAATATTTTGGTGATTGTGCAAGGTGTGACATCAGCAAATGGGAATCAGGAAATGAAATGAAGGTTTAATGAAAATATAGATTTTCATTAGTTGATAACAATCATATAAACAAAAGCAAAAGATGGGTTAGCCAGTTAGCTAGTGGATTACAAATAAAAGATGATTTAAGAGTCTTGGAGCTTTGGTTTTCTGGGCCCTTCTGCATTACTATATAAAAGAATGACAAAAGAATTTCTCTTACTTTTTCTAAGGATAATTGAATTTCAGTAACCCACTATCAGATGGCTTGAACACTTTACCACCCGAATAAAAGTGAGAAGATATAGAAGAATATAACATATTTGTTCCCTTTTTTTGTAATACAGATAGGAACAATATAACAATTGATATTGCAACTAAGTATGAAGTGTTTACCCGTTTAAAATGATTGTGAAGATGCATTTTTGTACAGTATATAGGTCAAACTCTGATGAGCAAAGTCAATATGCCCAGTCAATATTTTCCTCAAAAAGAATTATAACCCAATTGCATAAAATCTTTTTTAATTAACTGATTAAATCATAAGATCTAGATGTTGAGAGGTTAACATTATCTCAGGTGGAAAGGCAAGAGGATATTCAAAATTTACATCAATGCAACCATCAAACAATGAAGAATTGTACTTTGAAAAAGTAACTCCTTGAATGTTTCTTTATTTTACAAAATTTGTTGTTTTGTACACAAAACATTATTGGCAATTTTATAACTTTCTAGAAATATAAATTATTATAATTTTATAATACTATATATATATATATATACTCACACAAAGTAAAAGTAAAAGTAAAGTTGGTGACTATAGTCAAGGGCAACCTGAAGGCTCTCTTTTCATTTTCTACTACACTGAGGTATAGGGCAGAGCACTACTCCTTTCCCTAGATTGCTCCACTTTACTATTGATCTGTACTTTATAATGCTGAGTGTTAAGCAAGACGGCATCAAGTACCATTTTTTGAGTCTTTGGTGTGACTTGACCAGGGATTGAACCCCAGTCTCCCGAGCAACATTCTACCCATAAGACATATTATGGCACCGAGATAAATGTTTTGTTCATAACTACAAACATTTTTTATTAAACTCTTCTCTATAAGCACCAAATGTTCTATTTCAAAACTATTTTGCATTTTGAATTCTGCTGACTGGTTCATTTTAAATGGGTGCATTTGTCATAAGAGTAATGTGTGGAATGTGTTCTTTGAATAAATGGTAGACACATTACAAACAGATTGCATACTTAATGCAATACTACCAAACAAATTTGTATCAGACATTAGATAAGTGATTAATTAATAACTTAAATACATGTATTGCAATGTAAGTACATTCAAAATACAGAAGATATTTATTCCTTTTCCTTTTTACAATCTTTTAGCCTATTCTAGAGTGAATAAGTTTATATTTTTTATCCCTTAACAACCAAGTGCAGTTGTTTTCAAGCATTAGGGAAAAATATATAGCAAAGAGGTCAAAAATGACTCTTGTATTATTTATAATTTGAAGTATCATGTTTTCTGGCATTCAAAGGATGCAGAGTATGGGTTTCAGCCTACCCCTCTGGCTGTGGGAGTGCATTTAATACTCATAATCTATAATAATTATTAAAGATGTTTATCTCTTCTCTATAGACAGCTCTTTTATTATTATTTTATGTTTTGATGTCAAGCTACCAAATTTTGTATATTTACTGGACCTAGGGGAAGGTTTTGATATAAATTCTATTTTTGCTCTTCCTAAGAGAAAAAATCCTCATCAAGAAAGGTATCTCTAAAAATAATCAGCAGGAAGCTATGCTGATGCAAGATGTAACTCGTCATACAGATTTCAAATTTCAAAAGAAAGAAAAATAACAAGTTTTTATCTCAGTAAAATAGATATTTATATATAATTAAACATTACTAATTAGGTTTATAGGTGATTCTTGATACTGCAGATGTAAAATAATTCCATAGAATTATTGGTTATTAGGACTCATAATTCAGACAAATAAAATTTTAATTGATATATTTCTTAAGTATCATACATTTTAAAAACTATTTCTCTGTAATGGCTCATGAAATATTTTACAGAACAATATTAAATTCAGAAGATATTATAAAAAATATAATTGTTAAATCTCTTTTCTGTTATTTGAATATATATTTTATTGCAATAATTATTGTTTGTAACCATTTTTAACTGACAATCAAAATTGTAAAATAGAAATTGTTTAGAAAAATGAAATAAGCACAAGAGAGTTTTGGCGTGTTGGTTAGGTCCCATCATGTCTGCAATTCCAGTCTTGACCTTTTACTTTATGTAGATGAGTACTTCAGCTAATTTATATATGAATGAGAATTACTAATAGTAAACACCTTGATTTTCTATGAATTTAGAGTAACATGGGGTTAAATTACCAAACCAATACTCTTACAAATATAAGTGTTGACTATCAAAATGTTGGTAAGCTAAGAAAATCAGATACCAGCCAAGCTGAACCAATCTGTAAAATTTGAGGAACCAACAGCAAATTTACAATTAAAAACAGCTGAGAAAAAAAACTGTGGATATACAGCATTAATGACATCACAGTAAGAGGTGCTCTTAGTATAATGGTTAATATCATAAGAAATGAAATAATTTTTTACTAATTCCCTTGGGAAAGGTATCTCTTCTCTCCTCTTCAATGAGTAAATAGTTGGGCAGATTAACCTTGTATTGCATTCTGCTTATGGTGGAACGATTGGGTAAATAGACAACCAAATATCAATATTACAGCTACAGCCATATAAAATTATGAAAATATATTTAAAGAGAAATCTAAACACTTCACAAGTTAGCAAATTATGGTCAAGACAACAGAAATGGTGACTGAGAATTATATTGAATTTTTACGAAATATAGAAAGTAAAAGAGAAAGATACATATATATATATAAAGTAATGTAGTTTATCTAGTTTACTACCTGTAAGAAATTACAGATGTATCTGAACTTCTAAAAGGCCTCATTTCCTGTAGCAACAGAAAGTTTCTTTTTTTCTAGTGCAAAAGCATATGTGTGTATGTGGTTAAAACATATGACTGAAAAATTAATTTATTCTAACACGTTTCAACTATACAGCCTCATCAGATACTGTAAAATTGTTTAAAAAATCTTTTTTACAAATTTTAACACAAAAAATATATTGTTTATAAGATATATAATCTAATAAGGTGTTGTGAGTTTTCTTTATATAATATATACACTAATAATTGCATTGTTTATAAGGTATATACTCTAAAACTACTGAGCTTTTTTATAAAATGATTTTGATGACATTATCATTACTACAATAATAATAATAATAATAATAATAATAATATCCAATCAAATTTCTAGTGAACCGTACTTTAAATTGAATTAAAAGTTACACAAAATCTGATTAGAGTTGTAAGCTGAAAATGGAATATGATTTTATCTGACAGAAGTAAGCAGTATTTTTCTCTTGTGGAAATAACTTTAATATAGTTAAGTTATAACAGAACATCAAGTTCAAAAGTAGTTCACTAGTGAATAAGTTGAATTAGTCAGGAAACTAGAAGTTAACATAAATGAGGCCTACTTGATCTAATTACAGTATAATGTAACCCTTATGACCTTAAAACAGATCACTGTTCTTAAGTTGATAAGATCTTTTAATAATTCATGCATTGGGTAATTTAGAACAACATGACATTTGGCAGGTAAAAAAAAGAACATCTGAAAGACCTTTCTAAGCTTCTTTCATTGCTTAATGTATTGTAACTTTAACAAACAAGAAAAAATATCTGTATGTACTGATTATTTGCTCAGCGTTTTTTCATTCATCTATCCATTTATTTCCTGTGCTCTTTAATTCATTCAATATATATATATAGCATAGTCAGAGGCATGCTGGGTGTAATGATTATCATCATAGGAAATGGACTCGACAACCTCAATTCAAATCCTGGATAAGACATTCATTTTGCACAGTGCCCTTGACAAAGGAATGGATGAGTCTCTTCTGCTCCTAACTATAGGTAAATAGTAGGGTAAACTAAGCTGTTTAGCTTTAGTAAGGCAACTGGTTTAGGTGAATGAAAAACTCTGAATTCAAAACACAAGGAATGCTGTTCTGTGGATACAGTGGTGCACCATTCTTCTCTTATCAGCACATCCAAAAAGTGAGGTAGTCTCATACAAGCTTTCACCTAACCTTGTAAGGCTTAGAATATGCCAACTCCATCCATAAAACTGCATCCAGTGGAATAAAAATGACAACTTAAAACATGCATGTAATTGTAAAATAAAAAATGAATGGTGGGTGTCTTTGTGGTAGAATGGTTAAAGCAATGAACTGCGGAATTGTAGTAAACGAGTTCATATTACATTCACTTTCAGGCAAATACCCTTGGGAAAGGTATGAACCCCCTTATCCTCCCAGCTATGGGTTAAATAGTAACACTACTGTTCTTCTAGGAGAATGGCTTTAGCATTAAATAACCTACAAAGGTTGATATGCCATTAAACAAAGAAGCCAAACCAAACTGAAAAAATGAATGCTCTCTAGGAAACAAATGTAACCTTGATAATATTGTGTATCAAGCCAACATTTCAGCTAAAGAGAATGATAATAATGATAAGGCTTACATAGGTATGACAAGCTTAAACTGGAAATTTAGATATTACGACTACCTACAATCATTTAGAAATCCAACATTAAGAAATCAAACTGCCCTATCTAGGTATTAGTGGGATCTAATAGAACTAGGAATTATACCTGTTATAAATTGGAAAATAATAAAAAGATCCTCCTCAACAAAAAGTTTACATGGTAAGTGTAATTTACGCCTAGAAGAAAAAATATGTATATTAAAATATCTAAATAAAAATTTACTTAATTCTAGAAAAGAAATGATTTAGAACAAAATTCTTAGTATGATTTAATTTGATATATTATTAAAATAAAATATTTAACTACCATTAATTGATTTATAAATCTTTAATTCTATATATTGATATATTAATCCATAATTTTTTACAAAATAGAATAACTAAATAATCAATTTAATATTTTTCTAATGTAGAATACAATTAAATTTAATAGATAAAATATAAACATGTTTTTATAATATGATAATAAAATAAGAAATAAAAAAATAACATTAAAAAATAGGACTAATAGATTTATAACATGTTGGAATTATCACAATACTACATCGCTTTTTTATTACTTTTTATTATTTTTTTGCTGGAGATATACACTAGGTTAAGAATCAAATATTAAATCTTTTATCATAATTTATTAGTTACATTAATAAAATATCTATTACAGATCAATTCTTTACTTATTAAAATTACTTAACGTTTAATATGTGAATTATTAATTCTTTGTTTATTACAATTGACTTAACATTTGATATACTAAATTATTCTTAGTATAAATCACATGAATTTTTACAATTATTTGAATAATTAAAACTAGTTTTTGTATATTAAGATAGAATTTAATTATTATTTCATGATAACACAAATTATATTTTTTTGATATTGATATTTCAATGAAAGTGAAATATAAATTTTATCTATAGATTTAAAAAAGTCATGTATCATGATTTACTTTTTCTGGGATTAGCATTTTTTTATTTTTCAGTCGTATGTAAATTGGGGTAACAGCATTTTAAAAAAAAATTTTTAGAGGATTGTGTAACTCCCCAATGACCCAGAAGATTAAACATTACTGACGACACCTACTGGCGCCGATTTAAGCGTGTATATTCAAGGTGTAAACATTATATAAATGAAAAATAATTATAGATATATCATCTTCAACTTTTAAAAATTTTTTCTTGATTAAAAAATATAATAAAATATATTAAAAATCATTTTAATGAAAAATTATTTGCTTTTTTAGAGGATTGTGTAAACATTATATAAATGAAAAATAATAATAGATATAATATCTTTAACTTTGAAAAAAAATTTTCTTGATTAAAAAATGTGATAAAATATATTGAAAATTATTTTAATTAAAAATTATTTTGATTTAAAAAAAAAAAAAGAAATTTTTTTCAAATCCCATTCTCGCCAGAAGCAATATGAAAACATCTAAATAAAAATTTTGAATTAGTCATCTGAGGAAGGTTTTTTCAAAAACCTGAAATAAATCTATAATGATACCAAGAAAGTGAATTTTTTCTTTGTCTTTATATAAAAGGATAGGTATCATACAATGACTGATGTTTATGCAGCAGCATTGTTTCCAACAAAGCTTTCATCAGATGATGACTCTGGGTTCAGGCATGGTTTCAGGGCCAAAGCATCATTACCACTAACCCAGAGTGCCTCAGCAGTAACTCACAATACCACCAGACTTTGTTTGATTGATGTCACTCTATGGGATTGCTATATCTATGCTGATACAGTTAGAGCCTTATCTTGGATCGTTTTTTATCTATTTCCTCTTGTCTGATGGAGAAAGTCCAAGATTAATCAAGAATACGGAGGTTGAGTTGGTAATGAAAACTCAGCATCTGGCCTCGATAGGAAATACATTAGTTATCCAGCCATTTCTGATACATTGTTCTTGCAGATCCTCATATTTTTCCAACTTATGCTGATGTGCCCAGTCAAAATTTTCTTCAAAAAGGACCATTAACTCAATATAAAAAAGTTTTTTTAATTTAATGGACCAAATGACAATATCTGGATGCTGGGTTGTTAACACTATTTCTGTTGGAAATATGAAATGATGTTTAAAATCAGTTGCAACGTACCAGTCCATGCAGCCATTGAGCAACGATGATCTGTGCTTATTTTTACATGAAAGTTTCGAAATATTTCTTTCTTTAACAAAATGAATCGCTCTATTGATGATATTATTTAGAGCTTTATTGGCAGTCTCAATACATATCGTTGCAGCCTCGGCAAAAATCTCAAGGACTTCATTATGTCTCCACATGTAGCTTCTTAGAATATACTTGCATCCAGTGAGAATATGTTTGAGGCTGGCAGTTTTCCCATATGCTCTGCATTGGTCAGATGTAGTTAACCCCAAAGCATGAAAGTTGATTGGTGTTGGTAAAACATTGGAGACTGCCTTTACAAAAAAACTCAATTTTTGGGGTTCCATGTGCCTAAGGTTGCCCCATGTGATACTTCTGTCTTTTGCACTCTCCCTCTTGGTCTATGTGCCCTGTTTCTTTTGTCCTATAGCTGTAGCAACATGCTTGACTTCCTTGAGATGGTGAATTTCTTCCAAAACCATTTTTCTTTTGTTAATTTTAATTTAAATTCCTTAATCAATATCGGAAGTTCTAGCTTCGTTGATGAACTGTATAGTGCCACATTTGTTAAAGAGTTAGGTACTCCCAACCATTTTTTCATATATTTACTGAGTAACCACTCCATCACTTCAACTTTTGTAATTGATACCTCATATATTTACATTGATCATGATAATTTAGAAAGTAATCCAAAATAAACACACCAAACTTTATCTTTGTTTAGAAGGTCACATTTATCAATGGAATGATAAAAAAAGGACCTGTTATTTCATCAGTGTTGACTTCAGCACTACACAATATCATCTCCATTACCAAAACGAAATATGAAATATGAAATATGAAAACATCTAAATAAAAATTTTGAATTATTCATCTGAGAAGGTTTTTTTAAAAACCTGAATAAATCTCTCTCTCTCTCTCTATATATATATATATACACATACATATATATATAAAAATGTATTTATATACATATATACATACATATATATATTCATTTTGTTTGTACATATGTGTATGTTTCCAGCTTGTTGCTTTTGTCAGGGAACATATATGGCACAAGTCCTTGATAATGGGCTACTCAATGAGACTTGAACTCACCTGTGTTTGCAGTTTGAATGGTTTTAGTTGGTTATGGGTTTTTCTTTGTGTGTGTTTACCTTAGCCTGCTTTATCCCTCATTGGTCTTTGATGCATGTGTGTGTGTGTGTGTGTGTGTGTGTGTGTGTGTGTGTGTTGGAGTGGTTTTAGGAACAAAATTCAAAATAGATAAAGACTTAAGCTGCAACTCAAAAATCGTAGTCTACATAATCAAATGTAGCAAATGCAAAGAAATATACATAGGGTCAACACAGGCCCTTAATACAAGAATATCACTTCACAAGAGCAATATCAAAATAACAGAAAATAGAAAATTAAATATATCAAAACACCTATATGAATGTGATCAAGGTTACTTTAAAATAATACCCATATACCAAACTAACAACTACATGCTACTTCAAATTAAGGAAAAAATTTAAAGATAAATTTAAGCCAAATTTGAATAAAACATAAATCATACACACACACAAATGGACACAAACATACATATATATATATATATATACATGCACAAAAATTAATAGTAAAAATAATTACCAGTAAATTTTGAACCACACTACAACACACACAAAATATCAAGACACACACCCACACTCACACAGAAAATATACACGCACACAACATATACATATATATATATATATATATATACATTCATGCAAGTTTTGTGAAAGATGATGGAACACTGTTTATTATTTTTAATTCTATTTTTTCAAGACTCCTTGTTATTTTCCTAGTGTTGGGATCTAGATGGTAAGGGAATTGTCCCATATCTTCTGCCCAAGCACTTTCAACCATACTTTTGGTCATAATCAGGAGTAGTGTAGTTTAGAGTTAAGTTTTTACTGTTTTAATAATTTGCAGTGTTTTATTTTGAAGTTGTCGGTTGTGTGGAGGACTAAGTACTTTCAGGTTTCGTTTCCACAAATACAACACAAATTTTACAAGCATGTAAACAAATGATATATGATGACGACAAGCATTAAGAAACAAGCAATTTAATAAACATAATAAACAGGATAAAAATAATTAAAAAACAATGTCCATTTTATGTGTGTATGTTTATGTAGTAAACACAGCTAAGGCCAGTTCAATAAAAATGATTTGTTCACCCGTGTGTACCTGTGTACATGTTGAGAAAGTCTATCGAACCAATGTGTCCATAGTTGAATGAACTAAAGTGGATCAAAAATAGGATTTTGTTAAGTTTCATTGCGGGTCCTAAAATTCAAGCACGCAGACATTTCTTGACCAATCAGATTCATATAATTACTTATTTATTTTAGAGCCTAAATATTTTTCTGTTAATTAGTTTCTGGGTTGAATTTTCTAGAATGTTCTTAGTTTGTGTTTTTAGCTGATTGGTTGAAAAATATCAAAGTGTAACTTCAATGTTAATGCGATTTTGATCCAAAATTTCTAGAATGTTCTTATCTATGTTTTTGGGATTGATTATTTTAAGGCTAAAAAAATGTGCATTCTATCGTTGGAATGTTTTCAGCGTTTTGTTTTAAAATGTTCGGTTGGAAAAAGGTTTACAAATACAGTAAGTGATTTTTAGTTATCAAAAATATTTAATATGTTGGTGCTTGTGTTAAATGCTATTTTATTTATGTTTGTTTTTTTTATTTTTTATGCATATTGCTTCTTGGATTTGTAATTGTTTTTATTATTGTTTTAAATGGACATATAAATTTATAAAGTACATTGGTTTGGTTTAGGTGTATTTAAACAGAATTGGTGTTATTCTTAGCGATAAGGTTTGATGTTTTAAATTTAGTGTAGTAGATTATAAGTTTTATTTGTTTTTGTTTTTCGACATTTGATTTTTGTAATATATTTCTGTTAGTGTTGTTATTATTGGTAGTGTTATTATTTTTATTTATGTTTTGAAGATATACTTTTATTTATTGATTACCTAGTTTCTTAGGAAAATTGTTATTAACAAGGGTTTGTTTTATGTTGGCAAGTTCTTTGTAAAATATTGTCTTAAATGAGATGTAAAATGGTCAATGAATTAAATTTTTTTATAATTGCTATTTTATATTTTGGGGGACATTCCCTGTGGTTGTTAAGTAGGGTGGAATTGTCATTGGTAGGCTTTTTATATGGAGATGTAGTGAATTTGTTATTATTGGTGGAGTCGGTAAGTACATCAAGGAAAGGGATTTTTTATTAATGTTGAGTTCAATGGTAAAGTTGAGTACAGAGTTTTTTTCCAGAGTTTTTTAAGCTTTTTAATTTTGTTGTAGGAGTGAGTTGCAATGAAAATGTAGTCTGTATAGCAGATGTATATATTAGGTTTAGTTATTGCTGTTTTAAATATTTTGTTTTCAATGTGGGACATGTAGAATTCAGAGATGGTAGGACCAAGGGGTGACCCCATTGAACTATCATCAATTTGTATGTATATGTGGTGGAAGGATCATAGAATGGAACTTTTGTGGTACAGGTAGGGAGGATTTTTCCAAGAATTTTTGGTTGTATAGCTGAAGGAAGAATTGAGGGGGGATTATACACATTTTCTATTATTATTTTTATGGTTTCTTGAAGTGGAACATTAGTAAAAAAATTTTTTATATCAAGTGATGACATTATGCATTTGTTGGGGTGGTTAGAGTTTAGAATTTGTATGAATTCATGTGTTGATTTCATACTGTATTTATGTGGGATATATAGTACAATAATATTGTTGAGTATTCTTGATATGTGGTATACGGGAGTAGGAATCTGTGAAATAATTGGTCTAATTGGGTTACCTTATTTGTGGGGTTTTATTTTACCATATATGTATAACACGAGGGCAGGTAATATTACCATTTATACAAAAATGGCAGTTGAGGTTGTTAAGTTCTGTTGCCTCTTGTTATATTAAAAGGAAGTACAAATGAGTTGACAAAGATATTGATAGTTTTCAAAAAGGAAGTTTTAATAACAGCTTGAGACAAAAGTAACCCTTGTGCTGTAATTTGCAGGAAGAAGAAAACAGTTGTAAATAGTTGAGCAGGAATTTAGCATTCAGCCAGTGGTCCAGTTGATTTTAGGAGAAAGGAGTAAAAGGTGAAAGAATGGTCACCTAAAGGAACCAGAGGAAACAGTGTTGAATGTGCTCTCTTGTGTTGAGATGTCCATCTGTCTGCTGCTGGAATCGACCCGGGTAAGAGAGAGAGAGAGAGAGAGAGAGAGAATGTGCTCTCTTGTGTTGAAATGTCCATCAGTCTATTGCTGAAATCGTCCCGGGTAAGAGAGAGAGAGAATGCGCTCTCCTCGTTAAGGCTAGTCTGTCCTGCTGTTAGCAAGTGAGGAAGAGAAGAGGTTGAGGGTAATACATAGCCTTTTATGTTGCCCGTGGAGGTAACCCGGGCAGAATGGCATCTCATTGGATGAAATATATAAATTCAAAACTCCAACAGCCAAAACAATTCCCTCACAAAATAATAATTTGAAATTCTTTCTGCTACATATGTACCCGAGTTTGTTATCTCAACTTATTTTGTTAGTTTAATGGATCCAATTTCTGCGTTATTGGGCTGTGATAATTTTGTTAATGTGTTTTTTAAGTTGGTTGGTGGAGATTTTGGTGAGTTTTTCAAATTTTGTTTGGTTGTTGGGATATTTTCAATTTTTTTTGTAGTCTGTTTTATTAATATAATGTAAATATTGGTCTTGTCAAGCAGTTGGTTTGCTGCTTCTTTTAGTGTCAGGATTAGAAATTTGTTTTGGTGTTATATGTAAATATATATGAATATGTATTATTTATGTATGTATATACATTTATACATTTTTTTTCAACATACAATGTGTGAAAGCACGTGCAATACCCTGCCCTCATCAGCTGCCAACAAGGGGTGATAACACAGTTTTGGTAGCTCAAGGCGGTACTGCCACTCTTAGCAATACCAAGCAGCTTTTGTCACCGGGCAGGGTATTTAAAAGAATTACATATATATACATATATATGCCAGATCAATTAAGAGCGGAGATTACATTGGACATTCATCTTCATTTATAGTGTGCAGTTTTTATTTCCATTTGGTACAAGGCTTTATGGTTTTGGGGGGAGGGGAAGGGAGCGGTCATACTATAACTAATTGTCTAAGGGATCCTAGCTAGCCACATTCGCCGACCCATTCAACAGTACAATATATAGAAATTCATCTTTTACCAAGCACACTACATCCACCAAAATATTGCATTTACTCTATGAGAAGACCTACTTAAAATCCTGAGATGAAATGAATGATTTTATTGACAAAACATGATTTATTTACAAAATGTTGTATGATGGAGATGGGAGAAAAAAAAAATCCCCATTTGGTTGCCCTCCCATCCCCCTTCTACGATATGGAGGTTGACTGTTTTCCAGTGTCCAAGAACGCTGAAAACAAGCCGGACCTACCCTAAGTGGGAGGGGGAGCTGATCTAATGGGAAAAAAGAAAAAACAGGGTTGGGCGCAGTGAGGGCAGGTAGGATGAATTTATTCTGATGAGGTTCCAAGATCTTCAGAAGAGGTGGGCTGGAGTAAGGGTGGGGGTTATAAAAAATAGGGATGGGGAAGATCTTGGATGACTCACAACACACTGCTAACCAGGTATTCAAAGGAAAACAAAGTCTACTTACTCGGGATGGGGTCCCGAAGGACTCGGACCACAGACGCCATGCACAGGAAGAGGAGGGAAGGATGCCCCCTTTCGTACAACCAGGCTCACTGCATTCACCCATCTTTTGTCGAATGTTATGCGATCCAAGCGTTTTCTATTGCATCTGATCTTGACCCTAAGCTGATGCCTAAAGAACAATATCAGATTACGAGGAGAAAAGCTTGCATCATCATACAAACCCTTCTTTCATATCATCCAAATCACCATTCTAACTATAGCTAGGATTGTGAGAAATACCATATGCTTCTCACCCTGAAACAGAGGCAGAACGTTGTCTACGACATAACCAATGTCAAGCAGCATGAACTGTTTTGGTTCGATACAAGCCGTTCACTCCCCAATGTGATCCCAGAATGGATGAACTCGCTGGCAGTAGTAGAAGGCATGCTCAGCTGTTTCTTCCAAACCACTGCAGCAGTGAGCACAATTGGGCATGTCTGCCAGGCTCGCTCTGAAGTGCAAGCCGCAAGGTGAGCAATGACTCAGAATTGTTCAAGAAACCTGAACCTGGCGCCCAATTCCAATGGGAGCGGATCTCCGCCGTCCAGCTGCGCTGCTCACTGAGAGGGTCCGAAGCAAAGCCCACCAGTAGTTCGCAATATAGTTCTTTCCGAGGACTGTGAAAGGTCACTGGACCCAGAAAGGTTACAAAGGACAAACGGCGCTTCGTCTCTCGGCTTATGTTGACCTTTAGCCTTGGGATCTGACTTAAGGTAGGGAAAATTCCTACTCGCTTTTCATCTCCACACCATGTCCCCCGACAAGGATCAGCCCAAGTATGTGAGTCTTTCAGCGAGCCAGTGGCTCACCAAATCAGGCATACCCAAACCCCCATTGCATGTACATTGAATGCAGACCTATCTACTGACCATTGGCCTTGGGCCTCCCCAGAGTAATCTTTAAGGACAACCTCCTTTGAAGCCAGGTTCCAACCTGGACATCCACCTTAGCCTGTACTTCCGACCAAGTTCGCTCTAGTTGGAGGTCAGGCTCGAACCACACCCTGAGGAAGGGCTCTGGCAGGGTATTGCTACCCCTCCAAGCACCGAGCCACAAACCTTTGCTTTTGTCAAAATTGACCTTGGCTCCTGCTATTCATTCGTACTCAGCAACCGCCTTCTTCACAGCCTTTATATCCAGATGATGGGACACAAAGACCGTGATATCATCCTTGAATGCAGAAACCCTTGCCGTGAGAGGGCCAGCAAAAGGACACCACGCAGGGCTGGATTTGCCCCCTCATCCCTAAGCCTTCGGAGCAGGGGCTCCAAAGCAAGGACATAGAGAAGAGGAGACATGGGGCAGCCCTGCCAGACCAATCACTTGATCATGAATGCCTTCAAATGCCTTCCATTCACCTGAGGTTTGTGATACATCATCCTTATCCATTTGCGGAACTCCGGTTTGAATCAGGCAGTCTCCAAACCAGACACCAAAAATCATGTGCAGTTTGTGATTTTTAAAAAAACACGTTTGCTTTTAGCCGTTGATATTATTACACGTTTACAGTAACCATTTCTTGATGATACGTAATCCCATGGGAATGGTGGTTCCGCATGCATTTTATTCATGCTGAAAACTTATATATATATATATGTATATATACATATTTTTGTTTGAAAATTTAGAAATAGTATTCCATTTCCATAATAGATGAATTTTGCTTATTCAAGCTCACCAGATAGAATTCAAATGGAATTTGGTTACTTTTTTTCTTTTACTGTTAAATGCTGGTGATATATTTCATGTTATCAATTGTTTACTTATTTCAAAGAACTATTCATCTCTCTTTATATTTAGATTTAGATTTTAGTGGTATTGAGGCTCTATTCAGTATTTTTTATCATTTGCTTTTGTTCAGTATATAAAAATTATTTTTTGCTATAATTATTACTTTCCATTATTTTGATTTTATTATTTAAGGAAAGAAGTTTTTAATTATATTATTATAAGGACTTAGTGTGTAGCTAAAGTGTAAAAGAATTAATCGGATGATTATCTTAGTTAAAATATATAAACGATACCTATTCTTAGTTATCTATATCAATATTATAAAAATTATTATAATTTGCTTAAACATGATTTGAATACAAAATTATTTGATATCATATTAGGTATTTATTCTTATGCCAGAACTTACCTATAAATTCTTTTCTTTCATTGGACCCCCACATATGGCCAAGCAAAAGCAGGACGACCAGCCCGAACTTACATACAGCAGCTATGTGAGGACACAGGATGTAAGCCAGAAGACCTGCCGGAGGCGATGAATGATAGGGAGAAGTGGCGAGAGATGGTCAAGGATATCCGTGCTGGCGGCACGACATGATGATGATGATGATATATTCTAAAATACTAATTTTTCATTTAAGCATGAATTACATCTACCTCATAAACTACTTATAGATGATTTTTTTCAAAATTTTTCAATTTATAATTGGGGTTAACCCTTGGTCCTTTATTTTCTAGTATTATTTTGATAAGTCAGTTTGGTTTTTGAGTAAGGGGTTATTAAATGATTGTCTATGGTTATAACACCGAAGCTTCCAGTTTAATGCTGAGATTCCTATGTAAGCTTTGCTATTTAGTTTACCTTCTTTACTGGAAATGTTGACTTGGTAAACAATATTCTCAATGTTACATTTTCCCTCTAAGGGGCATTCTTCTTTATTCCTACCATGGCCAGAGGAATTACTTATTTCTTTATTTTCCTCATTTAAGTTTGCTAGTAATTTTTTATTGTGGTTAATGATTATTTTCGATAAATTGTTGGTGCATGAGTAACTGGTTTTTAAAGTGTTTCTATTAAATATTTTACTTAGAACGTTGTTTTTCGGAAAATGTTTATTGATTATTATATTAATATTGTTAGTTTACAAAAGAGGGTTAAACCATATTATTTTTCTATGTCTATTTTGTTCTTATAATTACAATTTCCTAAGTGATCATTACTATTGTTAGTGTTATTCATTCTATATTTAGTATGTTGAGTATTATTATTATCATCTCTATATATATTGGTTCTATTAAGGTCTAAAAACTCTAGCTTCTTGTTGAAACCACTGTCATGTAGGGCTTCATTATATGTTATATGGCTCTTTGTTATTGTTGGAAGAAAAATAAGACTGACGAGGAGATTTAGTTTATTTTGTTTATTGAATAAATAAAATAAACAAGAGGATGAATTACCTGGCCAGCTGGCGAGGGAGGGGGTTGTCAATTGGTTGCTTTGATCTGGTTGACAGTGTTATCAGATGATGCTCTCATGATGGCCGACAATTCAACTGCTGGGTGACCTCTGTTTGGCTTATTTATGAGTTTCCGATTTCAACACCAGCTCCAGAAAATGCTACTTGTGGAAAAAATATGATTGGTTGAAAAATAGACTTTTTTTTTTTAAATTGAGAATTTTCTGGGAATTTTGGATAGACTATGCCCAGAGCCTATGCACAGAAGCCATGATTTTCTCAGTTTGATACTGACTGTTGTTGGGTCAACATCCGGTAGCTGTTATTTTCTTCTACAGTGTCGATGTCTATGGGTCTTTGTTTTGTGTGTTTTAGTAGTTAGGTGTGTGAAGGGTTAAGTAGATGAATCAGAAGAGATTTGATGTATTTTACTATAACATTATTTTCAAATATTCTTTTTGAGGATGATTATCTATTTATTCTTAAATCTATAGCAGTAGGAATCTGTTTAATAATATTTCTAGGGTGGTTAGAATTGACTTTGATATATGAAGGTATGTCATAATTTTTATTGAAGGGTTTATAGGAGTTATTATTTAAATCAAATGTTATCTCTAGAAAGTTGGCTTTTTTAAGTTCAAAGAGATCTCAATTTTAAATCTTAAATTTTTGAATTCTCTAATAATTTTCTTTTGTAGATTAGAGGTTTTGGAACTATTACTATTTGGTATGTAAATTAAACCATCATCTCTATATAAGCCTATTTGGTTTAAGTTTAAAATTTTGTTGATAGTATTCAATATATATATACTGACTAGGTCGGCAATTTGTGTAGAGTCAAACAATCTCATGGTTACGTCAAAACTGTCTGTATGGTTTTTAACCCATCTGTTATTATCATTAATTAATATAAGATCTCCTGCCAGCTAAAATAATATCTAGTTCATCTTTGGTAATATTTGTGCATTTCTTTGCAAAATTTATGCTATACATTAATAGTTCTTTTGATAAAGATGGATAGAAATCTATAATATCAAATTGTATAAATGTGGTGCTATTTTTGTTTTTAATATATTTAAATCACTTTATATCTAGAGAGTTCTTCCATAAGTTATATTTAGAGTTACTTTATGTTTTAGTTATAATCTTTTTAATCACATTTTTACCACCAATGTAAATTCTGTCTGAGTTGGGTTCATTAGTCTAGTATGTTTTTTGTTCATGAAGATTCATTTATGGTCTTTGAGGAGAATATAAGTATTTTTAATATTTAGTTTCCTAAGATTATCTTTAATTTTCAGTTTGTTGGCTAATCTGGTTGTGTCATTATCAATATAGTTCATAGTGTTATTATTATCAATTTTATACATTTCAGTTATTTTGTTATGTAAAATTTTGTTGTATTCAGATAGCTCAATTTTGTAAATATTTCTTGATTAGTCTGCTTTCATCCAAATAGATTTAGATTTTTATATCTTGTACATCTTTCCTTAATTTTCTTTGAAATTCAATGTTTATGTTTTTCTTTAAATTCAATTTCTTCTATCAGTTTAAGTAAATCATCCTGGAAATGTTTTAGCATTTTATTAGTAGGTGGTGTTTGTATATATATATATATATATATATATATATATACAAGAACTAACTGTGATTTCCTGAGTTTACTGTTTTTTGCATTTAAACTGTGTATTTATGCTAAACTGAATTGTTTAAGATAGAACTGTTTTGACATTTAAACTGCGTACTCATGCTAAACTGAATTGCTTGAAATAGAACTGTTTTGATGTCTCAACTGTGTACTTATGCTAAACTAAATTATCTGAAATATAAATGTTTTGACATTTAACTGTGTATTGCCCAGTCAACTGGGGTTGTAGAATACATTGACTGCACCTCTGCAGAAGGGTAAGACCCCTCCACCCACCAATGAGAGTCCTGGATATGACACTAAACTATCTGATGGGGAAGTTCCTATGATGCTGGAGCTTTGGGGAATGTGGAGCACCCTTTCATTGCCATTGCTTCTAGGTCCACTCTGGCTCGGAATGGTAGCACCTGATAGGACCCTATCTATGGGTTAAATAGAACTAACTGCATATTTATGCTAAACTGAATTGTTTGGATTAAAACTGTTTGAAAAGCAAGTTGCCGGTCTACGTAAGCAACAACGCGTCAGTCCGTGCAACCATCAAGCAATGTTAGTTTGTGCCTATTTCTATGTGGAGTTTTCAAAACGTTTCCTTCTTTAACAAATTGTATACTTGTTTTTATACATAAAATTTTATTGGCAGTTTCACAACAAATTTTTGCAATCTTAGCAATAATCCCTAAGATTTCATTATGTCTCCACATGTAACTTCTTAGGGAATACTGACATCCAGTTAGAACGTGTTTGAGATTAGCAATCTTCCCACATGCTTTGCAAAGGTTGGATGTACTTAACCCCCAGAGTTTTAAATTTACTGGTGTAGGTAATATGTCATAAACTGCTTTAATGAGGAAACTTAATTGTTTAGGATCCATTTGCTTGATGTCACTCCATGTGATGGCCCTGTCCTTGGTGTTTTCCCAACTAGTCCATGCATCTTGTTTGGGTTGCGCCACAGCTATGATGTGACATTTGTTTTCCTAAAAAGGATGAATCTGTTCCGAAACTATTCTTCGTTTATTCTTTGTGGTCTCTTTTGATCACCACCGTTATGGGTGAAGACCAAATCTGACTCTCCCAGTTGCCACAGAGTCGATTACTTCTTTCATTTTGAGGGAAGATTCTACCATTTCCACTGCATATTTCGCATTTCATTTTCAAACTGTTATTATGGCAGGTATTTTTTACAAGTGGGTCCACAGAGTCGCACAGCATTTAGAACAGTCGTGCTTTACCTAATTTAAATTCCTCAACAAGTCACTTTGTTGGTAGCTTCAGCTTCGTTGATGAACAGTATAACGCCACGTTTGTTAAGGATTTAGGAACTCTCAACCATTTCTTTAGGAACTTACTGATTAAGCTCTCCATTTTTTCAATTCTTGAAAGCGATACCTCATATATTTGCATAGGCCATGCTAATCTTGGGATTAACCCAAAATAAACACACCACAGTTTTTGCAATGAGGTCACATTTATCAATGGAGAGTAATCCATCTTTTAATTGTTTTAAAAGATCTTGCCACAGGTGATGATCAGGAAGTGGAAGGGAATAGCAGCAACTGAGGCTTTTTATGCTTTTTTTGCATATTGTGGGGATTATGTTATTATCAATAGCAAATTTAATTTCTTGGCATTTTTCTTTGATTATGGATAGACTGCGGCTTTTAGGTTTTATCTTCATTACTGCTCACTTGAAAAGGTCCTGTAGGCATTTCAACAGTTTTTCCATGTGTGATTTCAACTGAAATCACAGTCACGTCATCCATAAAAGCCTTCATAGATGGTACAGTTTTCTTCCTAGTGGTATCTTTAGTACTGCACAGTAACATCTCCATTACCAAAACGAAATATAATGGAGAGATAACACAGCTCATCATGATGCCAATGTTTAATTTCTGCCAATTTGTGGAATATTTAGCATTAGAAAATCTCATATATGTACAATTTTAGTATCTTGATATAAGCTTTCTAATGTCTTCTGGGATCCAAAAGAAATCCATTGCTTTCTTGATAAGTGGGTACCTTATTGAGCCATATGCATTTTTAAGGTCTAACCAAATGACATGAAGTTTGGCTGATTTATTATTTCAGGCCACTTTTATTCAGTCCCACAACATGGATGCATGTTCGATGCAACCTGGAAAACCAGGAATTCCAGCTTTCTGAATTGAGATATTGATAAATTTATTGTTCAATACAAACCTCATCATTGTCTTCACAATGACTCTGAAAAATCTTTTCCCTCTACATCGAGCAACGAAATTGGACGAAATTGTTCCAGATATTTAGAGTTCTTTTCTTTTGGTATATGAAATAAGTTGACAAGACAGGTATTCCTTAATAAGGATTTATTTAACAAAACATTCCCTGACTAAGCAATTCGTCAACTGAAGAATGCCAGTAAGGAGGTAACTACAATAACAAAATGCCAAGGGCGGATAAGTATAGTACATTTTCCCCCTCCGTTTTTTTTTTTTTTACAGTTCTTTATACCTCTTTGGCTTACGAATTTGCTGTTGGGATCATCTGGGTATATCAGGAATTCTTGACATTAAATGAGGGTAATATTTAGATCACTGAGAGAAGGTACAATTTCAGGAGTAACAATAGTTTGTGAATCGTTACTATCTACTTCTTTTTCCTTGAGATTTTCATTAGTGGGTGTAGAATCATTTAATGTTATTATCTATGACATCCCCACTTTGCAATGAATTCCTTGCTGGTGCTTAGTCACTTACAGAGACTGTAGATTCGCAACCATTGATGAATCTTATGTGTGCCTATTGGGGGTTTGCTTCGAGTAATACTACTTCATCAACCAATGGTTCATACTTACTGACTCGGACATGGCGACGCAAAAGAACAGGCCCTGGCGTAGATAGCCAAGTAGGTAAGGAATTACCGCTGGGAGTTTGCCGTTGATATGAAAAGAGTCTTTCATGTGGTGGGGCATTAGTAGCGGTACAAAGAAGAGATCTTATGGAGTATAGTACTTCAGGCAATACTGTTTCCCATTGCGATTCCTTAAGATTTCTTGAGGCTAGGGCCAATAATATGCGTTTCCATATAATTCCATTATACCGTTCAGACTGACCGTTTCTTTGGGGGGTGATAAGGTGTTGTCCGGCTAGTAGCAATTCCGAGATTGGTGAGATATTCATGCACTTCCTTTGATAAGAAAGATGTACCCCTATCTGAATGGATATAAGACAGCATGCCAAATACTATGAATATTTGATTTAGACTCTGTATTACAGAGTCTGTATTTGTGCTTGTGCATGCAAAAGCAAAAGGGAAACCCAAATACTCATCTATAACCATTAGTAGGTAACGGTTTTTCGAAGTTGAAGGAAGGGGTCCTTTAAAGTCAATGCTGAGTCGTTCCATTGGTTGTGTTGCTTTGACTAAGCGTCCTACTTCTGGTGAATAGAAGCGTGGTTTCCATCTAGCACACACTGTGCATGCTGTGCACACTCTCTTAACCTCTTCAATAGAATATGGAAGATTCCTTACTTTAACGAAATAAGCCAACCTGGTTATACCCGGATGACAAAGATTTTTGTGTATTTTGTGCAAGTTTCCCATGTTGTTGAGTGCATTGCACTGGGCACATGAGAGTGTATTAGTTAGGATACTGTTTTTTCCTGGTCGGTATATGATGTCATACTCATAACACCCTAATTCCATTCTCTATCTTTCGATCTTGCTGTTCTTGATCTTTCCAAGCCTTCTTGTATCAAACATGAAATTCACAGCTTGTTGATCTGTGACTATCACAAAACGTCGTGCTGATAGCTAATGTGACCACGTTTTGACTGACTCTACTATTGCACAAGCCTCCTTTTCTACGGAAGAATGTTTTTGTTCTGTAGTCGTAAGTGTGCATGAAAAGAATGCCACTGGACGGTTTGCTTGATTCAGAGTGACTGCAATAGCAGTATCAGAGACATTGGTTTCTACTACGAGAGGTATCTTTTTGTCGACTGAGTGCAATAAGGCCTTTTCAATTTCCTCCTTGAAGTTTTTGAATGTTCTTATTGATTCTGAATCATTTAGCTCTTATCAAGGGTTTAATTTTGTCAGAGAACTTGGGTATTCACAGAGAATAGTAAGAGAATAATCCAAGCACTCGACACAGAGAGGTTTTGTTCTGAGGAATGGGTAGCTCTCTTAATGGTCGTAGACATTCTGCATCAGGTCTAAGTAGGCCCTGTAATATGTTATAGCTGAGAAAATCAATGGATGTTTTAGAAAAAACAGATTTATCTTCATTGAGCGTGTAGTAATCTTTATAAATTTTTCTAAGTTCTCATGTTCTTGTTGATTTTTCCAACTACGACAATGTTGTCTACATAGGCATACACGCCCGTTAAATTATTTTCCTTTATAATCTTATCAATTATCATTTGGAAACATGTAACACCATTAGTCACTCCAAAAGGAATTCTACAAAATTGGTAAAGTTTACCATTAGCTTCAAATGCCGTATAGGGCTTATCTTCTTCTTTTATTGGTATCTGGTGATATGCACTCTTCAGATCCAATGAGCTATAAATTTTATAATTTGCTATTTCTTGAGCTAAATCATCCATTCTTGGTAATGGATAAGCATCTAATCTGGTATTCAGGAGGCCATTGCTGAGCGACAGCGGCCTGGAGACATTCCTACCAAGCCAAGAATTTAGTGGCCCAATGATAACCAGACAGCTACTTGGACAAACTTAGATTAGGAGCTCTTTTTTGGCACCCTACCCATATTAAGGGTCCCATTGATCAACAAATGACATCCTTCGGCAGAATTATATATGATATTTGTCTGGAGTGGTTTAGTACAGTAAAAATATTTAAAAAAAGAAGAAAAACGACCGAATAGACGACAGATACAGAAGGGAAAGTTAAGATCAGAACAGATAATGCTGAAGTACCGATTAAAAGAAGCCCCAATTCATGAGAGGTTAGAATTTCAGAATATTCTAAATGATATTCAAAAAAGGATTTATGGGATCTCCAGAGCTGAAAATCAAAGAAAATATCGAAAGAAAAAGCGTCAGAGTTGGAGATCATTCTACACAAATCCTTATGCTTTTGCAAAAAACTTTTGTGGAATCAAAATGTGGCAGGCTTGATGTACTGAAGGAGGAACTCAATAATTAATTGGGGATGACATACTCGGATGATTTGAACGGTATCACAATACCTCCTTCAAGCAACTTATCAAAACTCCAAGATCCAACGGTAATGTTTAATGAAAGCGTGATAAAACTGACGGAAGTCCGAGATTTCATCCATAAGGCCCATGCAGGTAGTGACCGGGGCATGAATGGGATATCATACAAGTCATATAAAAACTGCTCATGTGTCCTCAGGAAACTCACTGTCCTCCTTCAGCTGATGGTGTAGCAGAAAGAAAGAATTTCAAATTATTATTTTGTGCGGGAATCGTTTTTTTGTTGAGGTTTCAAATTTATATATTTCATCCAATGAGAATGACTCATGCCATTCTGCCCGGGTGACCTCCGCGGACAAAATAAAAGGCAGTGTAAATGTGCTTTCACTCTCTTCCTCACATATTTTTCGAGCAGGACAGACCGACTCTCTTCTTCACTGACTCCAGCAGCAGTAACAGACCATCACAACATGAGATGAGCACATTCAACTTTTGGGCCAGTGTCCCTTTAGGAGTTCATTTTTTCTTCATTTATTCTTTCCTTCCAGACCCACTGGTCCTTGAAACTTTAAGTTTAGATGTTTAATTCCGGTTCTATCATTTGCAACTGTTTTCTTCCATGTACGAACTCACAGTACCAGGGTTATCTTTCTGGCAGTCATTAAACTTCTTGAAAATCATCAATATCCTCATTCTCATTCCTGTATTTCCTTTCTTCCTAATGTAACAGGGCAGATTACAATTTGCCCCTTTTTTTAAAATGGTATTTGGATACCAAAGGAAATGCAGTCAAAAGGTATCACAAATTTTCACCCAATATCCCTCCTAAATGTCGAGGAAAAACATATTTTTGGGAGTTCTTGCTCGCTGTACGACAAATTTTCTGATGAGCAATCGTTATATAAATACATCTGTCCAGAAGGCTGGGATACCTGGCTTCCCTAGATGTCTGGAACATTCACAAACGATATGGAACTCGATACTCTCAGCCAAAAGAGATAAAAGAAAACTACATGTAATCTGGCTTGATTTTGCCAATGCATACGACGGCCCTCAATTTTTTGCACCAAATAAGTCGAAAGGAGTGATGACAAATGAACATCAGACTGTTCCTCCTTCCAGAGCTTTTATGCAAGTGCATAATAACATCAACGGCCAAAATTAAACAAGTTTTAAAAATCACAAACTACACTAAAAATGAAGATAAATTTCTACTTTTAGTTGATCTGGCATATATATATATATATATATATATATATCTTTTTTTTTGACAGACCCTGTCTGGTGGCAAAGCAAAAGCTACTTGGTACCGCCAGGAGTGGCGGTACCGCCTTGAGCTACCGAAACTGTGTTATCACCCCCGGTTGGTGGCTGATGAGGGCAGGGTATTGCATGTGCTTTCATATGTTGTATGATGAAAACAAATATATATATATATATATATACATATGTGCATATAGATATATATAGATATAGATATAGATTTCTACATCAGCCGTTATCACCCTGGTTGGCGACTGATGAGGACAGGGTATCGCACGTGCTTTCACACGTATGATGAAAAAACATATATATATATATATTTTCATCATACAACGTGTGAAAGCACGTGCGATACCCTAGCCTCATCAGCCGCCAACCAGGGTGATAACACAGTTTCGGTAGCTCAAGGCGGTACTGCCACTCCTGGCGCTACCGAGCAGCTTTTGCCACCGGATAGGGTATTTAAAAGAAATATATATCTATGTATACACAAGATCAACTAAAAACGGACATTACATTGGACGTTCGTTCATATATATATATAGAGATAGATAGATAGATAGATAGATAGGAATTTATATATATAATATATATATAATATATATAAACATTTATGTAAGAGGTTTTCTTGGTAATAAATCAAAGAACAGCAGTCAGGTTGTATTCGATAAACGGTGTCCGTCCAAATCCGGTCCACCGATCTTGATTTATTAACTATAAATATATATTGGAATAGTACATTTTCATACTATGAGAGATACAGGTTTACCTCCACAATAATATATATATATATATATATATATATATATGGAAATTGAAAAATAAGGGTTTAACCCCTGAAATTCAATGGCGTATATTGAAAAGGTTTAATAAACCAAACTGCTTTGATAGTTGATGAAACTTGTGTCGAGAAAAAAAGATACAAATTGTTATACCCTGATCCAAATAAATTATTAAATCAGAGATGTGATTTAACAGCTAGATGTAGGTATAGAAATGAATTTAAACTATAGCCGAAAATCTAAGATAATAATTAATTAACTATAAAGATATTATTGAATTGGGTAGATAATATAAAATAATTAAGAGATCTCACCATGCAAGGTGAGGCGTATGTACATTTCAAAAAGAAAAAAGAGGGCGGGGAGTAAATGACGTTAGGAAAGTTTGGAGCTTAAGATATGTATTACTATAATTGATTAAATTGTGGTCTTTGCTTTTCATGTTTCTTTGAAATAATTTAGTTTTGTTGTAATTCCTTATTTTATTGTTAAACCGAAAGAGTTACTTTAAAATGAAGTTTAAATCATTGTAGAAATTAAATTAAACCTTACGTCACCTCATTATTTTGCTATTGTCTCAACCGGAAATGAAAGGATACCGGAAGTAATCTTTAATTGGAGAAGGCTCCTTCCCTTCCCTTCCTTCCTGTGATCACCCCCATTCTGGCTGTATTCATTATCTCCATGTTGGATCTGAAGAAGTCCTGTTAAATATTTTTTGGAGTTATTGATTCATATCAGTGCTCTTAGTAGGATGGAAATAAATTTATAATCCTAATGTGACAGAATTTTGGTTTTTCTTGAAGGAATATATATATATATATATACAATAGTGACAATGTTTTGAAATGCCTCGTTTTTTTTTTTTGTTTTTTTTTGTTTTTTGATATTTCATATTTCTTAATGATATTCTATTTCTGTTGATAGCATTCTCCTTTGTTAAATTCATCAGCGTTTCAGTTTTCTACAAGTAAACAACCTCTGATGATGGTCTATGAAAAGTCTGTGAGTATTCCAAACAATTTTGGTAAATTCATCTGCCGATTCCAACCTGAACCCAAGACAATTATCAGGAAACTTAAAAGGATCTAAATAAAATTATATTGACAAAATGCTTATATATATATATATATATATATATATATATACATTTATATGTATGACCAGCTCGAACATACATACAGCAGCTATGTGAGGATACGGGATGTAGTCCTGAAGACCTGCCAGAGGCGATGAATGATAGGAAGAAGTTGCGTAAGAGGGTCAGGCATATCCGTGCTAGCGGCACGACATGATGATGATGATATGTACGAGGGGTCTTCGATAAGACTTTTTTGTACAGGCATTTAAAATTGTCGTAGACTCTTGAAAATTCAGTATCTTATTGCTATACATCTTATGAGATGACTGACCAATTTTCATGATTTCAGCTTCAAATGAACAGCTCCAGCAGCAATTGGAATACACCCTACTAAAGCCTCATTGTCACAGCTGGTGAATTTCAAAAATGCCATCTGGACATGAGGACACTTTAGAAGAACAAAATGCAATAAAATTCTGTTTTAAACCTGGAAAAATGCCACAGAAACTTATGGAATGCTTCAGACTGCTTTTCGACCATCTTGCATGAATCGAGCATCAGTTTTTGAGTGGCATAAGAGATTCAAGGAAGGCAGGGAGTCTGTGAGGGACGATGAGAGGTGTGGGTGGTGTAAGGAAGTCAATACATCAGAGTTGATTGGCCAAAGGGTTAGGGTTAGGGTTTCTAAGTTGAGGTTTTAAGGGAGTTCAGGATGAGATTCTGTCGGAAGAGGCCAGCACTCTTCAAATCAGGTCAGTGGCATTTCCACCAGGACAATGCACCAGTCCACAACTCCATCCTTGTCACAGACTATTTGACCAAAATGGGCATCAAGACAGTTCCTCACCCTGCCTATAGTCCAGACCTTGCTCCCTGTGACTTTTGGTTATTCCCAAAGCTCAAGGAAAAACTTAGAGGCTGTCATTATGAGACAATTGAAGAGATGAAAGAGGCTGTGACAAAGGTCATTAACACGCTCACACAAGAGGACTTCCATGGGGCCTTCCAGAAGTTATTGGAATGGTACAACAAGTGCATTGCAGCCAGAGGAAATTACTTTGAAGGGGACTAGAGTTTCATGTGTGTACTATCAAAAAAAGTCTGGAAACTTATTTAATGATCCTCGTATATATATATATACATATATATATATATATATATATATATATATATATATATATATAATGCCCACTTGGCTAGGGCTGTAGAATACACCAACTGCACTTCTGTAGAAGGGTAAGACCCCACTAATGAGTGTCCAGGATATGATATTAAAACATCTGATGGTGTGGTTACAATAATGCTAGAGCTTTGGGGAATGCAGAGTGCCCTTTCATTCCCATCTCTCCCAGGTCCAATCTAGGCTGGATTGGTAGCACCTGATAGAGTCCTATCTATCAATCAAATAGAACTAAACTGTGCTTTCGAAAGTTTACTGTTTTTGCATTTAAACTGTGCATTTATGCTAAACTGAATTTTTAAAATAGTACTGTTTTTACATTTAAAATTTCTACTTATGCAAAACTGAATTGCTCAAAATAGAACTTTTTTGACATCTAAACTGCATACTAATGCTAAACTGAATAATGTGAAATAAAACTTTTTACATTTAATTCTGTGTATAGCCCAGTTAGCTGGGGCTGTAGAATATACCGACTGCAGAGGAGTAAGACTCCCCAACACTTTTCCCGAATATGACACTAAACGATCTAATGGGGAGGTTCCAGTGATGCTGAAGTTTTGGAGAATGCTCCCAGGTCAACTCTGGCCTGGAGTGGTAGCACTTGGTAGGGCCCTATCTATGGGTTAAATAGAAATAAACTGTGTACTTATGCTAAACTGAACTGTTCGAAATAGGACTGTTTTGACATTTAACTGTGTGTAAACAAAAACTATACTTTTACTAAACTGAATTTCTTAAATAAGAACTGTTTGATTGAACTAAATAGCTTGAAATAGAAATGACAATTGAACTGTGTACTTATCCAGAACTGAATTGTTTGAAATAGAACTGGTTATTCCTATAAAAATGGATTTGGCATTAAATAACCTACAAAGGTCATATGCCATGAAACCTAACCAACCAACTAACAAACCATACTTATATTAAACAGAATTACTTGAAATAGAAATGTTTTGATATTTAAACTACATTCTTAAGCTAAACTGAATTGTTTGAATTAGAACTGTTTCGACATTTAACTGTGTAAACAAAATAGCTTGAAATAGAAATGATTTTGACAATTAAACTGTACTCATGCTAAACTGAATTGTTTCAAATAGAACTGATTATTTGTATCAAAATGGATTTGGCATTTAATGACCTACAAAGGTTGATATGCCATAAAACCCAAAACCAACCATATATATATATATATATATATATATCTTTAAGAAAAAACAACGAAACCAATCACAAAGGATTATAAATTTATTTCCATCCTGTTACGCATTTTTGAAATTTTCAAAAACACGAAAAAAAATTAACATATATATATATTCATATTAACATATATATATATTCATATATAAATACACATCTAGAAATAAATGTATACACATCTATATATAGGCACATATACATATATATACACATATATAGATATATAAGTACACTATAAATAAATGTATACACATCTACATATATATACATATATATACATACACACACATGTGTGTGTATATATATATATATATACATACACATATATACACACACACATATATATATACACACACATACATATATATATACATAAACACACATATATACATACACACACACACACACATATATATACATACCTACACACACTCACACACATATATATATATATATATACACACACACATATATATACATAAACACACACATACGCACATATATATATATACACACACACACACACATACAAATATATACTAGCACTCATAAGTTAAGGAATGGAACAACAACAAATATGTAAGTGATTTTTACTTGAAAAAATCAGCATGTACATTTACAAAATTTTACCAAAATATACTTTGAACATATTGGTATTTGTCATATATAAAGTTTTCTAAATTTCTTTTACAGTAGATTAATAGTGATCTAAAAAAAACAAAAATATACATTTTGCCATGGTCAAAGTTAAGGAACGCTGTTGAATTATAGCAATTTAGGTAATTTTTAAACAACTTGATTGCTATTTTTAATTTAAATGTCATACATTGGAACTATTAAGCAAGATGGAAGTGAAAGCACATAATTGTTTAACTTGAGAAGAAAAAAGCACATTTTAGCAAATCATGAAGAAGGTAAATGATATTCTGAAATTGCTGGTATCATACAAAGGCCAAAAAGCATTATTTATCATGTAATCAGTAGATTTAAGATTGACAAGACACTTGAACCAAAACCGAGAACTGACAGGCTTCCTATGACTACCAAGTGGGAAGATCGGATGATTGTTAAAATGTCTTTAAAAGACCATTTTGATACAGCAACGTCTACTTCTCATGCATCTTGTGAGCAAACAAGAAAGCCAATCTCTAGAAAAGCTGTTTCGCGTAGGTTAAATTAGGAAAAATTAGTGGCTCAGATTCCATGTCGCAAACCTTTGATTTCAAAGAAAAATCAAAAGGTTTGTCTTGACTTCGCCATAGAGCATATCCTGGGGACAGAGGAACAATGACATATGGTTCTGTTTAGTGATGAATCTAAATTTAACTTGTTTGGATCTGATGGTAAGAGATTTGTAAGACATAAAAATGGGGACCACTTATCTCCTCAATCTGTTAAGAAAACTGTGAAATTTGAATGGGAGAACATAATGGTATGGGGGATGATTTTTTCAGTGGGTGTAAGACCCATTGTTTGTTTTCATGGTAATATTAATGCCAGTTTTTATAAAGAACTTCTTCACCGGCATGCTCTTCCTCATTTACGCAAAGAGACAGTTGAAACTTCAATATTTATGCAAGACAACATGCCTTGCCACAAAGTTAAAATTTAAAAAACTTTTCTTGATGAGGAAGGAATAGCTGTAATAAAGTGACCACCACAAAACCCAGATATGAATCCTCTAGAGAATGTATGGAAAATCATAGGAGAGAAAGCTCAGAACAGAAATCCTCAAAATATTGATGATTTATGGGGTTTTCTGAAAGAAGAATGGGAAAGTATCACTACCACTTTTTGTAAGAAGTTAATTGGCTTATGTGGTCAAAGATGCAATGAGGTAATCCAATGCAAAGCAAAATTCACTAAATATTGAATTTTTCTTTAGATTATATATTGATCTAACAAGGATTTATGATGCGTCCCTTAACTTTTGACCTGGGCAAAATGTATATTTTTGTTTTTTCAGTTGACTATCAATTTACTGTAAAAGAAAATTTAGAAAATTTTAAAAGAAATAAATGCATATATGTTCCAAGTATATTTTGTGAAAATTTCATAAACATACATGTACATTTTTTCAAGTAAAAATCATTTAAATATTTGTTGGTGTTCCATTTCTTAATTTATGGCCAATACTATATATATATATATATATATGTCCAGTCAGCTAGGGCTGTAGAATACACTGACTGCACCTCTATAGATGAGTATGACCTCTCTAACAAGTTTGGTGGAAATGACACTAGACAATTTGATGGTGAGGTTCCAGTAATGCTGGAGTTTTGGGGAAAGTGGAGTACCTCTTCATTGCCATCACTCCCAGGTCCACTCTTGCCCAGAGTGGTAGCATCTGATAGGGTCCTATCTATGGATGAATTGTAACTAAACTGTGAACTTATGCTAAACTGAATTACTTGAAATAGATCTCTTTTAACATTTAAACTGCATACCTATGCTGAACTGAATTGTTTGAAGTGGAACTGTTTTTTAAGCTAAACTGAATTGTTTGAAATAAAACAGTTTTGACATTTTATTATAAGTAAACAAAAAACTATGCTTATACTAAACTGAATTGTTTGAAATAAAACTGTTTGACTAAACTGAATAGCTTGAAATAGAAATATTTTTTACCATTAAACTGTGTACTTATGGTAAAGTGAATTGTCTAAAATAGAACTGTTTATTTGTATAAAAATGGATTTGGCATTAGATAACCTACAAAGGTTGATATGTCATAAACCCAAACAAACAAACATATATATATATTCTTTTTTTTCATGCACTTTATCATGAAAATTTTTCTTTGGTTGATAATTATAAAAAAGTACCATAAAAGGAACTGAATTAGATTCTTGAATAAATGCACTAGTAAGAGTAACAGAAATGGAAATTACCATATTTTATTTCATATAAATTGAAAATTTGACTTTCAAATAACTATTCAATGGTATTCTGAATAGAGGGTTATCTATTGAAGTTTGAATTCAACAGCTATAGAGTTTGGAGGTGTTCTAACAAGTGGCAGTTCCCCAAATATCTTTTTAAATCTCATGTCTTATATTCTGTCAAATACAGAATATACTAAATTACAACCAAAGACAATCTAAGCAGTAGATTTCAAGTTTTTTTTTTTTAAGTGAGCTGAAGAAAGTAAAAGACAAAAGGGAAATTTAAAAAATGTTTCCTCCAGCAACTGGAATTTGATAGAATTTAAAAGTATTTTTACTGTCTTTGATGATGAATGTCAATATTCAACTTACTTTTTTTTTTTTGCTTCCATAATGGATTTATATAAATACACACACATTCATTGTGATCTTATGATAGCTAATTTATTCAGAATCGATAAGCATGACTGCACAATTTATCAGTTTATTTTTCTTGATTAATTCTCTTACTTTTGCCATTGTTACATTTTTTAAACTGGTAAATCTTCACTTGTTTTCCAAATTATATTGTTGGTTTACCTTTAGTATCTTTTATTTGTAGTTTCCTTCAAACTAATACCCTTAGGAAAGGCATAAATTCACTTCTCCTCCTCCCAACATTGGGTAAGTAGCAAAATAGTTTGAGCCCTTTAGTCTTGTAATGTTGCTAGCAATCAAACATACAAGCAGCTAAAAATGAAGCAATCACAGTGTATAAATTGATAGAAAATAAGAAAATAAGTTACAAATATTTGCAAACTATTAGCATATTAATGCACAAAATTTCACCCTTTAATAAGTTATAATGAATTATAAAAACATATAGTACTTACCCATATTACAAACAGGTTTTAAGATATTGATGTTTATAAAGACATTTTTATTAAAATCATTCATTTATCTATATCTAACATATGTCATTTCAAAATCTAATATCACAAATATTTACATAATGAAAGAATGTCTTGATAGACAACATTGCTAATGATGTATATATTTTCCTTTTTGTTTGACCTTTAGGTGAGGATTTCCAAGCTCTCAGGATTTCCAGCTCTGCCCATGGCAACACTGAGCTGGCCATGTGAGAAGCCATTTTTTAAGCAGATACCAATCTGGGACATGGTTTATCCCTGTGTTTTGTTGGCAGTCATTCCAAAACAGACTCCAACTAGAAACTGTCTCAGTTGTATGCAAAAGGGAAACAGTTTGCCATTGAGAAATAGAACAATTTTATAAACATGACTGCATAAAATTTCTGAAAACATTTTTTATGACAAATATACTTTTAAAAAATCAAATTAAATTACCTTCTGATAGAATTTAAATTCACTTGGACTCGGGCAATTAACTTCAGAGTAAGCAATTCTGTAATAATATCTTAACTTCCAGACCAACTAGTTGATTTTGAATGTTTCTATTATTGATAAATGACAATAAACTAAACTTAATATTAAGTATGTTCAAAAAGTATGGAGACTAAAGTTATACTTACCAAGACAGAAATTAACAATGCATGAAACATTAATTTTCTTCAAATACAGTTTCTTTGGCATTTAAGATTCTTATTCCATTGAGTTTTCCATTGGTCGAAGCACCTTTGAATCTTCTCTATCAATTTAGTGAAGCTATGTTGTTGTATTTCTTTTAGTATCCTCTACGTTTTCAAATCTTAACCTTGAGGTGAATTTTCAGTTAGGAAACAAGACAAATCACTAGGACTAGTGGGTATGGAAGGTACTAGCATTAGACAATGTTATGTTTTTTGAAAAACTAATGATCAAAAAGTAGAGAAATTAGTTGCTTTATTCTTTTTTCAAAGATTTTATCTAGACATCGAGAAATCATCTTTTTATAATACAAGTTGATCAGCTGGGCACATCTTTATTCAGTTTTGAAATTGAAATAATTTAACACTTCAGTCTTGATAATTTTTTAAGCACATCTCATATATAGATTATATGATCTTTCTTTAAGAATGTGATATTTACATCTGTAAAAAAATCTGTTAGATACAGGATCGGAGTGTATCTGTACCCATAGAAAGCTAACTGAATATATTACAGAAAAATTGAGATTGAGATAATCATCTTTATATTCAGATGTCTGGTTTTTCTTATTTTGTACTTTGTTTTTAGAAAGTATTAAATTTTATACTCTTTGAAATAACAGTTCACAGTGGCTATTAAGCTCAAAATCATATCTTATTATAAAATCTATATAAAAATTAATCAAAAATAGAAATGTATCAAGACTGCAGAGCAAAAAGTAATAAAAATAGGAACTGATTGTCTAAACATCTTGATATCACCACTTTACTATATGTTAGCTGTGTGTATGTTTTTATTTAGGTTTTTAAAACTTTAAGTTTTAGTCTTGAAACTTTTTGATCAAGTATATAGTTACACACAATACATATATTCATTTTGTGACATACTCATAGCATTTTTGTTATACTTGAAATTTAGAGTCTCTGCTTATTTTGAAGAGCCACTGTACTTCTGCTTGGAGGATTTCTGAAAACTAAACTTTTCATGCTAATAGATATGAAACTTGATTTTATTCAAATTTTGTCTGTTAATAATGGTGGATTTATTTCTATAAAACACAATATATGAATACTTGTACATCCTGAAAAAAACATGTTTATCAAAGTGTCCATTTGGTTGTTATAATCAATCAATTGATTTTATGTAACAATACAAGAGAATTTTTTCATTGATGCAAATATATGTATTCATTAAATATATAGATAAAATATTTATAGATATATATAGGGTATGATGGGTAAGTTGCCATCAAAATTACATAAAAATGAAAATAACATGGATATCTCACTTTATTAGATTTATTTACCAAAATAACATGAAAATATCTGGAAATACTATAGATTAAATTTATTCAAAGAAATTGTCCTTAGCTTCAACCATGACCTCTACATAACTTTGGAAACACTTGTAAGCCTTTCCAATACTCTCCCTTTTTAAATTGCTAAATGCTATCATTATCCTTGCAGTTCATCTTTGGTGTTGCACAGTTTTGTTGGTCTTTTGCTCAAATGCACACCACACATAATAATCAAGAGCATTATAATCTGAGTAGTTAGTTAAGTTGATGTGGTTGCTGGAATTTAGAGTCCTGTTGCCAGACATAAGGTCTTCCAGCAGTCACTGTCTTGATCCAGGGAAGCACTACCTCTTTCATCCACTTGATGTAGACTTCCGAGTATGAGGCAACGTGGCAAGATGAATGGAGGCATAACATTACCATTACTAGTGACCGCCTAAAACACCATGATGTGAACTGGGTGTTTGGTTTTCATCACAATTGGTATATCTTGTGAGGACAAAGAAAGCTAACAGTTGTTCTGTGAGTGCACCATCTGATTCTGGTTGAAATTTTTCTCATCTGAGAATAAGCAAAGCATGTTCACAGTTGGAGGTGATGTTTTGGGTTTGTTGAAAAGCTTTGCAGCACAGTCTTTCCACTTATCTTCTATAGCTTGTGATAAAAATTAACCCTTTCTCATCTTGAAATACTGGATGTCTTCATGCCTGATAAGAAACTCAGACATTCCCATGTCTCTGGCTATGGGCCTGATTGGCTTGCTGAGATCATTGTCAATCATAGTTTGAATCTCACCAAGAAATTTGGGAGTTCTTTTCTTATCAGAATGATCAGAGTGGTGCTCCTAAGCTATCCTACCTTTGTAATCATCATTGGACTCATCTTTTGAAATCCTTTGCACTCTTCTCAGATTGACACCCACAGACTGTGAAATCTTCATATTGGAGCTTCTAGCATAAATGCCAACAGTATATCAAACTGTTTTCTAATTTCTGGAGGTGTGAAAAGCACCATGGAGCTGTTCTATTCACAGACATTTCCCAACCGACTCTAGTTTGCTGTAAAATAAACAAAACCTGATACAAAAAAAGCACATGCACAAAATGAATGATTCAAAATAGCCTTAATTTACCTATTGCACACTATTTATATATATATACATAGATAGATATATAATAGATTATCAGAGCCATAAGACTTATAAAGTCAGGAACAGAAATTTTTTCTAAGTATATACTAAACAGAATGGAAGAGAAATAAGATGAGAAAAAAAATTTTAAGTTTAGGGAAAATATTAGGGAACCTCATAGACAACTGTGACATTGTCCAATATTTTTCTCAACTCATTATCTGATGATAAATGTCATAATAAATATATAAACACTCAGCAAGATAGGTTTTCCTTTCTTATTGCTCTTCCATAAATAGAATAGTCAACAGTTGAACACAGATGCATATTTGTCAATCAGATAAAGTTTACCCAGTCCGAGATATTATGAAGAGTTGGCTCTGTGAGGATGAAAGCACTTAATATCCAACATCAGCAATTAGGATTCCTGAATCTCATCTTCCTCATCAGATCCTCTATGGCTGTCCACTAACCGATAATCATAGGGTGAGCCAAAAAGGAGATTCAAGGACCATATCTATACTGTTCTAAAAAATATGGCAGAACTAAAGGTAAATGCAGCTAAGGATGAAGATCAACATGGGGTCAAGCTCTGTATTTTTTTAGACTGATACTATCCATGCCCAAGGGGAGGCCCACCAGTTCAGGTATGAGCAATTAGCACATATGTATCTAACAGAATTCTCTAATCAACAGGTGGATGAAACTGCTTATCAGACCCCACCAGACATTGAGCCTAATGGCTGTTGACATGGACCTTTAACTGAATCTTTATTAAAATGATCCAATTTTTGTATGTGTGCAAGAAAGAAAGAAATGAAGCACAAGCTAATTGTCAATAACCATACTAAAAGAGAGAAACACTTTTGTGAAGGCTATTGTGAAACTATCTAAATACAATGACCTGTAGATTGAAATCCATAACATACTGAGGTGAGGTGAAGACTCAGATAATAGCAACAATAATCAGAAACCTAGGACTCATAAAAAACTGAATAGAAATGGCTAGGTGTATCTCTAACAACATCAACATACATAAAAATGGTTCATCATAAGATATTAAGATGCTCTGAAAGAATAAAGCAATTTTCAATCCAATTTGCAACAAAATAATAAATGTAGGATCAGCATTTATACTCACTCTGATCATTATAATTTATCATGGAAGATAACTATTAACAGAACAAAATTTTTGAACACAGAAATCTTTTAGCCAAATATTTCATAACATAAAAAGATAAGTCAAAATTACTGATCAAAAAGTTAAAAATAAAAACTTTACATTTGAAATAATACTCAGATTGAATTAAATCCACTAAACAAAAATATCAAATATCCATGTGTCCTGTATATGACAAACAGATCTGTTTGAAAATTATTAGTATTGGATAGAAATACTAGAAACCACATAACTCTGTGCAAAATATTAGAATCAAATTTTTGGATTAAATAATCCATAAATGTCATAATAAATATGTAAACACTCAACAAGATAGGTTTTCCTTTCTTATTGCTCTTCCATAAATATATATGCCATTAAACAAAAAAACCCACACCAAACTCTATGAAGAATATACAATTTGAATTTCCTATAAAATAATTAAACACTACATTTAATATACAAAAGCATGTGCGGCTAAACATCACAGATTACCATTATCTAATTCAAGCTCACAGTCACACGATGCCTTATGTCACATGGGATTCATAAGGTATCTTTAACCTGCCTCAAAGCATATTCCAGGTAGTTGAGAATGTAAGCAAGGTCAACAAGCAAGTGTGAATGATCTAAGCAGATGACAGGACAATGTGAGAAATGCTAAACTTGGACACAGGCCTCATTCTTTCTCTTAACACGGTTAACATGCATATACATGTGTATGTGACCTGACACTGAGAAGCTTATGGTCACAACTTTAGAGAATTGGTATAGCAATACAACATGAAAAACCATTCAAATGTTATTTTACTGCATCGACTCAAAATAGATTACTTTAATTTTTACAAGCACATTAAAAAAAAGATATACTTGCTTTTTTGTTTTAATGTATTCAAACAGTTTTAACTAAACACATTCATTTTATTCTTATTTTTTCATATATTTCAACCCCATTCCAAGAAAGCAGTGGTAAGTTTAGGAATAGAGCATGAGACTGAGATCCAAGTTGTCAGAAGTACTACCTAAGTATTCTTGGAAAATAATAATTTCTGAACATTAGAAAGCATATAAAACAGCTGTAATAAATAAACATGTCTTATATCTGGTAGTTGTTCCACAGTAGACTCCCATTATGATCCCTTTGGGGATTTGACAATGCCATTTTAACAAACTTGCCATTATAAAAGGGAGATTTTATTAATAGCAAGACAACCCATGAACCCATAGGGTGCTGATTGTAACAATGGTCCATGATGATGATGATGCTTCTATTTTGGAAACATCTTCCAAAATAGAAGCATCATCATCATTCTAAATAGCATTTTCTAGTTATCTCTGTTATATAAGGAGTTTGGATGATTAAAAATCATGCTCTATGTTGACATAAATCCCACAAAAATTATCCTTTATTTGTAAATTGTGCTGGAAATTGATTTAGTCCCTAAGCGCATTTCATCTGTTGCTTAAATAAAAATCTCACTATGATGTGCTATTTTTGTTAGACACTGTTAACCAATAATGGGAAAGACCAAAGTTATGCATGTAAAAATGTTTAACACTTAAAAAGAATTTTGTCAAATAATTAAAAGCATCTAATTGAAGAGAAAAAAGAAACTGACTTTCTCATGAGGCCCAAGAATCTTAAAATATCCTTGAAAATGGTTTTCAAATGTTTATCATGATTGCTTCCAAAATACTGATTATTCAAAAAAATATTTTAAGTATTAAATGTATAATTTTAGTCTTTCCCATTATTGGTTAACTTTTTAGTAATAAACTTGTTCCTTTTAAATGATTTTGTATCAAATATTATCGTATTCACTGTAATCTTTTAGTCCCCTCTTTCTGAATTTTGTATTCCTTTTTTTCTCTCTCTCGTCTTTATGACTTTATCCTTGGTTTCATTCACATTTTTTGGGAAGCCAAGAAGGCTTGAAAGAAATGAGGTCTCAGGTCAATATGTTCACACTTATTCTTTTTAAGTCGATAAATAAGTTGTGTACCATCAAACATCTATATACATTTACTCAAACATCATGAGAATTTTAGTAATTCAGATCACTTCAGGCTTACTATAAGGTAAGATTTTTAAAAATTTCTTTGCAATTTTTTTGCATAACAAAGGGTGGAATTATTAATTAAATTTATAAATTTTAGTTAAAATAATGTACTGAAATCTTCATGAACTGCTCCTGCTGCTGCTGCTACTGCAAACTAATATCTGAAATAGTCATGTGAGAATATAAAAGCAAACGTGCTGTTAGAACACGTGTATCATTAAATAGTGCAATTAGAATAAAGGATGTTAGAATAAGAGCTTACTGTATTTTATTTTTCAAGTGGATGGATGTTTCCTATACTCTATTAGATGATTTAATTCATGGTATCATCTAGTACATATAGAACTAAAATATATATCGTATATCATGAATAAACATTTTTATTTTTTATTTTCTACAGAAAGAATTGTCAATCATCATTATTAATTTGACTAATATTCTCTTTCATCCTATAATTTTTGCAGCTTTTTTATTGAAACTCACTTGGGTCATCAGCTCTGTGACAGCAAGGAATAACATATAGAGACAATATTAAAGGATAAGCTCTTAGAGAAATTCGTGTTATCATTTTTTTTTCCCCCAGGGAAACCAGGTTATCAACACTAGTTGCTTTACCAATTACGCTAGAAGAGCAATTGGTATGCAGAAACTTAGATCAAATCTATAATACATCTCCTACTTAAAATTAAGAAATGAAAGAAAATGAGAGCCAAAATTATTAATAAGAATAAATGCTTTTTTAGTTGCAACATCAAACACTTTCCCAATAAATAATGATAATACAAACAAATAAAATAGTATTTTCTTTGGTCTTTTAATTTAAAGTATGGTCTTCTTTTGATTTAAATCTCTATGTCAATCTCCAAATATTGCATTTAACATTTTTAACTTTCAAAATTAGGAAAAATAAATAAATAGATAAAATTAAGTAAAAAAAAAGAAAGAAAAGAAATCTCTAGTCTGTAGAATGCAGGTTAAATTTCAAAGAATTATTTTTAGTAATAAAAGGTATTGTCTCCCCCCCCCACACACACACACATTAACTTGCGCTTTGGTGTAAAATGAAAAAAAAATTCTATCATTTCATGATAATGAAAAGTTAATTTCTCTATCTTTAGTTAATCTTGATTAGAACAAAAGTACTTTTCAAAATGAAAAATAAACAAATAAATGTTGAAGGGCTAAAATAACTACCCTCTTCTAGATTAAAAAAGAGTTTTATATGAAATTTGTAGACTTTTTCAGATTATCAAAGTAATAAACCATGAAGTCTCAGATTATGATACTAAAAACTTCTTTTTAGAAAAGTTATTTTTATTTTATAAGTTTTCATGCTAAAAAAACAACAAAAACATCACTGATTGATTTCAAATTCAAACTTTCTTTTGCATAGAAATACCACTACCAGTACCTAATAGAACTTCAGTGATGGTAGATGAAAATGAAAACCATATGCATATAGATTTGTGTTGATGTTTTTCTTTCTTTCTTTTTTTTTTTTTAAATTATAGTCATCACAAAAAACTTTATTCTTAATTTCTTTAATGCTAACAGAAACATTAACAGACTTTGCAAATTGCCTTTCTTCAAAGTATATTTTATAATCTGAATTTCCACTGTAAACAAAAAAAGGAACAAAATAAAAAAATTGATGGGGTGCTTACTTTTTTAATTAAACTTTGGGCCCATGTAAGTTTCTTGGAGATATAAAAAAAAAATTTAAAAAAAGAAAATTATTTGCTCAATTAGATAAAAAATATTTCAGTTGAATTTTTAGTGAGTAATATATATAAAATATATTGATTTATGATTATGAATTTTACTTAATGTATCTAAAATTTATTTTATTTATTATTCATTTATTTATTTCATTTTTAAAATTTAGAGATGGAACACACACACACACACACACACACACACACACACACACACACACACACACACACACACACACACAATTACTCTGGTTAAGATTTATTAATTAAAAAGCACAAACTATATATTTTATTTGTAAGTACCCATAACTCAGTTTCTTTTCATTAAACCATTTTGATATATTTTATTTCTGTAATTAAAAGCTGGAAATTGTTTCCAGTAATGAACAAATGACATTTCATTATTATAGTTCCCTTTATCAGAACACAATTAATCGTGAAAAATACATTGATAAATATAAAGACCACTTATCCAAATAGGAATTGTAAGTCCCCAAATTTGGTAATACTAGAGTATTGAAGAGAAAGTATTGGGAAGGTTTTACACAAACTGTATACAATTCTAAATTAAATACAGTTTTCCTTGAATAAATATATGGATAAAATATCAGACAGATTGAAAATTGGTTTAGTTGGCGTTGGTTTAATTGTTTAATGGTATATCATACTCTTATGGGTTATTTAATGCCAAAATTTGATACATCAGTAAATGTTTGATTATAATCATAACTATTCATATTTTTTCCATTGTAATCATTTTTTTATTTGTCTATAACAATAATTTATTTGCACAGTTATATGGTATCAAGTACTCCTATCTGAAACTCATAATTTTCAAACAGATCTATTTCACCCATACATAAGATCCTAACTTGTATGACCATGATAACTGAGAGTGGAGCTAGGTGTAATGGTAACAGATATTCCACATTCCCTAGAGCTCTAAAACTGAAGCCTCATCTCTAGATACAATTTAGTTTCATATCCAGGTACCTTTTTTTGCAGGGGTCTTACCCCACTGCATGGGACATAGTAGGCATATCTTAAGCCCTACAGACAGGAATTTACTAAGCTTTTTGCTTAGATATGGCACAAGGCCGCTTGAATTGGGCACCCAATGAAAGTCAAACTCACTGGGTTTCAGAATGAAAATGAAATAAAACACCAAAACTAATCTGGTGAGAACCCTGTCAATGGGGCTGAGAATATTCTGATGGTAGCTTCGACAGAATAAGACTTTTCCACAAAACAAATGCCCTATTTATGATACTAAACTGCATCCAATAGTGAGACTCCAGTTTTAGATCTCTGGGGAGTGTGGAGTACCCCTTTGTTGCTATTACTCCCAATTCTACTCTCCCCGAGCATGATAGAACCTGTTCAGGTCTCATGTATGTGTCAAATAGACCTTTTTGGAAATTATTAGTACTAAATAGGAATAAGTGAAATCATATAACAGTGTACAAACAAACAATCATAATTAAAATAGGAATAGTTAATTCAAACCATGTAAAATATTTCAAAGTAGATAAATGATATATAAAAATAAATGTTTTTTTTTAACTAACTCATTGAAAGGGAAGGGTAAAGTAATTTACTAAACTTAGTTAGGCACAAGGTATGAGACATCTAGTGAGGATCAAATTTACTAACAATGATCTCCCATACTTGCTCTCTAGTCATTAGATTTCAAGCATTAGAAAAAGAAGGGGGAAATTTTTAACATTGACTATGCTGTACTCAAATATGGCATAATGATTTCATTAGAGCAGTGGTTTTAAAAATGTGGTCCAAGGACCACAGGAGTTCTACAATGTCAACAGAAGGAGTTTGCAGATGTTGCAAGGGTGAAAACCTGTATCTCCCATTGTATCAAAATGTGTTATTCCAATGTGTATATATATAGTTAATAAATTAAGATCAGGGAACTGGATTTTGACCGACACCATTTATCAAATACAACCTGACTGTTGTTCTGTGTTTGATTTATTACCACCAAGAAAACTACTTTTTATTTTCTTGTTTAATGAAATACATGTTATAACAAATTGGCAACGATATTACCTAAAAGTGAATGGACCTTTAAGAAATGGATGATTTAGGAATGAGTGTTAAAACTTGGTTTTAACTAAAAAAAAAAAAAATTAAAGTCAACTACAGGTACAACTTAAATTTCTTTTTCACATCATCCAAGTAAGGCAAGTTTTGGTTTCTTTTTGACAGAAGTGAGTCAAGGTAAAGAAATTTTTTATGCGACTTTTGTAAAGCATTATAATACGCTTGTTTTTTGTTTTTTTTACTTTTGTGATTGTGACTCAAGTTCAAAACCATGTCATAAATTTATGAAGAACTGTGTGTTGTTCTTATAATGGAAAAAATTGTGATTTGGACTTAGGTTTGAAGCTGTGTCGCAAATTTATGAACAAGTGTGTATTGTTCTAAAACGTTTGGAAATTTATTTTGAAAAATAGTATTTATTCAAAATTTGGATAGCTTTCCAGATTTTGTGGCAAAAGGAAATTGTTCTCTGTCATTTTAAAATCGATTTGTGGGACTCAGGCAAAAAATTGCCAATTCAAAAAAATAAAATAATTTTTTTTTTTGCTTGGGCCAAGTGTGTAAAAAAAATTATACATTATGGAAGAACTCATACAGGCAGTTAAAGTTCTAGTGGAAACACAAGTTCAACAACAGAGGACTCAACAATGCTTGCAAAAAGAGTTAATTGCAATTAGAAAAGAACAATTAGAAATATTAAAAACAAATTAAGTAAATTCTAATGTTTTTACAGCAGAAGGAATTATAAATTCAATTTCTGAGTTCAAGTATGGCCCAGAAGAAGGAATAATGTTTCCAGTATGATTTGAGACCATTTTTTCAAAATGATGTGCTTCTTGGTCGGATGAACAGAAAATAAGTTTGTTGCTTCAAAAACTTAACATTGATTAAAATAGGAAGTATACAAATTTGATTTTACCAAAAAAAAAAACAAGATTTCATTTGATGAGACGATAAAATTTTTGTCAAGTATCTTTGGTGAAAGAAACAGTTTGTTTCATACCAGATAAAAGTTTTTGAATTTAAGAAAACAAGAGGACAAGGATTTTGTCAGTTTTACTGGAAATGTAAACCAACAATGTGAAAGGTTTAATTTGAAGGATTTATCCACCGACATGTTCAAATGTTTGGTTTTTGTTCAGAGATTGACTACCAGTCATGATAAAGACATTTGTTAGTGAATATTAAAAAAATGGAGTAAGACCCTGATATAACTTTGCAGAAAATCACAGAGAAGAGTCAATGTATATTAAATATTAAACACAAGAATTTTCCAACTGAAGAGAAAGATATTTCATGTGTTCATGCAGTCAGGCCTAAATTGAAATCTGCAAGAGGATATAAAGCCATCTCCATACTATGGATGCAGGTGACTACATTTTAAAAAAGACTGTTATTTTAAAAATAAAAAGCGTTTTTTTGTGTGTTTTTTTGGGCCACAAATGTATGCACTGTTCAAGGAAAAATAAAAATTTGTAAAAAAAACGTACTTTCAAAAATAAAAATATTCAGTGTTGGGGAAAATAAAAATAAAAGGTTTAATGACAGAGTAAAAGTGATACTGTCAAGAAAAGAGATTAAGGAGGGGCAGAAACAGAAATATGCAAATGTAAAAATAAATGGTGTAAACAAAATTACAGCTTCACACAGGTAGCGATATATCTATCATTAATGTTTTGATGTAGAAACAAATAGGAAGCCCTCTGCTGAAAAAACTAACAGAGTGGCTTGAGGAGTATTAGAAAGAAATTAAACTTTAAAGGAGAGTTTATGTACCAAATTTCTTTTCTAGGAAAAATATTAAAATCAAAAGTGTATGTGTTACAAAATATGTCAAATTTATTTGGTAGTGATTGGATTGTATTATTTGACTTATGGCAGCTGCCAATAAATTCTTATTGTAACAGAGTAGACATTTCTTCAAAAAGTAAAAATAAAGAAACGGAAAACTGGTTGAAGATCTGAAGAACTGTTTACCTCGTATTTTTTTGGAAGGTCTCGGAAAGTGTGTGAAAACTAAAGTGAAATTTGAACTGAAAGAAAATGTGAAACCTGTGTTTAAGCCCAATAGGAAAATACCTTTTGTAGCATTAGAGCCAGTCAACAAAGAATTGGAAAGATTAGAAAAGCTAGGTGTCATCTCGAAAATTAATTATTAGGACTGGGCCTCAACCACAGTTTTTGTAAAGAAAAATATTTAAAAAATTCAAGTTTGTGCAGAGTTTTCTACTGGGGTAAACAATTGTTTAAAAGATCATTCTTACCCTCTACCATCACCAGAAGATATATTTGCCAAAGTGAATGGATGTAAGGTTTTTTTAGCAGACACCTACCTCCAAATGGAAGTTGATGACGAGTGTTCAAAAGCCCAGACCATAAACACACATAAGGGTTTGTAAAGGCTAAATAGGCTGCCCTTTGGTGAGAACCCTGTCAATAGGGCTCCTAGCCTTTTTCAACAGGTCATGGATACCATGTTGGCAGGTTTGGATTTCGCCATTGCGTATCTGGATGACATTTTGATTAAAAGTGAATATAACAACCAACATTGTGACCCCATAAAAGAAGTGTTCAGAAGGATCAATGGTTATGGTTTTAAGCTCAGTTCTAAAAAGTATGAATTTTTCATGTTCCAAATTAAATATCTAGGATAGATAATAAATGCAAAGAGCCGAAAACCTGACCCAGAAAGAGCAGAAGCCATTAAAAGTATGCCGGTTCCAAATAATGTGACAAAACTGCAAGCATTCTTGGGTTTCGCTATTATGCCATATATATTCCTAATATGCAAAATCTCAGAGCTCCTTTAAATAGCTTGTTAAAAAAAGGAGTAAAATGGGATTGGACAAAGGACTGTGAAAGAGCTTTCCAAAAAATTTAAAATTTTTTAATTTTAGATTTATTTTTATCTCATTTCAACCTGGAACAAAAAATTATAGTTGCATCAGACATGAGCGATTACACAATTGGTGCAGTAATTTTGCATGGGTTTAAAGATGGTATGACAAAGCCAGTAGCCCTTACATCAAGAACTCTCCTGCCAGCTGAAAAGAACTATAGCCAAATTGAGAAAGAAGGGCTTGCAATAATTTTCGCAGTAAAAAAATTTCACAGATTTGTACATGGAAGGAAATTTGCTTTGCAAATGGATCATCATCCATTATTGTCAATGTTTGGATCCAAAAAAGGTATCCCTACGCATACAGCTAACAGGTTGCAATGTTGGGGAACCATTTTATTAAACTATAACTATGAAATGGAATTTTTGCTGTCCAAAAAGTTAGGACATGTAGACGATCTTTCAAGACTAAAACCAAAATTTTCAGTACCATTGGAGGATACAGTAATAGCTGCTCTAAAGGCAGAAAAATAAGTAAAAGTTATGTTGTGCAATACAGTAAAGGAACTGTTTGTGGCTTTAGATAAGATAAGAGGAAAAGCTGAAAATTATGCTTTCATAAAAAAGATGAAAATGCAAGTGAGGTTAAAGGAAAGAAATAAAAACAAAAAGTATATTAGACTTTTCAATATGTGGCATTGTCTTACTATACGCAGCTTGGGTAGTAATGCCTCTGGTACTTCAAAAGAAAATTTTGAAGAAGTTTAATCTTGGGCATCCAAGAATTTCATGGATGAAGAGCTTGATGCAAAGTTATACTTATTGGCCTGGAATGGATGAAGATATCAAAAGGGTAGTGAAAACCTGAAGAGGTTGCACACTGGCAGCGAAGACACCACCAATAAGATACAAACCATGGCCTCAAACAGACATTCCCTGGTCTAGAATACATATACACTATGCTGGACCCCTAAATAGATTTTATTATCTGGGAGTGGTGGACAGTTACATGAAATGGCTTGAAATTTTTAAGTGTCGGAGACACACTGTAACTACCACAATCCATGTGTTAAAAAAGTTGTTTTCTCATTTTGGTGTGCCAGAAAAAAATTGTTAGTGATAATGGAACTCAGTTCACGGGAAGTGAATTTAGAATTTTTGTAGATCATTGTCAGATGAATATTTTACTACCCCTCCATGCCATCCAAGGTTAAATGGACAAGCCAAGAGGTTCGTTGATACATTTAAAAGGGCATTAAAGAAAAATAATGGCCTAGATACGGAAGAAAGTAGCATTCAACAGTTTCTGAGTGTATACAGAATTACACCCAATCCAAACACAATTTCAGGTAAATCACCAACTGAATTAATGTTTTCCTAAATATTTTGATCTGTATTTGACAGACCTTTGTCAGTTCAGAAAAAGAAAAAAATTTACTCAAATAACAAAAATTTTAAAAACACAAAATATACTCCAAAGTATTTCAGACCTGGAGATTGTAGAACGCAACAATGTACAACAATAATAACAAGCAACACTTACCTGAGGTCCAGCATGGTCAAGGTATTTGTTGGCCGCCCCACCTTACGGGCAAGTATGGCACAAGGCCTTTTTTTAGGTGGGACCGGGCGCAGGGCCGTAGCCCACACGCGCCCGGAGTTCCCAAAAATGCCTACGGCCCCGTCGGCATTCCCCTTATTAGGGGCGCCTCAGGCGCCGGGCGATAAACCAAACCTCCCCGAAGGGAGTAAAAGCCTGGGGGGAAGGCCCCCTGAGGCCGTAGGAAATACTCCCCAGGCACCGAGACACACTCGGCCAGATCCGCGCCTTGACGCCACGGCCGGCCAAAGTGCTACTCAGCACCTGAAGAGGTCATGACCACGAGCAATCTGTCGCCAGACTGATCTCTGCCGGCCAGGGCCAGCATGGTCAAGGTATTTGTTGGCCGCCCCACCTTACGGGCAAGTATGGCACAAGGCCTTTTTTTAGGTGGGACCGGGCGCAGGGCCGTAGCCCACACGCGCCCGGAGTTCCCAAAAATGCCCACGGCCCCGTCGGCATTCCCCTTATTAGGGGCGCCTCAGGCGCCGGGCGATAAACCAAACCTCCCCGAAGGGAGTAAAAGCCTGGGGGGAAGGCCCCCTGAGGCCGTAGGAAATACTCCCCAGGCACCGAGACACACTCGGCCAGATCCGCGCCTTGACGCCACGGCCGGCCAAAGTGCTACTCAGCACCTGAAGAGGTCATGACCACGAGCAATCTGTCGCCAGACTGATCTCTGCCGGCCAGGGCCAGCATGGTCAAAACTAATGCTTACTGACAGGGTTGGTATTTATGAACAGACATAGCCAATCAGATGTTCTAGCCAATCACAATCCAAGGAATGGACCGGCCAATGTGGGCACATTGGAATCTCCCAATGTGCCATAAATAGCTCTTCCATTGGGGACTGACTCACTTGGTCTTGGCCTTGCTAAAGACATTGCTCTTGGCCTGGCTACTGACTAAAAGTGTGTGTCACGGACGACAACTTTAGTATTGTGGATCGGTATTGAGTTACTGCCACCTTTTTTTTGTCTGGCAACTGGACGCTAGTTGCTCCCCACTTCCCTTACCTAGCACCTAGCGCCAGTTGCTGGGCGGCAGTACTGCCCCCAGTTTCCTGGTAGCGAGGGCTTGCTTTGCTACCGTTGGCAAGTGACCCTGCGGCCAGTTGCCATTATATCCATTCCATCCGGACCTCTGTAGTTAGGGCCCCTTTTCTTCTTAGTTGGATTACCCGCCGGATCAAACCAACCCTCCTGATTGTGATTTAGCAGTCATGGAAGGTTCCTGCTCTTCTCCCGCTCTTCCCCCTCGACCATCTCATCCGGTGGATAAAATGGAAAAACCAGAAACCCTCCCTAAGCAGCCAGAGGAACAGGAAACGCCGATAATAAACCCAAGTTGGCCCTCTTTACCAAGTCCCACAGGGACTGACAGCCCAATCCAGCCGGGACAAAGAGAAAAGCCAGCTAGTCCAGGACCTTGGAAGACACAAGCAAAAGGAGCAGATGATCATGAGAAGGACCGGGTGGGCAAGTATGCTCAGTACTTCAAGGACAATGAGATACTGCCCATCCCGGAGATCATTGAAAAGTTAGAACCAAGGATCCTGTCACTAGTAGTTTCAGATATAAAGACAAGACGGCTGGTTGGGCTGAGGAAAGAAGCTTTTGAAGATCTCCTTCGGAAAGCAGGCGTCCCATGTCTGTACTTTTGCAGGCGAAGTTTCGCCACATGGGACGTTCTGCTGCCGACTCAGGAGCAGGCAGCCAAAGCGGCTTCAGCAACAATCACGACAAAGTTTTTCCGGCTGCAGCCGGAATATATGGGAACCCGTAGGATCCGTGTAACCGTTTGCAATGTTCCTGCTACGGTCACCGGAGAGGTGCTGGCCGCGTTCCTCAGCAGATATGGACGTGTTGAGGAGTCCAACCTCCTAAGGTCAGCCTCCGGGACAGCCTACGGGGACCATGTGTTCCGGCTATGCCTTACTAGGGAGGGGTTTCAAGCCATCCCTGAGATTATCATTAGTAGGGAGAGGCAGATGATGGTGGTGGTAGAGGGACGACGTCCGCGCTGTTGGAGCTGTAAGCAGCTGGGTCATATATCCAAATTCTGTCCCCAGAAGGACCCTCCAAGTGCTGCAGTTTCCACAGCCCTCACGACTACCACAACTGCAACAATTACCACAGCCACCATCAGCAGTGCAACAGTCAAAGAGACGGGTCAGGTCCAGCCTAAAAAAGCGGAGGGAGGTTGGACCGAGGTGACCAGAAAAAAGAAGAGGTCCCCCAAAAAAGTGGAGGACAAGGCTTCAACAATGACCATAACTGCTGCTGCCTCTCCTGCTAAGGGCACTGATTTGGAGAGATCACCTCAGGAATCACCTCCAAAATCACCCCCCAAAACATCACCATACATACCAAAATCGGTTACAGCTCCAATTCCACGACATATTGTCGAGCACCCAGTGCCCCCAGCAAAGCAATCCAAAAGTAAAAAAAAGCCCATAGCAGAAACACCAGGCACTCCAATGGAAACGTGTACGAATCTAAAGAGGAGGAGGAACAGCAATGAGGGAGCCGCTAAAAAGATATGCGCAGGGCCACCCTGCATTGACGACCCCTTAGAAGGTCCCTCCAATGCCTTTCAGCCTCCCCCTCAACAGCCTCCCCCTCAACAGGCACCAACACAAATGCCAATCCCATTCCCTCCTCCTCTTCCATTGCTTCCTCCTCCATTTCCTCCACCACCTCCCCCTCAATACCGAATTACACAACATGCTCCCTCTGAACTCCTACAACCTCCGCAACCCATTCAACTTTCTCAACCCCCTCAACTTTCGGAACCTCCACCTCCACAACCGATACAAGAGGAACCTCGAACCCGCCCTCATCAAATCCAACCCAGAGGAAGAACCCATTCCTTGGAGAGACAATCGCCCCAACATCTCTTTAAGACCCTGTCTCTCCCATCCCTGAGCCCATTCTCCTCTCCAGAGTTATTCCCGGAGATGTCCCAGGCAGGAAAGGAGCCAACAGTACCAGTCCCAGCAGCACCGGTTCCGGCTGCACCAGTTCCAGCACCAGAGGCTCCAGCAGCCCAAGAAGCCAGACTCAAGCTATCCCGTAAACAGGCTAAGGCAGCCAAACGAGAAGGGCAAGAAGGCACGGAAGAACAAATCAGGAAGGCAGTGGCTTTTTGTACAGTCGGGCTGGACTCAGTAACGGACTACCAGCTACGAAAGTTATTGAAGCCACTGCTTGACCTGGAAAAAATCCAGAAAAAAAGAATTTGCAATCCTTTGAACTTTACGAGTGCAGCCATGGTGACCACTTTCATCCGCACGGCTGGCGATCGTACCAAGGGCGTATGGAAGTTCTTGGATACGGTTCGTCAGACCGACGTGGGTGTAAAGTTGGCGGAGTTGGAGCACTCCTCACTAAGACGATGTTTACCATTTTGTTCAGGGAGGGTCCCCATTTTTGTTCACCCCTCCTTTTACAGGTCATTAAAGGTGCGGTTCCCATTGGATGTCGGCGGAGTGTCCAGGGATGGCCGAGTTACAACTGAGCTCGGCACCGGCTCTTTGAGACAGGCCGTTGGCATCCTCACCCCTGAGGATTTCCGGCCCATCATCAGCACTGATTAGGTAAGTGGGCCAGAATGGCTTTAAACGTTGCCAGTTTAAATGCGAGGGGACTGAGGGACGCAAGCAAGTGTGCGCACTTGCTTGCTGAACTCTCGAACCTGTGCGTGGATGTCGCTGCGGTGCAGGAGACTCACTTCACGTGCGGGGCGGACTGTCGGGTGCTGAGGGGCGACTTTGTCGTTTACTCAGCATTCGGCAGCCGCCTCAGGGCTGGGGTCTCTCTGCTAGTTGGACGCAGCCTTGATGCGATTGTTAATGTTGTCTTTGCAGGTGACGGGGGCCGGCTGCTGGTGGCTGATGTTGCCGTGAAAACTTTCGAGTTTCGGATAGCTGTGGTTCATGCGCCCAGTATCGCTGCGGAGAGACGCGTCTTCTTTCGGCGGTTGGGGTCGTTCTTGGATGACTCGAGGCGGACAGTTCTAGTGGGCGATTGGAATGCGGTCCTTGACCCCAAGATAGATAGAGCCGGTCGGGGTGCTAGCAGTTTGGGAAGGTGTGAGAGCAGCCTGTCGGACTTGTTGACTGAGTTCGATCACCCAGGGAGGGAGATGTGGACGTGGATAGGAGGTTCGCCCTCTGGCCAGGTCCGGTCTTACCTGGACAGAGTGTTAGTGAGAAGAGCTGACAGTGACCTAGTTACTTGTCCCACGTTCCACTGGTTAGGGCGGTCTGACCATAAACTCGTTAGGGTCAGTCTGCGGCTAGCTAATAGGCCTAGTCTGGCTAGCTACTGGAAGTTCAATACCTCCTTACTGGAGATATGGGACTTCCGGGTGCGGCTGGAAAACCTAATCAAGCGGGCGTTAGTGGGGGCGGTTATTGGGAATAGGTGGTGGGCTTCCCTTAAGTATAGGATTAGGGATTTCGCCATCAAGTATAGCCAACAGCTCGCTTTAGATAGGGCTAAGAAGGCGAAATCCTTAGAAGATAGACTCTCCCGGGCGGTGGTAGGGGGGGACTCCGTAGCCATAGATCTAGCTAAGGGGGACCTTGAGCGTGAGGCTAGCGAGCGTTACAAGGGTTTCGTAGTTAGAAATAGGCTAAAAAGAGTTCCGAACGAAGCCGTGAAATGTTACGCATTTTTGCGTAAGGAAGAGTGGAGAAGGTTCCCTTGTCGGTACATCGAGTGCGTTAGCGCCCCGGACGGGCGAGTGCTGAGATCGAGCCGTGAGATTCGTGAGGCCTTCCGGACACACTTTCGAGGTCGCTTTGCCCTCTGTCCTGAGCTCCAGCTTCAGGAGTTTCGTAACGATTTAGCTGACTTCCCCCGCCTTGGGGAGGCGGAAGCGGCTAGTTGCGAGGGTGTGGTTACGGAATGCGAAGTCCGTGATGCGCTGAAGCAGGTCGGCCTTAACAAGTCGCCTGGACTAGATGGTTTACCCTACGAAGTGTACTTGAGGATGTCGCACATGTTTGTCCCTATTCTGACGGATGTGTTCAACCATTGGTTTGCCCAGGGAGCCATCCCTGGTAGCATTACCAAGGGTGTGATCACATTGCTGAAGAAAGAAGGCAGGCATGTTCGGGGCGAGCTAGACGATTACAGGCCCATAACTCTGCTTAACACAGAGTTAAAGATTTTGGCCCGGGTCTTGGCGAACCGTTTGCAGCTTGTCATCAGTGATCTGATCGGCCCTGAGCAGAGCTACGCTGTGAAGGGAAGATCGATCCAAGACAACTTGCATTTGGTGCGCCAGATCCTAGAGGGAATAGAAGACGACACCGAAGCCGCGCTGATCAATTTGGATCAGTCCAAGGCCTTCGATAGGGTGGATCATCGGTTCTTGGCGGCGGTTTTGGAGACCGCCGGATTCGAGCCGGAGTTCCGCAAATGGATTAGCATGCTGTACCGCAACCCACAGGCGGTGGTGCAGGTGAACGGGAGGTGTTCGGAGGCTTTTGCGATCGAGCGATCGGTCCGGCAAGGCTGCCCCTTATCTCCTCTTCTCTATGTCCTTGCTTTGGAGCCCCTGCTCCGAAGGCTTAGGGATGAGAGGGATGGTCCGGCCCTGCGCGGAATCTTGCTAAGCGGCAGCGTCCGAGCGAAGATTTCCGCGTTCGCCGATGATATCACGGTCTTTGTGTCCAGGCGTCGGGACATATTGGCGGTGAAGGAGGCGGTCGCGAGTTACGAAAAGGTAGCAGGTGCCAAGGTCAACTTTGACAAGAGCGAAGGCTTGCGGTTGGGTGCCTGGAGGGGAAGCGTTCCCCTGCCAGGTCCCTTCCGCTGGAGTGACGGTCCCGTCCGCATCCTTGGGGTGTGGTTCGGGCCCGGCCTCCAGCTGGAGCGAAATTGGTTGGAAGTACGGACTAAGGTAGAAGCGCAGGTGGTTGCCTGGCTTCGAAGGCGCTTGACCTTAAAGGGCAGGGCGGAGGTGTGCGCCGGGTACATCTTCCCCCTGATCCTTTACCGTTTGTCTGTACTACCTCTGCCTAAGGTTCATCGGGTGGCGCTGGAACAATCCCTTTTCAAGTTCCTTTGGAAGGGCCGAAGCCCGATGGTCCGTAGACAGGTCTGCTATCAACGTCCTCGCGATGGGGGTCTGGGGATGCCGGATCTCGAGAGCCACCGGCTCGCTGAGAGATTGGCTCACCTAGGCCGATCGTTGACGACGGACGCGGTGTGGAGCCTCAAGGTGAGAGTCGCCTTTCCTCGCCTAAGGTTGAATCCCGAGGCTGAAGGTCGTCGTAGGCCAAGGGATGAACCACCATTCGTCATCGAGTGCCGCAGGGCCCTTCGAAAGCTTCCTCGGTCCAGTGACCTCTCATGGACTCGTAAGGAACTATATAGAGGCTTAGTGGTGGGTTCCGCTTCGGATCCTCTGATGGGTCGGCTCGGCTGGTCGGCGGAGGAGGCTCGCTCCCATTGGAATTGGGCGCCAGGTTCGGGCTTCTTGAACAACTCCGAGTTCTCGCTCACCTGGCGGCTAGTTCGAAATGCGTTGGCCCTCAACGACTGGGCTTACAGAGCGTGCATTGCAGATATGCCTGACTGCCCCCGTTGCGACAGTGGTTTGGAAGAAACGGCTTCGCACGCCTTCTACTACTGCGAGCGGGTTCGCCCGTTCTGGAGCCACGTCGAGGAGTGGACGGCTCGCATCAGCCCTAGAGAGCTTGTGCTGCTCGACGTTGGATACGTCTTGGACAATGCTGACCCTCCGTTTCAGGGTGAGAAACGTGTGGTGTTTCTCGTGATCCTAGCCGTGGCTAGAATGGTGATTTGGCAGACGCGAAACAAGGGATTGTATGAGGGTGCAAACTTTTCTTATCGCGATCTAATCTTGTTCTTTAGGCATCAGCTTAGGGTCAAGATTAGATGCGATAGAAGATGCTTGGACCGCATAACATTCAGCAAAAGGTGGGTGTATGCAGCAAGCTTGGTCGTATGCAAGGGGACAACGTTGGAGTCATCCTTCCCTCCTCTGCCTGCGCATGGTGATGATGGTCCGGGTCCTTCGGGACCCCATCCCGGGTAAGTAGGAACTCTATGTAACATTTAGATAACTTGACCCCCTAGTTAGTGGTATGAAGTGTGTCATTGGCACCGCAATCTAGATGCTAGTTCTTTCAAGATCCTCCCCATTCCCAGTTTTCTTTTTTCTATCCCCTCTACCACTTGTGAGTCCCTGGCCTTTTATGAGGATCTTGGCCACATTTTCAGTATTTCATGTTCACTCCCCACTCCAGGCCGGCCCCCCTTCCTGCCTGTTATTTTATCCTGATTGGTTTTTTAGGATCTTCCCCTATAGGGGGAGTTTCGGCTTGTTTTTGGTCTTATCCAAGTACCAGAAAACAGTCGACTCCCCACATCATAGAAGGGGGTATGGGAGGGAAACCAACCGGCTTTATATTTTGTTTACTTTGGGGCTTTTTCCTCCAATACCTCATCACATTTTATCCATTGTACGTACGACATTCCATTGCATCGGGTTTTTAAGTAGGATTCTCATGGAGTGAATGAGGTGTTTTGGTGATTGTGGCGTGGTTGGTTGGTTGAATGAATCCATTGTATAGAATGATTGAAATAAAATGACTGTTGACTGTTGGCGATGAGTGTGACTAGCTAGGGCCCATAGGAAAATACAGTTCTCACACCTTCCCCTCCCCTAAACTCTTGGGCCTTGTGCCCACCAAAAAAGCATAATTTGTACTTTTTGGAAATAAATTGGCCTTGCTAAAGACGTTGCTCTTAAGCCTAGCTACTGACTACAAGTGTGTTTCGTATTTCAACAGAGATAAGGTGTTTTTTAAAATGTATTATGATGCAAAGAAATTCAGGGAAGAGGGTGTAATAAGTAAAAGAATTGGAGGGATGATGTATATGTTAAAGGGTAGGAAATATGAACACCAAAGACATAAAAATCAAATGAGACCCAGATACACTGAGAATGTCTTTGAAGAACAGGAAGTTCCAATGGCGGTACTTACAACACATTAGATATACCCACTCCACCAATTCCCAAAATTGAAAGGTGAACCAGCAAAAGGAAAAGGAAGAGAGTGGAACTTTTTAGTCCAGATCCTAAAAGGAAAAGATATTAGCTAATTTCAGAGGTAAATCTAGCTCAGGGGAAGGTGTGGTGGAGGTAAATTTGTATCTCTTCTTGTATTAAAATGTGTTATTCCAATGTATATATATATAGTTAATAAATCAAGATTGGTGGAACCAAATTTGGATGGACACCATATATTGAATACAACCTGATTGTTGTTCTATATTTGATTTATTACCACCAAGAAAACTATTTCTTTTTTTCTCGTTTAACGAAATACATGTTATAACAAGAGTGAAGTAATATAATAAGTATATAAAAACTCCACTAAATTGGTTTCGTTTGGTTTATTCAACAGCATATCTCTTACTTATGGATTATTTAATGCTGAAATTTAATTCATTTGTAAATTTTTGATTGTAATCATACCTATATTTTCAAAGTTCCATAACATTTTTTAAAATTGTGATCACTTATTTGTCAATAATCATTTGTTTGCACACAGTTATATGATATCAATTATTTCTATCTAATAATAATATTTTTCAAACCATCTACTTGATTCATAGATGGAACCCTAGCAGGTATGAAGACTCTGGGTTTGTGTGGAGCTGGGAGTAAAGAGAATAAAGAGGCACTCCACACTCCTCTGAGATACAGAACTAGAGCCTCACTGCTGTTTACTATCATATCCAGGACACAGCTTTTTTGTAGGGTCTTACCCTTCTGTGGGGGATACAGTCACAAGTAATGGTCAACTGGTTTAGTTCACTAACCATTATACCATGTGTGTTGCCCAAAATTACTAAAGGTAGTTGACATCTTGATAGTGACCCAAAATCTGAGTGCAAACAAATAGTCAGAATTTAGAAAAAAAAACTTTTGTTGTCTTTGGACAACAAACTGGCTATACAGTATAACCAATACTCTAAACAATTCACTTAAGATCATAAAAAATGTTCTCTACCTTAAAAACATAGAAATAATGAAAACAAACCCTGCTTGCATTCTTTCTTAAAAATTGAATAAATAAATAAAATCTAAATTTAAAAAATATACTATTATAGATTATTTCACATAATTTAATAAAAAGTGAAGAAAACAACCAACTTGAAAAAATTAGAATTGTGAAACAATTAAACTGAAATTTCTCATTAACCAATAAGAAAGATATTTTTATCTTTAAATTGTCATCCTTGATTAAGGGAAATTAAGACAACTTTATGAATAGTTGACAAATGAAAGCTTGTCACGATTTTTTTGTATGTTTTAGTTAAATTGTGTACATTAAAACTACAAAAGGACAAAATGGTCCACCATTATCATTTAGAATAAAGCAAAACTATATCAAAAAGAATATAAATTTGAATTGCAGTTTCTGTGCATTTTACGTATCTATGGACAGATATTTAGGGACATTCAATTATTCAATTAAATTATCTACATTATCACATAACAACAAAGAAATTATTATTTTTCTTTATCTAATTATTAATTTAATTCTTTGAGAGTTTTTCATACAAGCATTAGCAGATGGTTTTTCAAAGGAGTTTGAGAGACAGCGAGTTTCCTCAAGTCTCAGTATTCTTAATAATGCTGTAGTTTGGATGGTCTCCACCTGTCCTCTGATTTCTAAGTCTCCCAGTTCCTTTACCAAGTCTCTGGGGATTATTCTCGAGCACACCAATTACAATTGGTATCAGCATCACCTTTATGTTCCATAGTTTTTTTTAGTTCTCTAGCAAGGTCTAGGTTCTTATCTCTTTTTTGCTTTTTTAATTTTTACTCTGTGGTCTGCTGAGACAGTAAAATCCACTTTTCAACAGGTTCTCCCTTTTTTTGTTGATTATCATGAGGTCTGGTCACCCGGCCAAGTTTAGGTGATCTATTTGTATCTCGAAATCCCAGAAAATTTTGTGCGTCTCATTCTCTACAAAGGGTTGTTAATATACTACTTGTTTGTATGATCAAATTTCAATTTCTTGCACAATTTCCACCTTCTCCACCCAGCTGTGTCAACTCTTTTTTACACCAGTTTGCTGCCTTCATTTTTTATGTGATTGATCATTTCATCTTTATCATAACATAACCTACACTTGCTATTTTGTTGCATCTTATCTATTTTTGATTTAACATATTTGGTCCTTATGGTGTTGTTTTTTACTGCTATTAGAAAAGATTTAGCTTTTCTCTTAAAGTTTAATTTTCTTAGCCATGTCCTAGTCTTCTTGTGTGAGGTTTTGCTTGTTTATCTCTTGAAATATCCATAGAGTTGTTTTATTTCCCATTTCTGTTTCCGAGTTATGGTTATTGTGTTGTTTGTGTTATATCTGGTCACTGTAATTAGTTTTTCTCTGCTCTTTTTTATCTAGTCTTCAAGTCATCGTATTGATGTATCAATGCCATCTTCAATACTGATGAGTTCTTTTCCTCCTTCTTTTCTTGACACAGTCTGTCTATGTTATCTCTCAGATGTAAGGCCTGATGTATCGTCATTATTTTCTCTGGTCCATTATTTGAAGTTCTTGCCTCATTGACTTCAAGAATAGTCCTGAGTATTCTACAAGAGGGACAGCCCAGGTGCTTTGATGAGATTTCTGCTATACAGTTAGGTTTCAAGTAGTTTTCTCGTTCTCCTGAGATACCCTTTTAAAATTTTTTCTTTCATCTTGACTTGTTTGATGGTGTCCACTTCCAATATTCCCAAGTACTTGTAAGTTTCTTTTTCACTGAGCATTCTGGTTTTTTCTTGATTATTATCATTATGTCATTCCTCATAAGTTTTTCACACCAGCAATAACTGGTGGTCTCTCACTGAATTCTGAATGACAGCAAGTCTTCTCAGTATTCTAGCTGATGTTAACAATATTATAATCTGGATGTCTTCTATTCATTCTCTGATTTCCAATACCTCCAGTCTTTTTTCCACACTTTTGGTAGCCATTTCATGTGCACCAACTATTATTGTCGTCACTATTACCATTATGTTCCACAACTTTTTTAGTTCTCTGGGAAGCTAGAAGTATTTGTATCTCTTTTTGTTTTCTTTTATTTTGACTCTGGGATTCACCATAATGGCAAAATCCACATGATGGCAAGTTCTTTTTTTTTGTCAATTGGTTTTGGTCTTCTGAGCAAATTAGAGGATCTATATGTATCTCAAAATCCCAGGGAATTTTATGTGTCCCATTCTTTAGGATGGATTCTTTGTTCACATACCATTTGGTAATATAGTCAAATTTTTATCTCTTGCACAATTCCCAGTGAATCTCATTCCCCACCCAGTCGTGCTTAGGTTAGTACTCCTTTTTTATTATTACTATTTTTTCTTTTTTTTACATATTTTTGAAATACATTCTGACTAACAGCAAGCTCCTTAGCATTAATACTCTTCTAAGTATTCTAACTGATCTCAGCAGTATTGTGATCTAAATGAGCTCACAATTTTTCTTCTGACTTCCAGTTTCCCTAGTTTCTTTTCCAGGTTCTTTGGGACTGTTTCAAGGGCTCCAACAATAATTTGTATTACTAACATCTTCATGCTTCATTAACTTTTCAGGTCTCTGGCAAGGTCTAGGTGTATAGTTAGTTTTTCACTTCCCTTGATTATTATTATTATTATTATTATTATTATTATAATTAGTTTAGGTAGTTTATTTTATAGCATGGCAACCCTTGTGGGGTTATTCTATGCCAAAGTCAGTTTAACAATTATGGTTGCCAGTTAAATATAGTACAAAAATATATCATTTTAAACATGCTTAGTTGCAATATCAATATTTTAAAAGTCAATCTATTCAAAATATTTTTTTATGTGCAACATATTCTTCAAACAACTTACTGGATATTTATTTTTAGTTAGCCCTAATGATCTTGGGAAAGGCATGAATCTACATCCCTACTCGATTCCACTGACAGATATCTTGACAAAAATGTCTTGTCTCTCATATGTCACAATGGTCAACATAGAATAGAATGGGTAAGTAAGCATTTGAGCAAACCAATTTTCCACAACTGTAGTAATTGTAAAAAACTGTTACATCCATTATCAACTTTGATACTGGCCATTCATTTTTTATTACTACTATGGTTCAATTTTTTTCCTCTCAGATATGTACCCTAAAACTAAATCAGAACATTTTTAATAGACACTAACATAATCAAAAAATGAAATAAAGAGTGGTGCTTCCTGGAATTAAATATTTTGTGCCATTTTGAATAAAAAGGCAATTTAGAATAAAATAGAATAAATAAATAACAAAGAAAGTCTTGGAGCTGCTCTAATGATATCCCATGACAAACAATCCTTAAAGAAAAAACTATTATAGAGATTTAGAGAGTAAAATGAAATTGGCAAAGATCACTTAAATTGTTATGTTTCACTGAATTCAAAATATATCATCTTTGGATTCAGAAAATGATAAGTCTGTTAAAATTCTTGTCATTTTGATATTTGAAAATCTCTTTCCTATTTGACACCTATTTTTGAAGAGAAAAAAGATCCTTGAAACTGATTTTTAATATATATGGTATCATCCATAAATAAGCACACCCTAAAGGATTTGTTAAAATAAATCAAAGATATCAGGATTTTATTATTTCTAGTGGAAGATTATACAATCAAATAAGAGGTATTATTCATCACCAAACTCTATGGTATTGAAACTTTGAAGCCAAAAATATAAATATGTAGGAGTCCAAAAATAAGTACATATCTTATACAAATTCATGTAGTTCCATTTTGGACATAGAAATGGTGAATTTTTTTTTTTTTTTTTTGTGATTAGTCTTACTGCTGTAGAGTTTGGTAATAAATAATACCTAATTATATTTATTTTGATTCCGCTAGAAATGATAAAATTTTGGTATTTTTAGTTTAGAAAAAAATTCACTTTTTATCTAAAAAAAAGTTTGAGGTGTACTTATCTATAGGTGATATTGTACATTTTTTTTAATATATCTTACTTTAAAAATTTGTTTATCCACAGGACCGATCCTATTTTAGGAACTTCTTTCTCGCAATTTATATTAAAATGAACTGATTTCTCTTTCTGGGTGTGTTTGTTATTGGAAAACAGCAAAAAAGTCATGTCATAACAAAATGTTTGTTAGAGCATTTTAACAGTATTACTTTAATCAAAATAAAATCAATTCAAATCCAATTCTCAACATAATAATTGTGTAGTGTCTGCATTCATGTTTACCCCAATTGTTAACATCCTATCTTGGCTTACGGGAGGAAGAGGGAGCTGTGAGGCGAGGAAGGAGGAAAAGGAGGGTTGACCACTTTTTAGAGGGATCTCTTTGAGACAAGTCGCACGTGTTAACTCTAAAATAAAAAATATATATTTATCCTATTCTTGCCTGGACCTTATTTATATTAATTAACATTTGGTAGCAGAGATCAATACCTATGGCAAAAAATGAGTTCAAGACTATTTGAACCACCGCTCTTAAACCCAGAATTTTACGATTCATGGAAGTGAGAAATCCAGCTATGGCAGCTAGCAACAAATATCTCTCCCTCTCGTCAAGCACCGACGTTTTTTTTGTCACTTACAGGCCAAGCTCGGACAGCTATATTAGAAATGAACATTTCCCTACTAAATGCTGAAGATGGAATGGACAAACTAGTTGAAAAACTTGATACCCTTTTCCTGGAAGACAAAAACCAGTCTGCGTTTATTTGTTATGAAAACTTTGAGAACTACCACTGAGAATGTAACACTTCCATTAATGACTATTTAATCCAATTCGACCAACACATAGCGAAACTCAGAGAATTTCAAATAACATTACCCGAACCGGTATTAGCTTACCGTGCTCTGAAATCTGCCAACCTCAGTCCCAAAAATGAGAGGTTAATCAGGGCAACAATAAACAACCTCACTCTTTATAATATGGCCCAACAAGTAAAGAAAATCACGCATGGGAATTCAACCCTGATAAACACCTCACAGCAGCAATCTATTTCTGTCAAAAAAAAATGGACATCGTCTTTAGCCGAGATGACACACATTCAAAAGACGACCAAATTCTATATGGCAGGCGCGTGTACAATAAACCTCCCTTGCCCTTCCACTTGTCTAGTAGTAGCACTAACAACAGAAGAGGAACTCGTAAATTTAACGGCCAATATTCAAATCAACAAAGCCCAAATTGCTACATAATCTTTTTAGTAGGCAACAATAACCAATACATGCCCATAGCCTGGCAATCCAAACGCATTAAAAGAATAGTTAAAAGCACTCTCGGTGCAGAGACTCTGGCCATGGTTGATCTCACTGAGGCCTGCTTTTATTACAGAAAATTAATACTGGATTTGTTACTGTTAGAAGACCACCCTATGAATATAAAGATAAGATGCAAAACAGACAATTCTTGTTTATATGACGCAGTGCATTCCACCACACAAATCCTTGATAAAAGACTACAAATTGAAATGGCAGTCCTTAGAGAAATGGTTGACAGAGGAGAAATTGCAGAGATATCATGGATACCCACTGACAAACAAATTGCAGATAGCTTAACAAAAAAGGGAGTCCCCTCCTTCAAAATTCTCCAATTCATATCTGAACCCAAGGAATCATCAGTCAAATTTTCAAGTATGCAGTCTTAAATTTTTGTTCAACTGTCTTTTTCTTTTTCCCTGCAGACAGCCATTTGATGTTGCCTCCTAAAATGTCCCACCTCAGTACCAGAAAGAAAAGCGGGGAAGTGTTAACATCCTATCTTGGCTTACGGGACGAGCAATTATCTCCCCCTGGAGGAAGAGGGAGCTGTGAGGAGAGGAAGGAGGAAAAGGAGGGTTGACCACTTTTTAGAGGGATCTCTTCGAGACAAGTCGCACGTGTTAACTCTAAAATAAAAAATATATATTTATCCTATTCTTGCCTGGACCTTATTTATTTTAATTAACACCAATGATTATATATTCTCCAAAGAGATAGTTATCAATTACTAATTCTAGAGCATTTCCTTCATTTATATATCATTTATTAATCATAATACAAATTTTATAAATAATACCCGACTTGATATCAAACTTAAAAACAAGCAAAAACAGCCTTTAAGATAAAAAGATAAAAGAGTAGTACTAATCAAGGAGAGACCAAACAATCAAGCAATCTGGCAGTGTCTGAGAACCCTAAACAATAAAAGGCCCAAATAGCAAAAGTTTCATTTTGAAAATGTCCTCAATTAAGCTGACATTTTAGTTATTTATTAAGCTTAGCTTAATTGTGTCACAGGAAACACTATAAATCCCTACTGTCCTATTACTACTACTACTACTAATGATACTAAACAAATACACCTGAATGGATGACTAAAGGGATGACCACTCTGATCCAAAAGGACCCTTAAAAAGGAACTGTCCCAAGCACTTGTAGACCAATAACTTGTCTACTTATAATGTGGAAAATACTAACAGCATGGATTAGAGAAGAGATTTATTACTCACTAGTAAGCCGTGGACTGTTTCTGGAAGAATAGAAAGATGCCAGAAAGGAAAAAGAAGAACAGGTGATCTACTGTACATTGATCAGCCCATCCTCAAGGAGAGCAAAACAAGGTGAAAAAATGGTGTACTACAAAAAGACCTACGATATTGTTATGGTAATTTACCCATGCATGCATGAACTCTCCTAACTATAAATAGTTGCAGGTATTGCTCTTAAGTAGAAGGCAATATTCCAGCAGACAGCCTTGGCAGTCGGACCAAATAGTCTTGCAGGTAACCTTCTCATTTGTATATGTTGTATTATTGTTCTTTGTAAATATATTTGTTTAACTCAATCCCTCTCGTGTATCTTTATTTCTGGCCCCTAACAAGGCCACAACAGATATGGTCCTGCAAAGTTAGATAATAGACTGTCTAAAAATGTACAAGGTATCCAACAAAGTCATAAAGTTCATCATCGAAGCAATGAAAAACTGGAAAGAGGAATTGATAGCAGGAGAAAAAACTTTAGCTGAGGTGAAAATCTAGAGAGGCATCTTCCAAGGAGATGCACTTTCACTATTACTATTTGTAATGGTAATAATGCCACTCAATCCCATATTTAGAAAATGCACAGGAGGATACAAATTTACTAAATTACCAGAGATTAATCACCTAATGTACATGGATGACATCAAGCTGTTTGTAAAAAAGGAAAAAAAATTGGAGATTTAATACAAACAATAGAAATATACAGTCAGGATGTAGGAATAGGACTTGGCATAGAAAAATGTGGCATGCTCATAAGGAGAAGAGGAAAAAAGACAAATAAAGGAAGGAATAGAACTGCCAAATCAAGAAAGAATCAGAACACTCGAAGAAAGGGAAACTTACAAGTATTTGGGAATATTAGAAGCAGAAACCATCAAACAAGTGGAGATAAAGGAAAAAAAAGAAAAAGTATATCAAACAAATGAGAAAAATTCTGGAAGTCAAGCTCAGCAGTAAGAACCTCATCACACCTGGGCTATCTCCATTGTAAGATACAAAGGGCCATTTTTGAAATGGACGAGGAAAGAAGTACAACAAATGAACTAGAGAACAAGAAAACAAATGAAAATGCATAAGGCCTTACATTTGAGAGATGACGTAAACAAACTATACAGTCAAAAATGAAAGTATTTGTACACATATCAAGTTTGAATATTTTTATTCTCAGAATCTAATGCCCGATTATGCCCGTTTTTTTATATATGTTAATGAGCACAAAAAAAAAAAAAGAATATAAAACTAAATTTTCAGAACAATAGTTTAAATACAACAAATTTGATAGGTGAATCATGCAAAATAGGAAAAGACAAAATTAATTGTACAGAAGAAAATATCATTTTGAATCAATTGATTCATGTAAGTACAAGTAACTTACAAAATCATTTTATTGGTGAAACCTTCTAGACTATTTATTATGTAAAATATTTATGATAATTCCAGCAAAGAACATAACATCATGCATAAAATGTCACCATTGTTATTCTTACACAATGAAGAAGACAAAGAAGTTTAGCGTCAACTTGAAACAGAGCATTAACTTCTACAAGTCAAGAAGTAGTTACAGCATTATTTCAAACTGGTCAGCTATCCCTAGATCTACAGTACAGTCCATTATAAAGAAGTTTAAACAGTTTAGCAGGACAGAAAATTTGCCTGGGTATGAAAGAAAACCCAAATTGTTACCAAGAACTGCACAAAAAATGTGTCGTAAGGTTAATATAAATCCCTGATTGTTTTGAAAGACATCACCAAAAGTTTGAATACAATGGGTTTCAGCATAAGTACTTCCACAATACAACATTGTTTGAATAGAAATGGGTTGTATGGAAAGTGACCATGATGAAACTCTCTCTTCACAAACCATGTCACATTGTTGCTTGGTTTAATTTTGCCAAAACATTCATGAACAAAGAAAATTGTTTTTGGGAACAAGTACTATGGGGTGATGAAAATTGGACTTTTTTGGACTTAATGATGTACAGAAGATTTGGTGCAAGAAAGGTGAGGCTTTCCTCATAAAGAACACAGTGCCAACATTAAAACATGAGGCAACTCGATGATGTTTTGGGATTGTTTTAACTCAACAAGAATTGAAAAATTAAATGCAATAAGAGGAATAATGAAACCTAAAGACTATATCAAAATTCTGGATGAAAATCTACAACTATCAGTGCAAAATCATGATCTAGATTGGTAATTCACTTTCCAACAAGATAATCATCCCAAACATACATCTAAATCACTGACTGTGTGGCTTTAGAAAAACAAGATTACAATTCTGCTATGAACTTCAATGAGAACTGATTTGAATCCTATTGAAAATTTATGGCAAGAATTGAAAGTTTAAATAAATCATAAGTTATCCAAAAAACCTTCAGGAACTATATATAATGTGTAATCATTGAAGAATCAAAAATATTTCAGAAAAGACTTGTTCAAATCTCACCAAAAACATTAGAAAATGATTGCAGTGAGTTTTAAAGATGAGAAGCCATGCTATAGACAATAATTATTGCAAAAATTGTTCAATTTTTTTCAATTTTTCATACTGTACGAATAATTTTGTCTTTTCCTCTTTCATTTATTTTTCGTCTCATATTTAGTAAATTTAACCTATGCTTTCTCAAAACTGAGTTTTATATTCCGTTTTTGTACTTAATAACATATAAAAAGTCTGGCATCAAACAAGTATTAAGTTCTAAGAAATGGAGCAGAATATTCAATATTCATGGGTGTACTAGTGATTTCGTCATTGACTGTGTGTGTGTCAAGAAAAGAAAGAGGAAGAAGACTTGCCAGCATTGAAAATAGCATCAGGGCATCAATATAATGAGTCAAAGACTATATAAAAACAAAGAATGGCTAATTACAGCAACCACTGACAACAGAAAGATCAACAGAACAACAATAATTAGGAAACAGAAATGGGGAGAAAAACATCTCTATGGATATTTCAAATGACAAACAAACGAAATCTCACAGGAGAAGACTTAAACATGACTAAGAAAGGGAAACTTGAAGAGAGAAACTAAATCTTTTCTAATAGTAGCATAAAACAATGCTATAAGAACAAACCATGTTAAAGCAAAAATAGATAAGACACAACAGAGTAGCAAGTGTTGGTTATGTTATAATAGAGACAAAATAATTAAACACATAAGCGAATACAACAAACTAGTGCAAAAAAAAGTACAAGACTACACATGATTCAGTGGGGAAGGTGATTCACTGGGAATTATGCAAGATATTAAAATTTAAACATACAAACCAGAATCCATCCTAGATAATGAGATGCACAAAATTCTTTGGGATTTTGACATACAAACAGATCACTTAATCTCATCCAGAAGACCAGACCTAGTGATGATTAACGAAAAAAGAGAACCTGCTGAATAGTGGACTTTGCTATCCAGTGAAAATTAAAGAAAATGAAAAGACAAGTACTTAGCACTTGACAGAGAACTAAAAAGCTATAGAACATGAAGATGGCAGTGATATCAACTGTAATTGGTGCATGTAGAATGATCCCCAAAGATTTGGTAAGGGGGCTGGAAGAGTTGGAAATCAGAGGATGAGCTGAAACCATCCAAACTACAACATCTTAAGATCGGCAAAAATACTGAAAAAAGTCTTGGAGATTTAAGGAAACCTTCTGTCACTCAAACTCCAGAGAAAGACTATCAGCTAAAGCTGGTATGAAAAACTTGCAAGGAGTAATATAATGATAATAATGTTCATCTATTGACATTGATGGTGACCATTAAACAAAGCCAAAACTATTCTACATTGGCTAACAATGACAAAATAAATTATTTGTTTATAGTGGGGAAAGTTTGTGTAGAACCAGTTATATTTTTTTTAGATGAGCTAGTAAAAAATGGTGCAGAAATTCTGAGTTTTTCCTTCTCCTCGACAGGTAACCCTACCAAAGCTATAGAGCCTTACACACAGTTAAGAAGGGGAGAGACAGGTACATGCCTTTTCAAAGAATATTAAAGAGAGGTAAAATATCAGTAATCTCATCCAGGACTTGATTGAGTCCCCTTTCCCAGAATGATTTTGTCACTGAGCCTCCTGATGGTACTTTATAACATGGAAATAAACATCCCTCAAGATTTCTATATGTTGTTTGTTTGTTTTAATTTGACTTGATATAGTAGAAATAAAAGTTTGATTAAGATTGTACATAAAGATATAGAATGAATGATCAGGTCACATGTGTTAAGAAGTCAATAAACCCTTTCACTCAAGAGCCCAGATTCCTCTCAGTTACCAATTTATATTAGCAGCCTAATACACAGTGCTTTTATATATTCAACTATAACATTTAAATGCATTTGCATACTTAATTATTTTAAGCAATTAAGCCAATTAATAGTAAGAGGAATTTCATTAATTGATATTTACATGAAATGATTTATTTTTAGTTCTTTACTAATTGTTACCACAGTCATAATTTCACTGAATCTGGTAGGATTGTGTGAGAAAACAAATATCTTAAACAGTAACTGGATTTTTTATGATGAGGAAGTCTTGCTAGGAACCTTAGAGTTACTATTCTATATCAAATCAATTCCACTTAGTACTTGAGTGCAGATGCTTTTATTTTGAATTAATCAACATTTAAAGGGTATTTATTTATTGGCTGGCATGTTTATTTATTCTGGTGGTCTTAAGTATAACTAATAGCAACATAACTAGGGACCCATCCGAATGCTTCATGCCAACATCTTTGACAATCATAATAATAAAAAGTTTCTCGTATTTTTCATTTTTATCAATGCTTATTTTTTTAAATTCATTTTCTAAATACTCTTGAATGTAAAAATTATTCTACTAATGATATTTTTTATTTGCATCTCGTACAATCCATTTATATTTAAAACCCAATGTAAGTTCATGTATATATATATATATATATATATATATATAGAGAGAGAGAGAGATAGAAAGAAGAGGAAAAGACATTACCATGAAATTCTATTCTTATGGTAATACAAGACATTTAAAAAATTTGAATATGTCTAGTTTCTTCATGGGTAATAACTAAATAGACTGCACTACTTAATATAATTTTTCCTCTCTCATTATAAATTTCTATACTTCAATCTTCTTCCTTCTTTGAATCAATTTATGCTCTCTCTCTCTCTCTCTCTCTCTCTCTCTCTCTCTCTTCTTTTGATGCTTTATTTCTTTCTCCTATTTAGACGAGCAGAAATGTCAATCCATAAATATTAATCCTGTAATTTATGACAGGAGCTATGCAAGTGAATTCACATTTATTATTATGATTATTATTATTATTATTCAAGAAATAAAGGAATATTTTCTCAAGTCTCATTAACTCACAGTATTTCATTTTTGTGTTTGTTGCATTACAACTATATATTATTTTAACTTTATTGATATTGAAAAGCATTATACGTGTCATAAAACAAGTAGAACTATTTTAGAAATTGTCTTTTTTTTCCTTCTCAGTATCAATAATCAAGTAAGAAATAAAAAAATGAATAATTCAGTCACTAATGTTTTCTTTATATAGTTACATTTAATAAAAACATTAAGATAACTTTAATACGTTTTTCCTCCTTGACTAAAAACAATTTCCCTCACACATTTAAAGCAGAGCAAAACAAAAAAATAAATAAATAAATAGATAAAATAAAAGAATAAGTCAGCCACTTAAAACCAGAGAAAACATTTACATGAAATAAATGTTTATGCTATACTGATATTCTAGATACTAACAATATGGCCACCATGGACTTTTCATTCTATAACAAATCACAACCAATGATTGAAAAAGAATCACCCAAAATCAGGGAAATATCCGATTTTAATGAAATTCTCAGTGTTCATTAATTAATTAATGAATTTTATAATGCACCAGTTATTTTCTCAAAAAACTTGCTGATTTCTTTCAGGTAACCTAACTTTATCCCATGCCATATGTATGGCACTATATAAGATATGGCATGTATTTTCTAAAGGCGTGCATGAAATGAAAAAGAAAAAAAATATTAAATTGTGAGCTGTACCTCAAATGTGAATATTAGATTTTTAGAAGAATTTTAGAAAAATGTTTTGAGAGTTTTAATGATTTAACAGAAAATATGATTTTCTTTTAGAAATAATTCTATATTGATAGTTGTTCTGCTTAAAAAGGTGGGGGTGGTCTTAAAATTGCATTAGATTTTGACATACTTTTCTCCAATCATAGGAGAAATCCAAATGTATTATTGAATAAAAAATATTTTTACTAATCAAAAAAATATAAATTTTAAAGCAAGATACTGGGAGTGGATTTAAAAAAATATTTTCTTTTGTTTTCTGAGATATAAAAATGTTAAACGAAAAAATGTATGGAAACCTAGAGTAACAATCATTTGTTAATCAATTCAAGTTTTGTCTCTTTTGTTCAGGTAGAAAAATTCTGTTTTTACAACACTTCTCTGTAACTTTCAGTTTCATTTACATTTCACTTGAGTCATATTTCAAAAGATTCTTGTATTTCAGCTTCTTTTCTTTTTTTTAAGAAAGATGTCAAAGATTTAAAAGAAGTTAAATCATTTCTTGTCAAACATTCATTTTTAATTCAAATTAATTCATTTGAAATTTTAACTTATAAACTGCCAAATAAAGGTTTTCTTTTTTTGTCAGGGGATTAAACTATGTGCTTGTAATGTTACCCAACATAAAACTTTTATAATTTATAAAGTATTTGTCTATTCTCTAAAAAGCTTTTAGAAATGTATGGAAATATGTAAATTTTGTTTATAAAAATAGGAAATTTTAAAAAAAGCTAAAAATTAGTGTTTTAAGGAATGATGAAACATTTGTTGATTATTTTCAGGTAAAACATTAAATATAAAAAAGGCAATTACAAATTTCACTATTTTAATTATAAATTTTAAAAAAATTATTTCATTGTTTTCTTAATTGTAGATTCAAAAACCATGTTAACATGCTGATTTACCTTGTTCAAGATTAAATTAAAAAGACCTATATCTGATATGATTTTCTATACTTAAAAAAGTTGAGTTTTTTGTTTGTTTGTGTGCATGTGTACTAATAATTTTTAGCAGAAAACTAAAGTGCACCATAACAGTTTATTATGAAGTGGTGCAAAATAATAATTCTGACTAACAATTTAGATTTAACTACCATAGTAAGTGGTGTAATAATCAACGAGTAAGTAATATTTTTACATAAATTGGTTTATTAATTTTTCTAGTCACGAATTTCATACAAAAAGTATTTTAAAATTTTCATAACATTTTTTTTAATTTACTGAACCTCTAGTTGGGTAAATTTTCAACTTTTCAAGAATTTAACTGTCTAAAATATAATGAAAATTAATTAGATATGTAGTTAATTTGCTTTTAATGCTGATAATTATGATGTTACTATCTTTCAAATTATATTAAAATTTAACCTTTGATAATAACTTCAATTATTTTTCCATTAGTTTTATCGGGGGAAAAAAGCCTCTGATATTCCAATTGCTCGTTTCTCTGCTACAATATAAATATAGATTTTTAAAACTTATATTCTAATTTGAATATGTTTATTTTAGCAATGGGTTTGTGTTTTTTTTAAGTTACAGAAGAAAAAATCTTTAAATTTTACAAATGAAATGTTTAAAATCATACATATGAACAGATAAAACTTTTTTTTTAAAATTAAAATGAAATAGATGAAATGAAATAAAATAAAAACATAACTCAGTCATTCTTGACACACAGTACAGCTCCACCCTAAGTGAAAAGGGTATATTTTTCTATGTTAAGCTTTATTTGTGAAATACATACGTTGGTTTATAGATTAGTTGTTTAAGATTCAAAGTAATCCTAATACCTAGAAAGAGGCATGATTTTATTGGGTGTGTGTGTGGGAGAGAGAGACAGAGAAAATACTGTGGATTAGGAACCAAGGGGTGATATCTTGAAAAAAAATGGAAACAAATTTATCTATTTCTATATTTTTAGTTTTCCATATACAGCATAATATGTAGCCAGTTTATGATTTTATGTAACTCATCTAGATTTTCAATCTCAAAAAATAGATAAATAAAATTGATATAATGTATGCTCATACTTTAAGATACCAAGAATCTATCCATCTATCTATATATTGGATTGAGTCATAAATAAATTTTGGCTTTAGTAAAAATACAATTTATTCATGAATAATTTAACAATGAATCAATTTCAATCAATAGTATATTAGCCAGTATTTTCAATCACCTGTTGCCATTTATAAGGCAGCTGGTTGATTCCTCTCAAGGAAAAATTCTACTGATTTTGAGCTCAAGAGGTTTTCTATAAACATTTGCATCTGATCTTGAGAAAAAGTTTTTGTAATTCAGAGCATTTTGTAGAGAATGAAAAAGATGGAAATCACTTGTTGCAAGGTCTGGCAAATATAGTGGATAAGGTAGAATAGAGCAACATAAAACCAATATTTTTTCCTGCATGATTCTCACTGAATGTGGCTTTGCATTATTGGGAGTGTCTTCATGATGTAATTGTTAAAGTGCTGAACTGCAGAATCATGGTAAGTGAGTTTGAACTCCAGTTATGCTATTATATTCCCTTTTGGACAAATACCCATGGGAAAGGTATGAACCTCCTTATCCTCCCAGTTATGGGCTAAAATGCCATTAAACATAGAAACCTAAACTTTGCATTATCATGGAGAAGCACAATGTTTCTCAAATTGACAAGTGCAGGGTGTATTCTTTTATTTAAAGTACTGGTTAAAAATAGCAAAATTAACAGCTATACATAAATACACCTGGATTCTATTGGCTGTGGGTATATAGATTTAAACCCTCAGCCAATAAAGTCCATATGTATTCATATATAGCTGTTAATTTAGCTATTTTCAACCAATACTTTACCAAAAGGTTTACAGATAGATCAAATTATTGGGTGTTTCATTTATTTTAACAATAAAATGTATAAACACTATAAAAAAAATTGTAACCCTGGTACCTTATATGAATATTTAATAAGGTTTAATTAATTGTGATACAAAGACAGAAGTATAGTGCCCTCAGTAATAATAGAACTCACTAGCCTGCCCATGTATTATAGTTTGGTAGAAAATCAGGTGCAACTAAGTTGATTCATGGTTGAGATGTACGGTATTTAGCAGCATGACAATGTTATTTGTCAGACAAATCATCCACTGCAATGCCACATAATTTCACTTCAAATTTTGGTAGATGGGCTTTTTGTTAAATACTCGAACATTGAATGAAGTGTGATTTTCTATTTTTTTTTAATTTCTTAAAAATTAATTATTGATTGATTTTGGTGGTAAATGAAACCAGGAATTCAATTCAAGGAAGAGCCAATTAAATGAAAGCAGGAATTCAATTCAAGGAAGAGTCAATTACTTAATTCATCCAGATATTTTTATTCTTTTCTATTGTCAGAAAAAAAAGAAAGAAAGAATTTTGAGGTTAATAAGAAACCATTGATTTTAAGAATCTAATTCTATGTTCACTAACTTTTTGTAAACTATAAAAATTCTAATGATTTTTTTTTTTGTTCATTTTTGGATCCCCCTTGAATTTTCTTTACATATATTTCAAAAACTTGCATAAAATAAATACTTAAAAAATCAAATTAATTTGTTCTATGCAAATAATACAACATGAATTCGAAATAAAATTATATATAAGGGTGAATGAAATGAAAAGGATCAAAAACATAAGATGTAATTGAGAGGGATAAGACTTCTGGATAATGACACTGATATAGTTTACGAAACACTGGTATAAGCGACATCAAAAGCAATGGCTGATACAAAATTTATATTACCGTTAAAGGGAGGTGACTCTTGACAATTTATTCAAAAATGTACTCCAGATTATTTTCAAACAATAAATTACTTTGATCAAGACCTTATATCTTTATCCTTTATATTTACAAAAAAATCTTCATTATAGTAACTAATTATATCATCCAATAATAGGATGAGAAAGACTTTTGAAAAATGCAAACAAAATATTATAGCAACATTGTACTTAGCTTATCAACCTTATCCAATATAAATAATTTAATCTAAATCTAATTCTTATTATTTTATTATTGTTTTATTAAAAGTATTAATTTTTTGTAAATATGCTTTATTTGAAAATGAATGCTAGTAAGGTTTTAGAATATATTTGCATTTTAAATCATAGTTTTAGATACTTACATGCAGGACCATTGAGAAAAAGTTTTATACCCAGTCTTAGGGCCTTACCAATCAATTTTATAATTTTGATTATTTTTTTTACTTCAAAAGATCATAGAATGGCAGTAAGTATGCATACAACACTTTTGAAAATTCTTTGTATGGAAATATCTCGTTTTTAATATTTTCACCAAAAATCACCTATTTATTGGATTTTAACCATAAGAGTCCCAGTAAGTATTTTGTATTGCTCCCAAGAAATACTTATAGTCATGTGGCCTGAATTCCAACCAGGAAAATCCTATTTCTTTTTCATTATTGCCTAGCAACAATATAACCAATCAGGCTGCTAAATAGCAGATTACAACATTTTACATTTTCAGCAAAAAATCCTCTGAATTTTTAAAATTTTCAATACTTTTTAGTAAAATGGCAGATTTCAAAGTTTCTGTTCTAAATTTCAGAAATTGTTATTTTTTATGTGATATGTAGTATGATTATATTCCTCCCTGAATCAGTTGATGATTTAGTATACTTAATTTTTTTATGCATATTAAAGATAAGTCTATGGAAAAATAAAATGTTTACCTTTTTGAAAAAAAAATTTCAGAAGTTTCGTATGAAAGCTTTAACAATTAAAAAGAAACTGCTGGAAAATAAATTAAAATATTGCTCTTTTTGGCAAATTTTTAGTTTTATTTATTAGCTTATATTTTAGAGTTATACTATATTTGAAGAATTGTTTATGGATGCCCAAATTACTCATATCCCACCCTCTAAATGACTCTGTTAACATGAAGTTTTTAATTAAATGTTTGTACATATTTCACAGGGATACCATTACTGTAACCAAGCAGATACAAAATAGTATCATTTTTGCTATCAAGACTATCTTTTCTTCACTTGCAAATTTGTATCCTTGTTTGTTTCTCAACATAAATGATAAATTATCATTTAGTTTTAGTAAATGAGAATAAAAAAAGTTCATCACCAATCAAATCAATGTGAAAGAAAAAGTGAAACAAATTAAATTTCCATTGAAATTAATACATAAAAAACATTTTTTAGTAGTAATAGTTTTTATAGCATTTATTCATTTTTACCAGTGAGACTAAACAAAATGTTGATTAAAAAAGGAAAGAAAATGAGTGAAAATGAATACTTGATCATATTTCATCTAAATGAATAATAAATAAAATATCCTTAACTAGTGTAAAAAATAGTATCAACAAATGTGGTGTCAAGATGTCAACCTATGCTGAAATCAGTTATTTTTGGGTTTTTTGCAAGAAATGATATGATTTTAAGTAATTAATGGTAATTTCAATTTATAAAACAATTACACCTTCAAGTAACCATTCCTAATATACATTTGTACACAGCTATATGGTTTCAAGTAACTATTCCTAATTAATGATAATCATTAGTCTGCCCACATTTATATGGTTTCAAGTATTCTTATCTAATTATAATCATTTCCAAATAGATCTATTTTAAACATACTGATCTACATTATTTCTTGCTTCATAGAATGATGGGATAAATCAGTCGTGATAAAAAACGAATTTTTTTTCTAATTAAAAATTAAATTAAATTCAAATCAAAATTAATCATAATGAAAATTCAGTTGTTGCTACTCTAAGAAAGAGCACCTAAAAGAACAAAATTTGCACTGATGTTTCTATTTCCAAAAATCAATATTTGGCAACAGGTGAGATGGAATTATCAGCAATTTAAAGATCTTTCAGGATTCTTTTTTAATATTTTCATGTTTCCTTTTCTTTGATTTAAATGTAAGGTAATTTAGTGATTTCATCACTAAAAATATAATTCTTATAAGATACTTTCAAATATTAATTCTTACAATCAGGTATACCTGATCCATTCCATTTGTTAACATCGCAAAGCATACTGTTGGTCAGGACACATGCTGATGGAGGGATTGGATAAAGGAATGCACACATTAGGTATGTATCAGTTTCTATCAAAAAGATAGTTTTCAAATATCTATTCAGTTTCAAGTTTTCAAAAAAGAAAGCTGGGAACTTTTGCCTATACCTGATGTATATTCATGCATGTGAGGGTATGAAATATATATATATTTGAACTATAATTTGAGCTGCTTACACATGATAAAGCATTATAATGTGATATATATATATATATATATATATATATATATATATATATATATATATATATATATATATAAACCGGCTCATTGGCCTTGTGGGTAAAGTGTTCGCCAATGGTCCAGGAGACCTGGGTTCAATCCCAGGTTGCGTCATACCAAAGACTTTAAAAATATTGATACCTCCTGGCTTAACACTCAGCAATATAAGGTACATATCAAGGGTAAAGTGGAGCAATCCAGGGAAAGGAGTAGTGCCCTCCCCTACACCTCGGTGTAGAAGCTATTAAAGAGGGAGCCTTCTGGTCGCTGTCAACTACGGTCGCCAACATTACTATATACATACACACATAAACATAAACACACACACACACACACACACACACACACACACACACACACACACACACACACACACATATATATATATATATATATATATATACTTACAAGGTGTAATGGGTAAATTGTCATCTAAATTAAACAAAATGAAAATAAGACTGATAAAATTACATAAAAAAACCTTGAAATACTATAGGTTAAATTTATTTAAAGAAATTGCCACTGGCTTTAACCATGGCCTCCTAACAACTTTGCAATCTCCTGCAAGCTTTTTTGACAGTCTATTGGTGAATGCTGCTGATATCATTGCTTTCAGTTCATCTTTGGTGTTGCATGAAGTTTTATTTGTCTCTCACTCAACCATACCTCACATACAATAATTAATGGGATTGCAATCTGAGGAGTTAGGCAGCCAGATGTCAAAGGTGATGAAGTTGCAGAAACTTTCTCACAACCAAGACTGAGTTCTCCTGTAAGGGTGGCATGGTGTAGAGTTCTGTTGCTAAACGTTAGCTCTTCCAGCAGCCACCCTCTTGATCCAAGACAGCACTACCTCCTCCAGGCATTTGATGTAGGCCTCTGTGCTGAGTCTGAAGCCATGTGAGAAGATGAATGGAAGGATCACATCCTTATCACTAGTGATCACCCCCACGACTATGATGTGAACTGGGTGTTCGATTTTCATCAATTTGAATATGAATGTATCCTCAGATTGTCACTCAAATTATTCTGAAATCTTCATATTAGAACCTCCAGCATGAATGTTAGCAGTACAGCATGCCGTTTTCAAATTTTCAGAAGAGTGAATGGTAACATGGTACTACTTTCCTCACAGACAGTGGCTCAACTGACTCTAGTTTGCAGCACAGTAGACAAAACCTGAAACAAAGTGCATGAACAAAATTAATTTAAAATGGTGACAATTTACCCATTGCATCCTGTGTATATGTATACTAACAAGGATGTTGGTAGCCATGTTTAACAGGAACCCCAGCACAATGATCATCTCCTGCTACAGTCCTACCAATGCTAGTAATGAAGAAGACCTTGACACCTTCTATAATGAGCTATCTTCCCTTATTTGTAGTATCCTGAAATACAATGTTCTAATCATCATTGGAGATATGAATCCACAAATAGCTAAAAACATAAACAACAAATTCAGCTTTCACAACTCAACAAACAGAAATGGGGAACACCTAATGGACTTCACTCTAGAAAATGGATTAACATGCCTTAATACTAAATTTCAGAAAAGAAAGGGAAAACTTTGGACCTACACAAACCCAAGTAACACTAAAGCACAGATAGACTACATCCTTATGAATAAGAAATGGATTAATAGTGCATTGAATTGAGTGGCATATTCCTCTTTTGATGGTGTGTCTTCTGATCACCAAATTGTCACGGCAAAGATACACCTGAGCGTATACAGGAATGCAACAAAAACAACTACAACTGCACACTATGACTGGTTCCTGTTTAACAATAAGAATATAAGCAATTAATATACAATAATACTAAGAAACAAATTTGATGCACTACAGGAGATATCAGAAACACCAACCCCAAATGATGAATATGAGAACTTTGTCAACACCTACATAGAAGCAGCAGCTGAATGCATATCAACCAAACTAAGAGCAAAACAGAGTTCCCTGGGAGAGATTAGCAGTTAAGAAAAATCGTGACAATATAAAAACAGCATCCCTATGCAATAGGAGTAACCCAACTCATGCCAACGCTCAGAAACTTAAGAAGACACAAAGTGAACTAAATAACTTCTACCTAAAAGAACAAACAGAATACATCCAACACCAGATCAATAAGATTAGAGACTTGGTTGAAGATAGACAATCTAGGATAGCATGGCAGACAGTAAATGAGGTGAATAGAAGGAAGAGCACTATGAGAGCCAAACTAAAAGCTACCAGCCAAGAAGAATGAATACACCTGTGGAAACAACATTTCAAGAATCTGCTTGGATAATCTGACAACATACTGCTCTAATACTGCAACGCTGTATACAACAGACAGATGGACAAAGGGTTGCATTCTCCCTTTCCCCAAGAAGGGTGACCTTGGAATAGCCAAGAATTACCAAAGTATAACCCTTACTTCCACAGCAGCCAAGATCTATAATGCTCTGCTGCTCAATTGCATTGAACCTAAAATTAAGAAAATTCTTAGGAAGAACCAAAATGTCTTTCAAAGAAATTGATCCACGACATCACAAATTTTTACAATCTGCCGAATATTGGAAGGTGTTCATTCAAAAATCCTTGAGGTGAAACTAATATTTGTAGACTTCTACAAGGAATTTGACTCCATATACAGAGAGGAAATGGAGCAAATACTTCTTGGCCTACGGTCTCCACAAAGAAACTGTCACAGTCATAATTATGCTCTATAAAAACACAAAAGTAAAAGTTCACTCAATGGATGGAGACAAAGAGTTCTTTGACATTTTTGGAAGTGTGCTGCAAGGGGACACATTATCCCAATACCTGTTTATTACCTCCGAAGTGCTTCAAATGTTGGTAGATTTAATGAAAGAAAATGGCTTTAGGTTGGCAAAGGCAAGAAGCAGAACATACCTTGCATGACTGATTATGAATGTGGACTATGCTGATGACATAGCACTTCTGGCAAATATACCTGCCCGGACTGAATCCCTGCTGCATAGTCTGGAACGGGCTGCAGGTGGCATAGGCCTCCATTTCAACGCATACAAAACAGAGTTCATGTGCTTTAATCAAAGAGACGACATCTCCACACTAAATGGTAGATCTCTGAAACTTGTGGACAAGTTCACCTACTTTGGGAGCAGCATCTCATCTACTGAAAATGATATCAACACACAACTAGCAAAGGCTTGGACAGCTATCAGTAGACTATCAGTCTTATGAAAGTCAGACCTATCATATGAAATAAAGCACAGTTTTTCAAGCAGCAATCATGTCCATACTACAGTATAGATACACCACATGGACACTGACTGAGCATATGGAGAGAAAACTTGATGGCAATTGCACAAAAATGCTGTGAGCTGTATTGAACAAGTCCTGGAGGCAGCATTCCATAAAGCAGCAGCTGTACGTACAACTATCAGCCATCTCAAAAACCATCAAAATTTGATGAGCAAGACATGCAGGACACTGTTGGAGAAGTAAGTTCATAAATGATGTACTCCTGTGGACCTCCGCACACAGATGAGCAAGGGTAAGGCAACCAGCAAGAACCTATCTATAACAGCTCTGTACTGATACAGGATGTAGCATGGAAGACCTTCCCGAGATGTGTAGCAGGAGAAGGTCAAGGAAATCTGAGCTAGCAGCATGCCATGATGATAATGATGATGATATGTATACTAAAAACACACACACAAATATATATGTACATACACATGCACACACACACACACACACACTATATATATATATATATATATGAACATTTTTAATAATTTTTTGTTGTTGAGTAAGATAGTAAAAATATAGATAAGAATTGCACAAAAATTGTACCAAACAGCTAAAAAAGTAAAGATGTACTTCAAATACTTTTAACTATCATTTATCATCATGGAGAATGTAAATTATCTTTGTGCTGTTTGAAAACTGTGAATTGTGAAAATTCAAATTTTTTAAATGAACATTTTCATTACATGAATTTTGTCTAGTTGTAATACTAGAATGAGAAAATCCCACATGCAACTAAGATGGGATATTTGGATTTAAAACTTAGGGTAGCTTTTCTTTTTTTTTTCCCTCATAACTCTATAACTACTCATATATCCTGCCCTGGCTTGTCACAGGTCTCTGAGGTTGGGAGTATTTTGTGAGCCACACAAACAACAATAGAAATCATGGGAAGCAGCCAGGTGGATGAATCCAAAATTGGGTCAACAGCAGGCTTCACCAGATAATAGGTGGAAGAACCTTGTAAGTCAATGGTTAGGATCAAATAGTTTAGTCAGGAAAATACTGCTATTCATCTTTAATGGTGGTGTCTAATGATGAGAAAATAAAAACAGCCAACAAAAGATTACCATGACTCTTATCCAAACTGTACATCCTAACAAATCCACCCTTCATGTAGGTAAACAAGGGCATGTTTTGCTGAGGTTGCTCTGGCCTCAGTGTTCAAAATATTAGCTGCAGAGCCTATACCCAACTTACAAAAGCATTGTTAACATAGTGACATTTAATGTTAGGACTTTAAACACAATAAACCAGCTACCCGAGCTTACAACATCTGCAGCTGAGTACAATATAGACATTATATGTGTGCAAGAACACCATAGTGAATAAGAATTAAAATATCACGGATCAGGTAATGTCTTGAAATCTGCATGGAAAAACTCTGTCTATGCCATGATAGATGTAGGAATGCTTCTTAGTCCTTGTACCTTAAAATCACTAAATAGATTTGAGAAAACCCAACTGAGAATTATGAGTGCTACATTTAATAGCAAACACTGCAAAATGATCATCTTTTTCAACAGTCCTACTAATTCCAGTGATGAAACAGATATCGCCACCTTCTACAACAGCTATCTTCCCTTGCTCAACATAACATTTTAATCATCGGTGGAGACATGAATGTTCAAATAGGCAAAGATGAAAATAATAAATTTTGCTTACACAACTTACCAAACAGAATGGTAAATATCTAACACTCATGAACAATCTTTCATGCATAAACAATAAATTCCAAAAATTGGAGGAAAACTATGGACCTACACCTATCCAAAGCACTCTAAAGCACAGCTAGATTATATACTAATAAACAAGATGTGGATGAATAACACTCTGAACTGTCAGGTATACTTCTCTTTTGAAGGAGTATCTTCAAATCACAGAATCATTTCAACAAAGATATGCCTATGCAGAAATAAAAAACAAACAGTAAAAAAAAAACAAGTTAGAACTTGGATGGCCTGTGGGAAACTCTTTAAAATTTTTTTGTAGAGTGTGGCATTACCACCCAGTTAGCGTAAATAAGCGTTTGATCACAGATTGAAAATAGAGACACTTTTGTTCCCTTTTCATTTCTTTCATTCAATCTGACTTGCTTTTTTATTCGTTGAATAAGACCTTCCACAGATTTTCTAATGTCTTCAAGGGTGACCCATAACTCTCGAATAGCATTAATCAGTAATCCTGAAAGGTCTTTTTCCTCCTTCAATAGCGCTATCACAGTTTCTTCTAAAGGTTTAATATGCTTTGGTATTAGTCTCAAGGGACCATCTGTGTGTCCAATTTTTTTAGATGAGATATACTCTATTTTGAAATTGTAATTTAGAAGTATAATACTCCACTGTCGTAACCAGTTCGCGGAGTGTGTTGGTATCCCTTTCTTTGGGCTGAAAATAGATAGTAGAGTTTAAGCCTCGGATCATGCCTGACCTTCCCCTCCTCGAAATCCCCACTTTAAGCCAACCTTCGGGTCATTGACCTTGTGTCATGTCCTGTCTGGTGGAAGGCAGCGACAAATATAACTTTCCTTTCTAATTTGGCTATAATTTCTTTCTGCTGGTAATAATGTTCCGGATGCATGAGCGATTGTTATTGTCAACCCGTCTGCAAGTCTATGCAGTAGAATAGCTCCTATTCTGTAGTCTGATGCTACAATCAGTTCTTTCTTTGGGTGTGCTAGAGCGAGGTCTGATAGTAGACAATTTTTTTATTTCTTGAAATGCCTTTTTGCATTCATTTTTTACCCTTTTTTAGTAGTTCATTCAAAGGAGCTCTTAGCTCATACATTTTCGGTATGTATATACTGTAGTAACTTGCTAGACCTAGAAATGCTTGTAGCTTCGTTACATTGTCAGGTGAGGGCCTATTTTTTATGGCTTTCACTCTTTCTGGGTCAGGTTTTCTACCCATTTGATCAAATATGTCCCAGATATTTCATTCTATCTATAAAAAATTCACACTTTTCAGGTCCTAGCTTAAAACTGTATTCGTTGATTCTTTTGAATACTTCCCGAACATGTTTCCTATGTTGTTTTTTTTATGGCTTTCACTCTTTCTGGGTCAGGTTTTCTACCCATTTGATCAAATATGTCCCAGATATTTCATTCTATCCATAAAAAATTCACACTTTTCAGGTCCTAGCTTAAAACTGTATTCGTTGATTCTTTTGAATACTTCCCGAACATGTTTCCTATGTTGTTCCGTATTTTCGCTTTTTATCCAAATATGCTATTGCAAATTGTAGGCTGGCCAGCATAGCATCCATGATCTGTTGGAAAAGACTCGGAGCTACTTTTAGTCCAAATGGAAGACATCTTAGGGCATACAAACCCTGGTGCATATGGATAGTTAGGTATTTGGAACATTCCTCATCGACTTTAACTTGTAGGTATGCCTCCAATAAGGCGATTTTAGAAAATATCTTTCCTCTGTTAAGCTTAGAAAAAATGTCTTCAGGAGTGGGAAGAGGAAAGCTACGATCTTTTAAACAGTCATTTAGCCCCATTGAAAAATCAGCACAGACTTGTATTTTTTTATTTTTATTTTTTATGTACACTGTCGGTGATGCCCAATCTGAAAAATCCATCTTTTCAAACTCTCCGAGTTTCTCAAAACATTCAAGTTCTTTGTTTATTACCCACCAAAATGAAAAAAGTACATTTCTTTTAGGTTTGAACATGGGTTTTACTTTTAATTTAATTTTGAATCTTACTTTAGTTTTCATGCAGTGACCTAAATTCTCAGAAAATACTTGAGGAAACTTGTTCTTTTGGTCAGTTAAAAATTTCTCTATTTGTCTGGATTCCTTTTGTTCTGTAGCATCTAATTTATTACAGAAGGAGTTTATAGGCATCTCCCATAAATCAAATAATACTATCCAGTTAATACTGAAGAGACATGAATTATTCCCTGGTACAATGTAAATTTTTGAATTATACATTTTTCCATCAAAAGACATGCCAGTATTAAATTTGCCTTTAAATTTTAATTTATTTCTAGATTTGCCTCTAGTGACTTTAACCGTGTTCAGTACTTTTGGTTGACCTATTTTTTCCAGGTTGATTTAAATGTCACTACCCATGATTCACAAGCATCACACTGTTTGTTCATTAATTTTAATATCAATATATTTACCTTATTGCTGGGCTATTGTTCTTTTTTTTTGACATACTGAAGCTTTTTGGTCTTTCCTCCCACATTTGAAGCATAGCATATTTTTAAAATAACAGTCACTTCTTGTGTGAATTTTACCACTGCAAGCTTTGCATTGCCTTTGTATATGCGAGATATTTTTTTCCTCAATATGAGTGTTATTGCGTTTAACATTTGTTATATTATGTGAGTTTAATTCACAACGATTACTTTGGATAAACAAAATGAAGACAGAGACTTCAGAGATGACATGTTTATTATGACAGCCATTACAGGAAGTGACGATATAAAGAGCTGATGATCAGTCCATGTATTAAGGAATCAGACTAAGGGGCACAACTATAGTACATATTACAACATCTCCCTTGCTTAATTGAGAGTGGACGCTTACTTAATTAAATTTTTTTTCATTTCTTATTCCTAAAATTGTTAGTGAGAAGCTATAGTCTTTTATTTATTTATCTATAAGGGGGGGGGAGGTCAAGCCTCTGAGGAGTCTTTATACACTGCATGGATCATCTCGATTCTGGAATGGGTCTGTAGGGCCTGCTGATGCGGGATTCAGTGGTTGGATGTTTTACCAATACGGGTGGTGTTCGTTCCTCAGGTATCATTCTCTGGCTGGGGTCTGTTGATGACCCACTCTGAAGAGTATGATGAAGCAATGGAGCACTGACACTGGTGTGTAGTTCTTTTTGTGATGTGTTTGTATCGGTTACAGGCAGTTGATCATATCTGTCCTTAAGTATTGAGTCTCTTTTAGCTGGTCTGATGAATTGTCTATTTCTTCTATGGATGCTACCATTTTCAGACTACTATGTATGACCTTGGACTGGTATCAGAATGACGGATCATTCCAGGCTACCATAGCCTTGTTTTCTCATGCTGGACATAAACTTTCTGTCCAGTGTGCAAACATAAATGTTGTCTGCTATTATGCTTGTTATAGTAATCCATTGATTTTTTTCTGTCCTTGTATTGGCATTCTTGTTTGTTCATTACCAAGCTGTTGTTTTGATATGAATGGGGTCCGTATTTGCCAACCATTTAGCGATTCTGCTGGGGAGCTAAGGTTTGATGACATTGGTGTGGCTCTATATGCCATCATCACTAAATAGCTGTCTTGTCCAGTTTCCCGTGCCTTCAGCAGTATTCTCTCGCACACTCCAACCATCCTTTCTGCAAAGCTGATAGACTTTGGATAATGTGGTGATGATGTCTTGTGTAGGAAACTTGTTATATAGTTATTTACACGTTCATGCATCACAACGACACAACATCAAGACAGACGCATGAATAAACGACGCATGATAAAGACGCATGAAGGAAGACACAGGAAGACTTCTTTACAATTATAGTTACCTCTCACTTTATTGCAAGGGTTCGAAAGGGTTGTTCAAGGGTTGCATGTGAGAGGGTGCTGGAGACCGAACATAAACTTCATATTTTGACCCCACTGTTATGACCGTCACATTGTGTCTTGTTCTGATGTTGGGTCCACTCCATTGGGGGTTTTCCGAGGGCCCCCTCAGTCGAGTGTGGCCTTCCCTACCACATCTGGTCTCTGGCTGTCTGGAATTCTACTGGCAACTGCCTTTGCACCCCAAACTCAACTGAGTTAAATAATAATTCAACGCCAACACGATCGCCTACTGGATCTTTGAAATCGAATGTTTAATCGTCATCAAGTGGAAATAACTATCATGCAGTTCAGAGGTTACTCACTTCCGGTGCATCACTGTAGTGGCACAATGGAACCTTCACCTTGTCCCATATCATAAGCCTTAATCCGCCCACGCGATCTCTTTCGATTACTGGCCGTTAGAATGTGTCACTTCCTTCCGGTGTATTACCTTGGAATAGTACTTTTGGGCCGGGTCGAAGGTCAAAATATAACAAACTGTAACGTAAGTTGTAGAGAAGTTTGCAAATTCCTTGCTTGTGAACTGCATGCTGTTATCCGTGTATAAGATTTCCAGTATGCCTCACTCCACAAATATTGCTTTTATGTGTTTGATAACAGCTGCTGATGAGGTGGAGCAGAGTCGATGTATGAATGGACTTCAGCTGTACTGATCAGCTATTAACAAGTACTCATTCCCTGTCATTTTGAATAAATCTTCACTGACATATTGCCAAAGGTAAGTAGGGATTTCATGCTGATGCATAGTTTCAGCTGGAGTACTTGTCTAATATTTTTGGCAGGTTTTGGAATTAGTAATAAAGTCTTCGATGTCTTTATCCATCCCTACCCAATATATTACTGTACAGACTCTCAATCTTGTTTTCTCTACCCCTTGATGTGCTTCATGGAGTTCTTCCAGTATGCATTCTTGCAGAGATGCTGGTATTATGATTTTGCTACTCTTGAGCAAAATTTCATCCTCAATTCATATATCATCTCTGAAGTTCTAGAAGGGTAGGAGGCAGCTTGGACAGCTAGATCAATTGGCTGGCCAGCCCGACATCACCCTATGCGCAAGTTCTATCACCAATAGGTCCTGTAATGTTTCATCCCTAATATTGTCTATCCTGGTTGGTGAAAAATTAAAACATTCAATTGTAGTGTAAACATTGAGATCAATTCCTTCAATGTGCTTCCTGGGTCTTGGTGATACTCGTAATAGGCAGTCTGCAATTGGAACTGCCCTTCCTGGGGTGTATTTCACTGTAAAGTCATATCCTTCAACTTTCAGTAGCATTCTCGCAAATCTTCGAGATGCTTGTGATATGTTCTTTAGTACTATGGATTCTAAGGGCGTATGATCCGTTTGGATTGTTACCTTATGACCCCAGACATAATGGTGAAATCTCTCCAATCCGAAGATGATGGCTAACATTTCTTTCTATGTTTGAGTTTTGAGTTTCTGCACCTGACAGTGTCTTGCTTGCAAATGGAACAGGCATCTCTTTTTGGAGAAGAGCTGCACCAATACCTGCTTTGGGTGCATCGACCTGTAATATGATTAGTTCCTTCAGATCAAAATACCTAAGTATTGTAGTTTTCCTCATCTCTTCCTTGACTTTTTCAAATGCCCTTTGATGTGGAGATGACCATATAAAATCATTCTTTGTAGATATTAAGTTCCGAAGTGGTTTGGTCATGGCCATGAATCGTGATGAAAATTTGTTCAGGTAATTGACTAATTCCAGAAAACTGGTGAGTTACTTTTCGTCCTCAGGAGGTTGCATTTGTACAATTGCCTTTACTTTCTTAGAGTCTGGTTTGATACCATCCTTTGAGATGATGTGGCCGTAAAAGGGCATCTCTGATGTTTTACCACAAATTTCTCCAGGTTGAATTTGCAGTTTCTCTCTCTTGCTTTTAGCATTAACTTTCTTAGTGCTTTGTCATGGTCACTGCCATCTCCTTCGAATCTGTACACAATCATATCATCGTATATGGAAAGGACATTTTTTATGTCACCAAAATTTTCTTCCATGGCCCTTTGAAATTCATCTTGGGCTCATTTTATTCCCATTGGGAACCTGTTAAACAAGTATCTACCATTTGGGGGTTATGAAAGTTATGAGCTTTCTTGACTTTTGATCCAGGTTTAAATGCCAGTATCCAGATTTGATGTCCACAATAGTGAACCATCTTGCTCCATGTAGCTTTGTTGTGACATCCTCAAATGTTGGGGTAACTTGATGGGGTCTGCATATTGCCTTGTTTAAGTCTCAAAGCATAATCTGACTGAACTGTTGGCCTTAGTTACGCAAACAATCGAATGAACCCATGGTGTTGGCTCTGTAACTGGAGATAATATGCCTTGGGTTACCAGGGAATCCAGCTATGCATCAAATTTTTCTTTGAGAGCTATTGGGATCTGTTGAGGTGGATGAACAACTGGTAGTACCGTTGGGTCCACATGAATAGTATATTCACCAAGTAGACAATCAATGGAATCACATACATCAGAAAATTCCGAGATGATCTTGTTCCTTTCTTGTAGGTTTCCTTTCAGGCTTGATCTTAGCATTGGAATGGGTTTTCTGTTATGCTGAGGTCTTTGATTATCCTTTGACTGTGCAGTATCTCTTTTTGTAGTTGGAGCGTCAGATTTTACAGCTAAATTTAGGGTTACTAACTCCAAATCTTGCGATGATTGCAGTCATAGCAACATTGGTCCCTTAGAATTTACAACATGGAATGTTGTGCAAATATATCTGTCATGGAACCTTACCCCTAGATGACATGTTCCTTCCTGATTGATCATTGCTCCACCAAAAGCAATTTATCATATTGGAGTCTTTTTGAGTTGTATGCCAGTGAGATTTTTAAATACTGCCTTCTGTAGAAGGTTGCTCATTGCTCCTGCATCTATTTCTACAAATATTTGTCCCTGTTTGTTGCCAATTTTTAATTTGGCGTATGCTTCCATGGCGTTTGGTGGTAAATTTCGAACCGAATGAAAGTAGAACTCTTTATTTGAGTCACTGTTGCTTTCATTTTGTATTGCTGTGTGGATTCTCCTGTTTTTGTGCCACTGTGATTTTGTTGCTCTTTTATTTGTTTTTTTTTTCTTGCTTCTTAGAACGGCAAACATTCGCAAAGTGTCCTTTTTTATTGCATATAATGCATGTTTTCCCTCTTGCAGGGTACTCTCCATGAGAGTGTTGTCTGCCACAGTATCCACATTGCGTCGGTCTACTCTTTGCTTGTACCATGTGCATACTACTGGCTTCCAATGGGACACAAATAGCCTCAACTTGTTTACAAGTCGCTTCCTCCATCTCTGCTATGTGTAGTGCTTTTGTGATTGTCAGGTCGCTCCCTTCTTTGATGAAGGATTTCTGAGCTAACTTTAAATGTATGCCGAATATAAAGAGGTTGACTACCAGCATATCCTCTATGGCTTGTTCTTATTCACATTGTTTGGCTATTTGGTGGCGTTGTTTCAAAAATGAATGTGCTGATTCGTCTGGGCTTTGCTGACATTGTAGTAGTTAATGTCTGGCCACGCGAAAATTCAACCGAAGGCTTACATATTGCTTAAAGTATGTAATGTAGGCTTTGACAGTCCTTTCCTCATTGTGCCTGAAAGAGAATGTATCACTTATCTCTTGTCCTTCAATGCCAGTCCACAGAAGGAGATATCGAAGTTTGATATTGTCATCAACATTTCCCATTGGACCATCAAAATGAAGCCAAACTTGCCATATAAATCTATTCATAGCTTTAGAAAGGTTTATATTAGACCAGTCTATCATTGGTAGAGGTATTTGAAAGGAAGCTGCCATAGTGATTCCATTATTTCTCTTCTTTTTTTTTGCTTGAAATTATAGAGAAAATTCTTTTTCCTTCATTGGCAAGTGAACATCGAAACGAGGTTAACGAAAGCATGGACAGCTATCAATAGGCTATCGATTATATGGAAATCAGACCTAACCGATAAAATGAAACGCAGTTTCTTCCAGGCAGCGGTCACATCGATACTGCTATATGGATGCACTACATGGACGTTAACAAAACGACTGGAGAAGAAGCTAGATGGCAATTACACAAGAATGCTGCGTGCAATCCTGAACAAGTCCTGGCAGCAACACCCCACAAGACACCAACTGTACGGCCACCTGCCCCCTATCATGAAAACTATTCAAGTTAGACGAACCAGACATGCAGGACACTGCTGGAGAAGCAGAGATGAACTCATAAGAGATGTACTCTTATGGATCCCCACACATGGCCGCGCAAAAGCAGAATGACCAGCTCGAACGTACATTCAGCAGCTATGTGATGATACAGGATGTTGTCCTGAAGACCTACCTAGGGCGATGAACGATAGGGAGGAGTGGCGAGAGAGGGTCAGGGATATCTGTGCTACCAGCGCGATATGATGATGAAAACTGGGCAAAATATTACTTTTATGCAGTAATTTCCAAGTCTGTTTTCCATGTGGGTGTTTGTAATCCCACTCCTGACACCATGTTATGTTACGTGGGTTTAAATCACAACAATGACTTTGGAGGAACAAAATGACGACAGAAACTTTGGAAATGACATGTTTATTATGTAACAGCCATTACAGGATGTGACGATATAAAGAGCAGATGATCAGCCCTTATTTTAAGGGATCAGACTAAGGGGCACAACTATACTACATATTACAATAATGTTGATTAACCTTTGACATTCTTCAGTTACTTTTTGTAATGTGATTTTTGGATCCTGTTCCATGATTATTAATATTCTGGAATGAATGTTCTTGTCTTTGGGTGCCATTAGCCCTTGCACAAAGATTAAACATTTGAATATGTCCTTTGAAATTTCATTTATTTTGAACAGTTCACATTGAGAGTTGATTGTACCAGTGTAAAAAAATGAAATCCTTATTTTCTTGTTCAATGATATTTAAACACTTATATCACATATAGAAGAGGCTACCATGTTCATCGAAGATTCTAGACAACATTTTAATTGTTTCGTCAATTATAATTTCTTCTGGTTTTCTCGGTAGCATCACATTTTCATACTTCATATTTTCTTGAGAACCCAATTTTTGAACTACAATGTAATTTTTTCTTCATCAGACCAAAATAGACATCTTTTTTCATATCTCCTAAGGTATGCTGGAAATGTAATGCCGTTGTTGGGTCATAAAATTCTGAGAGAGACTTTGAAATCCTTTCCGCCAAGAAGATTCTTGATCCTCTTTCTTGCGCCAATTGATTTGTTAGTAGTTTCTCAAAATTCTCTTGTTGTTTCAATAGTTGGTTTTGCATTTGCTCTAATTGTTTCTGAATTGGCTGTTTACGTTCTTCATGTAACTTTTGTTGTAGCTGAACAGACGTACATAAAGACTTTGTAATTTGCAGCAACTGCTCCATATTGTTCTAAAAAGTATTAAATCCCACAAAGTATCTTAAATTTTTCAAAATCATAAGAAACAAATGTACCCATCCTGAAACCCTGTAATAAGTAAGTAAAGTTGGTGACTGTAGTTGAGGGCGTCCAGAAAGCTCCCTTTTAGCTACTACACCGAGGTGTAGGGGAGGGCACAAGTTCTTTCCCTGGGTTACCCCACTTTACCCTTGATATGTACCTTATATAGCTGAGTGTTAAGCAAGGAGGCATCAAGGATCATTTTTAAAGTCTTTGGTATGACACGACCTAGGATTGAACCCAAGTCTCCCGGACCATTGGCGAACACTTGTAATAATAATAAACAAAAAAAAAGGTTGGTTGCTTTTTTTTATCCCAGTTAATCCTTTTTCTTGCGTTCCAGGTTCAAATCAGTGTTGTAACCTGCGACACAATTTTTTTTTATAAGAATCTAATTAGAAAAGATTCTTACCTTTATGTTTTACTTGTATCCTTGAAATTCTGTTAACAAAACTTCAATAATGTGTTTTTTCTGGTTCATCGCTGTTAATATTCCACTCAACGGTTGTAATCTTTTGCAATGTGGGTTTTTATCGCATCCTGGTCGCCATTTGTTATATCATAAATGATATACAATGACAGGCTATTCTGAGTGGTAGAGAATAGACAATAGTGGTAGGTATAACAGGAATGCAGGTTTATTCGTACGGGTGTACAAATATAACAAGTAGATTAGTAGCAATATTACTATCCTCCCAAGGGTAGTATTAAGTCCAGGCAATGGTCAATCACATGAGTCCTTTGCTTAAAGGCCTTTTATTTCCATTTCTGTACAAATAGTGGGCATGAGGCTTTGAGATTTTGTAGGGGAGGGGAAGGGAGTGGTCATGCCATAGGTATATTGTCTAAAGGGCCCTAGCTAGCTACATTTGCTGACCCATTCAACAATTCAATATATAGTCAACTATCCTTCACCAAACACTCTACATCCACCAAAATACTGCACTTGCTCTGTGAGAAGACTTAATTAAAACCCTGAATGAAATGTATGATTTTATTTACAAAACATGATGCTATTTATGGAAATGGTAAGTGATGGGGATGGGGATGGAAGAGAAAAGAAAAAAAAGCAAATGTAACCAGGGAAAAAAAATTCCCTGTTTGGTTGCCCTCCCATCCCCTCTTTTTAAGATATGGAGGCTGACTCTTTTCCAGTGTCCAAAAACAATGAAAACAAGCCAGACCTACCCTAAGTGGGAGAGGGATCTAATCTAATGGCACCCTTTGCTTAAAGTCCTGCCCAAAAACTAATGGTTAGTACTATTACTATTGTTGAGGTATGGGGAAGATGGGTTATTCCATAATATCAAAATGAAAAAACATGAGGTCTTTAGAGGGTAGTTTTATTTGCACATGTATTTGCCAAGATTAAACATTTTGGAGTTTAGACCTTCATGAGGGTATGTAAATTATTAAATGAAAAGAAAAAGATAAGGAACATATATATATATATATATATATATATATATATATATATTATACATGAGGGGGCACCTCTGGTGGTGTAACGGTTAGCAAGCTAGACTAGCAAAACCTACACGAGTGAGTTCGAGTCTCATTGGGTACCCCATTCATTCCGCCTTGTGCCACATCGAAGCAAAGAGCTTCGTAAATTACTATATATTACACATGAGGAAAAGAAAATTCTTGAAGAAATTAATGCAAATAATCATAAAAATGATTACATTAAAGGTAATTTTTTATTTTTACTAAACCACCTCAAATATAATAAGGATTATTTACACAAGTAATGTCAAATTATGCAGCATTTACATATATTGAATAGTTAAGTTATTGTTATTAATTGAAAATTAGCTTTTTCCATTCTTAAGTCAACCTAACAGTGCTGCATGATCCACTATCAAAGTTTTTAACAATTTATTTAAAAGAATGTAATAACTCATAAATAAATTAGTCTGTTTTTTTTCTTTCCGTTAACTATAGTAAAAGGTCAATTAACAGAATGAATATGTGTTGTGGAGCCGATAAGCGTGTCGACTCCGCAAATGATTTAAGTTAAATGCCGGCGAGTGTGCATGGCCAAAGACAATGAAGGAAGACAGGAGGCGAGATAACGGATACAACAAAAGTGATGATTTTATTTGCCGGAATTACAAACGTGTATGTAAATGTCCGTGGCGGTTGTAATGTCGTCTTCAGCTAGGATGGGTTATGTCGTTAGCTGGTATGGTCAAGTTGTAGTTGTAGTTGTGCGCAGCAGGACATTCGATGAGGGTAGCTGGCGTAGGTCGAGTCATGGTGATACAGCTGGAAGTTTGATGCTGGTAAGCTGAAATCGGTCGAGGCGTTGGATGCAGTTGGACAGTCGTTGCGGGCAGCTGAGGTTGGTCGAGTCGTTGCGGAAAGCCGAAGTCGGTCGAGTCGTTTTGGTTGCTAGCCGGTACAGCGAGTCATCGTGGCTAGTTGTTGCAATGCTAGGGCAGTCTGTAACAGCAAGTCGTTACGTGGACTGGATGCTGTAATGCTAGGACAGTCCATAACAGCGGGTCGTTATGTGGACTGGATGCTGAGGTCGTGGTCGGTAGATCGATATCCCGGTTTAGACAGTACATTGGGTTAACCGGGGGTGTGTCGATCTGGTTGCTAGCTCGTAACAGTGAGTCATTACGTGGGCCAGATGTTGCAATGCTAGTGTAGTCCAAAACAGCGAGTCGTTATGTGGACTAGATGCTGCATTGCTAGGGTAGTCCGTAACAGCGAGTCATTACATGGACTAGATGCTGCGTTGCTGGGGCAGTCCGTAACAGTAAGTCGTTACGTGGACTGCATCGCCGGAGCGTCGTGGTCGGTAGCTATGGCTTTGTTGTGCCAGATAGCTGTGCGGGCGTATCGTTTGCAGTAGCTATGGCTTTGTCATGCCAGATAGCTGTGCGGGCGTATCGTTTACAGTAGCTATGGCTTTGTTGTGCCAGATAGCTGTGCGGGCGTATCATTTACGGGAGCTATGGCTTTGTCGAGCCAAAGCTGTGCAGACGCATCGAGGCGATAGCTAAGGCTGTTTTGCGCCAAAGCTGTGCGGACGTATCGAGGCGATAGCTAAGGCTTGCGCGCCAAAGCTCTGCAGATGTCTTGAGACGGTAGCTAAGGCTTGCACGCCAAAGCTGAGTGGACGTATCAAGGCCATAGCTAAGGCTTATGTGCCAAAGCTGTGCAGACGTATCGAGATGATAGCTAAGGCTTGCGCGCCAAAGCTCTGCACTGTCGAGTGAACAGGCCAGGAGGCCGCGGCTAAAATTGGCATTATCTTAGCACTGCGCAGATGGTGGAGCGGTAGCTAAAGGCCAACCCTTGCCTTTAGTGCTGCGCAGCCAAACGGATGAGCGGAACCGAGCGATGGTTAAGACCGGCTGGTCTTAGTGAGTCCTCTTCGTGTTTGCCTCCAGGCCATCTATTTCGACTGGTCGTTAATGACCGTCAGAGATGCTCCGACCCGCAGAAGGAGACCTCTCATAGCCCTTAAAAAGGACCGTAAAAAAAAAGGTTGTTGAATCTACCACTAGAAGTGGCAGTGAGGTGGGTGCAACCACGATAACGTAGGACCCGAGCCTCGTGGAGCCGAGTGGCCCCTGAGAGCGTCCGCGTAGACCTCTGAATTTTCGCCGCCTGAAGCCTTTTTCATATGGAAGAAAGGGAACTCCACTTCTGTCATGCCACGTGGATAGAAAGTTCTTCTACAAAAAATGGATGCAGAAAATAAGTACTTCTATAGTCCAGTATGGGCTAGCGAAGAGTATTATCTCTATTTCTATAGAATTATTTCTGGCAGAAGTGTTTTGTAAATGTTGATAAATGTTAATTTATCCCTTTCTTAGCTGTAATGGCCGGTTAGAGTCGAAAAAGGGCTTAATCATTTCCGGTCGTCCCCGGATGTTATTTTTCTAGGGCGAAGGTGTAATCCGATATGTTTACGTTCGTAGGCCGGTCGTGGCATATGTCTTGCCAACTAAATAAAATATAATTCACTGAACCCAACAAGATTCAAAAGATATCAATTAATATGGCTACATAATTCAGATTATATGATTACAGTTGAGGTGGTGGTGGTGCAAGGAAAAAACTTTAATGAAATAAAATAATGGGCTTTGATATGATGTATTTGGCGTCAATTTATTAGTTTCTGTTACCAAATCAGTCATTACCTTGTGAGTAGATGAAAAATCTACATAAAATGATACATATTGGTAGATTTTATGACTTTTCCTTCAATTAAATGTGATTTGAATATATTTATCTTGAGAAATAGCAAAATTCACTCTGAACTGTCCAGCAGGACACATAGAGTAATAGTTATAGGTGTTGATTTCCTAAGTTTCTAAAGAGACAATTATCTGGAGATTGCAGGTTCAACCCTCACTGTAGGTGAGTAAGAATACAGGAATACTTAGCACTTATACCCAGTCATGGTTAACAGAATCAGAAGATGCAAACCCCATGGATTAAATAAAGGACAGGGTTCAAAGTTCCATGTAGGCTCCTGAGTTTGACAAACACCCGAAGAAGGCTGGAGGACATATCAGCCAAAATGTTGTGAATATAACAATAAAGATGAAGACAATAGTCTGACAACCCTGAATGATAAAAATCATCAAGCTTTGTCTCAGAAATTCAGACAACTAAGCAGAGAGATGAAGAAAAAAAAAGATTGAAATTTGTCAATAATGATTCAGCTACTTTTCTTGAGAATTGATATACTTAGAATATATGGCATGAGTAAGACAAAGAGCTTTCTTTGGGAAAATGGTTTTAAAATATTTCTTTAATTTTTTTTTCTCTCCTGAAACTGTCATTTGTAAGCTGAAGAGAGGAAAAAAACCCAGATTCAGCTAGGTATATGCTAGTAAGAATTTGAGATCTTTTATTAGAAAGAAGATGATGTTAAAGGGGAAGTTTTCATGTAAATTTTACACCCATCCACTGAACCCTTCACATTTGATTGTTTAAATTTTACACATCATTTATTCTATATCTTAATAGATGAAATTATTTATCTTATATTTTAATAGATTAAATTACTTATTCTATAATGTTTTATCATGATAAATTCAAAAGACATTTTAAATGGAAAACCCGTTTTACCAGAAACAAAAAAATAAACTAAATAAATTTCTTTTACTATGACTAATATCATAAGAACATTTATTGTAACAACCTCTCACTTTTGGTGATCACTAATACATAAAAATTCAATCAAGGAACCAAGTAGAATTCCTAATCTGATATAAAAATTTTGTTATTTATAAATAACATACAGACTGTATAGTGGTTTTTTGGATCTAAAATCAGTTTTCCACTTTTTAACTGAGTCTATACTAACAAACATCAACAAACCAAACAAGTAGAAATTGGACTTTAGATCTTCAAAACTAATTTTATGCTCTAACCATCCAGCTACATTTATAATGCAAGTAGGTTCATAACAATTAATCCTTTGTGCTAACCTTTCATTTAAAAATCATTGGTGTCTTTAGTTTAAAATTTATAAATATATAATTAGAATAATGTGGTTCTATATATAAAATCCTCTCCAGGAGCTAACAAGTCAATTTAGAGATTTTTTGGCATCATGAATCTTTTCATGATTGCCAATCAAGTCAATGGGGACTCCACATGGTATAGTGGCTAATTTGCTGGACTGTAAGATCATAGTAAGTGAGTTCAAATGCTAGTTATGCTATTACATTCATTTTAGGACTAATATTCTTGGGAAAATTATGAATCCACTAATTCCCCCAACTATGGGTTAAATAGAACTACTACTACCCTTCTACAAGGATGCCTTTGGCATTAAATTACTCATGAAAGTTGATATGCTGTTAAACAAAGAAACCAAATCAAACCAATCAAGTCTATGAAAATGGCAAAGATAAAAAAGAGCACACTCAATTTATCAGGAGAAAAAGTTAATGTTAGAAATGAAAAAGAGAAATATATACAGTATTTCTCTTTTTCACTTCTAATAGTAACTTTCTCTCTTGATAAAGTTAATATGAGAAATGATAAAGAGAAATATTGATATTAAAATATAAATATAGTTTGCCTGCTTATTTCAAAACTATTTAGACCCTGAAAACTTGGAAAGACAAAATTAGAAGTCATGGTACAATGCCATAAAAACTTTCAATTCAAGAAATAAACAAGTTTTTCAATTATATAATAATATTACTATTCTGCTGTACCTTTTGTTTTGGATGTTTCAAGTACTGAGATTCTGTCAATGCTGAACAATTGTTTTAAACTGGGTTTCAAAGCTGCTGAAGCAGCACAAAGAATTTGAGAAGTGGAGGAAAAAGAAACAATATCTGACCATACTGTCCAAAACTGGTTTAAGCATTTTAAAGTTAGTGACTTGTCCCTTGAAATAAAGACTAGAAGCAGAAAACAACCAATTTTCAATTATGATGCTTTAAAACCAAAAGTAGAGAACTTGAACATTTTCAGAAGAGTTAAATATATTAAAAAATATCAAATGTAAAACAATTATAGAACATTACATACAGGAGCTTCTGGAAGATATATGATAAACTTTCAGTTTTGATTAAAAAATAAAAATACTTTTGATACAGCCTAATATATCATTGTAAAAAGCTGATTGTTCCTGACTTTGAAAATTAACAATTTTTAATCATAATTTTTTTCAAAGTTGGACTATAAACAATGTAAGACTTATCAAATTTATTCAGCGAATTTAAATTCTAACATTTGATTTTAGCTTGCCAAATGTTAAAATTCACATTCTTTAAACAAACTTTTAAATGGCCATTAATTTTTAACTTGGCCACTCATTAAAAAAGTATCCATATAAATTTTATAACTTCTTTTAAAATTTTAGACAAACTTTTTAAAGTAATTTTGTCAAATATTTTATTACGTGAACATTTTTTTTTATATTATGTTGAGGCCGCAAAATATTGCTTTGGTAGATTTACAATTGACTAACAAAGAAGAGTGCATTAGTACTGTTTCCTTTCATTCTACAATATTGAAACATATGACTAAGTTTACACAACTACCATTCCAGAAAAAAAATTGAAACAGATTCAGCAAATAAATTGATACAAAGAAAAATTAATTTTAAAAAATGCAGGACAGAAAGTGGATATGTTCATTTTTTCAAGTTAAGTAAAACATCCCCAAAATGAAAACATAAAGCAAATTTCCAAGAGAGAAAATTAATTTCTGTAATGAAGTTCCTGTTATAAAACAGCCAATGCTGGTGCAACCAAAACAAAACAAAACCAATGCCAAAAAAATGAAAAAGAAATTTAAAAAATGAAGACAACAAAGGAAAAAATGGGAAAAGAAAAGAAAAAAGGAAGAAAGTAAAAAAGGAAAAGAGAAAGTGAAGAAAAGATTTTAAATTATACGAAAAGGAAGAACAAAAAAATTAAATGGAAGAAAAAAAAAAAAAAAAAGGAAATAAGGTACATTAATAAACTTAATGACAACTAAAAGGCATTTATTTTACATAACAAATATTTACTTTTCTGCATAATTTCTTTTATCATTCCACAAAACCCAATACTTCTCTGTAGATCACATTATAAAATTATATATTAAAAATTTCAGATCAAAATACAGCTAATAATAGTATCAAGTTTTCATGGTCCTTTTATGTATGCAATACAGACATGATGATGATGGCAACCTCTTGTCAGATGATTATCTTTCTAATTAAGATTTGTATAATGGACAGCAAGTTATGTATATCAATTTGCACAAGCATAAAGAACCAGATAATATAAGTAGATTAAGGTAAATGATAACATACAGATCAATTAAGGGATAACTCAACAGTACTTAGATCCTGGGCACATACTGTACCTAGGTTAAAATCAGCATCACCCTTCAAGTGTTGCAAGCTTATTTTATATATATATATATATATATATATATATATATATATATATATATACATTCATGTACATATATATTTACCAACCACACTGCATAAGCAGGATGAAACATAGGGTCAAATTTTTAAGCCAAGTTTAACAGTTTTGAATTCAGACTTTTTCTTCTAAACCAGTTGCCATACCAAGGTTAAAGAGCACAGTCTACCTTATTATTAATTCATAGCTAGAAGGAGAATAGTTGGAATCATTCATACCTTTCCCAAGGGTATGTTGTGATATACCTTGTCAAGGATTTGAACTTGGGTCACCATTTCCAATGATTATAACCATTACACCACAAGTACCTCCATGCATGTTTTTCAGTATGGATATCTAAAAGAAGTAAAGTTAATAACAATCCCAAACTATTCTATAGATTAACAGAATGTTCTTCCAATAATTTTCCTTCAAGTTTCAGGAATCTAACATTTAATAAGAAAAGATTAATGCAATAACCCAAAAATTCTTTTGCTTAAGATATCCAATCATATTATCTAATTATATTCTTAAACAACAAGATGGAAATTCTAAGATATGACTTTTTATTATTTTAAAAAAAATCTGATTTCTTTTTTAAATTTTTGTCTCAATTTCTGAAATGTAGAATTACTATTATTATACACTAATGTTCTCATATTGGTTGTTATAGCCACAACATTTCAGTTGTTGTACTCACCAGCTTTCTTCATATTTCTGTCAAAGTCAGTAACCTTTTGGGAATGATAATTGTCATTTATTAAGCTTTAGATTAGTTTAGCACAAAGCCAGAAATATGAGGGCACACAGTAAAAATCAAACTTACTAACAATGGTCTGATAGCCTACCTCTCTAAGCATTAAACATTTCTTTTAGGAATAATAACATTCAGTGTTCTAAATTTACATGCAAATATAACAACTTTTATGGGGCAGAAATAGTAAGTAATGTTATGATATCTATCAGTCATTTAAGACTATGGATTTACCTTGGAAACTCCTAGTTTTTGAATTCAGACCTTTTCCTTCTCCAAGACCAGTTTGCCTACCAACGAGGCTAAAGAGTCTTGTCTGCTCTACTATTTACCTATAACTGGGAAAAGCATGAGTATGTGTCTTTTCTTCCCAGCTATGAGTAAATAGTAGGACTGACAAAGCTCTTCAGTTTTGGTGTGACAACTGTTTAAGAGAAAGAAAACTCTGAATTCAAACCAGCTGTATTCCACTTAAAAACTGACCTTCTGTTGTATCTACCATAAACAGATGCAACAGCTGAAGTGAGAAGAGATGGATTCATGTCTTTCCCAATGATATCATTGTGAAGGGAAATGTAAACAGTCTTGTTCAGGATATGAACTTGACTCACCCATTTATTTCCTACAATAATAACCATTATGCCAACCAAATCTCCTTAGCAGTAGTAATATTTATTTCTGTCCTATAATAGCTGCTACATTTGAAGTATAAAATCTTTGTACAAATGTATCAACTACTATGGGATAGTAGTAGTACTTTTTAAATTCATAAGTTTATCTGGTTGTCTTTGTTTTTTATTAGTGAGTTTTATGCTGTTTGTGAAGGTGTGAAGGATCTAGTGGTTAATGATGTAGAAAACAGAAATGGCAAGCGAGGTTCAATTTCCAGCTAAGGCTGTTTTTATTCACTTTACATTAAGGCATGAATTAAATTCTCCTCCAAGCAATAGATAAAAAGCAAGACAGATTGAAATTTCTAGCCTTGATGGTGACAAACCAGTCTAGAAGAAAGACAAATCTGAAATCAAACTGTGGAAATGGTAATGAGAAACCGCTAAATTATTGCCCCCAAGAACAGTTATGGTAATGCATAGAAACTGTAGAGAGCTATGTGGCCCAGTCAGCTGGGACTGCAGAATATACTGACTGCATCTCTGCAGAGGGGTAAGACTCCCCCAATGAGTGTCCAAGATATGACACTAAACAATCTGGCCCAGAATGGTAGCACCTGATAGGGTCCTATCTATAGGTCAAATAGAACTAAACTGTGTACTTATGCTAAATTGAATTGCTTGACATTTAAACTGCATACTTATACTAAACTGAATTGTTTGAAATTTAATTCAGTGTTAAATGACCCGAAAAGGGTTGATACACCATAAAAACCACCCAACCACCCAACCCACTAGAGAGCCATGATTACCTACATCCTGAATAGCACATTCATGTTTTCCAAAAAGTTTATTAGGAATTCTGTTAATGGAAATGAAACTCAAAACATGAGTATAAAAATTGTTTTTATTCAAGACATGTAAATGAGAAAAATGATTCTCTTGAGAAATTTATTGCTTCATTGTAGATCTATACATTACCAAATTGAATGAAACGCATGAGAGAATTTATACCCACAACAAAACATTGACCAAACAGTCATATTTAGTCTAATTTCATGTAATTGCTTCATTTTCCTATATCCATTAGATGTACCATATATGGGATAAAGTTCCTAGTTGAGTATAAACTTGGATCACAGTTGATTACTTTATAAACTTTGTTGTCAATTAGAAATTCAATAATCTTCTTTTCTATGAATTATACACCTGATGGGAGCTGAAGAATGGATAAGCTGAAACATAGTGTTAATAAAAGCATAAAAAATTTAAAGAAAGGGGTACAATCACAAGAACAATTATTGTTAATAGTACTTTGTTTTAAAAATAATAGCAAGTTACCAAAAACTTTTATTAAAAATTACTAGCAGGAAGAGCAGATGCTAGATTATTTTGTACCTTAGGTAAAGTTAACTTGTACTCCAACCAAAAAAAAAAATTCCTAGTATTGATTTTAATTTTTGTTTTATTCATTAACCAAAGATTAAAAAAATAACTTAGTGGGGAATTTCTGGTATTTGTTTAAGCTTTGTTAAAATTTTTTCTCCTGAAAAGTCAGTACTATGACTTTCTGAGATCAGCACCTCAGGCTGCTGTCTTGTTTGGCTTAAAAGGTAGTGCTGGCCCTGCAATATTCCCATAATGTTCAGATTTTAACCTCCAGAATTGAATGCAGTTTGTTTTGATGCTCAAATATTTTCTGCTAAGCTCTGTTTTATATCTTTCCACGTGAATCCATCAATTCACTTTTAAATGAATTTGCCATGAAGAGTGTGCAGTCACCAATAGAAATAAATCTTCATATCAGATATAATCATTTAAGCAAAAAAGGGAATTACACAAAACAGATGGATTGACCAATCATCAGATATAAACTACTTAAGAATCTTAATTAAAATATGATTCAAATGAAAAAAAAATGAATTAATAATCGGGAGTTAAATTATATTTTTGAGATTATTAATCAGCTATTGAAGGTTATCAATGTAAAAAATGGAATCTGTGAGCCAAGTTTCAGTTCTGGTCACTTAACATTAATAACCTTGAGAAAATCATAAATCCATCTTTTTTCCTTTCCACAGTTATGAATGAAATAGTAGGGCAGACTAGGTTCTATAGCTTTGTAGATTCATCAATGCTTAACTTGATCTGATGGAAACCGGTACTTTCAACATGACTTGGTTCTATATGAAAATAAAATAGAAAGTGTAAGAGAAAATATCAAAAGTTAAAAAGGAACTGCTTTCCATTCAAAATGAAGGAAAATGAAACAACAATTTATAGTCATAAACATATTGTGACGCTGCATAAATAATTATCCCAGGATGAGAGTCCATTTTATGCGCATGTGACGTCGAGGGCAGTCTAGCACTTGACCCTCCGCAAAATAAGTCCTTGTCAAGACTCCTATTTCAGGCATATGGTAAACCAGCAAATAATGTGGGGATTAATTTGGGGCTAGACTGATCTCCAATGCTAGCAAGGGGGTATACAATTCACTTTCACATATCCCACCAAGTCCTTCGTTTTTTTACCCCCTCAGATATCGGAAAAACGGACTTTGAGGTTAGAAAATATCAACTGTAGTCAAACTTCCAAAATTCTCTTGTAATGTTTTAGGGTGGCCATAAGACATTTAGCGAGAATTAATGAAAGCTATATGAAGCTAAAACAGATATGTGCAAAAGAAGACGACTTGATAGAAGAAACAACACAACCAATAGATTTCAACACAAGGGTGCATTTAAAATATAACAAAGTTTTAATAGGCGACAACCAAACAAATAATGATAAGATTTAAGAAACAGTTCCTTTTTCTTTTCTCTTTTTTTTTTAAATACTGGCAATATTAAGTCAACAGGAAGTATCAAACATAAATGTCTCTCAACAGTCCTTTTCTTCTTTCTCTTTTTTTTCTTTCTTTCTTTTTCTTTTACTTGAGAAAATGTCGAAGTCGCCAGACTGAAGCATGTAACAAAGTTCATTCACTAATTTGCTAATGATGAAACAGAATCCTTTCCATTTCTCTCTTTCTTTTTTTGAATACATATAAGTAAGTAAAGTTGGCGACCATAGTCGAGGGTAACCCGAAGGCTCCCTTTTCGATAGCTACTACACCAATGTGTAGGGGAGGGCGCTACTCCTTCCCTGGATTGCTCTACTTTACCCTTGATCCGTACCTTATAATGCTGAGTGTTAAGCAAGGAGGCATCAAGTACCATTTTTTGAGTCTTTGGTATGACTCGACCTGAGATTGAACCCAGGTCTCCCGGGCCATTGGCGAACACTCTAACCCCTAGGCCAATGTCCGGTTATATGAATACATATAACTTCCCAATATTTAGGAAGGGTAGAAGGAAAACAGTTTAAGTTGTACTTATCATTGACGAGGTTTAATGTCAGGTTCCTTTCTCTCTTTTTTTACGGGTGAGTGACATCCTCGGAATCGGCTGAATCAGCGTCTTTTTCTACTGACTTCTGTCCAAAGACTCTGTTTTACTCTTTTTATGGGAGACTTTCCCCGGAGTTGGCTGTAAATCAGCATCTTTCTCTTACTGACTTCTGTCCCAAAACTAAAGATTCTTTTCCAAATTTCTTTAACGGAAAAATGGCATTTTGGCACTAAGGGTCTATGGGCAAATCATTTGACTTTTCCTTCTCCCACTATTCCATCCAGTCACGATACTCGAGTGACCTTGATTCCTTTCTCTGTCCAACAGATTACAGGTCATGGAGTGCGGGTAGCTTTGACCTTTGACAGAAGGATAGGGGAATTGACCTTCCCTTCTCTCTCTCTCGGTAGCATACCAAGTCACAATATGAACCCAGTTTTAATGATATTTCAATATGGATCTTGCATTTCTGCTTGTCTGGGCTACAAGATGATGGCATCAATTGTGTTTAAATATTGAGTAAATTGAGACATGAGTTCAGGGTATTGAAATTTTAGTGTCCATCAGAATAAAAAAAGTATTCAAGTCAAATACTATGTAAAAGAAAAAGATAAAATTTTAATAACTTTATGTAGGTGTATATAAACTCATTTCACACAATCCAGCTGCATTACCTCATACAGGTCACAGATTTGATTACTTTCTATGAAGGATATAAATTTACAGTCAGTTCACTTGATAGGAACAAGGAAAGATGACTAATTTGACAAGACTCATAAGCTTATGGTTTATTTTTACGTCATTTATACACACACACACAAATCTCTAAATTATCATTGGAAAATGGAAATCTCCTTCAGTTTTTGATAATTTATTTATTAACCAAGTCAGAAAAAAGAATACCTGCAGGATATGTTAATATTACTAGCAGTACTTACTTATATGATATACAGATTTTCAAATGTTTATAAGGAAGTTCAATTTATTGATGCTTAACATGCATGTCACTTTCAAAATCTAATATCACAATTATTTTCATCATGAAAGAAAGTCTGGATAGACAACATTGTTTATGATATATGTGTTCTCTTTTTGACCTTTTGGTGAGAATTTACAACCTCTCAGGATTTCCATCTCTGCCCATAGCTACATAAAGCTGGCTATGAGAGAAGCCAATTTTTTAGGGATACACCAATGTGGTAGAGATTTTGACCCTGTGATATGTTTGGAGTAATTCCAAAAGAGACTCAAACTGGTACCTGTTTCCATTGCCTGCCAAAGAGAAACAGTTTGTTACTGGAAACAATAAGATGTTGGACAGACACCAATTTACATTGAGTAAAACAGAAATAGGGTGAGAGATTGATCCCACTTAAAAAACAATTTGAGTCAAATCTCTAAATGTAGTTTAAAACCTTCTCAAGTATGACCATAACAATTCCTGAAAGTCTGGTTGAAATTGGAACAAAAGAATTGTTCTAAAATGCCATGGTAAGAAATTAATAAAATTTGTTTTGCTTAATTCAAGTAGACAAAGACTGTCAATGGAATACTTGGTGTTACTAAAAGCCTTAACAATAAACTACTAGTGTTTCTCTACAACACTGAGTATCATGAGTGTTAATATTTTTAATTACCCTGTGGGTTTTTTTAAAATAAAATTTGTGAACTATTTCTTTTGTAGACAGCCTTTACTAAAACTTATCATGAGTGTTTTATTATTAATCTGATGTCATCTTCAAATGTTTTTTTTAAAAATGAATTGTTTGTGATGATAAGTGGAACTGTCATTTTATAAAACAAAAATATGTACAATGTCAAGTGGTCTGTCTTAACAATTACATTGTTTAATCTTCTTGTAGCAAAAAACATGTAAATAGCACATGTAGATAAACAGAATAAATGAACTTAGAAAATCAAAAGGTCAGCTAGGTCCAGGTTCATTTTGGTGTCAATCAGGTTTTACTTGTGTCTTATTCACTGAGAGGTTGTGATGTACATCTAGTTCACTAAGTAATCAGGATGAAAAACAAACTATGTCACTCATTTATAATGAAAATAGACAGAAACATATGTACCACAAATTAAGTGCCATGTACACTGTGAAATAATTATTATGCTTTACTGGTTTAGAACAATAATAATTTCACCAATCAAAACCATGTGTTTACAACTATGTGCACTATAGAAAGTGGATTGAAAAGGAGAGGGGCTCAATGTTAAAGACAAATCTCAATCCATAACAGATGAGTTGGCACTAGGTCAAAAACATATGTTTCATAATATACACATGATTTGGCAGTGAAGGAGAAAAACATGAAGACCAAGTTTTGATTCCTCCATTATCCACAAGTATAGGAAGCTAGCCTTAAACAGACATCCCCTGGGTGGATAAGATTATCAAAGCTCTGGCCATCTACCCTTCCCCAATTTATAGATCATTTAAACATCCCTGGATCAAACATTCTTACTGAAGGTAAGGGGCCATCCAGTAAGTCATACTTATTTAACCTATAAATTGTTGCAAGAACAGTACCTAGTTCATGGGTGGAATATCTGTTGTATAACAGGGTTGTCAATAAGATATATTTGAGTATATCCTTTTTGCCCTCCAGCTTTTCATTAGGTGCTTCATGAACATATCATAATTATTTTCAGAATTAAATTACATTAGATCATATCTAAAAAAAATCACTAAAAGATTTGCATGCTAAGACCTAATAATAGTAAGGATTTGACAAAATATGAAATATATTTTATCATTTCAGACAGTATGCATGTACTTGTTTGCATGTTAAAAGGCCTTTGATTACCTAACAAACCAGAGGCAATCTAAGTTGTCCCTGTTCTAAAACTTTCAACATAATACTGTGTGTAGAAGTAGACATGCCATGAAGTCAGTTTAACAATTATCATAAAATATCTTCACAATCATTTTAAACAGGTAAAGACTTCATAATTACAATATCAATGTTTTAAGAGACAATGAATTTAATTTCAGAAATTTTTCCCATCTTATTCTAATTTTGAAACAAATCTATTTGATCCATAGATGAAATCCTAACCATTCCAGGTCAAAAGGGAACTGGAAGTAATGGTAATGAGGTGGTGACTCTATACTACCCACTGCTCCAGAATTGGAGTCTCACGAATGAGTGCAGTTTAGTTTCATATCTAAGACATCCCAATTTGAATGAAAAGCTTACCCTTTGGCAAGGGATGCAGTCAGTATATTTTAAGCTTCAATAACAAGGCAAAATTCATATTTGTGCTTTCTTTCACTTTACATGCTTTCTATAATTTCTATCCATTCCACAGGAAGCAGTATATAGTGAAATATATTTAAAGACTTGTATGAGTAAAAACTTCTAATAATAAAAAAGAACTTTGAATATTCATTTCATATATGCCATCATTTTATGGCATGGGTAATAGTAGTAGTTTTCTACACCCATTCAAGGTATATGCTACATATTGTGTATTTTATGTATGGTTCTTTCTCTATGTTCTAATTATATGGCTCTTACTCTATAGCTGGCCAGCTCCTATCTCTTCAGTTCACCAAAGACTAAAAAAATGGTACTTGATGCTGTCTTGCTTACCATTCAGCATTATAAGGTAAAGATCAAGAGTAAAGTGGAGCAATACAGGGAATGGAGTAGTGCCTTCCCCTACATCTCAGTGTTGTAGCTATTGAAAAGGGAGTCTTCAGGTCACACTCAACTAAGGTCACTAACTCTACTTTTACTTACTTAATGTCGCAAATTTTCAAAACAATAGAAAAATTTGAATTTTGTGTGTTGATAAAGCATTACTTTCTGATGGAAAAATACTGTTCAGGCAAAGCAATAGCTTGATAAGCTCCATTGGAAACATCGTTTAAGATGTGGTATACTGACTTTAAACATAGTTGTAGAGACACAAATGATGCCGAACGCTCAGGTTGCCCAAATTCGGCAGTTGTTCTGGAAAACACCAAAAAACTCCACAAACTCATTTTGGCCGATCGTAAATTGAAGTAGTGTGAAATCGCAGAGGAGTTGAAGATATCAGAAGGCAGTGCATTCACTATTTTGCATGAACATTTGTCAATGAGAAAGCTTTGTTCAAAGTGGGTTTCATGTTTGCTTACAGTTGATCAAAAACAACAATGCATTGATGATTCAGAGTATTGTTTACAACTGTTTAAACTCAACAAAAAGGAGTTTTTGTGTAAATATGTGACAATGGATGAAACATGGATTCCCACTTCACTCCAGAGTCAAATCAGCAGTCAGCTGAGTGGACAGTAGCAGGTGAAAGCCATCCAAAGTGACCAAAAATGCAAACATCAGCAGACAAGGTTTTGGCCTCCATATTTTGGGATGAGCAAGGTATTTTGTTTATCAATTACCTTGAAAAAGAAAGAACCATCAATAGTGAATATTGTGTAGCATTATTGGTGCATTTAAAAGAAGAAATTACAAAACAACGGCCACAAATGAAGAAGAAAAAAGTGCTCTTTCACCAAGACAATTTACCGTGTCACAAGTTGATCACAACAATGGCAAAACTACATGAATTGCACTTTGAATTGCTTCTGCACCCACCCTATTCTTCAGATCTGGCCCCCAGTGACCATTGGCTTTTTGCAGACTTCAAAAGAATGTTCCAGGGAAAGAGATTTGTCTCCAATGAAGAAGTGGTATCAGAAACTGTGGCGTATTTTAGGGCCAAAGACAAATGATTTTACAAAAAAGGCATCAAATTGTTAGAAAAGCATTGGAATCAGTGTATCACCCTAGAAGGAGACTATGTTGGTGAATAAAGTTGAATTTTGTCAGAAAGTTATTATTTTATTAGTTAGGCCAGGGACTTATTGAGTGGTGTGTTATATTTAAAGATTTTTAAATTAAAATCTAATGATGATAATAATAAGGATCAATTTTCTTTAATTTTTGACAATACTGGTACTAGTAGTTACATAATTTTCATGATTATATATTGTATTCATATAATAAACTAATAAAGAGACTAGAATGTTAAAATTAAATATACAGTAAATATTCAGCTTCACTTTCAACTTAACTACTGAAATACAAAATAGCAACAAAACAACTAAGAATTGAGGGGATTAAAGATAATTGTCTTTTAAATTTATATGAATAAAATGATTTATATAGTTTTGGAGTGAATCTAGATGGAATTGTATTAATTTTAATCAAATTTAGCAGATATGTCAATTGATAGATTTTGAAGCAGAATCTGATTTTAGAAGGTGACTTTTCTACAATGCCAAAGCAAAAATACTCCAGGTTATTTTTATTATTAAAGAACAATAATTGATTTTTATATCAATTTTTGTTAAGTTTAGCTGACCTAGTTTAGCTTAGGAAATAAAATTTGGTTTAATTAAAAAATATATATTTAAATACTTCTATGCTTAAACTTTCAAATAATTGTAAGGACTTAATGAAATATCAATTTCAAATATGCCATCATTTTTGATAGCACAGGTGCTAGTAGTCATATAATTGACAAGATTATACATTTCATTCTTTGAATTAATTAATTAATTAAAAGATAAGAATGTTAAAATCAAATAGACAGTAAATACTCAGCTTTAATCATCTCATACAGACATTCAGGAACAAAATATCATTCAAGATAAGTTAGATTTTTTCAATTATAAAAAAATTAATCCTAATTATCATTTTTTTTCAATTTAATGAAATGTTGCTTTTCCTCTCATATCAATTATGCTACCAACCATAGCAAATGGTAGTGCATGCAACAAGGGTCACTCAGCAGCAAAATACATGGGTCACTGCTTTAAAAATTACTTGAATGAAAAACTATCAGAGGATTGGTGAAGTCATGATTAAAATTAAAAGCCATTAATTAATACTAATCCATCTATTAATCCAGATTTAACATTAATTCCCTTCTTAAAATGTCAAATGTGACTCAATTAATTTTTTTTTTGATGAGAAAGTAACTTGCAATACAGATATTTGAACAAGGATTATCTGAAGTGATTCACTAAAAATCCATCCAAGTAATGAATTCTCTTCAGTGAATTTTAAGAATATAAAATTGATTGGCACATCAACATTTATATTGCTAAAATTGTGCCAGGAAATACAATGATGATAAATAAAATTGCAACACTTTAAATATATTTTAATTCATTCAAGATTAAATGTTTAGATGATATACTAAGTTTAAATTCTGGATGAAGATATTTGCATTCCACTTCACACTAATGACCTTGTGAAAGGCATGAATCTATCTGTCCTTCAACCATCTATGGGTAAATAGTAAGGCAAACAGGGCTCTTTAGCCTTAAAAGGGCAACTGATCTAGGTAATATTCTATTTCCGTTGATAGCATTCTGTTTTTTAAATTCATTCAATGTCATCAGCATCTCAGTTTAATCCAACTATACATTTACATAATTTTTGTGATGTTATAAAAAGCCTAAATACTTAAAAAAAGAACAATCTTTACATATGCAAACAACCACTGATGATGATCTACGAAAGACCTGAAAGCACTTGGGACAATTTCAGTAAATTCATCTACCAACTGCAACCTAAAACCAAAACACTTGTCAGGAAACTTGAAAGGATCCTAATAAGATTATATAGACAAAATGTGTCTTCATTATTTAATCAAACATGCTTAGATGAAAGAATTGCTGTCCAACTATACACACACACACACACACACACACACACACACACATATATATATATATATGCATACAAGTGGATGCTAAAATGTTCTAAGACTTTTTTTTATTTTCAAGGAAATCTTTAGAAAGATTTTAAAAAAACTTGATAAATACAGTACCATTTGCACTTACTAAGTCATTTCCTTCTAGATTAGGCTGAGAACTTTTCTGTACCTTCTTGTGTGTGTGTGCATGTGTGATTATATATATATATATATATATATATATATATATATATATATATATAAACAGCTTTAAAAAGTGGATGAATTTTAAAATACTTTAAAATATTTTAGAATTAAAAAAAAGGAACCCTTCTTTGCGATCACATCTTATCAGAAAAAAATACTATGAGAGACAAGTAGTGATGAGGAAATAGACATGAAATATTGACAGTTGAAAAATATGGGGGAAGAAAATAGAGCAGAAAAATTCTTGGCGACCTCAAATAATGCTTGAAGCCCTCCTCATCATAAAATTCCAACCTACATTGTGTATACAAAAGCAATTTTATACATTACTTTTATTTAACACAACAGTTTTTAATTCAATTAATCCTAACTTAATACGTGAAGAAAACAATATTATCCACACCAATTCTTCTGGTTTACAGTGATTTTTTTTCAGCTCTGTTTTCTCCTCCCACCATACATTTCGATAGTCACTACCTCATGTCTATTTTCTAGTCACTACTTGTCTAGCATGGAACTTTTCTTGGATGAAATGTGATCAAAAGGAAGGGTTCCCCTTTTTAGAATTTTAAAGTACTTTAAAGTATTTTGAAATGCATATACTTTTTAAAGCCATTTTTAAATTTTGCACATAACACAGAATCTTTGTGTGTTTGTGTGTATATACATATACATATATATATATATATATATATATATATATATATACACACTTCCTTCTAGATCAGGTTGAAAATTATTCTGAGTGTGAGTATATATAACACTCCTCCAGTCATAGCAAAAGACTGTTTAAAAAGGGTCAACCAGTAGACATGGCCTATATCAGAAGAAAATGGATTCGAGTGTCTGGATGATGTCCTCCTCCCACAACCCTGTCTGCTGCACATGAAGACTAGCCAATGATATAGTTTAAAAATAGAAGCCACTGATTGGCTAAAAGATGGCATGTGTCAATGACAGCCTTTTGTAGACCAGAAATACAAATCTGATGAAAAGTTAGTCGGTGAAAATCTTTTGGAGAGCCTATGAAGCAGCTAGCCAACTCATAAATTGCATAGTGGCTATGCAACCAAAGACAAAGAGGTCTTATAAAAAAGAAAGAACCACAGAGATTTTATCGTAGAGCCAAATATCAGAATGACAATAATAAAAGAAAACAGCAAAAGACTTTTGTGAAGCCTGAAAGAAAAGAATATCGCCCTGCCTTTCTGAAAATGAAAAGAAAAGATAGACTTTTGGCTATGAATTCTATTGTGTCTCTGAGTGAAACAAAGAATTGAATCAGTGAACAACTGAACCAAGATAAGTAAAGACAGTTAAAGAGCATAGTCCTTTTGCTTCAACTGCTCTGATTCTTTTTATGTTGCATACACTTATGATGTCAATATACGTAACCACACACACTATTCCATACCTAAACAATTGATTGCTTTGTTTTGTATTATCTTATCCTCTTGCATTATTCTATTGTTCATTAGCAATTGGTGAATAAATCTTGTTATATTGTTCCACCATGTCATTTTCATTTTGTCACTTCAAAGATTTCTACCTAATTTTTATTTTCAATGTGTCACAAGCAGATTTCATGAGGTATGAAAAAATATTTTATGTGAAATTTGTATGTTCTGACATCATCTCAATTATATATATATAAATACTTAATGGGTCAGAAGAAGTCTACCTATATATATGTACACATAAATATATATACACATGCACACATGTAAGGTGCAGAAAAATTCTCTGCCTGATGTAGAAGGAAATGTGTGTGCATGTATATATATATATATATATATATATATATATATTGTATAAAACACTTTTCTTGGTTACCATTACAAAAGCTGGGCAAATTGAGTAATAAGGAAGTCCAATATCATGCTAACATGAGGCAATATGTATATATTTTTATCATTCAGGGTTTTCAGACCATTGTCTTCATCTTTATTGTTATATTCACCATGTTTCAGCCAATATGTCCCCTGGTCTTCTTCAGCTGTTTCTTGTTGAACTTGGGAGCATACACAGAACCTCAAAGCACATCCTTTGTTTAATCCATGGGGGTCGCTTGCTCTGATTCCATTAACCCTAACTGGGTACAAGTGTTAAGTTTTCCTGTATTGTTACTTGCCTGCAGTTCGGATTGAACCTGCAACCTCCAGATGATTGTCTCTGAGAAGCTCAGGGTAGGTTGGTTGGTTGCTTTTTTAGGTTTATGGCATATCAACCTTTGTAGGTTATTTAACACCAAATCTGTTTTTATACCAATAATCAGTTCTATTTCAAGCAATTCAGCTTAGTATGAGTACACAGTTTAATTCTTAAAAACATTTCTATTTCAAGCTATTCAGTTTAGTCAAACAATTCTAATTCAAACAATTCAGTTTAGTTTTTGTCCACACACAGTTAGATGTCAAAACAGTTCTATTTCAAACAATTCAGTTTAGCGTAAGTACAGTTTCAATGTCAAAAACAGTTCTATTTAAAAAAATTCAGTTTTCCATAAGTATGCAATTTAGTTCTATTTGACAAATAGATAGGACCCTACCTCTGGGTCTGAGTGGACCTGGGAGTGATGGCAATGAAGAAGTACTCAACATTCCCCAAAGCTCCAGCATTTCTGGAACCTCACTATCAGATTGTTTAGTGTCATATCCAAGACACTCATTAGGGGAAGGGGGAGGGCTTATCCCTCTGCAGAGGAGCAGTCAGTATATTCTACCACCCCATCCAACTGGGCTATACAAAGAGTTAAATGTAAAGATGGTCTTATTTCAGATAATTCAGTTTAGCATAAGTACAGAGTCCAGATGACAAAACAGTTCTATTTTGAGCAACTTTAAATGTCAAAAAAGTTCTATTTCAAGTAATTCAGTTTAGCATAAGTACGCAATTAATTCTATTTGACCCATAGATAGGACCCTATTAGGTGCTACTACTCCGGGCTGGAGTGGATCCGGGAGCAATGGCAAAGAAGGTGTACTCTGCATTCCCCAGAGCTCCAGCATTACTGGAATCTCATATCAGCCAAAACATTGTGAATATAACAATTAAAATGAAGACGATAGTCCAAAAACCCTGAATGATTAAAAATCAAGCTTCATCTCAGAAATTCAGATATGTTTTTAAAAATTATCTCACAGAAAATCAAATACAGGATGAGCACAAAAACACTTCTTCATTTCAAGACATCCTAACATCAAAACTTATAGGAATATGTTTATAAATATGGTGATGTCGTATATATTAACTTAAAATATTTCTTTTCTCACCAGTAGAATCTCTATGTACCCTTCTAACTGCTTAAGGGCAGTGAGATCCAATATTTTCCATTTAGTTTAGTTTCATATTCAGAAAGTATCAAATATAAACTAATAAATGCAAAGAAATATAATGTTTTTGTATGATCTATGTACAATTGGTGGATATGATAGGGATGGGAGAAAAACCCCAAGAAAAAAAATAAAACAGTACAAAAGAAAGATTGGAGGGTAACTGTTTGGTTACCCTCTGATCCCCTCATTTATAATATGTTTTTTGATATCCGAGAGGACTGAAAACAAGCTGGACCTTCCCTAATGGGGGAGGGAATTAAACTGATGGGACAAAAGAAAGGCAGGGTCAGGTACAGTGTGGGTGACTAACGTTTGTTACAGGGATGAAGATAATGAAAATCCAAGATCTTCAGAAAAGTGGGACTGGATAAAGGGAAAGGGTATGAAAAAGAATGGAGCCTAGCCACGAGATGACAGGAATAATGACTCACAACATACTGCTAACAAGGGAAATAGTGGGGACAAAAGTGCCTACTTACTGGAGGTGGGGTACAGAAAGACCCGGTCTGTAGTCGCCATGCTCAGGAAGAGGAGGGAAGAATGACTCCAATATTGCCCTTTTTCATTTGACCAGGCTTACTGCATGCACCCACCTTCTGTCAAATGTTATGTGGTCCAAGTGTTTTCTATCAAATCTAATTTTGACTCTAAGCTGATGCCTGGAGAACAATCGAAAAGGACTAATGCATTCTGTGCAAGCTGCCAGGTGAGCAAGAACTTGGAGTTGTTCAAGAAGCCCAAACCTGGTGCCCAATTCCAATGCGAGCAAATCTCCTTCATCAACCAGCTGAGCTGATCCACAAGAAAATCTGAAGCTAAGCCCATTACTAGATCATGATACAGTTTCTTTTGAGGCCACGAAAGGTCACTGGACCTAGCTTCGGGGTCTGACTTAAAGTGAAGAAATGTATCACTCGCCTTTCACCTACACACCATGTCCTTCGATAAGGATCAACCCATGTAAGTCAGTCTTTCAGCAAAGTGAACCAGTGGTTCTCCAAATCAGGCATACCCAGACCCTCATTGTGCAGACATTGACAACTGATCTGTCTGTGGACCATAGGCCTTTGGCTTCTCCAAAGTAATTTGGACAGGGATTGTTGTAGCACCAGCCAATGTTTCTCAGGCAGAGGAAGTACAGACAAACAAGTAAAGGATCAAGGGGAATATGTACACAGCACACACTTCCGCCCTGCCCTTTCGGGACAACCACCTCTGAAGCCAGGTAGCCACCAAGAACCTTGGCCTGTACTTCCAACCAATTTCACTCCAGTTGGAGGCCAGGCCAGAGGATGCGGACACCTCAAGGGTCTGTCACTCCAGTGGAAAAGCACTGGCAGGAGAACACCACCCCTCCAGGCACCCAACTGCAAACCTTTGCTCTTATCAAGGTTGATTTTCACTCCTGCTATCTGTTTGTACCTTGCAACCGCCTTCTTAACAGTCTTTATGTTCAAATGGTGGGACACAAAGACAGTGATATCATCGACATACGTGGATACCTTTGCTGTAAGAGGGCCAGCAAAAGGAATCCCATGCAGTGCCAGACTTTCCTCTCCATCCAGGGGCTCCAAAGTGAGGACATAGAGAAAAGGAGACAGGAGACAACCCTACCAGACCGACCGCTTGATTGCAAAAGCCTCTAAGTGCTTCTTGTTTACCTACACCACTGCCTGTGGGTTGTGGTACATCATGTAAATCCATTTGCAAAACTCTGGTTTGAATCCAGTGGTCTCCAAAACATTCATGAGAAACCAATGGTCATCACTATAAAAGGCCTTGGACTGATCCAACTTGATCAACGTAGCTTTGGTGCCATCTTCTAACTCCTCTAGGACCTCATGCACATAGTGCAAGTTGTTTTGAATTGATATTTCCTTCACAGCATAGTTTTGCTCAGGTCTTAGATCACTAATGACAAACTGCAAGTGGTTTGCTAAGGTGTGGGCCAAAATTTTTAACTCTGTGTTAAGCAGAGTTATGGGCCTAGAGTCATCTAAGTCCTCCCAAACATGCCTGCCACCTTTCTTCAGCAATGTGATCATGCCCTTGGTAATGCTATCAGAGATGACTCCCAGGGCAAACCAGTGGTTGAACATATCTGTCAGAATAGGAACAAACATGTGCAGCAGCCTCGAGTAGACTTTATAGGGCAAACCATCAAGTCCAGGTAATTTGTTGGGGTCAACCTGCTTTAACACATCGTGGACTTTGCATTAAGTAACCACACCCTTGCAGCTAGCCTCTTCAGCCTCCTGAAGGCAGGGGAAATCGGCTAAATAGCTATGAAACTCCTCAACCAGGAGATCAGGACACTAAGCAAAGCAATCATGGAAGTGTGCCCAAAAGTCCTTGCACATCTCATGATTTGAACAAAGCATGTGCGCACCCAGAGACTTGACTGATTCGATATGCATTTCACAGCTTCATTAGGAACTCTTTTTAACCTAGATCTAACAATGTATCTCTTGTAGCACTCATTAGCCTCATGCTCAAGGTCCTGTCAAGCTAAATCTACAGCTAGGGAATCTCCCGCTTCTACCGCTTGGGAAAGCTTATCTTCTAAAGATTTTGCCACCTTGTTCCTATCTAAGTTGAGCTGGCAACCATATTTGATGGCAAAATCTCTAATTCTATGTTTAAGAGATCCCCACCACTTATTCCTGGTAACCACCCCCACTGAACTAGGGATTCCAGCTGGTCCAGTAAGGAGGTATTGAACTTCCAGTAGCTGGCTAGACTAGGCCTATTAGCTAACAACAGACTGACCCTGACAAGCCTACGGTCAGTCTGCACTACATCGTGGAAGGTGGGACATGTAACAAAATCAGTGTCAGCTCTTCTAACATTCTGTCCAGATAGGATCTAGCATGGACCGAGGGTGAACTATCTAGTCACATCCATGTCTACCTCCTGGGTGATCCAGATGAAACCTATCGACCAAGTCATGGCAAGCCATAAAATCAATCAGGCTGCTTTCACACCTTCCTGACCATGTAGCTCCCCTTCTGATCCTATCTATCTTGGGATCAAGGATCGCATTCTATCCATTTTGAATTGTCGAGGAAACCCACTCTGCAACGATATTGGGGGCATAAAAGTTAGGATTCAAAACTTTTAACACCAACATCAGACACAACCAGCCAGCTAGCTCCTGTAATCTGTAAGTACAAGATTTACATCAGTATTAAGGCTGTGTCCAGTTAGCAGAGAGACCCCAACACTGCTTAGCTGCCATATGCTGAGAGGATGACATAGTCATCCTCCAGCACCTGACAGTCCATGGCGCAATTTAAGTGAATCTCTTGCACTGCAGCAACATTCACATTGAGGTTCAAGAGTTAAACAAGCAAGCACACACACTTGCTTGGATCCCTCAGTCCCTTCACATTCAATGTGGCAAGTTTAGAGTCATCAAGCCCACTTACCTTACTCACTGTCAACTATGACTCAGAAATCCTCGGGGGTGAGGATGCCAACAGCATGTCTCAGGGAGCTGGTGCCAAGCTCAGTAGTTACTCGGCCATCTCTGGACAAAGCTCCGACATCTAAAGGATACTTCAGTTTTAGAGCTCTGTAAAAAGAGGGGTGAACATAAACAGGGACCAGCCCTGCACAAAATGACATGATTTTCTTTAGTCAGGGGTGCTCCAACTTTGCCAACCAATTCCTGGATAAGGTTAGTTGAGTGGACATAAACTCAACTAACCTTAACCAGGAATTGCTACACATTTTTTGTGCAGCCTCTAGCCGAGCAAACAAAGGTGGTCAGCATGGGTGCGCATCTAAACAAATACGGATTACAAACTTGTTTGTCTTTAATTTTTTTCAATTATAAGAGTGGCTTAAGTGCCCTGTGCAGCTGAAATTCTGCAGGAAGTTCTTCAGCTTCTGCAGATCACAAAGCCACCCCTAAATGTTCTTACCAGTTTTCTTTGATTGAGGTGGATTTTGCCCTATGATGGGCTTTACAGTTTATGGCTTGCTTGTGAGATTGTTCCAGGGATAGTCTATTGAGTGAGTGAGATTGGGAGAATAGCCTGGGAAGTGAAAGAGAAAGGAGTGTTGGGGAGAAGGGAATCACATTTGAGTTATTCTGGGATGAAGCTTGTTTTGGTGGCAAGTGATTTGAAGAGGTTTCTTTGGAGGGGAGTTGTTTTAGAGGTGACTTTGGAAGAGCTGCTTGCTTTGGCGATGATTTGGATGGGGGCTGTTGTGATTTAACTTGTTGGAGAGACTGATGTTGCATTTCTTTTTCTAATGGGGAGTTAAGTAGGGTGCACAGTTTCTTGGAATGAGTTTCCCTACTGTCTCTCCTTCTTTGATGCTGGTCTCCATCGCCTCAGGCTGTTCCCCCTCTGTGATTTTTTCTTCCCTTTTTTTCTGTTTTTTTGGGGGGGTGATGGAGGCTGTTTTTTTTTTTTGCTTATGATACTTCTATTGTTTCTACTGTTGTTTGGTTCGTTGTTGTTTCTGCTGTTGTTGTTTCAGTTGTTTCTTTTGTTGTTGTTTTTGTTGCTGCTGATACTGATGTTACTTTGGTTGTTATTTTCACAGATAATTTCTTTTTCCAGGTAACCTGAGTCCATCCTTTATCAGAGTTGTCTTGTTGGTCCCCAGGTTCCAGGGTGGTATTGATGGTAGAACTAGTGTTTTTCTTGTTATTGCTGTTGTTGGATGGGGTCTTTTGAGGGCAGGTTCTTGCCAGGTGGCCTAGTTGCTTACATGACCAGCAGAGCAGCCTCCTACCATCAACAACCACCATCATTTGCTGATCTTTATAGCTTATTATCTGTGGGATGGCCTAAAGTCCTCTCTACTTAAAAAGACGTTGAGGATGTAGTCATTGTGTGTGGTCCTATCTGTCCTTCTTATTGGTATAACTTCCTTCACACTGCCATATGCACTCAGGCAACAAGGACATCTCTATTTAGCTCAATTGGGACGTTACACACGATGACTCTCTATACTTAAGTTAGAGACGGAAATATTTAGTGGAGATGTTGCTTCCAGCCAGTTTTGCTACAAGCTCCTCTGAGGGGAGCAGGACATCCCAAATCATGAAGCTCCATCAACAGAAGGACTGGCATGGGATTCCTGCCATCCTGAGGAGCTCTCCAAACATATCTTTTTTGATACCAGCCAGTCTCCTGGTTCTTAAATCTGTTATAATGAAGGACAGAGTTTTTAGCTTTACCTCCATGACTAGCTCTGGTATTGGTAGTATTACATTGTCTTTAAAGTAGAGCGCATATTTGCCCACTATTTCTCTTATTGTTCGGATGTTTTACTTTTAACTGCCCAGGATACTGGCATTACTGGGCTGTTGTTTACGAATATTCTCTGTGCCAGTTGTATGGAGCTGGCTGAGAGTGAGAGGTCTTTGGTCTCATGTGAAGCTGGTAGCGATGGCCAATCCATTGCCATCGGTGGTTTTGCTACTGGCTTATCTGGCTCCTTAAGGAAGCCTATCAGGTCATTTGTCTGCTGGATTAAGTCAGGTTGGGGGGATGTTTGAGGCTGTTGTTACTGTTATTGCTGGTGTTGGCTATGAAAAACATGAAAAAGAGTGATCTGTAGAAAAGAAAAATAATTTGGTCAGGCCTGGTAAGAAATGAGACTTTATAAGGGTATTGGCCAGTTGGTATGTATCAGCACGCGTTGAAGTGAGATGCAGAAGTGAGGAAAGAGAGATTTTATGGTCATTGGGGCATTCTATTACACACATGTGGTTTAGTCTTTTCGCTGGACAGTGATTGGTTGCTAGCCCAGGAATGACTGTATTAGTGTATATATATACAGCAGCTTGCTTCAGTAATGTCATGGGGTCTGTATTGAGTTACAGTCCATCTTATTTTTGTCTGACAGCTGGATGCTAGCTGTATCATTAATTCCCTCGTAAGTCTGCCAGTTAGAACCCAAAGCATTCTAAGTCTGCTGTGAATGTTTATTTATTTCCAAGCAAAAGGAATAACATTGCAGCAATCTCATAGGTTTTCTTCTCATTCTTAGTTCTAGTTGAACTTTTTTTTCGCTCACCAACCACATACCCCACCCCACTTGGTTGCCTTCACAACTATGAAGGGTTTATCTAAACATACCCCAGTGACAAATAAGGCTGTCTAACCTGTTGGAATGACTGAGAGCAATCTCCTGGGAGCAGAATCATTCTTTGCTGAACCAGGCACAAGTCAGGGATCTCAATGCCATTTCAATGACTCCACCACTTGGGAGCGTGGAAGGCAGCAAGCAAGAGACCAAAGTTTGTTCCCAGAAACCCCATTTGGAACCAACTGGCCTTCCCTGTTGACCTCTCTGTTTCAGAATTCAAGCAAAGTTGAACCAGGGCAGAGTATGCCGAAGAGCCCAGCCGACAATCCTGCACCCTCTGCCTTTCCGGGGCCATCGGCCTCTGCTACCTGGAGACCAAAAGTAAAGGACCAGGAAGAGTAGGAAAGAGATAGGGTAGGTAAATACTCTGAATACTTTCAGGTCAACACTATCCTCCATATCCCTGAGGTTAACCAAAGTTTGGAGCCAAGAAACCTCTCCTTGGTCACCACGGATTTAAGGACCAAAATATTTGCCTTGCTCATGAAGGAAAAATTCGATGACCTTCTTCAGACCTGTGGGATCCCATGTCACTACTTCTGTAGGTGGATTTATGCAACATGGGATATTCTGCTACCCACAGAGTAGCAAGCTAAGAAGCTAGTGGAAAAAATCATAACCACCAAGTTGTATAAACTCCAACCCAAGTATATGGGTGTGAGGCGAATCAAAATTACAGTTTGCAACATACCCATAAACTTACCGGAACAAATGTTTGCTTCTTTCCTCAGCACCTACGGGACAACTCTGGGACTGCCACCTTCCTTATCTGCCTGAAAAGAGAGGGCTTCTTCACCATTCTGGATATCATTAGCTGATAACTAGCTGATGATGGTAGTAGTACAGGGGAGGCATCCTCACTGTTGGCATTGCAGACAACCAAACAATCTCACCAGAGACTGCCCTGAAAAAACTGGAGAAGGTTCAAAAAATGAGCCTAAAATGCAGCTGAAGCAACATCTTCCGGAACACCTGAGATAGAAAAGGCTACCAACAAAGAGAGATGGACTGGAGTAGTCTGGAAAAGCAGAAAAGAGCCCACCATGAATAGCGCTAAAAAATCAGAGGCTGATTCAGCCTTCTCCCAGATCATCCAGTACAGAGACTCTTCCCAAAAGACAGCTTCCCAGGAGTCCTCCTCTTAAAAGGCTTGCACGTCAAGGGAAGAACCTCTGGTTCTACAGAAAAAGAAAGACAAAGAAGGTAGAGGGTTGCCTTCTGCGGGTGAGTCACCCCACAGAGTTAGGAAGAGATGGGGATATTTCAGAGGGGAACCTGGGTCTTCCATGAAGCACCAGTAGAGCCAATCGATACCTCACTCCCTGGAACTCAAAAGAGACATAGGGACAGCAGAGATGAAATCTCCACAAACACCATTAAAAAACTCCCATCCCCCTCTTCCAAAAAACACACCACAGACGCCCCTGCGCATGCAGAAAACATCCATACCCAATCCCTTCAAAAACCTATCCAGCTCCCACACACACCTTTCCCTCTCCCTTCTGGGCATTCTCAATCTGAGCTAAGAGTTCGGAGTGGTTGTTGTTTATGTGCCCAATAGCGTTGGCGAGAGATGCTCCTTTTTCTAACAGTTGGGGCCATTCCAAAACAGTTTTAGTGGATGATTGGAATGTGATCCTTGAGCCCAAGTTAAACAAGGCCAGGCGGGGTACTAGAGGATTGGATAAGTCTGAAAGCAACCTGATCAACTTGCTGTCTAAGCATGATTTGGTTGACAGGTTCCGTCAGATCACCCAGGGAGGAAGATGTAGATGTAGCTAATTGATTCAATCTCTGGCCAGATTCAGACTTATCTGGATAGAGTGTTAGAGAGAAGAGCTGACAGTGATTTCATTATATGTCCAACATTCCACTGGATAGGGCAGACTAATCATAAACATGTTATGGTCAGACTGTGACTGGTCTGGCTGTCTACTGGAAGTTCAATACCTCCTTACAGGAGATATGGGACTTCCGGGAGTGGCTGGAAACTTTAATTCAGTGAGCGCTATTAGGGGCGGTTACCAGGAATAAGTGGTGGGGATCCCTTAAGTACAGGATTAGGGACTTCACCGTCAAATACAGTCGACACCTCACATTAGATAGAACAAAGATGGTGAAGTCTTTAGATGATAGGGTTTCCCGAGTGGTGGAGAGGGGAGATTCCTTAAGCATAGATCTAGCTAGGCAGGACCTTGACTGTGAGGCTAGCAAGTGCTACAAGTGTTTTGTAGTTAGATCTAGGTTAAAAAGATTTTCCAATGAAGCCGTGAAATGCAATGCATTCGTACGTGCGGAAGAAATATGAAGGTTTCCCTATTGTTACATCGAGTTCAAGTCCCCAGATGGGCACATGCTATGGTCAAATTGTGAAATGCATGGAGCCTTTCGGGCGCACTTCCGTGATCACTTTGCTTGCTGTCCTAACCTCCAAGTTCGGGAGTTTCACAGTTATTTAACCGACTTCTTCTGTCTTGGGGAGGTGGAAGTGGCTAGCCATGAGGGTTTGGTTACTGAATGCAAAGTCCATGATGCATTGAAACAGGTTGGCCTCAACAAGTCGCCAAGACTGGATGGTTTGCCCGATGAAGTGTACTTGAGGATGTCACACACTTTTGTTCCTATCCTGACGGATATGTTCAGTCATTGGTTTGCCCTGGGAGTCATTCCTGGTAGATTACCAAGGGTGTGATCACATTACTGAAGAAAGCTAGCAGGCATGTTTGAGAGAACTTAGATGACTCTAAGCCCATAACTCTGCTTAACACAGAGTTAAAGATTTTGGCCAGCGTCTTAGCGAACTGTTTGCAGCTTGTAATCAGCAATCTGATCAGAAAAATAAAAGAGAAAAAGTACATCTATATCCTTATCCTTGAGGTTATAATAATTATGCAGATGTGTATTTCCAATCCTCATGGGAAGATGTGATCCTGGAGGTGACCTGTGTACTATGTAATGAGTACGGATGTAACTTGCAAGACACATTCAGGTTAATTGGCCACACAATTACTATGATTAGTTAATTTGGTGTTACTTGTATGCAATATGTACTGATGGTCAGTGGTAGAGTTTTGGCTCTGCATTCTGTGGCTGCTGGTTTGATCTCCAGTGAGGAAGATCGTGGTATACACTGCTGATGAAACCTAATAAGGTTGAAACAGCTGTCCAGTGTTTCTGTATGTTGTGCGCAAGTGTTCGCCGGATTTTCTAGTCATGATAATTCAATTCACAGTCATTTAGGCCCGTTGAAAAATCATATTTTTTATATTTTCATTGTTTATGTACACTGTCGGTGACACCCAATCTGAATAATCCACTTTTTCGAGCACTCTGACTTTCTCTAATCTTTCAAGTTCTTTGTTTATTACCCACCAAAATGAAAAAAGTACATTTCTTTTAGGTTTGAACATGGGTTTTACTTTTAATTTAATTTTGAATCTTACTTTAGTTTTCATGCAGTGACCTAAATTCTCAGAAAATACTTGAGGAAACTTGTTCTTTTGGTCAGTTAAAAATTTCTCTATTTGTCTGGATTCCTTTTGTTCTGTAGCATCTAATTTATTACAGAAGGAGTTTATAGGCATCTCCCATAAATCAAATAATACTATCCAGTTAATACTGAAGAGACATGAATTATTCCCTGGTACAATGTAAATTTTTGAATTATACATTTTTCCATCAAAAGACATGCCAGTATTAAATTTGCCTTTAAATTTTAATTTATTTCCAAATTTGCCTCTAGTGACTTTAGCCGTGTTCAGTACTTTTGGTCGACCTATTTTTTCCAGGTTGACTTGTCAATAGTTGAAATGTCACAACCCATGTCTAACAAGCTGTTAGACATGGGTTTGTTCATTAATTTTAATATCACTGTATTTTCTTTTTCTGTTATCTTTCATTTCTTTTTTGGATAAAGCAATATTACTGGGTTATTTTTTTCGACATACTGAAGCTTTGTGGCCTTTCCTCCCACATTCGAAGCATAGCATATTTTTGAAATAACAGTCACTTCTTGTGTGATTTTTACCACTGCAAGATTTGCATTGATATTTTTTTTCCTTACTTTTGAGGAATCTTTGTTTTTTTATCCTTTGTATATGCGAGATATTTTTCCCTCGACATGAGCGTTATTGCGTTTGACATTGATTAACCTTTGACACTCCTCAGTTACTTTTTGTAATGTGATTTCTGGGTCCTGTTTCATGATTATTAATATTTGGAATGAATATGAATCTTTGGGTGCCGTTAGCCCCTGCACAAAGATTAAACATTTGAACATGTCCTTTGAAATTTCATTTATTTTAAACAGTTCACATTGAGAGTTCACCATGCGTAAAAAAATGAAACCCTCATTTTCCTGTTTGATTATATTTAAGCACTTATATCGCGTATAGAAGAGGCTACCAGGTTCGTCGAAGATTCTAGACAACATTTTAATCGTTTCGTCAAATAAAATTTCTTCTGGTTTTCTAGGTAGCATAAGATTTTTAAACTTCGTATTTTCTTGAGAACCCAATTTTTGAACTACAATGTAACTTTTTTCTTCGTCAGACCAAATTAGATATCTTTTTTTGAAAAGATTGTTTCATACCTCCTAAAGTATGCTGGAAATGTCATGCTGTTGTTGGGGTCATAACGAAATTCTGAGAGAGACTTTGAAATCCTTTCCACCAAGAAAATTCTTGATCCTCTTTCTTGCGCTAATTGATTTGTTAGTAGTTTCTCAAAATTCTCTTGTTGTTTCAATAGTTGGTTTTGCATTTGCTCTAATTTCTAGTTTCTGAACTAGCTCTTCACGTTCTTCATGTAACTTTTGTTGTAGCTGCACAGACGTACATAAAGACTTTGTAATTTGCAGCAACTGCTCCATATTGTTTTAAAAGGTATTAAATTCCACAAAGTATTTCAATTTTTTTTTCAAAATCATAAGAAACAACTGCACCTTGCCTTAAACACTGTTCGTAATAGTAGTAAAAAATTTTTAAAAGTTGGTTGTTTTTTTTTTTATCCTAGTCAATCCATTTTCTTGCATTCTGAGTTCAAATCAGTGTTGTAACTTGCTCCACAATTTTTTTTATAAGAATCTAATTAGAAAAGATTCTTATCTTTAGGCAGAATATTACGTTTTACTTGTATCCTTGAAATTCTGTTAACAAAACTTCAATAATGTGTTTTTTCTGGTTCATCGCTGTTAATATTCCACTCAACGGTTGTAATCTTTTGCAATGTGGGTTTTTATCGCATCCTGGTCGCCATTTGTTATATCATAAATGATATACAATGACAGGCTATTCTGAGTGGTAGAGAATAGACAATAGTGGTAGGTATAACAGGAATGCAGGTTTATTCGTACGGGTGTACAAATATAACAAGTAGATTAGTAGCAATATTACTATCCTCCCAAGGGTAGTATTAAGTCCAGGCAATGGTCAATCACATGAGTCCCACGCTGAAGTCCTATGCTGAGAGTCCTTCACTTGTCCTGCATGAGGGATCCGTGTGTACTTAAATAATGGTTAGTACTACTACTATTGCTGGGGTACGGGGAAGATGGGTCATTCCATTATATCAAATTGGACAGGTAATTGCTTTATTCTCTAAGTTAGAGCATTTTAATATGATTACACACACAAAAGTATCACAACTACTGCAACATACATGAATCAAATCCTAACTATAGTTTGTAGAGAAGGGGAAAATTTCGTATTTTGGTTTGGCGTGCAATTTAATTCGACACTTAATTTCACCCAATCAAGATGACTTATTCTATTCACCCCGGACCTTCATTTCCGGCCACTAAATCTTGTAAGCTGCCAAACCCAGTCTCTTTGGCTGGAGCACGCCGACCAGTGCAGACGTCCCATTGGCCGTTCTTCAATAACGATGCTTTTTAGCTGGACAACGCCGCCCAGTGCAGACATCTCACGGCGGCTCTAAAATAGCAGCAGCAGCAACATAGATACACGAGGGAACCCATCTAATTTATGGATTCCTTATAAGGAATCCCAGTTGAATATAAATTAGATGCATTCAACATGCCTCGCACAGGCACAACTTTATGTCACCCCAAAATTGGCTATGTCAATCTGAGCGTAATCCCGCTCTCGACACGCTTGCTCAATTCACCTCTGGTCCACCTTAATGGATATAACGCCTACTCTCCCCAAATACCAGACACACAAAACTACACGGTGACATCCAAAGTTCAATTCCTACAACTGCAACAATGTCTTTCGTCAAAAATCAAAAAAGCACAATCCCTCACACGTCCGACGACACACGCTGCCATCACAACCTTCTCAACATCTCATAACGCCATTTCGTCTCAATACTAACAAGCTTAAACTCCACTAGTCTTGCAGCACCATAAGCAAACCCAATATTCCATGCTGCAAATAAAAACCTTATTCTAAAAACATCTTTCGACCTTCGCCATCTTACTTCTTCATCATTCTCCTTTTATTTCTCACAAACTTAGCGAGGGCCTTACAACACTCAGCGAAGAAACAACACAACGTAAACACACATACGTTACAACCTATCCTCGCTAACAAACAACCACTTTCCCTCGCTACTAACAAACCAACTTCTCCAACTAAAATCATCCTACAAAATCACCAGGGTAAAAGTTATTAAAAAAAGCATTTCTGTATACAAAATGCCATTAGGAACCAGTTTTTATCCCTCTCCCATTATAGAGGCAGAGTGTAGTGATAATCTACCACACACATATGAGAGACCTATTTTTGTGTATACTGACTTTCAGCCAGGTAAGTCAACTTGTTATCATGCCTCTTTACTCTACATGTCCCCTTCTGTGAACCACAAGGAGCAACATTTGTGGTCACATGTCAGGACAAAACATATGTCTAGCTATGCAACTGTGAGGACAGAGTATGAGGGTGTCACAAATATCAAGATCGGTGTTGCAACTCATGACTAGCTTGTTGTTGATCATCATCTGCCTTGATATCCATTTACTCTTCTACCCTTTTATTGCTATCTGTTTCTTCCACTTCCATTATCTCAGGTATGTCATTCTGAGATACCTGGTTGATAGGTATAGTTGTTTGGCAGAGCAGTTATGATATGGGGTAGTCCGGTATACCTGCAAGTGGCTCTATTCTGTGAGGGAACCAACAATTCCTTAGTGTTACTTGGTTGCTCCCGTCCACACATACCCAGTACTGTCTATTACACAGCATTTCCACCATTCTACCCACTTTTTTCCAGGATTTGTACTAACTTGCCAAATTGGAGCTCTTTGAGTGGGCAATTTTTATATATAGAAATGCTTTTGATTCAGCAAGTGTTTTTTTGCCATCACCTTTTCTCTTGATTCCTTTCATTTCCCTCCAGCATCTGTGCTCTTGATACTTTTTGTGAAGTATGGGAAGTAGTCTGATTGCCTGGTCATACAATATCTCCACTGGTGACATTCCAATATCTTGGTTTGGAGTGTTTTAGTGGGTTAGAGGCTGTTAGTATCTTAGCACTCCTCATCAGTAGCCACCTCAGGCACAATTCTATCCCATGTTATAGTCCTCAGTTTAGCATGGTGCACATATACAGATATGACTGAAATTTGTATCAATTCCATGAATCTACAAAGTGTCCTCATTTGCTCTCAGTTGTATTTTGTTCAGTTATCAGTCTTTCAGGCTTGCTTGAAGCTGGCTTCATTTAATTTTGTCTGTGAAGGTCGTTGTTCTCTCTTTGCAGGTCCATTATCTGCTGTAAAAACTGCAAATATTGCTGATTAACATTTCCTAGTATTGAATACTACATGTATACATATGCAAACCATACAATACATATGCAATACAGGTGGAAACAGGCGAACTCTGTTCAGGCACAAACGGTTTTATTAACTTCTCTATGCTCCAAAGGCAGAGAACTCAACTTCTCAACTCCATGGTCCAATCTCCACTCCCATCTTTTCAAAATTCTCAGCCCATATCTTCTGGGCTTGACGTTATCCACACTCCAGCCCCTTTTCCTATCTGGGGGTTTATTATGACAATGGTGATTGTCATATCCTTTGTGTGCGAGCGTAAACTGCACCAATTGACTATACACTGGAACTCTTAACCCGAATAGTTCAAAGCCCAACGAAACTGAATGATAAAATATAATTAACGAAAAATGATTAATATAAAAAAAAATCATTCCTTAATTATATAACACTGGTTCCAAGACCATTCTTCTTTGTTTCTTTTTTTAAATTATAGCTTTCATCACTATAGGATTTGTTTTCTTTGTAGTAATCTGGTTGACTTATTTTGCTTGCTGGTCAATTTTTCTTCATAGTGGCAAAATCCTATCCAGTTAATCCTTCTCACAGCACCATATAGAGGTAAACTTCCAGGGTGGTAGTAGAGTGTAGTGATAACATACCTCACACACACAAGAGGTCTCTTTATGGATATACTGACTTCCAGTCAGGTATGTTGACTTGTTAGCGTGCCTCTTTACTCTACACTTATATATATATATAATTTACTCTACACTTATATATATATATATATATATATATATATATATATATCATTATTATTATTAGTAGTAGTAGTATGATGAGGCACAAAGCTTTACACCAAAGAGATGACATGAACAGACTATAAGTGTCAAGAAAAGGAGGAAGAGGATTCACCAGCATTGAAGATTGAGTGGATGCATCAATACAAGGACTCAAAAAATACACTAAAAAGAGTAAAGAAAGACTAATTACAGCAGTTAATAACAGCAATAGCAACGTAAGGTTAAACAGAAAAAACTAGAAAACAGAAACAGGAAGAAAAACAACAGAATAACTACTTCAAGAGACAAACTCCCAAGACTGTGTGCAAGAAGACCTGGACACAACACAGAAAGGGAAACCTCAAGAGAGAAATTGAATCTTTTCTAATCATGGCACAAAGTAATGCCATAACGACCAAATATATTAAAATGAAAATTGCTACAGAATAGCAAATGTAGATTATGTGGAGACAGAGATGAAACTGTTAATCATATAATAAATGAAGGCAACAAGCTAGCATAAGGGGAGTACAAAGCAAACTATAACTGGGTGGGTGGGAAAAATGATCAACTGGTAATCGTGCAAGCTGTCAAATGTAGTATGTTAGAAGGATAGAATCCACTGATCAGACCTAGTGTTAATTAACAAGAAATAAAGAACTTTCCATCTAGTGGAATCTACCATTCTAGTGGACCATAAAGTGAAAATAAGAGAAAACAAAAAGAGAGAAAAATACTTGGACCTTGCTAACAGAAATACTGTGGAACATGAGAGTGATAGTGATATTGATACCAATTTTAATTGGTGCACTTGGAATGGTTCCCAAAGAAAAAAGGCTGGAGGAATTGGAAATCAGAGGAAGAATCAAGACCATCCAAGCCACTGCACCTCTAAGATTGGCAAGAATACTTAGAAGAGTTCTGGAGATCTGAGGAGACTTGCTGTCACTGAGACTTGAATGATAGACCAGCAGCTAACACTGGTGTGAAACACTTACAAGGAGTAAAATAATAATAAATTATTTTTAGAAAAGTGACTTAAAAAGTGCTAAATGCTTTTAGAGCAGAGTTGGTTTCAAACCTAAAACTTTAAGGCAAAACTCCATTTTACTCCTCTTGATACTTTGAGTTTAACATGCTAACACATTCAGACAGAAAATATTATCTCATGATTATGGTTACAAGTGAAACTCAAAGCAATGAAAGGAGGACAGTGGTGTCATCATTTTAAAATTCATTTTTTATCTATCATATGCCTGTAAGGCTTATATACCAACTTGTTCATCCTTGAAAAATAAAATAGGTGACACAGCTAAGGAATGGATATTCATATTAAGCTAGCACACTATGCAATTATTTCAAATACTAATATTGTAGCATGATTTCTGTGTGTATAAATTTTAGCCTTTTCTCCATAGGTTTGTGTCTTTTATGAAAAACCATATATATATGTGTGTGTGTGTGTGTGTGTGTGAGAGAGAAAAGTGGACACTTTGGATTTGATAGGGCAACTAGTCTAAAAGAAGGACAACTTACTTCAGATGCCTGGCAGTATGTTAGTAAGGCATGTGTACTGCATAGATATGGAGCATAGCTATTTATGGAAGATGGGAAATATTTATATATAATACACACACACACACATATATCTCACATGTCTATATATATGTATTGTAATAGACATAACAGTGACTTACTGAATGTCAAACGCATGCGCTGTCTTGATTGTCAAGTCACCATTTGCAGAGGGGCCGGTGCGCGTGCACAAAACTGCCCGTTTTTGGCAGCGGGCTCATTTACCTGGGAGGGCGAACGGGCAATGAAAAAAACAGGCAAGGAGAGGACGTGGAAAGTTAGTTGTTCTCGATAGTGCAATCGAGTGAAGATGTTAGTTTTGGTGGCAGAGACGTAATAGAGTGAAGACGTTATTTTCCTTAGCGATTACTGAGATCCATTTCACCCAGTTTGGGAGAGGGGAAAGAACATGTGTAAACACATAGATATAAATGCAAGGCATATGTATACATTTGCGCGCAAGCACACACAGGTGTGTGTGTGTGTGTGTGTGTGTGTGAGTGATGGTTAACATTGTTGGAAATAGAATTAGCAACCTAAGTTCAAATTTTGGACAAAACCCTGTTTCACATCATACTCATGGCCTTGGCTCCATCTGTTCTTCCTCTCGGTATAAATAAGTAGTAGGATATACTGAGTCTTTTAGCCTTTGTAAGGCAACCAGTCTACGAGAATGAATTCAAATTAAATGTACTTTGCTTTAATATTGACTTCATGTTGTATCCTACTTGTGGCAGAAAAGGTACAGTGGATACTTACACACACACACACACATATATATATATATATATGGTTTTTCATAAAAGACACAAACCTATGGAGAAAAGGCTAAAATTTATACACACAGAAATCATGCTACAATATTAGTATTTGAAATAATTGCATAGTGTGCTAGCTTAATATGAATATCCATTCCTTAGCTGTGTCACCTATTTTATTTTTCAAGGATGAACAAGTTGGTATATAAGCCTTACAGGCATATGAAATACAAATTGAATGTGAAATTTTCACAGTCTACTGTATCACTTTGATAAATTTTGTGAGAAATCAGGTAGGCCATTTTCGTTAATTGCCTAAATTCTTGATGATGCATCTGAGCTTTTAACTTGCTTACTCAGTTCTTTGAGAAAACTATCAATACAGATTTATATATATATGTGTGAGGGAAGAGTGCTTGAAAGTTCTTAGCCCAACCAAAAAAGCAATAGAGTTATAAAATGCCCATGCTATTATATACCCAGCAGTTCAACATGTTGAAGTCTGAGTTATCTAGCTTGATAGTTGTAAATACTTTATGTTCCTTGTCTTTATAGTAGTTTTTATTTTGTAATAAACATGGTGGATGTGCTTCACATGTGTTCTCTGAGTTAATATGAAGTTGTAAAGACACACTTCGCACATTGTTTCTAAACTTTATTTAACCATTCCAAAGAAATTGAATAAAATAGAAAAAGAAAAGGTCATTCTCTCTTTGGTTGTGCCAAGAACTTTTTAATATTCTTTTATATATATATATACATATATATATATATATATATATATATATATATATATTAAATCCATAAGACTGTTATTGCTGTTATTTTGTAGTAGGCTTCACCTTGAAGAAAGATCACAGTGCCATCAAGCTACACTCTTCCTCCCCCAACAACAAAAAATATCCCTAAAATTATATCATTTTAAAAGCTCTTTGGATTTCCTTGATGTTCTTTGAGAATACAGGAGTATGCTTCATGTTAATAGCCAGACATCTTTCTTTTCTACCAACTTAACCTGAAATTGCTTTCTCTTCTTTCTTCTAAGGTATTTTAACATCATCATTTTCTCTTACAAGAATATCAACAATTTATTCTAAGTAGCTGGAGTAGGTGAATGGTGATTTTTATAAATAGTATTAAGAAATCCTCTTCTTGATGTTTTTTGATAATATATAAGTCAACATGAATTCAACATGTACAATCTGAAATATCTTAGTGAATATGTACTTGTAATTAATATGGCTTTTAAGACTAAAATATACAGCATTATACCACTGGATATAGAATAATGTGTGTGGGAGGGGTGCCCATGGTATAGTGGCTAGCATGTTAAACTGTGACATCATAGTAAGTGAGTTCAAATGCTAATTGCAATATTATGTTCACTTTCAGACAACTGTGACATCTTAGTAAGCAAGTTTGAACGTCAATCACAATATTACATTCACTTTCAGACAAATACCCAAGGGAAAGTTGTAAACCCCATTTATCCTTCTCAGCTTTGGTTTAAATAGTATTACTATTCTTATTCTACAAGAAAGGCTTTGGCATTAAATAACCTACAAAAGTTGATATGCCATTAAACAAGGAAACCAGACCAATTGGAATAATGTTTTCCCCCAATTTCATTCAATGCAATGAACAACCAAAGAGATCTCTATTAATGAATGTGATAAGCTCATTTGTTTTCATTTACTTTTATTTGGTTTAGCACAAGGCCACTCAGAAATAATGGTTAATAAGCTGTCTAATCCTTACCCCATGTCAGAGTGAACAAGAATTTGTTTGTTGGTCTTCTCTTAACAGCCAAATGATTTGATATCAAACTACCAAATTTGGTATGTATAATGATAAGACCTAGAAGAATTTTTTTAATGTAAAAAATATCCATATGAAGGAAATAAGCTATGATTATGAGGTTGCCTCTAATAATAAAAAATAACCAGTTGGAAGATGTAAGTAATCATACAGAATATAAATTTCCAAACTTTAAAAGAAAAAATATTTAGTTTCCTAAAATATTTGTATTGAATTAAACAATACTAATTAGGTTCATAGGAATTTCTTCGAGTCTGAGATGCAAAATAATGACATAATATTGCTTAATTAGAACTAATAATCATAACAAAAAACAAAAGTGATTAATCAATAAATCTTTTAAGTGATTTGGTTTGGTTTGGTTTGGTTTGATTTATTTGTTTAACAGCATATCAATCCCCAATGGGCTATTTAATGCCAAAATTTGATTCATTCATAAATGTTTGATTACAATTATAAGTATATTTTCAAAGTTCCATTGCACTTTTTTGTCCACAATCATTTGTTTACACATAATGTCAAGTATTCCTATGTATTATACATAATTTTCAAACAGATTTATTTGATCCATAGATGGAACCTTAACAGGTCTATGCTCCAAGAGAGGTAACTTCTTACTCCTCAGAGCTCCAGACGTGAGCCTCACCACTAGTTTAATGTCACACCAATAATACCTCCTTTGAATGGGGGAGTCATGCAGTAGATGCAGTGTAGTCTAAGTCCCACTGACAGGGCACCACTCTTAAGTGTTAGTCACTTAAATAAAACACCTTTCTCTACACAAAAAATCATGAAAAATTTCCCAGAACCATATTAACTACATAATAAAATAATATAAAAGTATAATTTTTGATACATGATTCATAATTTATAGTAACAGGTTTAAATTTTTAATTGATAAGGAAAATGATAAAATAGATATAGTTTAAAAACTCAATCACTAAATGACTCTTTCTTTAACTCTTTCACACAACCAATGACTCTTTCTTTCAGTCATTCATACACCCATATTCAATAAACTTTACCTTATATCACATCCTTTTGATATGGCGTGAAGTTGTGAAATCATAGTTTGTTTTTTTAATGTCTTCCATATCTTTACAATTGAAGTGAATTTTCAGTTTAGGAAATAAGAAAAAAATTGCACAAAGTTTAGTGTAGAGTGTATATCCCTTGCATAATCCTGTGTCTTGCCAAAAAAAAAAGTATCAAAATTGGCTTCATAAATTTAATTTTTGTAACACTGACCATTTATATGTCTAGACAGCAGATATCAGTTTCTCATGAAGTGACTAGTTTGATATCTTCACTGGGTATCAAATGCCTAGAACACATCTCAATTGTTTTCTACATAATGTATCAAACTTATCCTATTCATCTCCCTAGGTTCTATAGTAATAGTGATTTTATAAGTGTTTTTCAACCTTATCTTCTCTTGTTTTTTGTCAGATGTTGTGGAGTTTGTTTAGAGCTATAGTTGTGTGTTGCTTTCTCCTAGTGATATTTTCCTTATTTCCAGAGAGCCCACTTTTTTGAGTGCCTTTTAATAGGGTGGTGAATTTCTATCAGTTCTTAAGCTAAAACTGGTTGGACTAAAGACAAGAACATTCGACATATAAAACAAAAGACATGAATATATACAGTAAGTAAATTTATTGTGTTAAATCTTTAGACAACATTTTAAGGAAAAAATAAAGAAAAAAATTTTGAATTAAAAAAAAATGATAAACATAAGAACAAAAATGTAACCAAATATTAGCAGGCATAAAGACTACAGACAGAAGGAAATGTAAAAAGTGTACCATTTTGTATGTGATAAGCAATTTTTTATATGTCTTTATGCTTATATAAGTATGGACTCATATGACAAAGTTTGTAATGAAATCTCAGGGATTTCTTAGCAGGTGTTGCCTCAGCATACTAAGCTTTTGTATATCATCTCAAAAGGATTTCTTTTTTGACGTTGACAATTATAATGATAGAGATGCCTTTTGAAAGTTGTGATAATCAAACTAATGCTTAAGTATAATACAGACTCAACTATTACACAACTCAATTAATCTCTTAGGATGAATTACTTTCAACATAGGATTTTCATTGTTTTTCAACAACATTTTTAACAAATAATCATCATCAAAATTATTACCTGTAATGAAAACCTTGATTATTATAGAATTCTAATTAGGTTACTTCCTCTTATCTATCTGCACTTAATTATAATTTCTATAAATAGGATGTGACTTGGCATGAAGCTTAATAACTATTTTCAGGGAAAGAGTCAATATAAAAGAATTAAAGAGTGGCAGACAATTTTCACAGATTTAGTCCATACAGAGAAATATTCTTTGGATATATTTTCCCTCCTGAATTCTAAGTGAATGCAATATCAGAGCAAATACAATATAAAAAATTTTATGAAGCCATTTACTCTAGTAAAAGAAAACTTCTATATCTACTCATGTCTAAATCAAACCTTGATTTATGGTCACACAATCATTAATTTTTAAAATTAATTTTTGAAACCAAGAATTTCTCCTTGTATAACTCTGTTTGCAGTTCAATATTACAAAATTACAACTCATGTATAGATCATTGTTTGTTTTATTGTCACTATCTAATGGGAAGAACTAGGAGCAACCCTTGGCTTCTAAAATGTATACGTTTGAATTTCAAACTAAGTTACCATCCATACACTGATGCACATTTTTACTTAAAAAATAAATCTTTAATATTCAACCACTATGTACTAATGTATAGGTTGAATATTAAATACCTAAAATATATGGTAAAGTTTTGATTTCTATCACTGGCTTTTATTGTTCATTTCTTCATGAATGCATATACTTATGTACATAATTAAGACAAGTATAATCATAATTTCAAAAAAGATAATTATTAAGTTCCTTTGCTTGCAGCTCTTTCAGAAATTTATTTACTTCTACAAAAATTATTCTTGTAAAATCTTTTGGCTGGTAAAAAAAAAAAAATTCAGGATAATAAATTCAAACAATGATTTCAATGCATCTTTCTAGAAAATCATTTAAAAACTAATTTCTTCATTCATCAACTGAGAATATTTCTTTTATTAAAGTTGAGTAAAACCAAACAACAGACGAAAAACAATGACTTATGGTCAAGTCATACTGGAAACTCGGGTCTTTGATAGATCACTGATCAGTGAAGAACCTGTTCAGTATGTAGATGGAGTAGGGGGGCACCTAATAGAAGCAGGCACTCAAAGCAAATATGAGACCCGTGTGCTAGACTAAGAAAAATTTAGTAAATAACAACAGAGGAATAAAAATATTTTTACATACATACTCACAAACTGCAACAGGAACAGAATTTACTTACCTGAAAAAGAAATATAGATATATAAGTAGATGAACTAAACAAAAGAAAACAAAGTAATATTTACTTAGAAGATTTGGGTTATTTTCAATCAAGGTTACTCTAAAACTAGAATATTTTGAATTGTATTGGTATCCATCAGTCTTCAAGATTACAAATTTGCATCCAAGCACAGATCTGAGTAAGGTTACATGGAAGACTAGCAATTGTCCATGCAGCAAATTTCCCTTCTTTATTGTACTGATCTTGTCCAAGGGAAGGGCAAGAACAGGCAATAAAACTTGGGATCAGTGTCATCAGAGGAGTTACCAGAATGAGATTAAGGACAACATCAGAGAGCACTGAGACTTCAGCTCTTAATTTTTTTAAATACAAAGGTCTTTCTTCTAGATTCATTGTTCATCAAGGCTATAGAGTCCAGTCTGCTCAACTATTTTTACCTTGCTATGCAGATGCATTGGTAGGGATAGGGAATTTGAATTCAGAGTTTTCATACTTTGAGACTGATTGCCCTACTAAGGTTAGAGAGATCAGTCTACTCTACTATTTATATTCAGCTGGGAGAAATAGAATTATGCTTTTCCTAAGGGTATTAATACAAAGTAACATGCAAACAGCTTTATCTGAAATTTGAACTTGTCCATTTTCCTCTTTTTCTGCTAAGTAAACTTCCAAAACTAGCTTAGTTACCATAAAAATGACAAGATTATTTACAGATCAGAGTGTTGTATCTGTCATATATATAACAAATTGATAATGATTGTTTAGTTGTGGATGCTTACAACTTTCAAAAAAAGGACAAATTGTTTTGTGCATACTGCTTACTTTTATTTAGTTACATATAATAAAGAGTCTAGAATCTGTATATGTTGAAATCCCAAGGTTATTTTAAAACAGTTATTATTTTGAAGAGTATCTAATACATCATCAAAAATAAATAACAAAATAAGTAAAAACCTATACAAATGAGTTGTCTAAATTTCTGAGACAAAGCTTGTTGATTTTTATCATTAAGGGTTTTCGGACTACTGTCTTCATCTTTATTGTTATTTCCACAATGTTTCGTTAAGAGCTGATGAACTAAGATGGAAAGTGAGACAAGCTCTTGAGAAATCAAAGCCTCCAAAACCTAACATCTCAAAAACGGAGAGACAGGCTCTCAAATCGCTACAGGATGATAACAGTATCATAATACTCCCAGCTGACAAAGGCAATGCTACCGTGGTAATGGATAGGGTGGAATACTTCAACAAATTGGCAGACATGATTGGCAATGGTGGCTATTGTAAAGTAAAGAAGGACCTGATCCTGAAAATGGAAAGGAAGCTGTCACATATCCTGGGTAAGAATAAAGATCTCATACCACAAACAAAATACAGACAGCTAATTCAACATTACAGTAAGCTACCACACATATATGGCCTTCTAAAAATTCATAAGAATGGTATTCCATTGAGACCCATTGTCAGCAATCAAGGTTCAGCATGTCACCTATTGAGCTGCTTCTTTGTGGAGATCATCAATCCACAAACTGGTTAAGTCCTCATCATATGTTAAGAACACAGCCCACTTTGTGGAGAGAATCAGTGATGCCCCCATTCATTCTAACCAGATGGTGAGTTTGGATGTAGTGAGTCTGTTTACAAAGGTACCTACTGATGAGACACTTGCTGTAGTACAGGATAAACTGGCTGCAGACCCCTTGCTGGAAGAATGCACTTGTATCCCGATAGATAATCTAATGGAAATGTTGACTTTCTGTGTGGAGACAACCTACTTCGGAATGGGATCTGATATATACCGACAAGAAGAAGGACTGGCTATGGGTTCGCCATTGTCACCAGTGTTGGCTAACATATACATGGAATACTTCGAAGAAATGGCATTAGGATCTACATCACTAAAGCCATCTATGTGGCTTAGATATGTAGATGACACATTCATTCTCTGGCCTCATCAGGAAGATGTTCAGATATTACTTGATCACGTGAACTTAATCCGACCATCTATACAGTTCACTATGGAGAAAGAGCAAGACAACAAATTACCCTTCCTCAATGTATTAGTAACACGCACAGAGCAAGGATTCAGGTTATCTGTGTACTGTAAGCCCACCTTCACCGGACAGTACCTCAATTTCAACTCCCATCATCCATATATGGTAAAGAAAGGAATTGTCCGTTGCTTACAACATCGAGCAAAAGCCATTAGTAGCAATACTGATGCATATCAAGAAGAAATGATTAGTCTGAGGCACAACCTCCACCATAACAACTACCCAGAGCGCATAACATCGGCTCCAAGAAACCTACATAGGAGGATGGAGGATAATACCCGAAAACTCACCACGGTATGTCTGTCCTATGTCAAAGGACTAGCTGAAAGGATCCAAAAGATATGTAGTCCATATGACATCAGGACAGTATTCACAAGTGGTTCAACTCTCTGGAGGTATCTCTTCCGGGTCAAGCCACCAACGGATTTCAACATGACCAAGAACTGTGTTTACTCCATCCCTTGCAGTTGTGGTAAAATATACAAAGGTGAGACAGGTCGCCCACTAAAAGTAAGGCTAGAAGAACATCGGAAGGCAGTAGTACAAGGTGAGATTGAAAAGTTGGGTATAGCGGACCATATATGGAAGGAAAAGAGAAACTATCTGCCCTTATGGGATAAAGTTGAAATAATTTATAGGGCTGAACATTGGAGGATAAAATGCCTTAAGGAATCAGCACATATGTTGGGCTACAATGACCTGCTGAGTAGACCAAGTATAGAGTTGAATACAATATGGGAACTGATAATTAAGAAGGCTAGAGGAGGAAAAAAAAATTTAAAAAAATCTGAATATGAGCACAGGTAAAAAATTATACATAACAGTAGTAATTCTAGTCAAGTAAGAACTTTAAGTTTATAAGTCCCAAAAATTCACTCTGAATTGTCCAGCTGGACACATGGTGTAATGGTTATAGGCATTGGTTCCCTTAGCTTCTAAGGAGACAATCATCTGGAGGTTGCAGGTTCAATCCTCACTACAGGCAAGTAACAATGCAGGAATGCTTAACACTTGTACCTGGTTATGGCTAACAGAATCAGAACAGGCGACCCCTGTGAATTCAATAAATGACGTAGTTCGAAGTTCCGTGAAGGTTCCCGAGTTCAACAAACACCTGAAGAAGGCTGGAGGACATATCGGCTGAAACATTGTGGAAATAACAATGAAGACAATAGTCCAAAAACCCTTAATGTTTATCATTAAGGGTTTTCGGACTATTGTCTTCATACAAATGATTATTCGTTTATTGTTTTAGATGAAGCTTTGTCAACCATTACTATTATTATTAATTTTGATTAGTATTATCCATCTTAATTCTACTTGCTTTTTATTGCAACTCGCTCAAATTATCTCTTTCTACAACAGAAAGAAACAGAAAAGATGAGAATCAAGAACAAAGTATAATCTTCTGATGAGACAAAAGTTATTCTTTATTCTTCTTCCTAATGTTGTCATAGAAATGATGACTTGGGTGAGTTGCAATGAAAAAGTAACTAGAATTAAAAAGATGAATAATATCTCTCAAAATTAATAATAATAATAATGAATGATTAATTATATGAGGATTGGCTAAAAGTTCTTAGACTGACCAAGATACTCTCATGAAATGAGATCAAATGAAGTTTATTTTTCAATGTAGTTCTCATTACGGTCTACACTTCTTCCATCTGTGTTGCAGTGCTTGGATCTCCTAGGTAAAAAAAAGTCATCAACAACAGATATGACATCATCATATGAAATTTTCAGTCCACCTTCATATTTTTATTTTTTTTACAAATATAAAAAATTAAATTTCCACATATACAGATTCTTCACTTTGATCCTAGGCAGGACACAGATTCTGGCAGGAGTTAGGGATAGAGGAAGAGAATTTTTTTAAGTAACATTGTTCATTATATGACTCTGAAAAAATTAAATAATTTGTTAAAATTAGTAATAACCATAGAATATAAAGGAAACAAGAATAAAGAAGAAGCTCCCAGCTAAATGTTTTGGAAAAAAAAAATTCAATTTTACAATATTCAAAAATAATTTTAATTCTTCAATACTGAAAAAAATTCATGAATCATTATCTTATGAAGCTCATACAGAGTAAAATGTTATGATAAACACTCCATCAAATTGATTTTAATGTCTTACTGTTCATTATTTAATCGATAAATTTTCCTTTCTTGGCTATTTTTTCTTCTAATTTAGTGTAAAAGGATCTTTGGATTATAAGTAAATTTCTTGAGTTAGTTGCTTTGCTTTCAATTAATGTAAAAATGTTATGAAATAATGCATCAGCATTTGAGATGTATTCAAAAAGTATCAAGATAGCAGCTGTATTTATGAAGACAGGAATCAACAATAGATAAAACATTAATTTTCTTTGAAATACTCTCCTTGGGACTTAACACATTCATTCTAGGGAGTTTTCTCCACCCCCTGAAGTATGATCTCTTAATGCAGATGTTCTAGGCAGGTGAATTTTCTGCCTTCTATTTTATTATTCATACTTAAACTGTACATGATAAACTATCTGGTGTTATTGAAGGTGTAAATGGAATTGATAGTTAAAACTATATGCCAGTCATTAGACTGAGACATTATCTCTATTAGATATACAAGGTATATCCAAAAAGTATTGAGACTGAATATCTATTTACCTAGACAGAAATGAACAATGAATGGAATAGGATCATTAATTTTCTTTTAAATAGTTAGCTTGTCATTAAACATTCTTACTCCAGCAAGTTTTCTATTAGTCTAAGCATCTTCTCTTTTGAAATGTCTGAAAGTGCACCATCTGAGTTCTTTTAATGTCTTCAACATCCTCAAATCTTTTACTCTTGAGATGACCTTCATTTAGAAACAAGAAAAAATCTAGGGGCCCATTAATTATGGAGGATACATATCCTGCATGATCTTGTGTTTTACCAAAAACTACTGTTCAAAAAGAATAGAAAAAGACTTCATAATTTTTATTTTTCAAATTGGCACTGACTCATTTAGACTTTATCTAGACATCATCTCTTTATTATGTAAGTTGATCATACAGCTTCATTTGAATTTAAAATTTTTTAAAAATCAAATCTTCACTTTTGATACTTTTTGGTCAAACTTTATATTTGCTGATACTTTATCCATGTTTCTTTTATTTGTTCCATTAGATTGGAGTTCAGTGAAATAACTTCTTCAATTACTTTGTTCACATTGTCTAAACTAAATGGATTTTGTATGTATAGACATGGATATACAATTGTTGACAACTATATGCTATGGGGTGATGGTGTGTGCTGAAGACTCACAACCAAACTAAATCTCTTTACCAGATGGATTCCAGTAACCCACTCTATTAATATGTGTGTGTGTGTGCGTGTATGTGTGTGTGTGTGTGATTGAGGAGCTTTTGTTAGATGATATCACAGTGAACAGAAATAGTATTGGGAAGAAAGTCAATGAGATGTATTTTGCAGTAGACCTCAGCTTCTTGCAATTTGTGTGTGTGTGTGTGTGTGTATGTGTGTGCGCGCATGCGCACTTCTAATGAAACTTAATATGTCTCCAGGAAACAAATTACCTATTTCCATCTGGTAGAGTGACTCAATACAACATCTGTAAACTTATAACCAGAAACTAAAAGAAAGGCTGCCCTCTATGAAGGCTCTGTCAGGCCCTTAACACACTATCATTAGATTCTTAAAGAAGTTTGGTTCTTTCTAAGAGAAAAAACTCAGATATCAACCTAAGTATTTATTACTCATTATGTTTACACGTGTGTATGTGTGTGTGTAACTATGACATAACAAAAACGGCATATCACAGAGAATTTGAACATAGAGAATAAACCTATTTCCAGTCTGATTTGCAACTGAATGCATTTATACAGAAGATTATTATTTAATCATTCAAACTCTCAATGTAATTATAAATGATAATCTTTTACTCCTTCTTGAATAGAAGTATCAATATCATTATGGACTAATAACTAAAATTTTAGATGATTTTCTACTTGTCTTATTCAAGCTGCATATCATATTTCAGGTATTTTAAGTTTAAATCTGATATGATGTTCAATTATCTTTAAAGTAATTCCATAGCTTTAAACTGTTAATAAAAAACTTATTACCAAAATCTATTACATTGAAACTAAACAAAAATATAAATATATAGCAGTTCAAAAATAAGTACACTCCTTAAAAACTTTTTCAATTTCATTTTTAGTAACAAAGGCGGTGCAATTTTATTTCTTGTAATGTTCTACAAGAAATCATAAAATCCTGGTATCTTTTGGTTTAGAAGAAAATTAACTTTCCCTAAAAATTTGTTAGGTTGGAACTTATTTATGGGTAGTACTATATACATATAAATATAGTACTACCTATAAATAAGTTCAAATTTCAACTTATTATTATATATATCAGACACGCAGGACACTGCTGGAGAAGCAAAGACGAACTCATCAGTGATGTACTCCTATGGACCCCCACATATGGCCAAGCAAAAGCAGGACGACCAGCTCGAACATACATACAGCAGGATACGGGATGTAGCCCTGAAGACCCGCCAGAAGCGATGAATGATAGGGAGAAGTGGCGAGAGAGGGTCAGGGATATCCGTGCAAGTGGCACGACGTGATGATGATGATGATATATATATATATATATATATATATACACTCACACACACACACACACATATATATATATATATATATATATATATATGTATGCTATCATATTGAAAATGTTAGTAATAGATATCTGTATACACATATAAATATATAGTTTCTTTAGAAATCTAACATAAATACTCCCAGCTTTCATTTATACAAAATGATTACACTTAATCCTAAAATGTATTACAAATATATAATAGATGGTTAAATTTTTATAAATTTTTCATCCAAGCGGAAATTATTTTATTTTTTACTTTAAAAATGCTTAATAATGAAATTAGATAAGAATGTCTTTTTTTTTGGTTAAATTCTCTATCAGATTTTCTCAACAATTCTAAACTTGAGTTATAGGGTATGAAATAATAACAAACAGAATTTTTGAAAATTTGTCTTTGTTTCTTGTACTTAAAAGAAGGACCCAGAAATTCAAAGCAATTTATCAAATATTAAAAATACACATGGATTAAGATTGGAAAGGATGAGAGAAAATGTTAGATTATGGATTTGGATAAGATTTTAAACAATGAAGCTTAAAGATGTTGCTTCAGTTTTTCTTTTTCCCTTGTATAATCATTTTGAAGAGTAATCATTCCCTTAAAGGAAAGATCTTTCAGAGCAAATAACCTATTTGTAAAATTTGAACAACCACATCTAATAATTTATAAAAAAATTGTAACAAAATTTTAATGAACCAAGTCAAGTGAGTGAATATTAATACAGCCTGCAGAGCTAGTTGAACTCTAATTACAAAGGAATTGTTGTTATCATTACATTTGGTTATATATATATATATATATATATATATATATATATATATATATATATTCCATTCATCAAAAAAAGTATTAGATGTCTGATTGAAGGAATGATTTCATGATGGAGTCTTTTGCACAAATTGAAGCTACAAGCAGCATTTGTGGTGGCAGTAATGGAGGCAGAGTCAACAGCAGTGCATATATAGCAGACATGAACAGAGAAAGACAGGTTTGTTATGTTGACAAGTGACAAAGAAAGAAAAAAATTGGCAGAGCCAATACAAGAGGGTACAAGAGGGTGGGTAGAGGTTAGGTGTGATGACTGAGTCATTTTAACATCATTTCTTCTCTTGTAGAACTAAAACAATGAATTGGTACATAGCCAATACATGTGTGGACCCCCCACACACACATACGAATAAAAAATTTAAATAATAAAAATAGAAAACTACACTATTATTTTCAGTTTATGCCAGTTTTTCACACCAGTTTTAAGAGGTGTTTTTCTTTTTTTTATCAAAGTCTAAGTGACAGCAAGTCTCCTCAGTCTCCTTGGTTTTTTTTAAAGTATTCTAGCTGATTTTAAGTGTGCTGTGGTCTGGATGGTCTCAATTCTTCCTCTAATCACCAGTTCTCCAAGTCTTTTTTCCAGGCTTTTGGGAACCATTCCAAGGACACCAACTACAATTGGTATCTTTCATGTTCTTCATCGATCCTTTCAATTTCTTTTATTTTCACTTTATGATCAGGATAGGCAAAATCCACTAGATAACAAGTTCTTTTCATCTAATTAATTAACACTTGGTCTGGTTTTCTGGCTGGGATTCGGTGATCTGCTTGAACCTGAAAGTCCCAGAAAATCTTATGGGTCTCATTTTCAAGGACAGATTCTAATTTGCACATATACCATTTGTCACTATGACCAAATTCTAGTCTCTTTTTCCTCTCAGTCAGGCCTACTCTTGTACTTCTTTCATGCCAGTTTGCTTATTATGTGATAAACTGTTTCATCTCTGTCAACACATTTGTTGTTTTTATTATGATTATTTATCTATTTATTTATCTTGTTACTATTGTTATTTTTTCTTTCTTTTGCTGTTAGATTAAAAAGAAAATTAATGAAGGATTGTATCAAAGAAGAAAGAAGGATTTTTTTTGTAGGAAGTTATTCACCAGATTAAATTGATAGAGCCTTCTAAGTATATGAGCAGTGCTCATTAGCATAATCTCTGGTATTCCAGATAGGGATGTATTTGTACACAGTTAAATGGTTTCAAGTATTGCTATCTAACACTAATAATTCTGTTTAATATTAATTGTTTACACACACTTAAATGGTTTCAAGTATTGCTATGTAACAAAAACAATTCAGTTTAACATCAGTCATTTCTTTGCATACTGTTAAAAAGATAAACAGTTCTATTTAACCCATAGATGGGACCCTAAAAGGTACTACCACACTGGGTGAGAGTGGACCTGGGAATAATGGCAATGAAAGGAGACTCCACATTTCCCAAAACTCCAGAAATGAATTCTCACCATCAGATGGTTTAGTATTATATCCAGGATGCTCATAGAGGAGTTCTCACCTATCTACAGAGATGCCCAGGTTGACAGGGCTAAGTAGTAGCAATATCATCATAATAAAAGTTACTTATTCATTTTGTTTTTCTAAGGTTTAACAGGATAAAAAGAACTTTTTACAATGACAATAATAATAATAATATCTCAAAAAGATAGCCATCATTCAAATAAAAACATCTCAGCAAATCCCATGATGACATGGATTCTGCTTTCAAAAATTCATGTCCATCAATAACAGATTGGCCCTGCAACTGAGTGAATGCCTGCTAGAAGCAAGACTATCCAGATGGATAACAAAAGAGGAAACTACCCTGATCTAGAAGTATCCCAAAAAAGAGACCATCCACAACAACTATAGACTGATAATGTGTTTACCTATGATGTGGAAATCCTGACTACACAGATAAGAGAAGAAATGTATTATGCATTTGTATGCTACAGACTATTTCCAGAGGAATAAAAAGGGATGCCACAAGGGAACTAGAGGAACAAATGACCAACTATATATAGACCAGCATATCCTCAAAGAAGTCAAAATGAGGTGAAAAAATGTAGCCATGGCATGGATTGACTACAAGAAGGTCTATAATATAGTCTTGCAAATTGGAAAAATAGAGTGTTTAAAAATGTACAAAATATCTGACAAAATCAGACAGTGGGAGGTCAAACCCTAGCAGGTGTGAAAAAAAAAAACAAAGAGGCATCTTCCAGGAAGACTCACTGCTTTGTTATAGCAAAGATGCCACTCAACCACATACTTAGGAAATGTATACAGGGTACAAATTTACAAAATCTCAGAAAAAGAATATTCATCTAATGTATATGGATGATAACAAAGTATTTGCAAAAAATGAAAAAGAACTAGAGACCCTAATACAAACAATATAAATATACAACCTGGATATAAGAAAGAAATTTGGTATTGAAAAATGTGCACTGCTAATAATGAAAAATGGGAAAAGAGAAACAAGGGAAGATAGCCATCATTCAAATAATGAAATTAAGAAAGCATTAGAAGGCTTAGAGAGAAGGAAAACTACAAGTACTTGTGAATATTGGAAGCACAGACCGTCAAACAAGTGGAGATGAAAGAAAAAATTAAAAAACTTCTTGAAATCAAGATCTACAGCAGAAATCTCACTAAAAGCATAAATATCTGGGCAGTTCAATTTAAAATGGATGAAGAGGAACTCAGACAAATATACCAAAAGACAAGATAATTGATGGTTATGCACAAGGCTTTACATCTGAGAGATGACATAGACTGTATGTGTCAAGAAAGAGGACTCACTAGCATTGAGAATTGTGTTGATGATACAAGGAATCAAGGATTACATTAAGAAGAACAAAGAAAGGTTAATTACAGCCAATAACACCATAGACACACATAAATACAAGAAAACAAAAATGGGAAGAAAAACAACTATTAGGAAATTTCAAGTGACAAATTGGCGAGATTGCACACAAGAAAACATGGACATGACTAAAAGAGGGAAATTTCATGGGAGAAACTAAATCTCTTCTAATAGTAGGACAAAACATTATCATAAAAACCAATTATGTTAAAGCAAAAATTGATAATACACAACAAAATAGCAAGTGAAGATTATGTGGAGAAAAAGATAAAATCATTAATCATATAGTAAGCAAATGCAGGTAACTAGCACAAAAGGTGTATAAGACTAGGCATGACTGGGTAGGAAAGGCAATCCACAGGAGACAGTGCAAAAGATTGAATTTTCACCAAACTACCAAATAGTATATGCACAAACCAGAATCTATCGTAGACAACGAGAGACATAAAATTCTCTAGGATTGTGAGAAATTAATGAATCATCTAATCCCAGACCTAGTGCTAATTAACAAAAAAAAAGAAAACTTGTCATCTAGTGGATCCATTCCTGTGGATCATAAAGGGAACCTGAAAGAAAGCAAAAAAACAAATACTTAGACCTTGCCAAAGAACTAAAAAAGCTGTGGAACATGAGCATGATGGTGATACCAATTGTAGTTAATGTCCTTGGAACCATCTTCAAACACTTGGAAAAAGACTGGAACAATTTAATATCAGTGGAAGAATTAAGACCATCCAGACTACTGAACTATTGAGACCAGCCAGAATACTAAGAAGAGTCCTGAAGACCTGAGGAAATATGCTGTCACTCAAACTCCAGAGAAAGTCAACCAGATAATGCTGGTATGAAAAACTAACAATTGCTGGAATTGACAGCAGGAGATCAAACCCTAGCAAAAGTAAAAATCCAAAGAGGCATATTTCAGGGAGATTTGCTCTCACCACTGTTATTCATTATAGAAACGATGCCCCTCAGTAACATACATAGGAAGTGCACTAGGGGCTACACATTTTCCATATTGCAAGGAAAGATTAACCAACTTATATAGAAGGACAACATCAAGATATTTGCAAAAAATGAAAAAGGACTAGGGACTTTGACACAAAAGTAAGAATATACAGCCAGCATATAAGAATGGAATTTGGGATTGAAAAATGTGCAATGCTTTTAATAAAAAGTAGGAAAAGAAAAGCAATGGAAGAAATTGAACTAGCAAATCAGGAAAGCATCAGAACACTTAGAGAGAAGTAAAACTACAAGTACTTGGGAATATTGGAAGCGAACACCATTAAACAGATGGAGATGAAAGAAAAAATAAGAAAAGCGTACCTCAGAAGAATGAGAAAATGTCTGGAAACTAAGTTCTAAAGCAGAAATATCATATGTATCAAGAACAGAAGGAGGAAGAGGACTTGCCAGCATTGTAGACTGCATCAATACAAGGACTCGAGAACTACATTAGAAAGAGCAAAGAAAGACTAATTACAGCAGTCAGTAACATTATTGGCAACATAAGTACAGATAGAAAAACAACAAAAACTAGAAAGATCATACACTGCAAATAGTGCAAGAGATTGAAATTTGACCATTTTATGAACATTGGGGCATTCCATTGTTTTCAAGTGGCTAAGTCAATTCTCTGGACAGTAATTGGTAGCTGGCCCAGTGAATGGGTATATTAGTGTATGTATACACTGGCTTGTTTCAGATGTTACGGGCTCAGTATTGAGTTACCGCCCATTTTATTTTTTGTCTGCCAGGTGAACGCTACCTGGGGCCGCTGAACCAGTAAGTGTTGTTGTTCTTGTTGTTATTCAGTGGCTTCTACAATTACAGCAACCAGTAACACCATTAGCAACAAAAAAAAAAACAAGAAAAACTAGGAAAGAGAAATGAAAAGAAAAACGAATGCATAGAGATTTCAAGTGACAAACAAATGAAATTGCTCATAAGAAAATCTGGACATAGCTACGAAAGGGAAACCTGAAGAGAGAAAATTCATCTCTTCTAATAACAGCACAAAACAACACCATAAAGACCAATTATATTAAGCTAAAATCTATAATATGCAACAGAATGTCAAGTGTAGATTATGTGGAGAAAAAGATGAAATGGTAAATCACATAATAAGCAAATGCAGCAAACTAGCATAGGAGTAAAAGACTAGGTATAACTGGGTGGGAAAGGTGATCCACTAGGAATTGTATAATCAATTAAAATATGACCATACTATCAAATGATACACATGTGCAAACCAGAATTTGTCCTAGAGAATGAGAGGCATAAAATTCTCTGTGATTTTGAAATGCAGATGAATTTCCTAATCCCAACCAGAAGACCAGACCCAGTGTTAATTAATAAGAAAAAAACTTGTCATCTTGTGGATTTTGCTATCATTACAGACCACAGATTGAAAATAAAAAGAAAGTGAAAAGATAGACAAATATTTGGACTTTGCCAGAGAATGAAAAAAACTGTGGAACATAAAGATGACAGTGATAGCTATTAAAGTTGATGCAGTCAGAATGGTCCCTAAAGACCTAAAAAAAGACTGGAGAAATTGCAAACCAGAAGATTCAAGATCATCCAGACCACAGCATTGTAAAAATCAGCTAAAATACTCAGATGTCCAAGAGACCTGAGGAGACTTGCTTGTCACTCTGACTCTAGTGAAATATTACCAGCTAACATTGGTGTGTAAAACTCACAAGGAGTGCATCATCTATTTATTCATTATTGATTTTTTCAGGTTTTTTTTTCTTTTCTTACATAATCTTTTTTTTTCTTTTAAAACAAAAAGTAATTACTGTACTGAAGAAGGATTTTTTAAATAGAAAGAAAACATGATGAAAAATAAATACAAAAAGCCACATATTTCCATAGAATCCAAATAACAAAAAACAAATTCAATAATCAACAGAGACAGCAATGGTATCTATGTGATAGTTTATAAATAATGACTCTGCTTCAAGAAGCCATTGTATATTTATTTTTTGTTTGTAACACTCAAGGGAAATGAATTCTATTATAAGATGCCCCAAATATTAGTATATTTGTTACCAACACTTAAGAAAATTAAAGTAGCCCCCCCCTTCTTTTGTTTATTTGCAAATATTTTCCATGGTGAAGAGGTTAGCAAGCTACTCAGACAGATCAATTATGAGTAGATTTGATCCTCACTAGGTACTTGTGGCTTTATGCTAAGTCTAAGCTATGCTTACATTTTAAAAGAGCATTTCATATGGATAATGGTTAAAAAGCAAGGCTCGTAGACTACTATTAGTGACATTGATTCTTACTGGGTTGATCATACTTAATTACAAGGTTATTCTAGTATCTAATAAGTCCATCATTATTCATTATGAACCTTTATATTTTATTCATTATTAATATACTTGCCTACATCTATTTCAGACCTACAATGACAGATGTTTGAGATTATAAATTATCATGAAAATAATAAAAAGGCATTCATTTTACAAAATATATATTTATTCTTCAACATAATATCCACCTTGCGAATTCACTTAACTCAATACTTCTTCATTAATCCCATAGACTGAACATTATACAGTAAAATTTCCAGACGAAAATTCAGCTAATAACCTTAAATGATTTCCTAAGATTCTTGGCCAAGTCTAAAACATCAATACCAAAATTTTCTTTTGGTTTCACTCACTGAATAAATTCTTAAAGTCTTATGCCTAAGTTTCAAACAAAATTTTATGCATGTGTATCAACAGTCACACAATACACAAGCACATTCAATGGCATCTCACTGCCAAATAAATAATCTGTTGGGAGAGTGTCTGTTCCTGCATGCTTAAGATGATGAAAACATAATTCAATTATGATTACAGATGTTTATTATTCAAAATGTTCTTTCCATACAACAAAATTTGTTTCGTTTTTCTTTTAAAAGGAAAAATAACTACTGTACCGAGGAAGGATTTTTTAAAATTGTATCTGCTGTAAAGAACTCTTTGATTGATTGCCAAGTGACTGGTTCTTTGGGTATTAAAATGCTTGGATAATTTTACAAACTCATTTCCAAATCAAACTATTTATTTTTTTGAGAAATTTATCTTTTATATTTTGTGATTTATTAAACATTCCAATTACTTGGAGAGATTATTAGGATATATTGCTAGCCTACTGTGATGATTATCAACACAACCAAAGGAAAAAAGTTGGAGGGGAGAGAGAGGTGTGCATGGGGGTAATAAAGATATATATATATATATTCAAAGAAACATGTAGTAAGGAGATGAAAGAAGAGAGAAAAAAAGAAAAATATGGAATATTTTATTATAAATGCAACTAGAGCAATTTCATCTGGTGATTTTTCAAGAGATACAGCTGGAAGACGTTTAAAAGTCAAAGGTGTAAACAAATTGAATAAAAAGGAGGTGATATGAAAATTGTTGGCTAGACAAAGGGGGAGAAAAAAAAACCAAAACAAATAAAACCACCCAAAGTCATACCAGATACATCTCCTAGAAGGTGTAATGAGTCCCTTGGATTCTGCTTGGACAGAGATGGGCGATTAAACAAAATATAAATTGCCTTGAGAACATTCATATGTTGATTGGTCCTTGCTCTGTGCAAAACAGCAAAGCAGTCATCATTATAATTAGCTGCACAGGTATTTGTAGCATTGAAATGCTCACAGATGGCAGATTTGCGAATGCCCAAATGTCGTTCAATCATGAATTCCTCAAGGAACATGATGTTTCACCCTTACCTCAAGACATTGGGGAGTATGCCCTATATATGTTGCATCCCAACAACATTGAAATTTATAAATTAATTTACTTGGCTGAAAGATAGGGAGTACATCTTTTTGGGTAGAGCAAAATGTAGTTCTGGTAGTAAAGATAGTTTGAACCTTGACCGCATTATAACAGCATGCAACAGAAGAAGTAATTTTATCAACAATTAACTGGCTGGCAGAACCAATCCAGGGAAATCTAACATAAACTGGACCAATAGTCATTCCTGAACTTATTCACAGTTAAGTTGATAGTATTAGTAATGACTTCCATGAGATACCCATAGATTTTTAATTTGCTCAAATTCACTTTTAATCTCGCTATCTGAATAAATCTTTAAAGCCCTGAATATAAGACACTTAATCAGGTTGACCTTTCTAGATTTAGGAGCAAAAGCATCCCAACTCAGATACAACCCAGTGAACATAAGCTTTCTATATAAAGTCAAGAAAGCAGATGAACAGCATTCCACTAACACATCTAAAAATGGTAATTCATTGTCCTACTCTTCCTCTATAGTAAAAGTTAAGGAAGGATATAAATCATTCAAACTATAGAAGAACAACAGAGCTTTGTTAAGTCAACTAAAACAAGCAAATGTGTCATCAACGTAACATAAACAGACATATGGCTCAGGGAACCTATCAAAAAGAAGTCTCTCATAAAATTTGGCAAAAATATTAGCAAGTTTAGGGCCAAGGGGAGAACCCATCAAAATACTGTCTACCTGATGGTACATGGTGCCATTAAAACTAGTAGCTTATTCCATCAATTTTACAAAAAACATTTTCAGGAAAAGAAGGAACTGATGTCAAAGGACTACAGTATAAAAAGTCAGCACAGATAGAAATTACTTCATCAAGAGGAACATTAGTAAACAACAAAGCAATATCAAAAGACACCAAAAATTGAGAATCAAAACAAGGTGAGAGTTAACAAATAATGGAAGCAAAAGAAAATGAATCGCCAACACAAAATCATGAATAAAATTCTAAAACAGGATTAAGTAACTGAATGAGCCATTTCGCCATTGCATGTTGTGTGGAATGACACATAAACAAAATAGGTTGCAGATGAATACTGGACTTATGAATTTTTGGTAAGCCATACATTAAAGGTCTCTGCAAGCCTATGGGTTGCATTAGATCATAAAGTTATCTGGAAATAAATTTTTTCTTGAACAATTCAAGAAACTGCTTCTGCAATTTAATTTCCAACTTATGGGTGTCATCAAGGTACAAATCCCCAAGTTTTAGAAATTTGTTAGTATCGTCCAAAATATTAGCCATTTTTGTAATATAATCAGTACAATTCTGGATTACAATACCAGCACCCTTGTATGGTTTAGTAAACAGGATGTCAGAATTACATTTTAAGCCATTAGTCACCTCAAAGTGCCACAAGAATCCTTTTGAGTCAACCATAGTATCAGCAAACCCATGAGCCAGGTCAGCTAAACATGTCTTCAAATAGGTCAAACTAGGCAGAGACACCAGAGAAAACTTGAGTAATTGTAAAAACAATAACTTGAAATCAGAAAAAATCATAACTGAATCAATGTAACAAGGTGTGGGGACGCGAAAATTTAATCCTCTCAATAACACCAATTTTTCACATTCAGAAAAAAATAGGAAGAAAAATTAAATATATATCTATTAGATGTCACCATACAGCCAAACTTTTTCCATAATAATAAAATATAAGAAACTAATATTTTTAAAGAGGATCTTGTTTGTGTGCTACTACCATTATTGGACAAATATTTTGAAAAGCAGATTATATCAAAGAAGTTAAGGGATGTCCGAGCTTTCTTCCATAATATCTGTAAATGACAGAAATAATGAACGCAAAAAAAAAAGATGATTTCATCTTTCATAAAAGCACATTTCACATTACTTACGTTACAGCATTTTATTTTTGAAATATGTCTCAGTTATAGTCAGGCAATTTGTATTTTGTTTAATCACCCATCTCTATGCAAGAAGAATCCAAAGCACTAATTACACATTCTTGGAGATGTTTCTGGTGTGACTTAGGGTGGTTTAATTTGTTTTTTGGGTTTCTTTTTTTGTTTTTCCCCTTTGTCTAGCTAACATTTTTCATATCGCCCCCTTTTTATTCAAATTTGTTTACACCTTTGACTTTTAAACATCCTCCGACTGTATCACTTGAAAAATCACTGGAAGAAAGAGCTCTAGTGGCATTTATAATAAAATATTCTCTATTTTTGTTTTTTTTCTCTTCTTTCATTTACATCTCCCCACTACATATGATTTCTTCAAGTATTTTACTATATAAATTTGTATGTACCAATAGTTTATTTATATATATATATCTGTATTACCACCATGCACATAATATATCATCATCATCATCATGTCATGCTGCCAGCACGGATATCCCTGACCCTCTCTCGCCACTTCTCCCTATCATCCATCGCTTTTAGCAGGTCTTCAGGGCTACATCCCATATCCTCACATAGCTGCTGTATGTATGTTCGAGCTGGTCATCCTGCTTTTGCTTGGCCATATGCGGGGGTCCATAGGAGTACATCACTGATGAGTTCGTCCTTGCTTCTCCAGCAGTGTCCTGCGTGTCTGGTTCGTCTAGCTTGTATAGTTTTCGTGATGGGAGGCAAGTGGCCATATAGTTGGTGTTTTGTGGGGTGTTGTCACCAGGACTTGTTCAATATTGCTCTCAACATTCTTGTGTAATTGCCGTCTAGTTTCTTCTTCAGCCGCTTAGTTAGCGTCCACGTAGTGCATCCATATAGTAGTATCGATACAATCGCTGCCTAGAAGAAACTGCATTTCATTTTATCGGTCAGGTCTGATTTCCATATGATCGAGAGCCTATCGATAGCTGTCCATGCTTTCGTTAGTCATGTGTCGATGTCTTTTTCAGTTGATGAGACGCTACTTCCTAGGTAGGTGAACTTGTCTACTAGTTTCAGAGAGGCTCTGTCTAGTGTGGTAATGTCGCCTGTTTGGTTTTGTTTTTGTGTGCATTGACATGGAGGCCAATGCTAGCGGCAGCTCGTTCCAAACTATGCAGTAGTGTCTCGGCTTGGTTAGGCGTATTTGCCAGTAACGCTATGTCATCAGCGTAGTCAACATCGGTAATTGTTTTTGTGGGGTACCTTCTGCTTCTTTTCTTCATCAGCTCGAAGCCATTTTCTCTGATTTTGTCGATCGAAGTTCTAAGCACGTAGTCTAGACAGATGATAAAGAGGTACATATTTACCAACCCCTCCGCTCGGGCAGGATAGGACACAAGGTCAATTTTTAAGCGGAGTTTAACAGGTTTGAATTCAGAGTTTTCCTTCTCCTAGACTAGTTGCCTCACCAAGGCTGAAGAACCTAGTCTGCCCTACTATTTACCCATAGCTGGAGGGAGGATAATTGGATTCATACCTTTCCCAAGGGTATTAGTGCTATGTGAAATGCAATCAGTCTTGTCCAGGATTTGAACTCGTGTCGCCGTGTTGATTTCCTACGACGATAACAATTACACCACAGGCATGATAAAGAGGTATGGGGCTCGCGTGTCTCCTTGTAGCACTCCTGCAACAATGTCAAATTATTCTCTGTCTCCATCTGGTGAACGTACTTTCACTTTGGTGTTTCTGTAGAGAATCATTATTGCTGCTATGGTTTCTTTTGGTAGGCTGTATGCTAGTAGGATTTGTTCCATCTTCCCTCTGTGTATGGAATCAAAGGCCTTGGTAAAGTCGATAAATAGTAATGTTGCCTGTAGGTTTTTTGTCCGAATGCCTTCAAGGATTCTACGGATGGTTAATATTTGTGAGGTTGTGGATCTATTTCTCCGGAAGCCATTTTGGTTTTTCCTAAGGATGTTGTCTATTTTGGGTTCTATGTGGTTTCGTAGTAGGGCATTGTAGATTTTGGCTGCTATGGATGTAAGTGTTATCCCTCAGTAGTTCTTGGCTAATCCGAGGTCGCCCTTTTTAGGGAAAGGAAGGATGCGTCCCTTCGTCCATCTTTCTATCCTATTTTGATTATAGACTGCATTACATTGTATGTCATCGAATTGTCTGGTCTTCCATACTTCTGGGGGGATCTCATCTAGCCCTGCTGCTTTCCTATTTTTAATTTTTCTAAGAACCGAGTTGAGTTCTTCTTTGGTGAATGGACCTAGTTTAATGTCTAATTGCTTACTGATAATTCTGGTGATCGGTTCAGTCGTTACTTTCGGTGGGTTTCCTAGTAGATTTTCGAAATGCTGTTTCCACAGTTTTACTCTTTCTTGTTGGCTTGCAGCTTTCAATTTTGCTTTGGCTGTGCTCTTCCTTTTACTCACTTCGTTTATGGTTTGCCAGGCTATCCTAGATTGCCTATCTTCCACTGAGTCTCTAATCTTATCTATCTGATTTTGTATGTATTCTGTCTGTACTTTTAGATATATTCCTGCTAATTGATATTGTGCCTTTTCTAGTTTTCGGGCATTTGTGTTTGTTGAGTTCTTTCAATAGCTTTTGGAGGCAGTTTTCACAAGTGCATGTTTTTCTCTAACCGCCAACGTTTCCCAAGGGACTCTATATTTAGTTCTAGGTTTTGTTGGAATACACTTTGATGCTGCCTCAAGGTGTGCTTCAACAAAATTCTCATATTCGTCATTTGGGGTACCTTTTTCTGTCTTCTCTTGTAGTGTTTTGAATCTGTTTCTTAATTCTAATGCATATTTGTCTCTAATATCTCTGTTGTTAAGTAGGGCCCAGTCATAGTGCTTAGTTGTCGCTGTTCATGTGGCATTTTTTCGTAGGCTTAGTCGTAATTTGGCTGTGACTATTTGATGATCGGAGGACACACCCTCAAAAGAGGAGTATGCCTCGCAATTCATCGCACTATTTTTCCATTTCCTGTTTATAAAGACATAGTCTATCTGCGCTTTACTATTGTTCGCATATGTGTAGGTCCATAATTTTCCCTCCCTTTTTTGATAGTTTGTATTGAGGCATGTTAATCTATTTTCTATCATGAAATCAATTAGATGTTGTCCATTCCTATTTGACGTGTTGTGTAGGTTGTATTTGTTGTTTCTGTTTTTCCCGATTTTTGCATTCATATCTCCGCCATTGACGAGCAGGTTATGTTTCGGAATGCTACACACTAGGGAGGATAGCTCCTCGTAGAAGGTGACTAGTTCAGTTTTTTCACTAACATTGGTAGGGCTGTAGCAGGAGATGATTGTTGCTTTGGGGTTGCCATTAAACGTTGCGGCCATCATCCTAGGTTGTATTCTCTCAATGCTATTAAGTGTTTTTAACGCTCTTGGTCCTATAAGCATTTCCACCCCTCCTACAGTGGCATTGACAGAGTTTTTCCATGCCGATACAGTGACCAGAGTCCATCCATTGCCAGTTTCATGATATTTTATATCTTCGGTGTGGGTGTATCGGTGTTCTTGTATGCAGATTATGTCTATCTTATGTTCTACGGCTGATGCAGTTAGCTCTGGTAGTTGACCTATTCTATTTAGGGTTCTAACATTAAATGTTGCTATCTGTATTGTTTGTTTGCATTTTAGTAGTTTTTGTTTGAGTTTGAGCTCTGTAGCTGATTTTTCGAACACTGAGGCCAGGGCTCCAACCTCAGCAGGACATGCCCCTTTTTTAACCGCACGAAGAGTGATGCAGTTTATGTATGTGGTTTGAGTGTGGGTCATGGTTATCTTTCGATGGCTGTTTTTATTCTCATCTATAGAAGCCACTCTTATAGATGAGCAGCAGTAGTTCCCTGGTCGAACTGACAATCCTGAGTGTTAAGCCACAAGACTCATACATCCAGGAAAAGTTAGGCATTGTGCATTCAAATACCTACATGTCCATCATGCTGCTTCCCATGTGTACGCGTTAAAAAAAAAGAAAAAAAAGTGGGTCCTTCTTTTACCTTAAGTTTTAACTTAGTTAAAGTCCAGGACTAATGTATATTTAAAGAAATTTTTGGGTATATTTTAACCTGTCATCCGATACTAGCCCTAACATGTGTTTTTATTTTATATTTTTTATTTTCATTTTTTTTTTTTTAAGGAAAGGTGGCATTTTGAATTTGGCTTTGGTTGCTTTGTTTTCTTATTAACTGCTATGAGGGTGGGCAAACTGAGACTTTTAAGCTTTTAGAAAAGATTCAAAACCTATTTGCTGTGTATACTAATACATTTGACCAGAGTCATATATTCAAGTTGGTTTTTTTTTTTTTTGATTTACTGCAAAACATGTCCTTACATTTAAAATATATTATATTCTTCATTTGAGAACACAATACAGCAGAGATTAAAGACAGAACTATTTTAAATCAAATATGTGCATTTTTTTTTAAATGAACAGTTTAGTAGAATAAATTTACTGACCTCTTTGAAACACTTCTGGAAACGGATGACTTCCAATTTGCCTACTATTTTAACAAATGCTCGCTTGAATTATTACTAATTTTACTAGCATTTAAACTAATATTCCACCCCTTTATCATGGTCATCGGTCATAATATCATGGTCATAATATATATATATATAATGAAATTAGAAGAAAACTCAGACCTGGTTAAATTGTCATTATAAATTTATTTAGGCAAAGAATATCATTACACTCCTTGTCTCCACACGTTTAATTCGAGGTTGAAAAATAGCAAATATAGATTACAGTATATAAATGTGTATGAAAAAAAAAAAGAAGGTGAAAGAAAAAAACCATATAAACTTAAATTATTAGGCGAAAGTAAAGAGGGTTAAAACAATAAGGGATTAGAAAAATTAAAAAACCAGGAAAAGGGTGTTCCAGTAAATTAACCCATCCTAATTTGAACATAAGCTAGATTTTTTATAGCAGACGGAAATTTTTGAATAATGCAAGTTTGTAAACTAAAGCATTTTTCCATTTACTTCCATCAGCTAATGGGGTCATCATCTTCCTCATAAAAAAACCTTTTGGCAGCCACCAGGTGCCTTTAATTAACCCAAAAATTGTCAAAGGGAATTAACTACTCCAGAGATTAAAAACCCTAATTTTGAATTAATATCTAAAGTTCCAAGAATCTCCTTCTCTACATACCCCCCCCCCCATCATATAATACTAGTAACTACTGAAATAAATATGTGATGCATTCAATAAGTTTCCAGACTTTTTTGTACAGGCATTTAGAATTGTCGGAGACTCTTGAAAATTCAGTATACATCTTATGAGACGACTGACCAATTTTTATGATTTCAGCTTCAAATGAACAGCTACAGCAGGAATTGGAATACACCCTACTAAAGCCTGATTGTCACAGCTGGTGAATTTCAAAAATGCAATCTGGGCTTGTTGTCGTCGTTTTTTATCTATGATTCTAGTCTGAGTCCCCTCCGGGCTTTGACTTTCTGTTGGTGGGCTTCAGAGGGATGCCAATTTTATTGTAGACTAATTTTGATCCTGCACATATTAAATTGTTTAACTCCGTGATGTCATTTGTAAGGATATTTGTCAATAAGTCATTCACTTTCTCGGTTTCAGCCTTGACTGTCCTCCCATCTTGGTTCCTGAGAGAAGGCAATGTGGTTTTCTTTTCAGACATGATTCTTCTAATGATATCTACATTCCTTTTTTCCTCTTGAGTCAATGTTTACATCTGTGTGTTTGCAGTGTATTGGTCATTATCATATAGTGTTTGGGTAGGAGTTTCTGGCTTTCCAGCATTTAGTGTCTCACTTATTGTATTAGGGGTCTGTTAATGTGTTTGCCTATATATTTGTTGATAAATTCCCAGTATTTCAAGGTCAGAAAACCAACCATTATTGGTTATTGTTCTAACCTGGTCTGTGAGCCTTTGGTTTGTCGTCTTAAATCTTGCAAATTCTGTCCAGATTTCTATCATTCTTTTTCTATACCCTCTTTTTGTTGGATTGTTCCTAAGATAACAATATAATGCCAGTTTGTTATTTTCCCTAGTCTATTTTCTATGCTGTGGTCTCTGGTGTGACTGGTCAATTTGTTCATCGTTTGTATACCTGAAAGAAGAATCATTTGTGTACCTGGAAAAAGAACAGCCAACATTTGCAGGATGCCATTGGGTCCCCCACATTGGCTATCAAGGGAGCACCAACTGATCATGACATCCAAACCCGTCATTTGGGCCCCGTGTTGAATTATGTTTCGATTTGTCATTTTTCATGAGTAGTATATTGTGGCTATACCAGACCCAGGGGTTGTTTATAATCTGTGCGCCTGACACAGATGTGACTGAGAACAGTTATGGTAAATGTCCATGTACAGCAAGTCACAAAAAAAGAAAAGAAATTTTAGTTTGAATATAGCTAAAGTCCACAGTCTGGTTATTTTTTTTACTTCACCACTTATAAGTACCTGAGCTAGTTTCAGGTATTCCTGTATCACCATTTTTGTTTTTGTGTTTACTGCCGTAATTTTAGAATCGTTTTCTGAGTCTGGTCCTTTCAGAGTTAAGACTAGGCTCTTTATTTATCTTATTGCTTTTATTGTTCTTAATTTGTGCTTTCAGACTATCCCAGATATATTACTTTCCCATCTATCACCAGAAGCCACTGCTAAAGGAAACAGAATTTATCGCAGAAAATTTAAAGGTTCAAATCTATTTTGTGCTTTTGAAATAGTTTAGCTGAAAAAAAAATCTGGAAAAAATATCCTCATTTAAATCACAAACATTTACCAAAAGGTTTCAAAACTAATAAAATCTATTATTCATTTTAAATTAAAGACACTTTACTCTAACCAAATCTTTTATTCTGTAAAGCCGATAGTCCACAACAAAGATTTTGTTCTGGAACTGCATAGACTCAGTCACCAGCACATAGTCTATTTTTTTGCTTTTTTTTAAGAAAGAAAAAGTCACAGGATATTCAATTCTAAAGTCAGTACCCTCCTATTTAATAACTGACCATCCCAGATACTTTACTTTCCCATCTATCGCCAGAAGCCACTGCTAAATGAGAGAGAATTTATAGTAGAAAATTTATTATAATTATCATTATAATTATTTGTGTGTTTTTTAATATATTATGATGATGATGCTGATGATGCTCTATTTTTTGAATAAATAAATAAGATAAAGAATATTGAGCATTCTACATAAAATAAAGCAAAAGATCAGAAAAGTGAAAGTACGTTCTCCGGATAGAGACAGACTACTTCGACTTTGTAGCTGAAGTACTGCAAAGGAATACACTACCCCATATCTCTTTATCATCTGTCTAGACTATGTGCTTAGAACATTGATTGATAAAATCAAAGAAAACTGCTTCGAGCTGACAAAGAAAAGAAGCAGAAGGTACCCCGCAAAAACAATTACCAATGCCGACTACACCGATGATATAGCGATTCTAGCAAATGCACCCGCCCAAGCTGAAATCCTACTGCTTAGTCTGGAACAAGCTGCCATAGGCATTGGCCTCCATGTCAATGCACACAAAACAGAATATATGTGCTTTAATCAAATAGGCGACATCTCCACACTAGGCGGTAGCTCTCTGAAACTAGTAGACAAGTTCACCTACCTAGGAAGCAGTGTCTCATCAACCAAAAAAGACATCGACACGCGGCTAACAAAGGCATGGACAGCAATCGATAGGCTATCGGTCATATGGAAGTCACACCTGACCAATAAAATGAAACGCAGTTTCTTCCAAGTAGTGGTTGTATCGATACTGCTATATGGATGCACTTCATGGACACTTACTAAACAGATGGAGAAAAAGCCTGATGGCACCTACACAAGAATGCTGCGAGCAATTTTGAACAAGTCCTGGAGGCAACACCCCACAAAGCACGAACTGTACGGCCACTTGCCTCCCATAATGAAAACTATCAAAGTTAGATGAACCAAACATGCAGGACACTGCTGGAGAAGTAGGGATGAGTTCATAAGTGATGTTCTCCTATGGTACCCCACATAAGGCCGAGCAAAAGCAGGATGACCAGCTCGAACCTACATACAGCAGCTCTGTGAGGATACGAGATGTAGCCCGGAGGACCTACCAGAAGTGATGAATGATAGGGAGGAGTGGCGAGAGAGGGTCAGGGATATCTGTGGTGGTGGCATGACATGATGATGATATATATATATATATATATATATATATATATATACAAGGTGCATACGATAAGTTTCCAGACATTTTTCATATGGACATTTAGAATTGTTGTAGACTCTTGAAAAAGCAGTATCTTATTGCTATACATCTTATGAGATGACTGACCAATTTTTATGATTTCAGCTTCAAATGAACAGCTACAGCAGGAATTGGAATACACCTTACTAAAGCCTGATTGTCACAGCTGGTGAATTTCAAAAATGCAATCTGAAACTTTAGAAGAACGATATGCAATTCTGTTTTAAACTTGGAAAAAATGCCACAGAAACGTATGGAATGCTTCAGACTGCTTTTCGACCATCTTGCATGAATCAAGCATCAGTTTTTGAGTGGTATAAGAGATTCAAGGAAGGCAGGGAGTCTGTGAGGGATGATGAGAGCTGTGGGAGAAGTAAGGAAGTCAATACACCAGAGTTGATTGGCCAAAGGGTTAGGGTTAGGGTTACTATGTTGAGGTTTTAAGGGAGTTCAGCAAGGAGTTCAGCAAGAGATTCTGTCGGCTCAGTGGCATTTCCACCAGGACAATACACCAGTCCACAACTCCATCCTTATCACAGACTATTTGACCAAGATGGGCATCAAGACAGTTCCTCACCCTCCCTATAATCCAGACCTTGCTCCCTGTGACTTTTGCTTATTCCCTAAGCTCAGAGGCTGTCATTATGAGACAATTGAGGAGATGAAAGAGGCTGTGACAAAGGTCATTGACACACTCACACAAGAGGACTTCCATGGGGCTTCCCAGAAGTCGTTGGAATGGTACAATAAGTGCATTGCAGCTGGAGGAGATTACTTCGAAGGGGACTAGAGTTTCATGTGTGTACTATCAATAAAAATGCCCATACGAAAAAAAGTCTGAAAACTTATCGTATGCTCTCGTATACATATATATATATATAACATACAACTTTTTTCTATATATATAATATATATATATATCGTATAGTTAGATAATAGTCTTTCTCTGAAGCATGTTTCATATGGTTTTTAATGAAACCTGTTTTATATATAATTGCGCATGTGTGTGTATGTGTTTGTTATACACTATCACTCATAAATAAATATTCCCAACAATTTTTTTTTTTATAAAATATTACTTTTCTTTTAAACCAAAGCTAGCAAGACTTTATTATTTCTAGCAGAAGATTATACTACCAAAATGGATAATATAAGAATTATTATATACTAAAGTCTACTTTGGAATTCTCTAACTAAAAATATGAATGAAACTGCCAAATCTCTGTTATGAAAAATAGAATTGCCATAATATGTATAAAGAGTATATTTAATTTTGAACTTTTACATATCCCTATTTTTGGTCAGAGACTTTCAATGCTACAGACTTTGGTAATGAATAAAAGACTAATAACATCAGTTTTGATTGTATGTTACATCAGAAATGATAAAATTCTGGTTTCTTTAGATTATTAAAAATTAACTTTTTATAAGAAATATTTAGGGGTTTACTTATTTATGAGAAATACTGTATATTCAAATAATTTTAAAACTTTTTTATCGTTCATAAATGTTGTTTAAATATAGACTTCAATGTTCCTTAATGATTTTTTCTTAGATATTTTGTAAGCATCTAACATTGCTTCCTCAGATGACTAAGTTATGGTAATCCTTCATACCTAACAAGATTTTTAAAGAAGTCTAAAAAAAGTTAATAGCAAAATAGTTGGACTATTCTATAGAAGTACTGAATTTTATCCTGGATTTTTCAAATAAGAAAGCAGCACAAGCAAATTATGTTTCTTTAGAACTTTTAATAATTTTCCATTCTTTTCTGCTGTACTTAAGAAATGACTGAAGAAAAAACACTTTAAGAAAAAGAGAAGTTACTTTTTACTTAAAAATTTTAAGCTTTTTACCTAACATTTATATATTAGTAATTGGAAAAAATTTTAGTTGATAAAATTAGGAAATTAGATATGATAAATGTTATACTCTGTTAACTTCATTAACTTTAAGGTAATCATATACATTTGAAATACACCAAAATAAAAACTAAAACAGATGCAGAATGTAAGAGTACACATGCTAGGTATAGCCTTATATAGACAGGTGTTTTGTTGTTATAAGCCAGTAAGTTATGGCATTGCTTCAATGCAAATATTAGCAATATATTCTCTCTTCAGAAAATGCATAGCAGCAGCAGTAAAAGAAGAACAAGAGCAAAAGAAGCTGGCACAAAATAGAACTGATCCTCATGCCTGGTTGGTCAGGGTTAGGGTGTACTACTAGTGGCTATAACTTCGATGAATTGGACACATCATATTCATATATATATATAAAAGGCTATCTTGTGATACATTGTGTATATGTATGTATTCACATGCATAGACTTGTTTGTATTGAAAGACTTTAGCCTGTATCGAGAGAAGGGAATATGGTGAGTGGGGTAAATGCAGTGGCATTGTGTTAGGTGAATAATCAATAACTCAGCAAAGGTCATGCAAACTATCAAAGATTAGAGTGAATGTATCAGAAAAGAAAGAATTGACTAGCCAAATGTTCTAAAGTCATCATCAACATCAGCCAAAATCAACGCCCCTACCACTATCATCTTCAATATTTGGAGTGATTTCTATTTTAACATTATCATCAACAGAAAATTTGGAAAATGTTATCCTACAGTTGTTTCATTTTTTTTCTTCTTCTTTATTCAGAATGATATTTTAGATCTTCTTTAACATTATCATCTCTATAATTTTTTGATACTCAATCTGAATCAGTGAAAATTTTAGTTTTGTCTACATAATTTATATAATATTTAATTTCATATACAATCCAACAAAATAAATTGAATGAACTAAGCAGATAATCTATCCATTCCATCAGGTTGACCATCAATGACTATGTTACCATTCTTACTTTCCTCATTTAGGAATTTTCCAAATCATAATTATAATTATCATTAGGATCTTGTCTTGGACACTGAAAGAACTGAAAAAAATATTTTACTGAATGAACATTTTTCATAAAATTAATACCTCTTTTAGTGTAGTGACTGGATTATACAACTTCCACTTTAACATTAAGAATATATAAAAACATTTTTTAGAATTTAAACAACAGAAATACATATTGATATTTATAGAGTGTCACTGCATTCCACCATCTTCAACTACATCAGTATGATAACTGGTTCTAGAAATTTAATGCAGGCTTTTTTGTTTCAAACTTTATGGAATTAAAAAAATAAAACAATAGTTAATTATGATAACAACAGTGTTATAGTATTTCAGTAGAAGTGAAAGCCCAGGTATGTATTAGAGCAGTTGGCTGAGACAGGTGTTATGGCAAAATCATCTGCACCAATATAATTTTATAACTGTAACCAGTTCATCTGTTAACTTGTATAATAAAAGCATATGTACATGGGTATGGGAGGAGGTTAGATTTTACTTAGCATCATCTATCTACACGCCTCTTATGTATAACAAAACCAGAGGGAAAATTTAGATAAATTGATAGAGAGAAAAACTGTTGTTTTTTAAAACACTAAGTATAAAAATTCTTAGATTAAAGTATGAAAAGTTGTGGGGCTTTTTAAAAAAAATTACATTTTTAAAAGATTGTTTAGCATAAGAAACAAAAGTCACTCACAGTTATGCCTTATTTCAAATTTAGATATTTTCCTTAAAACAAATAAATAATTGATATTTTTGCTATATGAAAATTCACACACAGTACAAATGACAAAGTATCCTTCATCTTTGTTATCATAATCGCAACATTTTAACTGTTATACCCACCAGATTTCTTCAAGTGTCTTTTAGTTGGCAACTTTCTGAGAAATTCTATTTAGTCCATGAGGGTATATTGTTCTGGTTCTACTGTCTATGCTTAAAGGATATCTCATATCAGTAAATTTATCCATATGTTGCTTGTCAGCCAGAAGGTTACCAACTACAATAACCACCTGAAGAAGGTCAAAGAGTACAATGACTAAAAAGCTACAACTATAATAACCACAAAGATGAGGATACTAGTCTGAGTACATCTATATATAATAACCAACTTTTCTATGATTTGATAGCAACTTAAACAGGTGAAAATTAACTTTAAAGGAAAACCTTTGTCAGGTGTCAGTTATAGTTGGTTATGTTATCATATTTACCCAACCCCTCCGCTCGGGCAGGATATGACACAAGGTCAATTTTTTAAGCGGAGTTTAACAGGTTTGAATTCAGAGTTTTCCTTCTAGACTAGTTGCCTCACCAAGGCTGAAGAGCCTAGTCTGCCCTACTATTTACCCATAGCTGGAGGGAGAATAATTGGATTCATACCTTTCCCAAGGGTATTAGTGCTATGTGAAATGCAATCAGTCTTGTCCAGGATTTGAACTCGTGTCGCCGTGTCCAATTCCTGCGACGATAACCATTACACCATGAAAATTTCAAACCAAATCCATTTATTTAATTTAGTGAGGGTTGATTATTCTCATTCAACTGTCCATGCTTAAGGGATATAATAATGCCAGCTAATTCTTCCAAGTTAATTTTTCCTTATGATGTCACTATCTATCCACTCCTCATAGATTCAATGGTCAAAATGTTGTAACTATAACAACTAAGAAGCTACCTCATGTGGATTAACAAATAAAATGTTTTGATTCTCACTGAGTACCACATACTTCTGGCCTTGTATCATAACTAAGCTAAACTTATGACTATAATCAAGATAAAGAAACTAGTCTGAGTACATTTGTCTTAACTGATAACAAAAATCTTTTTTATGACGAAGAAAGAAGTAAAAGAATTTTTTTAAAGTGAAAAATCAAAATAACTTTCAATCAAAGAAAATCTAATTTCAGTTGAAGCTTAAAATGTTTTGAGGGAGAAACATTCCATGCATAACTTGAAATTTTGTTGACTCAACAGTAGGATATAAATTTTACAAAAGCCTTGCCTGTTTGCAATTTAAATTTCAGGAATGAAAAGATTGAAACAAAAAATTATATTAAGAATCTTTCATTCTTGAATTCTTATGGCAAAGAAATATGTGAATAAAACTGAAAATTATTCCAAACAGACATTCCAAAAGTGTAAGCAAAGAGATAATAGAAGCAAATCCATATGATACTTTCTGCTTGAAATTTATAATATTAAGAATGAGCAGTTAAATCATACTTCTGTCAAAATCATACCACGATATACACTTATAGTAAGTAAAATTGTAACACCCTAAGTATATACATATAATATTTAATTCATTCAAGATTAAATGTTCAGATAAAATAGCTGAATTACAGTAAATGATCATATTCATTGATCAATGCATGAGGCACATGGTATAATGGTCATTATCATAGGAAATTAAATCAGCAATTTGAATTTAATTCCTGGACTAGGATTTTTGCATTTCCCTTCATGATAATGCCCTAAGGAAAGACATGAACCCATCTATTCTCTCACCAGCATAGGACAGATTGGGTTCTTTAGCCTTGATTAAGCATCTAGCCTAGGAGAAAGAAAACTGAATTCAAACCTGCTAAAATATTAACCTTGTGTTACATCCTGCTCATGGCAGAAGGGTTGAATAAATACATACTCGGGTTCAGTTGAAGAGACAGGCATGCAACGTTGCAAGGAAGAATTAACAAATGAGAGATATCCTCTAAGTATTCTGCTCATGGAGGAAGGGTTGGGTAAATACATATTTCTGTTAATGTATCTTTAAGCTTCTTATCACATAACTACAAATATAAAATCAGAACCTATTAAAAATTTAATAGAATAGTATTTTCAAGATATACACTGGTGTACTTAGACTAGTATTCTTTATCTTGGTTTCAAGCAGAAAGTATCATATGGATTTGCTTCTATTATCTCTTTGCTTACACTTTTGGAATGTCTGTTTGGAATAATTTTCAGCTGCTGTACCTTCCAGAGTTCTTCAGGTGTATTTTTGTGTTTCTGTGTATAATGGCATATCAACATTCATGAGTTATTTAATGCTAAAGCCATCTTTGTTAAAGAACAGCAGTGATACTATTTAACCCATAGCTGAAGGAATAAGAAGGTTCATACATTTTCTAAGTCTGAAAGTGAACATAATAGAGTGACTGAAGTTCAAACTCACTTACTCATCTAGTACTTTATCCTTTACTCTACAGCGACTCCCAACTGGATGCCTGTTGTAGTCAGTAAGCTGAGAATCTTGAACCTTCTGTTCATACCATAGAAATAAACTATTCTCATTCTATTCTCCATATCTCAATCAATTCTTCTTTATCCTTGTGATGTTGCTTGTGTGTCTCTTCCACAGAACAAGAGTATATGATGTTTTGAACTACCCAACCCAAGGATCACCAATCACCAAATAGATATTTATTCAATAAGTCATTGCCCTGTAAGAAAGAGAATGATCTAAAAATCTGTTGTATAGGATTAGATACCTCTCCTATGGACTGTAAAAGAATGGTTGCGTCCATCTTATTAATTATCTGTCAGACAGAGTGAGGAGTTATTACGTATATGAATTCCTTATTGAATAAATATACTTTTACCAAGTATTTGAATTTCCTCTTATTCACTGTTATTATATATCTCCTACTTTGTCTTTGTGTAGGTAATTGGCTGCTTTTACCATGACGCATAAGTGATGATAAAAATTTGAATTTACAATGGATATGACATAAAACATTACAACTAAGTACAAGGCTAAAATTAAATTTAGCAGAAAGAAGTGGCGACACCTGAAAAGGAAAAATCATTTTTTGGTACTGACTCCACAGTAAAATGGAGGAGTTGGCAAATGTGATAAAAGCTTTTGTCTTGCAATAACAACAGCAAGAACAACATAAAATTTTGTCAGAGATTGGAACAACAATTCCTACAACAGCATGAAATTTTGATGCAACAGTTGAAGCTTTTGGAAACAGTCGCACAAAAGTCTGCAGGAAATAGTTCAATGATTTCTTCCATTCCTGACACAATTGCAAATTCGATTGGCAAGTTTACTTATAATCCCAAAGAAGGCATAACTTTTGCATCATATTTCAGGAGATATGAAGAGATTCTCAGAAGTGAATGTAAAACATGGATGGATAAGAAAAAGGAATGTCTCCTTTTATATAAATTATCACCGGCAGGACACAAAAAGTACTGCAAATACATTTTGCCTAAAAAACAGGGAACATGACTTTTGATGAAACTGTTTTGATTTTGTCAAGAATTTATAATGAAAAAAGCTCTTTACTTCATACACAATACCAGTGTCTAAACCTTATGAAAAAGGCGAACAATTATCTCACCTATGCTGGCATTGTCAATAGGGAATACAAGAGATTTAAAATGAATGAAAGAGACTCGGAAATTCAGTCTTGTATATTATCATATATTATCAAATCTTGAAGTGGATTCAAAACTAACATTGCAAGCAGTAGATGAGGAATGTGAAAGGATCATGAATTTAAAACATGATAGAGAGAAAATTCAAGAGAGAGATGTTTTTCAGGTCCAGGGTGTACATCAAAAATTAAAGAAGGGCTGAGAAAAAAGTTATATCGATGCTTTGGTTGCAGTTGTCTGCATCTCAAGATCTGTTATCCATTCTGGAACAAAAAGTGTTTCAGGTGTCAAAAGTCAACCATAGGTAGACACATTGTAAAATTAAAAAGAAAAATTAGCAAAAACCAGCAAAGGTAATGCTGACAAAAAAGATAGAAATGAAACACTGAACAGAAAACTTATTAATGTTAAATTGAATACAAAATGTATGAGGATACAGTTAGACATGGGAAGCAACATTTCCAAAATTGATGAAAAAACATGGAAAGCTATAAGGAAACCTTATTTGGATTTAACTAGGAAAGTGGCATGGAATGTTTGTGGCAATAATCTTATTTTTAGAGGAAAAATAACAGTATATGTCTCTGTAAAAAGCAAGTTAGCTAAAGCCAAAATAATACTCCCAACTTATTTCAAACTGACTGGACAGAATTGTTCAATTTGTTGGACTTGCCAATAAGCTCGTTCTGTAATTATATGAAAATTACCTCCCCCAGTACAAAAATGTTGTACAAAAAATTTTAAATGTGCTTAAAAAATAAATTCCCTGACATGTTTTCAGAGGGTTTGGGAAAATGTTAAAAAATAAAGGCTACATTTGAACTCAAAGATAATGCTGTCCCTGTTTTCAAACAAAAACATAGTGTTCCTTTTGCTGTTCTAGAAAATATTAATAAGGAACTGGACAGACTTGAAAATTGAGGAGTGATTTCATCAGTGATTGGAGTTTCCTGACAATCTACACGAAAAAAAAAATAGTAAGATTAGAGTTAGTGCGAATTACTCCACAGGATTAAACGATAGTTTAAAAACCCTTAATTATCCTCTACTGTGGCTGCAAATTTGCAAATTTGAATGGCAGAAAATTCTTTCCAAAAATAGATTTGTCACATGCATATCTTTAGATTGAGGTGAACAAAAGTTGTAAAAAATGACTTATTATAAATACTCATAAAGGTCTTTACATGTTTGATAGACTTCCTTTTGGAGTTAAAGTCACACCTAATATTTTCCAGCAGGACTTGATTTTTCAGTAGATGATTTGGATGACATTTTGATAAGGAGTAAAGATAGAAAAGAACACACAACATACGAAAAAGGTTTTCAAAAGAACTAAAGATTTTGGTTTCAAAGTATGTGATACCTCATGTGAATTTCTTATGACTAGGATAAAATATCTTTGGCAGATTATAGATGTAATCACTGGATAACAAGAGGTGTTTTGCATTAAAAAATATGCTTCTCCAACTAATGCGTCTACTTTGCAAGCATTTCTAGGACTTGTAAATTATTATGGTATTTATATACCAAATATATATAATAATTGAATAATTTGTTAAAAAAAGATGTAAAGTGAAATTGGTCAAATGAATGTAAAAATCCTACAAAAAATCATAGAAATGCTAACTTCATATTTATCACTAACACATTACAACACAAAACAGGACATTGTGGCAGCATCAAATGCCAGTGATACCGGTATTGGTGCCGTAATTTTATGCAAATTTAAAGATGGAAAAATGAAGGCTATAGCACATGCATCTACAACTATGCAAGCAGCTGAAAAAAGTATAGTCAAATTGGGAAAGAGCCATTAGCAATAATTTTTACTTTAAAAAATTCCATAAGATGGTGCATGATAGAACTTTTGTTTTACAAACAGACCACTGTCCATTATTAAGTATTTATTGTTCTAAAAAAAGGGATCCCTAAACATACAACGAATCAATTACAATGCTGGGTAACTGTTGAAATACGAAACACACTTGTAGTCAGTAGCTAGGCTAAGAGCAACGTCTTTAGCAAGGCCAAGACCAAAGTGAATCAGTCCTCAATGAAAGAGCTATTTATGGCACATTGGGAGATTCCAATGTGCACACATTGGCCGGTCCATTCCTTGGATTGTGATTGGCTAGAACATCTGATTGGATATGTCTGTTCATAAATACCAACCCTGTCAGTAAGCATTAGTATTGACTATGCTGGACCTTTTTGTCTAGTTCGGTCGTAATTTTGACCGTTTTTTTTTTTAAAAAAAGAAAAAGTTTATTTCAGCGTTACCATCAAACCGGATTTTACCACTTTCTCATATCATCGCGACGACTTCTCCCGGCTGGGCTGAAATTTTCTGACCCGGTTGGAAAAACAAAGCTAAGTTCTTTTTCTCCCATTTTTTTTGTTGTCTTTTTTGTTTTTTTTTCTCCTCCTCATTTCTACACCTCATTCTTTCATCCAGCATATCATTTATGGCCAGCCGGGCAGAAGGCTCGGCCATAAAGGCCCTTTTTTCCCCTACTAAGGGTGACCCTCCCCCCCAGGTGAAAAAGAAGAAAAACACATCACCTACCCCAAAAAATGCCCCTTCCCCTGACCAGAAAGAAAAAACGCCCCCCAAAAAATTACCCTCCCCGGAAAAGGAAGAAAAATTATCTCCCCAGAAAGGGGGGATAAAAATGAAAAAGAAAATAGTTGGACAGCCCCCACCGATAATACAGGTCGATGTCGACGACCTGCTCCAGCGAGCAAAGGCCATCTCCAGTGAAGTACAGGAGCATGGCCTTATGTTCAATTTGGAGGAGGTAAGACAAGACCAGAAAAAAAGAACGGTGTCTGTCTTTGTAGTGGACAAACGATCCAGAAAAATCGTTAAGCCCGCCAAAGACATGGTCCTCCGTCAAATTTCCAGCCTGGGCGTAAAGGCACAAGCGATAATCGCTGGTGCTTCTTACGCTTTCTGGGATATATTGTTACCGACCACAGAAGAAGCCGTCGCCCTAACAAAAAAATCCCTTGAGAACAAGGATTATTTCTTTAGAACAGAATATATGGGGCGACGGCGGACCACGGTTTCAATATACGAGGTCCCTAGCTTCCTTCGAGACGCAAACTTAGCCGCCTATATGCTTCAGTTTGGTGACATCGTCTCAGCAACACACGATGGAATGCGTGGGGAATGGAGGTTCGACATCATGTTGGATATGAAAACCTTCTACTCCGTTCCCAACTGGTTGGAGGTGGAAGGGCGCAGGCTTCCTGTTATAGTATCGGGAAGGAAACCCGCCTGCTGGCACTGTGGCGAGATTGGTCACCTCTCCGCAGTTTGCCCGGGGAAAAAGGCCCCGAAGAAGCCCGACCACAAACATGATACCCTCTCACCTGTGGTTAAAATAAACACGGAAAAGGAGGCTCCCGTAGTCTCGCCCACACCAGCGGGTAAAAAAAACCCCACTCCCCCTTCGTCCCCTACGGTTAATTCCGAAGAGGCGAAGGCTGAGTGGCTGACTGTGGGAAAAGGTGGGAGGAAGCTCCAACCTGAGGATCCTCGCTCCCAAAAGTCGGCCCAGGTAGGCACCGACAGTTTACCCCCCTCTAAAAAGTCCAACAGTCCACCCCCCACATATGCCCAGAAGTCATCCCCCCCAAAAAACAAAGCCCCACCCAAGACCCCACCTAAACAGCGTACACCTCCCAGGGTCAGATCTTTCAGCCCAGGCCGGGAGAAATTTGAACAACTCCTGGAATTCAAAAAGCGGCTGGACCAGGAGAGAAAATCGGCTCCACGACCAGGGCCTTCTCATTCCACACCATCATCACCAAGACATCCCAGAACCATTCGTCCACCACCAACCACACCACCCCATAGATCCATGCCTCCACCTCTCATGTCTGTGCTAGCCCAGAGAAAAAAGGGACCCCCCCCCTCCGCTGCCGTTGGAATCACCACCAACTAAACCAGTACCACCAGCAACAGCAACCTCATCATCACCATCTACCACGCCCAAGAAACGGCAGCGGAGCTCGTCAATCGACAGCTCGGGGGATGAGGTCCCCAAACATATAAAAAAAAGGGAAAAACCACGTCATCACACCGGAACAAACATCTGCCGGGTGGATGAGGGGGCTCTGGATCGTCTTCACAAGGTCCAGCCGCAGCTGTTGAAAGACTTAAGGGTCCTCCACAACTTCAAAGAAGTCAACGGTTGCAATGTTGAGGACCCTAAAAATTTCCCCAATTCATGGATCACCACCGTCATTCGGAAGGGCCGAGGGTCGGAAGGTGTGATGAAAATGCTCGGCGAGGCAAACGAGGCCCTCGGCCCTATATCATTCCTTAAGGACGATTTATCATCATGTAAGGGTCTTGTTGGGAGGGTCCCTGTTGTTCTACACCCCTCCCTCTATAGGGCTTTGAAACTAACTTTTCCGCGGGACGTCGGGGGTCTCGCTCATGACGGAGCCATCGATAAAGAGATGGCCACGGGATCCATGAGCCAGACCGTCGGAGTCCTGACCCCAGCCATGTTCAGTCCGGGCACTCAACCCCTGTAATTTTCATGATGGATCTAAGGTTGGCTAGTTTAAATGGCCGCGGCCTGAGGTCGGATTCTAAGCGATCCCAACTATTGTTATACCTCCAGCGTCGCGGCATTGATATTTGTTGTTTACAGGAGACTCACTTCGACTCCAACTTCTATGAAGGTATTCTGGCGAGGGACTATTTGTCCTTCTCAGCATGCTTTGATAGTCGTTCTAGAGGTGTCACCTGGCTGGTAAGTAGACGTCTGGACGCTTCGTGTGCTCTTGTTCTTTCAGATCCGGCGGGCAGACTTTGTGTTCTGGATATTACCATAAAGGACAAGGCGTTTCGATTGATCGGGGTTTATGGACCCAATACCACCAGTGAGCTTCCTGCCTTTTTCCGGCGCATCGAGCCGTACGTCGTTCCGTCAAAGCGGGTAATTTTAGTGGGAGATTGGAACGCCGTCCTTGATCCCAACTTAGATAGAGGGGCTACTAGTGCGGGTACTAACCCCTTGGATGCCAGATATTTTCGTGAGTTTGTCCAGAAATTTGATCTGGTGGACAAATTTCGTGAAAGGCATCCAAATAAGATAGTTTGGACTTGGACCGGTAGGGGCGCCTCGGCCCAGCTGTATAGCTATTTGGACCGAGTGTTAGTTAAGCGAGTCGACTTAGACTATTTAGGTGGTCCAAGTTTTGAGGCGTATAAAAATTCCGACCACAAATTTTTATGTGTGTCGATTAGGTTAGATAAGGCTAGATGTAGGATGTCTGGTTACTGGAAGTTCAACCTTTCCCTTTTGGCGGAGGCTGACTTCCGGAACCAGCTAGAACTAACGATAAAGCGGGAATTGACGGGGGCCATTATGGGTAATAGGTGGTGGGCTAACCTTAAGGATAGCATTAGATCCTTTGCTGCCGACTATAGTAGGAGACTCAAGTCAGCTAGGGTAGCGGAGCAAAGGTCGATTAAGGATAAGCTAGATAGGGTGGTGTTGGCGGGAGATAGTGGGCAAGTTAACGTAGCTAAGGCTGAGCTGGCCTCCTTGCAAATTATGGAGTACCAAGCTCTAGTAGTTAGGGCTAGGTTAAAGAGAATGTCCTGCGAGGCGACGAATATGGCCCAGGAGTTACGGGCCGAGGAGCTGAGGCATGCTACAGATCGGCATATCGCCAGTGTCACATCGCCGGAGGGGCTCCGTCGAACTACAAACGAAGCCATCTGTGGGGAGTTTCGGCAGTATTTCTTGAAGCTTTTCACCAGGGAGCCCGGACTGAGTTCTGCTCAGTTCGACGCCTATCTTGCCGACTTCCCTCGCCTTTCGGCGACTGAAGCAGCTGGGTGTGAGGGGCTCATAAAGGAGGAGGAGATTCGGGTTGCACTGAAGTCGGTCGGGCTGGATAAGTCCCCCGGAATTGATGGTCTGCCCTATGAAGTGTACTTGAGGTTGTCGCACATGTTTGTCCCCTTGCTGGCAACCATCTATAACAACTGGATGAGGCAGGGTACTATACCCAGACGCTTCACCAGGGGTATATTGAAGTTGCTTCGTAAGAACAAACATGGTGGGGATGGGGTTAGTAACTTTTGCCCTTTAACGATGTTAAACACGGACTTAAAGATTTTGGCGAAGATCTTGGCAAACCGTTTGCAGACTGTCCTGCCTAGTCTGATTTGCCCCGAGCAGACTTGTGCTGTGAAGGGTAGGACTATCCAGGACAGTCTTCATCTGGTCCGCACGATCGTAGAAAAAGTCGACGGAAATGCCGCGCTGATCAATTTAGATCAGTCCAAGGCCTTCGATAGGGTTGACCATGCTTTTCTGGAGGCTGTCTTGTCCTCGGCCGGCTTCGGGGTTGATTTTCGCACCTGGATACGTCTCCTTTATGCGTCCCCCGGAGTCGTGGTGGAGGTGAATGGAGTAAGTTCGGAGCCCTTCACTCTGACTCGATCGATTCGTCAAGGTTGCCCGTTATCGCCAATGCTATATATCCTGGCGTTAGAGCCTTTTCTACGCAGGATAAAGGCGAACCCGGTCCTACGTGGCCTCACGTTACCTGGCGCCAGTGAGGTGGCCAGGTACACTGCATACGCTGACGACGTCAGCGTGCTTGTAACGAGCAGTGCCGAGGTGGAGGAGGTGAGCAATGAAATCGGAAGGTACGAAGCTGTAACGGGGGCCAAGATTAACCGCGAAAAGTCTGTCGGCTTGCGGTTGGGCTCGTGGAAAGGCTGTGTCCTTCCCGGCCCCTTCATTTGGAAAGACGGTCCGTGCAAGATACTCGGCGTCTGGTTTGGGCCCGACCTTCAATTGGAGAAAAATTGGTCGGAAGTGCTGAATAAGGTCGTAGCCGCAACTGAGTTGTGGCTGCGTAGAAGGCTTTCCCTAAAGGGTCGGGCAGAGGTGTGCAATTCGCACATTTACTCCCTAGCCGTTTACCGACTTTCAGTACTTCCTATCCCGGCCACCATCCTATTCAAGCTGGAAAGGATTCTCTTCCAGTTTCTCTGGGCCAAGAGACATCCTTTGGTGCGACGGGAGATCTGTTACCTTCACCCTTCTGAAGGCGGTCTAGGAGTACCTAACGTCGAGGTACGGCGCCATACTTTGCGTCTTACTTTCCTAGACCGGATGTGTTCACGAGACACGGCGGCGGGAAGCGTCTGGAAAGAAGACGCCAAACAATCTTTCCCGTCACTAAGAAGTGTGCATTTTGCTGATGGGGAGACCCATTGGTTGCCCAGATGCGAATGCCCCTTCTATCGCGAGTGTCGGCATGCCTTGAAAGTTCTCTCTCGGCTGCAGACAGGTCTCTCTGACAGCCGGCCGTTGTCGAGTAGGGCATTATATCGATGTCTAGTGAGGGGGGCCGCTAGCGATGGTCTGATTGGCGAGCTCGGTGTGACGGAGGCGGAGGGTCGCTTACTGTGGCCTTGGGCCCCCAGGTTGAGGTGTCTCAATAATGACGAGGCTTCCCTCACCTGGCTGGTCATTCGGAATGCCCTCTGGGTCGGCAAGAAATTGTTTGCAGCGCAACAGGCCATTTCGCCTGAGTGCGGCCGGTGCGGTGATTTGGAGGAGACTATTAGTCACGCCTTCTTTCACTGCCCGGTCGTACGGCCGCTGTGCAAGCTTCTTGAAGGCTACATGGTCCGCATCCTTGATGGAAAGTTTTTTGTCCTGGAAGCCAGTTCTGTGTGCAGCAATGTGGTGCCGAGGTTGAACAGACAGGAACATTATGTGTTTCTCTGCTTACTCGGCGTTATGCGTGTCGTGATTTGGACGACAAGAAAGAAGGAACTCTGTGAGGGTGAGTCTTTTTCTTCTCAGACCCTGGTGGCATTTTACAAACACCAAATCAAAGTCAAAATCCGGTCTGAGAGAAAAAGACTCTCTTCACTGGAGTTTGGCGAAAGGTGGGTGACTGTTGCGTGGTAGGAGCCAACCTTATTTTCACTTTGGACGTTCCAGGGACTTAAGGATTTTGAGTTACCGGAAGGACATGACCACCCAGCCCAGGTAAGTTAGAATTTTTTAGGCCATTTTGATTTAGTTTGTTCCTAATTTAGTTAACTTAGCTAGAGTATGCAAGGTCATCGGGCCCCCCCTTTTTTTGTCCCCTTCTTTTGTTTTTACTCTCCCTTCCCTTCCCCTCTGTTAGATGACAGGAATTGGAGTTCTCCAGGAGTGCGAGGGAGGGCTTATTTTATTTCATGTTTATTGTTTATTTATATTTTTTCCAATTATTTATCTTATTTGATTATTTTTCCTCCTTCGACACTATTTTCGACTGGTTAACCCCTTTTTCTGCCATGTTTTAGTACGTTGGGGGGACCCCATACTAACTATCATAATGTATATATGTTTTGTTCATTTTCGTTTTTAGGGGAAATTTTAAATAAAGATGTATATAGCGTTCCTTTTAGTTTTTTAAATTGTTCCCCTCCCCCTCACTTTGTAAATATGGGATTAAGCTTAGAAGTTCATAGAGCAGCAGTGTTGTTTTGGTGATTGTTGTTTTTGGTGGATGCAGTTTGATAGTGATATGTTCAATTGAGGTATTTTGGTGTTTTTTTTAACTTGGAGATATGTATTGGTCAGTGAATGAGTCTAGTTAAGTTAGAGATTAGGATAGTGTAGACCAGCCTTCCCCCCCCATTTTTCGGCCTCGTGCCAAATTTGTATTTTTTTTAAATACAATAAATATTTTGACTATGCTGGACCTCAGGTAAGTGTTTCTTGTTATTATTGTCACTGTTATTGCTGTTGTATATTGTTGCGTTCTACAGTAACCATATTGTTAGATTACGATTTTAAAATCGAATACATACCATCGAGAGAATTAGGACATACAAATGAGCTGTCTAGACTTATTCACAAGTTCAATGAACCATTTGAAGATACTGTAATTGCATTGCTAAGATCAGAAAATGAAATTAAAAACATCTTATTCAACACAGTGAACTACCTGTTACTAAATTAAAATTAGCATTGAAGCTAAAAAAGACAATTTTATTGCAAAAATCAAAAACAGGTAACATCTGCAGGAAACAAATACAAAAAATGCCACAGAGAATAATACTTTTTCTATTTGTGATGATGTATTGATGTATGCAGATAGAGTGGTGATACCTGTTTCATTACAAAAAAAGGATTTTATAAGATTTTCATATTGGACATTCTGGAATGAGTAGAATGAAGTCACTAATGAGAAGTTTTGTATATTGGCCGGGAATGGTCTGTGATATAGAACTTTTAGTGAAAAACTGTAGAGGTTGTGTGCTAGCAGAAAGATCACCACCAATGAAATTTGAATCTTGACCTAAGAGATATTCCATGGAAAAGATTACACATTGTTTTAGTGGGACCTTTGAATGGCTTATACTATTTTATAATTGAGAAAAATATTTTGAAATAGCCCGAAATTTTGAAGTGTAAATGTCAGACTTGGATTGTATCAATGAATTTCTTAAATAAAATATTTGCAAGATCTGGAGTCCAAAACACAATTGTCTCTGATAATGGAAGAAAATTTACCCCAAGTGAACTTGCAAAATTTTGTAAATTCTACTTGACTGAACATATTACAACACCAATGTATCATCTGAGGTCAAACACGAAAGTTGAGAGGTTTGTGGATTTGTTTAAGCGTGGATTAAAGAAAATTAATGGAGAGTAGAATGAGGTTGTAAGTTTACAACAATTTCACATGATCTGTAGAACAACCTCTAATCCAAATACACAATCGGGTGTATGCCCAACTGAATTGATATTTGGTAGGAGAGTAAGATTGCTTTATGATAAATTGTTGCTAGGACATAAAATGAATGTTTGGAAAAACACCAAACAAATGTCAAACAGATAAATTTTTTTTCAGGCTGTATATTTCTGGAAAAGAAATGTGGAAAGATGGTGTTATTATAAGCAGGTTGGGAAAAATCACTTACATGATACAAGGCCCAAATTGGAGACATAAAAGACATGTTAACTAATTGAAACACAGATTCACTAAAGAAGAAAATGCACAAACCCATTTACCAAAGGAAATTTTGGGTGACATGTTTAATTTGCCAACATCTCAAAGGGTTAGTAAAAGAAAAAGGGACCCTAAGGAAATTTTGGATGTGGATCTTAAAGAATAAAATACCTTTATCAAGAAAGGCATTTATCTAAAAGGGGGTATTGTATAGGATTACCTACCTCCCCTATAGGCCATAAAAGAATGGTTGCATTCATATCATTAATTAACTGTCAGACAGAGTGAGAGGAGTTACTTGAATTCCTTATCAAATAAATATACGATTAACAAGTATTTGACTTTCCTCTTATTCACTATGATTACATATCATCTACTTTCTCTTTGAGTAGATAATTGGCTTCCTTTACTCCAACAAAAAACAATCTATGAATTAAAGCATTATTTCAAAATTCCCACTAGTTTACCAACCAGAACAGACAACTGAAGAATGCTGGAGAGTACAAGGATGAAAACATAGTTATTATAACAACCAAGTGAGATAACAAGTCTGAGTATATCAGTGTATAATAATAATAATTTCTCATCTCAAAAATTCAAACATTTTAAAGATAATATAAGATGAATAAATACTGAATTTGGAGCTTTCCTAGAGCATATATGAGCCAAACACACACACACACACACACACACACACACACACACACACACACACACACACACAATCCATGCCCTCACTTGGGTGGGTGATACTGAGTGGTTTGTCTGTCCCCTGGAGCCTTCCCCACTGGAAATACCTGCTTTGCAGGGTTGAGTTGATAGCTTTGCACCTCAGGCATCCCAATATGGAGAATGCCAAAGGGACCAAGAAATTTTTGAAATGGTCACACATGAATTTTGAATCATTTGCAGCTCCCCATTATAAAATGACCATTCATCGCAACATGGTTTGGTGGGAACTCTACAAGTGCCAACATATATCAGAAAGACCAATGTTACAGATGAAACATACATTACCAGATACATATACAACCAGAAAATAGAATATGATTGCTTCAGCACATAAAAATAAGAACACCTTTATTTACCTTACCTTCCTTTTCTATATGGTAAGATAGCCTTTCCCTCTCATTTTTTCCTGCAACATGAAAGTAGATGAACTGCTGCTATAAGAAACTTTCTAACTCAAAGAAAGTACATTCACTGAACTTTAAATTCTGACTAAACCTTGTCAGATATTATATGAACTTTTTCAAGAAAATAAATGTTTGATCTTTCTTTTTTTATATTTTTTGCAGATCTTAAAGTTTCTTCTTTTGCCACTGCAGTTAGATCCCCAGCTAAATTTAGGCTTTTGCATCTGCAACTAACTAACTACAATCCACTTATCTGCCATATTTCTATAGTGTTTCCCTCCCCTAACTATAAAGAAGGTGTTGACTTATTGCAGATGGCTGATATAAAATTTTGGAGACTGTTCTGTTCAGAGAAAAAAAAATGAAGCAAATGACTGAAGCTTACTCTAATTACAAAATATTTTCGATACACCTTAATATGAGATTGGGTAAAAATGAATAAATAAACAAAAAGGAGATGCTCTTCTTTGTTTTTCTGTTTTTTTAAGAACTATGCAAGGTTATCAAGTTAAAAAGTCATGTTTTTATTTATCTCAACCATGTCTTCTTCTCTACACATGCCAATAAATATGAATATACTTCTTGCTCCAACAAAAAAGATAATTGAAATCTATTAGCTGGAAAGCACTGACTATAGTGCTGTGGTTAAGAAGAATGCTTCACTGACCAATTGAGATGAAAGTTCAGTTCTAACTGGATTCTCTATACTACTGACCTAGTACCAAAAATAAGCTACATTTATACTCCTGACTTGAATTTAGTAATTCTTCACAATTCAAAATAAAAAATTAGAAGAACATAGAAATGGATAAAATGAATAAATAGATTATCTAAAAGATATATATATCTTCTCTATACTATTTATAATAGTATAGAGAAGATTTTAATTCTGCTAGTCAATATATGCAACTACTTTTTCCAACCTATGATCAGAGTTTAGTGATAAACCTGCAAAAAATATTAAGCAGTAATAAATACAGAAAGACTAGGAGGAGGTAGGAAGAGAATGTGAAAGAGAAAAGGTAGGGGAGTAAGAAAACTTGAGGAAAATGAAAAGAAATGAGATGAAAGAAAAAAAATACAAACTGATATATCTATAGAAAGAAAGAGAAGGGACAAAAATATTAGAAAGAAATGAGACAGGCTTGCTGGGTTGATATCAAAAGACGATTAATCATACAGTAAATTTCTTTATTGAGAGAGAGCAAAAGAAAGAGAAAAGAGAAAGTGCAGTAGACTATTTGTGCAAGTCTTTATTCTCATATGAAATTAATTCTTATCTTTATAACATTTAGATTTTGAAAAATGGATGCACAAATTAAAGTGGATAAGGAGGAGAGTGAGATACAGGCAAAGGGTGACAGAAAAGCTGAATTAGGACATAATGGATAATTCTAGTTGTCAAACCCTGCAAAATCTCCATAGGTCCAATTAATAAAATATTAAATAAACTATTGAATGCAAGAATCTTAAAACAAGGTTAATGTTATGAAGTAAAGCAGTCCCTGGAATAGATGTTTTGTTGAGAATAGTAGCCCCCACCCTTACTTGAGGCAATACTGCTTTTATAGCAGTACTTCATTTACATATAATAGTACAACCTCTTGGAACCAAAATAGCTTTATGCCCTTTGTTGATCTTTGACTTCTGAAGACTCTTGGAAATCTGAAAAATCTTTCTGGGAGAGTATCTGACTTCTTCTGATAGGGGACTTAGGTCTGAGCTCATTTTCCTCTTCTGACTCATTGTCAGATTTTTTGTCATTCTCATCCATTGATAGTTAATTTTCATTACTGGATTCACTAGTTCCTTCTTCCCCCTTCCATTCATCAATCTCTGATTCTTCCTCTATCTCTATATTCTTAGGTACCATTCTGCTTCTAAATTGATCTGCATGAGCAAGTATATTTTGTCCATTTTTCATTAGTATTACTGTGTATTATTCTTTTTGTACTACAAAATTCGCTTTCTCTGAATTAGATTCTTTTTCTTTTTTATACCATTCACTTTCATTTGTTGAAAATGCCATAGTTATGGGAGCTCTAATCTGTCTATCCATTAATTCAAAGGGATTTTGTACAGTATGAAGAATTGTTTTATAGCTTAACAGTAATCTTGATAAGTAAGTCACTACATTATCATTAAATAGGGAAAATGCTCTTGGTCCCATTTTCAAAGTCTGCATCATTCTTTTGGTGATTCCATTCAATTGTGGGTCATTGGGCAGTGTTTTATATGGGATGTATCTAAAACACCTTAACCACGAGCATAAGTTTTTGTTGCAAAATTCTAGTGTGTTATCTGAGACTAAAGTTTTAGGGACACCACTCCTTGAAAATATTGTTCTTAAAATTTGCTTTATAGTGGTGGCTTTTCTCTCAGCAACGTTAATTACCTCAGGCCCACCTGAAAATGAGTCCACAAAAATCAAAAATAGTCCCATGCCTTTAACATGAGCATGATCCATGTGTACTCAAGCCAATGGTTCTTTTTCTTTAACTGATTTTTCCTTTGTCAGAAGTTTTTTTTATTTTAGCCCATTTTGGGGATCTTTTAATAGTCTTCTACATCTTTAGAATATCCTGGCCACCATACTTGGAATTTTAATCTCCTTTGTATCACTGTTATACCATAATGTACATCATTGTGTATACCTTTTAGTACTTTTCTTAGACTTTATGGGAGTATTACAATATCTCCATTGCATATTATACCTTTTTCTACAGTTAATTTACGCCTCAATTCTTTGTAGGGTCTTTCTGTCATTGAACAGTTGCTCCATGTGTAGAATAAACAAAAGAACTGTAGAAGGCAACAACATACAACAGCAATAATAATGATAACGATAGCAGCAACACTTACCAGAGGTCCAGCTTATTCACAAGACTAACAGATTGAGCTGGACTGAGGGCTGGTATTTATGTACAAGCATATCCAATGAGATGATCCTGCCAATCACAATCCAAGGAATGAACTGGCCCATGTGTGCACGATGGAATCTCCCAATGTGCCATAAATAGTTCTCCTCTTTCATGGAAGAGCTACTTTTCTTTGTCTCAACGAAGCTGTGAAAAAAAATGCGACTGCGCGTGAAGAAGTGTGACGATTCCCCGATCGGTATATCGATTCTGTCAAGACCCTGGATGGGTGACTGCTGCGATCGAGTCGCGAGATGCCTGATGCCTTTCGGGCGCACTTTTGGGATCGCTTTGCCCGCTGCACTGATCTCCCGCTCCGGGAGTTTCGTAGCTATCTCACCAACTTCCCCCACCTTGGGGTGGCTGAAGCGGCTAGCTGCGAGGGTGTTGTTACTGAATGCGATGTCCGTGATGCGTTGAAGCAGGTCGGCCTCAACAAGTTGCCAGGACTAGATGGTTTACCCTACGAAGTGTACTTGAGGATGCCACACATGTTTGTGCCTATTCTGACGGATATGTTCAATCATTGGTTCGCCCAGGGAGCCATCCCTGGTAGCGTTACCAAGGGTGTGATCACATTGCTGAAGAAAGGTGGCAGGCATGTTTGGGAGGGTTTAGATGATTACAGGCCCATAACCCTGCTTAACTCAGAGTTAAAGATTTTGGCCTGGGTCTTAGCAAATCGTTTACAGCTTGTCATTAGTGATCTGATCGGCCCCGAGCAGACCTTTGCTGTGAAGGGACAATCAATCCAGGACAACCTGCACTTGATTCACGAGGTCCTAGAGGGGATAAAAGACGGCACTGAGCCTGCACTGATCAGTTTAGATCAGTCCAAGGCCTTCGATAGGGTTGACCATCGGTTTTTGGCAACTGTTTTGGAGACTGCCAGATTCAAACCGGAGTTCCGCAGATGGATTAGCATGATGTACCACAACCCTCAGGCAGTGGTGCAGGTGAACGGAAGGCGTTCGAGGGTGTTCGCGATTGAGCATTCGGTTCGGCAGGGCTGCCCCCTGTCTCCTCTTCTCTATGTTCTTGCTCTGGAGCCCCTGCTCCGTAGGCTTAGGGATGAGGGGACAATCCGGGCCTGAGCGGTATCCCTTTTGCTGGCCCTCTTACGGCAAGGGTTTCCATGTTCGCTGATGATATCACAGTATTTGTATCCTGCTGCCTGGATATAAAGGCTGTGAAGAAGGCGGTTAGCGAGTACGAGCGGATTGCAGGAGCCAAGGTCAATTTTGACAAAAGCGAAGGTTTGTGGCTCGGTGCTTGGAGGGGTAGCGATACCCTTCCAGGGCCCTTCCGCTGGAGTGACGGACCCGTCCGCATCCTCAGGGTGTGGTTCGGGTCTGACCTCCAACTGGAGCGAAATTGGTCGGAAGTACAAGCTAAGGTGAATGCTCAGGTGGGAATTTGGCTTTCAATGAAGTTGTCCTTAAAGGGAAGGGCGGAGGCATGCGCCATGTACGTCTTTCCCTTGATCCTTTACCGATTGGCTGTACTTCCTCTGCCTGAGGCACGTCGGTTGACACTTCGATCCTTCTACAGATTGTTCTGGGGAGGTGCAAGGCCGATGGTCTGTAGGCAGGTCTGTATCCAATGTACACGTAACGGGGGTCTAGGTATGCCTGATCTGGAGAGCCACTGGCTTGCTGAAAGACTTGACGGGGGACGCAGTGTGGAGACTAAAGGTGTGTCGGACTTTTCCTCGCCTTAAGTCAGACCCAAAGGCTGAAGGTCGACGTAGGCCTTTGGGCAAAGCACTGTTTGTCCTCGAGTGCCGAAAGGTCCTTCGTAACCTTCTTGGGTCCAGTGACCTTTCACGGCCTCGGAAAGAACTGTATCGAGAGCTAGTGGTGGGTACCGCTTCTGATCCTCTTAGCGAGCGGTGCGGCTGGACGGCGGAGGAGATCCGCTCTCACTGGAATTGGGTGCCAGGATCGAACTTCTTGAACAACTCATTCACCTGGCGACTTGTTCGGAATGCGTTACCCCTAGCCGGCTTGAACTACAGGGCGAGCCTGGCAGACATGCCCGATTGCGCTCGCTGCGGCAGTGGATTGGAAGAAACGGCTGAGCATGCCTTCTACTACTGCGAACGAGTTTGCCCGTTTTGGAATCACGTCAGTGAGTGGACGGCTCGCATCGAACCCAAACAGCTTGTGCTGCTCGACGTTGGTTACATCGTAGACAACGTTCTTCCTCCGTTTCAGGGTGAGAAGCGTATGGTGTTTCTCACGATCCTAGCTGTAGCTAGAATGGTGATTTGGACGACGCGAAACAAGGGATTGTATGACGATGCAAACTTTTCTCATCGTTATCTGGTTTTGTATTTTAGGCATCAGCTTAGGGTCAAAATCAGATGTGATAGAAAACGCTTGGATCGCATAACATTCAGCAAAAGGTGGGTGAATGCAGCGAGCCTGGTCGTGAGAAAGGGGGGAACGTTGGAGTCATCCTTCCCTCCTCTGCTGGCCCATAGTGTCTATGGTACGGGTCCTTCGGGACCCCATCCCAGGTAAGTAGGAATTTTCTCCCTTGAAACCTAGTTAGCAGTATGTTGTGAAACATTGTCCCCGTCATCTAGTCGTTAGTTTTCAAGATCTTCCCCATCCCCATTATTTTTCTACCTCAAACCCGTATCCCAGTCTGCTTTTGTTGAAGATCTTGAAAATTCATATGTATAAAAAAATCATATTACCTGCTTGTATCAACCCATACCGCGCCCACCCCCTTTTCTTTTATCCCTGTAGATTAGGATCCCAGTCCAACCTAGGGTAGGTCCAGCTTGTTTTCGGTTCTTTCGCCCCGGAAAACAGTCGGCCGCCAATTTTATAGACGGGGGGTGGGTGGGAGGGCAACCAAACGGGAAATTTTTTCTTGTTTTTCGCTTGTATATATTTCGGGGTTTTTTCTCCCATTCCCATCATATTCATTGTAAATAAATCATATATTGTAAAATAAAATCATACATCACTTTTGGGTTTTAAGTAGGACTTCTTCATAGAGCAAATGTGGTATTTTGGTGGTTGCTGCGCATATGACGATGGATATTCATCCATCGTCATATGCGCAGCAACCACCAAAATACCACATTTTTATATATATATATATATATATTGTACTGCTGAATGGGTTGGCGAATGTGGCTAGCTAGGTTCCCTTAGAACATATAGAATAGCATGACCGCTCCTTTCCCATCCCCCCAAAACCTCAAGGCCTTGTGCATACCATTTTTATACTAAATGGAAATAAAGCTACTTTTCCTTGTCTTAGCCAAGCTATTGACTACAAGTGTATTTCATGATTCAACACTATGTGTTTCTTTTTATTCTGTCTAAAATTCAACTTAACTTGTTTGGTTTCCATTCTGAGACAATTTAGGGGTAACACATCCATTTCCACCCAGTGCAATATTTTATCTCCTGAATTTTCAGATGTTTCTAGTCTTTTACTGTCAAAATTTAGCCTGAATAGCACATATATGTGCGGAATAGTGTTTCCCTTTACTCATATTATGTCGAAGTCAAAGACCATGAGTTTTATTGCCCATCTTAAAATTCTTCTTTTTTTTGGGATCAAAAATTCTGAATAAATACTCATTTGTGTAAAAAGCTCAGAGATACAAGTTGAGGTGAGATTATATGGACAATGGGGTATCCCATTATTCTCAAGTGGCTAAGTCTATTCTCTGGACAGTGATTGATTGCTGGCCCTGTGAATGGGTATATTAGAGTATATGTACACTGGCTTGCTTCAGTAATGTTACAGGCTCGGTATTGAGTTACCACCCATTTTATTTTTTTTCTGCCAGCTTGGACCCTGGCTGGGGTCACTGAAATGGTATGTGTTGTTATTCTTGTTATGTATTCTGTACTTTAGAGCAGAGACTTCTACAGGCCTTATCAAGTGCTACCAGAGTGGACTTGGGAGTAATGGCAATGAAGGGATACTCACATTTCCGAAAGATAACCCCTTTTACTCCTCTGCAGAGATGCTGTCGGTGTATTCTACAGCCCCAGCTGACAGGGCAATGATGGAGTAGAAGAAAAAGCTATTAAATCAGTTAAATTTCCAGTAACTAAAGGGGGTGCAAAAGGTGTTAGAATATATATTGAGGCTGACATAGTAAAAAATGATTTACCTTTATTATTGAGCCATAAATCTATGAAAACTGCTGAAATGCTGTTGGATTTAAAAAATGACAACTGTGGAATTTTAGGCAGATATATAAGGTTACCAAGGATGACTCGGACATTATAGTCTCCCATTGACCAATATGCTTTTGCAGGTTGAAAGACCAGCAAATATTGTGCTACACTGTGAGGCCTTAAAAAATGTTTGAGAGTGGAGAAAAGAAGGAAGGCTGAGAAATTACATAAGCAATTTGCTCATGCATCAAAAAAGAAATTGATATCTTAAGTTAGAGGCAATTAGAGGATCTGATCCAAGATGTTTGTGATTCTTGTTCAGTTTAGAAAACCTCCTCTTTGATCAGCAAAAAGATTGGCTCTTGGGAACAGGTTTAATGACACTGTATGTCTGGATTTAAAGGAAAATGGACATAACCAATAATAGAATCTACATTTAATTGACACATCTACTAAGTACTCTGCGGCTAGGCTCATTAAAACTAAAAAAAGTGAAGAAATCATCTGCAATATATTTTTAATGTGAAAATCATATTTTGGATCTCCTAAGCATCTTTTGGGGAGAATTTAACAATGAAGGATATCGACAGATGAATGAAAAACTGAATATTGAAACATGCTCTACAGCTGTGGAAAGTCCATTCAGCAATGGTATTGTGGAACACCACAATCTGATAGTAGCTAAAGCAATGGAAAAGATTTTAGAGGATGAGAAATGGGAGCTAGAAATAGCACTCGCTTGAGCTATTAAGGCTAAAAATGCTCTTCAAAATCATTTGGGGTATAGTCCGAATGAGCTTACGTTTGGCTTTAACATAAACACACCCTCAGTTTTGACAGATCAATTACCTTTATTGGAAGTTGCAACAACCAGTGAGATTGTAAGAATAAATTTAAATGCCTTACATGCAGCGAGGAAAAGCTTCATAGAAGCTGAATCAAGTGAAAAAATTCAGAGAAAACTGAGATCTAATGTAAGATCTATATAATTGAAGAATTTGTGACAGGTGACACTATTATAGAAGACAAAATTGCTATGAAATATTAGGTAAGGAAAGTCAGTGTGTACTGATCAGATATGGAGTTGCATTTTACAGAATGCATCCATGTCACTTAATGAAGGTAAACAAAGAATTTCAAAGTCCAAGGAATGAAGGAAACAGATAATAGGGAAGTCCAAAGAATAAAGGAAGTAAAACTACCAAAAAATGAGATAAATGAAGTCTTGGGAGAAGAATATGTAGAACAATATAAAAAAGTCTTCATATCAACAGGGAGGAATTGAAAGACAACAATAAAAAACCAAGTAGACACAAAGTTGTGAAATATAAAACAAAAGGAATAGATGAGTGGGAAACAGGAAAGATTATGAGTGCACAGCCTAAATTGACTGGAAAATATAGTCATTGGCTGAATATAGAACCAAAAGTGGAAAATGAAAATCCAGTCTGTATCAATTGGGATCATGTTGATCAATAGAGAGAACTACCTCGACTAACAGAGGAAGTAAGTGATCAAGAACACATAGTTTTGCTCACATCTGAACAAGAACAAGCAAAAAAGGTGATTGATGCCAAGAAAAGAGAAATAAAAAATAAAGAAATTCATGAAGTATATGTATGTGTGCCTGACATAGATCAGAAATGCATATCCACAAGATAGGTTATAATGGAGAAATTCAAAGATAAAAAAAAGATAATGAAGGTCTGCCTTGTTGCACATGGTTACAAAGAGGATTAAAATAACCTGAAAACTGATTCTTCAACATGCAACCATGAAGCTATGCATATTGTAATGTTAACAGCCTTGGCTATGAAGTGGTGGGTGGAAAGTCTGGATTTTACTTCGGCATTTCTGCAGAATGATAACCTACAGAGAGAGATACTTCTTCAACTACTATCTGACATATGTCCAGAGTCACTAGTATAGAAGTTGAAAAGATGCATTTATGGATTAAATGATGCATCACTCATGATACAAAACAGTTAATCATGAATTAACTAACCTATGACAATGCACTGTTTCTTTGATATGATGCAACTGGTAACTTGGTGGGTATTTTGGCAATGTATTCTATGGAAATCATTTGTTTCAGAAAAATGTGATTGCAGAATTGAAAAAAATACTCAAAGTTGGAATGCATGAAAGTGAAACATTTAAATTTTGGGGATTAGGTGTTTGGCAAACATAGGATGAGATTGCTATCAACCAAAATCTATGTTTCATCTATATTCCCAATAGACATAAAGAAAGGAAGGTCTTTGAGAAAAAAGGATGAACTGAGCCAAAAGAAAAGAAGACAGAATTAAAAAGACTGACAGGTCAAATAATGTGGGTATACACTCCAACACGACCTGATGTTGCATTTGATGTGTATTGGATGAGTAATAGTGGAATGTTTCCAAAGGAGAAATTACTCTTCAAAGCTAACAAAGCACTACAAAAGTTGAAATTAAAGACAGGTTCCATAACCTTTCCTCAGCTGGGAAAAACCTTCAGGTTTGACTATTGTTTGCTATGCAGATGCAACTTATGCTAGCTTGGAAGTTGGATCTTCATAGGATGGTTTCATCATTTTTGTTTATGGCATGACAAACAAAACGGCTCCTATATGCTGGTTATCAAAAAACTTGACTGAGATACAAAAAGTCCATTAGGTCAGAGATTCTTGCACTCAGTGAAGCAGCTGAAGTTGATGTATCAATAGCTGACATGCTGCAAGAGACATTCAGACTACCCAGGTTGCCTGAAGGCCTTTGTAAAACAGACAATCTTCCTCTGGTAAGTGGCCAATGTCTGAGATTTGATGTGACAAGAGTGAAAGAAATGATGGCAAAGGAGATCCAAACTGAATGGATCAAAGAAGAAGAACAGGTTGTAGATTGCCTGACAAAGGTGGGAGCCTCTTTCGAAAATTTAAGAAACTTGTTGCATGAATGAACTTTTCAAAGATCTTTTATTTTAAATAAAACTGCTGATCTCAAAAGAAGAGACCAACAACGTTGAAGTCTGAGTTATCTCAGCTGATAGTTGTAAATAGTTATGTCCTTCATCTTTGTAGTAGTTTTTTATGTGGTAATAAAGATGATGAATGAGCATTGCTTATGTTCTCTTAGTATGAAGTTGTAAAAAAACAAATACTCTAAGGAAAGGCAGGAAGCTATTTCTTCTCCCACCTCCAAGCTATAGGTAAATAGTAGAGCAGATTGGGCTTTCTAGCTTGTTGGTAGACAAACTAGTTGAGAAATAAAACCAGTTGTGTGGGGAGCTGTTGATCTATGCCCTCAAGGAGTCTTCAGGATCACTAGCTAGGTATGCATAACTAGTTTGACTACACTACTTAATTCACACCGGTCTATTGACCTAGCGGTTAGAGTGTTCACCAAAGGCTTGGGAGACCGGGATTCAATCCCAGGTTGAGTCATACCAAAAACTCAAAAAATGGTACTTGATGTTTCCTTGCTTAACACTCAGCATTATAAGGTATGGATCATTTTTTCTTCTGTTTGCTCAAATGATCTGAAAGAATTTCAACTAATTGTTGCTTATGCATTCTCAGTTGTCAACACAACTGATATCCTCATCTCAAACCTAAGTATTAGTCGTGCCGCGACCGACCTATGAACATAAACAGATCAGATTACTCCTTCGCCCTAGAAAAATAACATCCGGGCACCGCTAGAAATGACTAAGCCTTTTTTCGACTCTAACCGGTTGTTACAGCTAAGAAAGGGATAAATTAACATTTATCAACATTTGCAAAATACTTCAGCCAGAAATAATTCTATAAAAATGGAAGTAATACTCTTCGCTAGCCTATACCGGGCTAAAGAAATATTTATTTTCTACATCCATTTTTTGTAGAAGAACTTTCTATTCACGTGGCGCGACAGAAGTGGGGTTCCCTTTCTTCCATATGAAAAAGGCCTCAGGTGGCGAAAATTCAGAAGTCTACACGGATGCTCTCAGTGGCCACTCGGCTCCACGAGGCTTGGATCCTACGTTTTTTTTTCCCATCACATCGATATGCACTTACGGTCCTTTTAAGGGCCATGAGAGGTCTCCTTCTGCGGGTTGGAGTATCTCTAACGGTCCTTAACGACCAGCCGGTCTTAACCATCACTCGGTTCCGCTCGTCTGTTTGGCTGCGCAGCGCTAAAGGCAAGGGTTAGTCTTTAGCTACCACTCCACTATCTGCGCAGTGCTAAGATAATGCCAATCTTAGCCTCGGCCTCCTGGCCCATTCGCTCGACAGTGCAGAGCTTTGGCGTGCAAGCCTTACCTATCGTCTCGATACGTCTGCACAGCTTTGGCTACTGCCCGATACGCCCACACAGCTTTGGCGCCACAAAGCCATAGCCACTGTCAACGATATGCCCGCACAGCTACCTGGCACAACAAAGCCATAGCTACTGTAAACGATACGCCCACACAGCTATTTGGCATGACAAAGCCATAGCTACCGTAAATGATATGCTCGCACAGCTATCTGGCACGACAAAGCCATAGCTACCGTCAACGATACGTCCGCACAGCTAGGGGCACGACAAAGCCCTAGCTTCATCAATCCGCTCGCTCGACTGCATACATCTTAAGGCCTGGCAAACCTTAGCCACGGTTCCCCGTCCGTTCACTTGGTCCGTAATACTAAGTCACGTCACCAACTCGCTCGACTCTACATGACCAAGCTGCCAACGCCGACTTCGACCTCGACGCTCCTACGATGCAGTCCATGTAACAACTCGCTGTTACGGACTGCCCCAGCAACGCAGCATCTAGTTCACGTAATGACTCGCTGTTACGGACTACACTAGCATTGCAACATCCAGCCCACGTAACGACTCGCTGTTACGGGCTAGCAAACTGATCGACACACCCCCAGTTAACCCAACGTACTGTCAAAACCGGGATATCGATCAACCGACCATGACGCTCCAGCAATGCAGCATCCAGTCCACGTAACGACTCACTGTTACGGACTGCCCTAGCATTGCAACAACTAGCCACGTACAACTCGCTGTACTGGCTAGCAACCAAAACGACTCGACTGACTTCAGCTTTCCGCTACAATCGTCCAGCTGCATTCAACGACTCGACCGACCTCAGCTGCCTGCAACGACTGTCCAGCTGCATCCAATGACTCGACCGACCTCAGCTTACCCGCATCAAACATCTAGCTGTATCTCCATGACTCTACCTACGCCAGCTACCCTTGTCAACGTCCAGCTGCGCACATCTACAACACAACCATACTAGCTAACGACATAATCCATCCTAGCTGAAAACCACATATAACCGCTGAAGACTTTACTTACACGTTTGTAATTCCGGCAATAAATCGTCACTTTTGTTGTATCTGTTACCTTGCCTCTTTGTCCACTTCATTGTCTTTGGCTGTCACTACTCGCACGCATTAAAACCCTAAATTCATTTGCGGGGCCGACACGCTTATCGGCTCCGCAACAGTCGTTATCCATATATCAAGAATCCCATGAACTATGCTGCTTGATAAAAAGCATTAAAAGTTTTCAAGTAATGTGCCCACAACCTTCATTTGAATTCTGATATCCATTTTTCTTTATATATAAGCAATCACTGTTTAGATTTGACTTTATGAAGTAAATTTTTTCATAAAACCAATCTTTTTTTGTTGTTGTTAGTTTAATATGTCAAGTAACATGCTTATAATCCCTGAATATATATTAGTAATACTACTTTTAGAAAATACATAGTTTTAATGACTTGGATATTAATGTTGATGGTTTACTAAAAGGGATTTTTTTACTCTCATTTGAAAATAGTGTTGTGTGTGTTTTTTTTTTAAATCACCAACCAAGCACTAAGAATTTAATGAAAAATATCTTAATTGACATTCTACTGTCCCCCACAAACCATGGGAGTAAATGTACATGTGCGGTATGATCAAAAAGTTATGAGACTGAAGACTTGATTTTTTTAATTTCAAATTTCAAAGTTAAATGAAGACGTGTGTACAGTTAACCAGCTTATACAATAAAGTGATGATTTCTATACATCTAAATTTCCTCTACATCAGTCAGTTCCAATTTAGAAAAATATAAATCCATACTCAATACTTTTTAAACAAAATATTTTTTGCAAAGCACAGGATTGTGGAAGTATAGCACTTTCTATACTCATCTCTATGCAACTTTTTCTTGTTTCCTGAACTGAAAATCTATCTAAAGAGTAAGATTTGAGGATGTGAAGGACATTAAAAGAAATTCAATGGCATAACTTCATATGATATCAAAAAGACGAGTTTTAGAGATGCTTTTGTTGATAGAAAAATCACTAGAATGCTAAAGGGAATATTTTGAAGTAAATTAATATTTCATTCTTTGTTAATTTTTGTCTAGGAAGATAGATAGAGAGTTTTAGCCTTAGATGAAATGGTTATTATTGTTTAGCGAAGGGGAACCATTTTGTAGCCAGAGTTTTTGTATAATGATTTTAGCTGGAGAAGTTGGTTTGTTAGTAGCGAGGGAAAGTTTGTTGTTAGCGGGGAAGATGGGTGTCACGTATGTGTGTTTACGTTGAGTTGTTTCCTCGCTTAGTGTTGTTAGTCTCCTCGCTAAGTTTGTAAGAAATAAAAGGAGGATGATGAAGAAGTAAGATGGTGAGAGTCGAAAGGTGTTTTTATGAATAGGTTTTTATTTGCAGCATGGAATATTGGGTTTGCTTTTGGTGCTGCAAGACTCGTGAAGGGTTGTGAGTATTGAGATGAAATTGAGTTATGAGAAGTTGAGATGGCAGCGTGTGTCGTTGGACTTGTGAGGGATTGTGTTTTTGTATTTTTGACGAAAGACATTGTTGCAGTTGTAGGAATTGAACTTTGGATGTCACCGTGAGATTTATGTCTGGTATTTGGGGAGAGTAGGTGTCATCTCCATGCGTGTCAAGAGCAGGATTACGCTCAGATCGACATAGCCAATTTTGGGGTGACATAAAGTTGTGCCTGTGCGAGGCATGTTGAATGCATCTAATTTATATTCAACTGGGATTCCTTATAAGGAATCCATAAATTAGATGGGTTCCCTCGTGTATCCATGTTGCTGCTGCTGCTATTTTAGAGCCGCTGTGAGATGTCTGCACTGGGCGGTGTTGACCAGCTAAAAAGCATCGCTATTGAAGAACGGCCAGTGTGACGTCTGCACTGATCGGCGTTCTCCAGCCAAAGAGGGTGTGTTTGGCAGCTTATCCGATTTGCTAGCCGGAAATGAAGGTCTGGGCTGAATAGGATAAGTCATCCTGATTGGTTAAAATTAAGTGGCGAATTAAATTTGCGCGCCAAACCAAAATACGAAATTTTCCCCTTCTCTACAGAGTATTACTCTAAGCCGTTGGCTGTACACCAATATCAACAACACACATCACTCCTGTTGCTATATGGCTTGTTTTTTTTTTCTCTTTCTCTTAATACCTGGTAGTATTTAACCCCAGAAAAGAAGAATAGTGAAATACTTTTTTAGTTAAGAAATAAAAAATAATAATCTGTTAAAATTCTATGGATAAAGAAGAAAAGAAAGTGCCAGTCAGTCAGGCAGGAAGTTCAATGAACAGGGAGAGAAGGAGAAACAATGGTGGTAGAGAAAAGGCAACGGGAAAGGGGCCAGTGAAGCAGAGACCTAAGTGAACAGGAAGGGGAAAAAGAAAGAGAGAGAAACAAGGATCAGTAGAGGAAAGGCAACAGGAAGGGATCAAGGAAACAGAGAGCCAAGTGGACAGTGGGAGAGAGAAAGAGAGAAGCAAGCAGTCAGTAGAATAAAAGGCAAAAGGAGAGGGAAAAGACAGAGATGATGTGACAAGAATTCCTAGAAATTGATATCTTTTATGTTGTTGTTTCATTGGTTTTATTTTTTTATATATTGACAGTTCTTTTATCTAATGTTTGGATTGTTTTTTTTTTGTTTTTTTTTAAATTTCTTGTTTTACTTTGTTTTTGTTTAACTTTTGGAATTGTAACTCCCTTGTCATTTGCTTTGTTTTGTTTGTGTCTTCATGGATTTTCTTTAAAAAAAAAAAAAATTACAATTGACATACTATTCTCTCTCATTCTTCTCATGGCCCCTGATGGGCGGCTGCACCACCCCACTCGCTTCGTCCTTGGGCATCGCAATTGATGTGTTGGAAGGCTGGAAGCCCATGAAATGATGTTGTTAAAGGAGGAAGAAATGTATATGCTTGAAGAAACGGTCAATGCTGGGTTAGGAGCTCGATCCCTGAGCGCAGACATGGGTTCCGGTTCCCCATCCCACCAGTTGGTCGTGGTGGGCCGATCTGGGAGACAGTGTCAATTGTTTTTTATATATATGTATATAGTATTCTTTTGAAAATCTATGGAGATCGGTAGCAAGATGCTGGAGATGGGCGAAAAGTGTTCATGGGATTAACTGTTATCAAGTTGGGATGAGGGACTGGCGGTCACATATGCAGAGAACCCCTAAGATGGTATCTCCTGGTGCAACACATAAACAACTGCTGATATTTCTGATGTTCATAATTACAGGGAGTTGGCAGATGAAGCCATTAAGTCTTTGTGGATAAAGTCTTTCTGGATTGATTGTTGGAAAAGTGGATAAAATATGGAAGGTGGTTTTGGATTGATTGTTGGAAAAGAACACAAAATAAGGGAAGGTGGTTCAAAGTCCTTCCAGGTTGAAATGAGGATAGATAACAAGAGGTGTTTAAAAGTCTTCTGGGATGAAATGTAGAGATGAAGTGATGAGGGACAGATGTGCTAAGGCCCCTGAAGGTGTTAAGTCCTGATGTAGCATTTGGCTCACTGCAGAGACCATAATGCTCCTAAAGTGCAAGAAGAGATGTGGAAGGCAACTTGGGAGGGGTTAAAAGCTCCCCCTATGATTTGAGGAGTGGAGGAATATGCCATCCCAGCACATTGCTGTTTGTTTTGTTGTAATTGTGTAGAGCAACCTCCCCTGCATGTGCTTTTGTTGAATAATGTAACACATTGCATATTAACAGTTATGTCTGTGTTTTATCTTTTTATTGTGATGTAATTTATTTGGGAATAAATGACAAGGGTAAGGAAGGGAGGAGTGTGACATGATAATGAGCATTCATGTGTGTGTGTGTGTGTATATATATATGTGGATGTGTATGTGTGAGCCTCTGTGTGTGTTCGTGGATGGGTGGCCAAGGAGGGAATCTTATCTCCAGGATTTTTGAAGTGGCGCTGGATTGTCCAGAAGACCTTTCTTTGTCTACTTTGGTGTGAAGACCACACAAAGAGCTGTGCCCATGAAAACCTGCGAGATCTGAAGAGAAGGATGAAGAGAATTAGTCAGTTAGGGGTGAGACCCCGAAGAAGTCAGTCCAGAGTAGAGAAGCAGTTAGTCTGAAGCGGAGGGTGAGACATAGCAGAAGTCAGGAGTGAGACTCCAAAGTGGTTAGTTGGGAGTGAGTTTCCAGAGCATGAGTCAAGACAGAGCAGTGAAGACAATGACTAGATGAGTCAGCATTTTTGTTAGCTGTGTAGGACTTTTGCATGATGGCTATGAACATAAATACATACTAGAATGCTTACAAGTGCCAGACTTCACCTCCTGAGTTTTGCAGTTCTAAATCAATGTTTGGCTGTTTCTTCCTTCCATCCTCTGTATGTTGTTTGGTTTTCATTTTTATTTTTGTTTTTGTCTTCTTTTTTTTGTACAACCTGTGAAATGCCCATACAGCCGAGTGTGAAATTTAACAACAGAGTCCACACCACTAGACAAACAGCAAAACAACAAAAAAAATCCTGCCGTTTGTGGGTTGTTTCATAATGAGACTAACTTCAACAGCACAATCCTTTTTTTCTCTAAGTGCTATTCCTTGCTGTCATAGAAATAATTATTTTTTATGACAAAAAAGAACTAAGATTAAAAAGATAAACAACAATATTAGGTAAAATAATGATCACTTTTTAAATTTATTATTATGATTCTTATTATCATAAAAAAACAAGAAATTTGATACCTAGTGGATTGCAAATCAGAGGAAGAATTGAGACTATGCATTGTTAATAGTGGCTAAAATACTCAGAAATGTCCAAGAGACCTGAGTAGAATTGTTGTCATTCAGAGTTTAGTGAAAGTCTACCAGCTAATGTTAGTGTGAAAAACTTGCAAAAAGTGAAATAATAATAACAAACAGGCTCTACTGAAAGACCACCAGTTAAAACTGGTGTGAAAAACTTACAAGTAGTGATATAATAACAGACAATGCTTTATGTAAAAAATTTAATTGGCTAAAATCTCTTAGACTTTATTCCAGCAAGAAGAATGCTTTTTGGATGCTATCAAAGACAAAAAGAATAAGCTATATATATATATATATATATATATATATATATATATATATATATATATCTCTGAAGCATTCCATATCAAATGAATTGATGATGCTGAATCAGCAGTCAACACTAATCAGTGGTTGGCTTGATTATAATCTAGACCTCAGATATCTAAAAAAAAATCTGATGAAAAATAAGATGATAATGCAGTTAATTGAAGATGATTATCTGCCTTCTTTCCCTTTGGCAAAAATACTTCTATTTAGTTTAAGCTAAATGGGTTTTTTAACATTATTTCAATGATGTTCATCATCAGCAGTACAAGTAACATAACTAAGATTTTCTGCATTCTTGTTAGAAAATGTTCATGGCCACCAACATGGACTTCAAAATTACAGCTGTTAGTATAGAAGGATCAAATTACTTCCAATGAATTTTCCCTAAAATTATTATTCTTGTCCACCAGCTATTATTATTTTAACTATTACAAAATTCATATTGTTTTTTTGTTTCTTTTTTAAAGAAAAGGCTATGAAATACTACAACAAAGCATAAAATATGTTGCTGTATGAGTGAAATAAAAGTTATTTTTTCATGCCCCAAATAAGAAAATATAAGAAAGACAGCTAATCTTAAACTGATCCTCCAGATGATATTAATAGAACAATAAAAAGGAGGGGATCCACTGAGACAAAGAAAAATAACGTATCAAATACTCAGTAAAATTAGGAAGGAAGAAAGGTTATTTTTCCATGAATGTATAGAAACTATTGGGAGCCACATTGAAGAATGAAGTTATTGATTGAAATGAAAATTCAATTCAGTCTGTTTAACATCATACATTAAGGTTGCTGCCAAACTCCTTCAAACAATCTTTGAAATTTTTCTTTTTTTCTCAAAGTTGTTAAGAGAAAAGATCCTAATGATCAACTCCCCAGATAACTGACAGCAGAGAGAGAAAGAAAAAGTGGAAGGAAGGAGGGAAAAAATGGAGTAAGGAACTGGAGAAAGCCCAGGAGAGAGAGAGAGAGAGAGAGAGAGAGGAAGAGAAAAGGAGTGAAAGAAGGAAAGAAAGAGAGAAGTGAAAGAGAAATAGTAGGAAAGGATAAAAAAAATGTCTGTCAGATTTAAGTCTGGCCACCAGTTTCATTCCATCACTTTAGAATGTTAAATACATTTTATTCTGCATAGAAGAAATATGCACTCATAATGTGCAACAACAAAAACATACAGGTTACCAAGTATTTCTATTTTTATATATTGGATTAAATTATATTTTAAAATATTATTGGAAATTTATTGCATTTCAGGATGGTACATTGCAAGTCCCTTTTTTCTTTTCTTTTTATTATGCTTGTTCACACTCTTTCTTTAGGCTGAATGCCTTTTAATCTCTGGCATAAAGCCCTTGCTTTGTACCCTGGTGTGAAAATATGCTGAAGGAAAAGGTTCCAGTGGCTGACTCCATATATGGGTCGACCATGTGGAACTAGTCACTTCTGCTTCCTCTTTTTCTTCTCAGCAGGCAGAGAGAGCAGCCTGCTTACTATAAAGGCTCCAGACCTTGAATCCAGCAAGTAGCTTAAGTGGATAAACTTTTGGACTTCAAATTCAACTTTGAAAAGTTGAACTCACTTTTTTGCACTAATCTCAGCATATGCGACATATGCCTGGGAAAAATTATGTTCTAAAGCATAATCTGAAGAAAAAAGGTATTTCTAACACACAGCCCTTTATACCTGTTTTCCAGCCAAGGTTTCACTAGAAAAACAGAAGAATCTTATGAACCAACTGAAGGCAGTCTGAAAGAAGACATTAATACCTACTTTACAGGCTACAAAGATAATTATAGAAATTTGACAAAGGCTTGAAGCTTTTACACAAACAAGAATGACTCAGGAAACTCAGCATGTGGACTGTGTACATTTGCTTCTGCCTTTAAGAAAAGAAATTAAGTTTCTAGTGAGAGAATCTTGACAAAGGCTTGAAGCCTTTATTTGGACAAGTTGAACCTTGTCCTTAACTTTGCATTGTTCTAACTTTCTTGTGGGTTGTTTGTAAAAAACCCATGTTTGAGTAAGTGTTTATTTTTCTTTCTTTCCTTATTGTACAAACTTTTTTGTGGGTTATTTTGTTTGTAGAAACCCATTTTCTTGTATTGTTCTAACTTGTTACTAGGCACCTAGAATTTGAATATTGTGATGCCTGCATATAGGAGAACATATGCAACTTTGTAAACTCTTTTATGTTGTAACCAAACAAGACCATTTGTGTTTCCATCTTGTTTTTCCTTCTCACCATTTTCTTTTAGACACGGGCTAAGATCAAATTTATCTACAAGAGGATAAATTTGCAACAATATGCAGAAAAAAAATGAATTTCACTTAATTTGAAAAAAAAATTAAACATAAAAATCAGCACTTTTAAAACATTTAACTTAGCATTAAAAAATTATAAAATAAAAAGCACTAAATTAGTTTTAAATAATAGTTGGTTTGTTTGGTTTGTTGGCATATCAACCAAATCCATTTTATATAAAAAATCAGTTCTATTTAAAACAATTCAGTTTAGCATGAGTACACAGTTCAATCATCAAAAACATTTCTATTTCAAACTATTCAAGCAGTTATATATAACAATTCAGTTTAGTGTAAGTACAGTTTCAATGTCAAAAACAGTCCAATTTCAAATAATTCAGTTTAGCATAAGCACACAATTTAAATGTAAGTACAGTTTGATTGTGAAAAACATTTCTATTTCAAGCTATTCAGTTTAGTCAAGCAGTCCTAATTCAGCTAATTCAGTTTACTATAAGTACAGATTTTGTTTACACACAGTTACATGTCAAAACAGTTCCATGTCAAACAATTCAGTTGAGTGTAAATACAATTTCAATGTCAAAAAACAGTTCTATTTCAAATAATTCAGTTTAGCATGCACGCAGTTTAAATGTAAGTACGGTTTAATTGTCAAAAACATTTCTATTTCAAGCTATTCAGTTTAATCAAACAACTCAGTTTAGCATAAGTATACCGTTACTTCTATTTAACCCATTGATAGGGCCCTATCAGGTGCTACCACACTGGGCCAGAATGGACCTGGGAGCAATGGCAGTGAAGGGGTGCTCTGTATTCCCCAAGGCTCCAGCATCACTGGGACCTCACCATCAGACTGTTTAGTGTTATATCCAGGACACTCATTGGGGGGTCATCTTACCCCTCTGCAGAGGTGCAGTCAGTGTATTCTACAGCCCCAACTGACTGGGCAATACACAGAGTTAATGTCAAAACAGTTTTATTTCAGATAATTCAGTTTAGCATGAGTACACATTTTAGATGTCAAAACAGTTCAATTTTGAGCAATTCAGTGTAGCATTAGTATGCAGTTTTAATATCAAAACAGTTCTATTTTAAACAATTCAGTTCAGCATAAATACGCAGTTTAAATGCATAAAAACAGTAAACGCCAACCACCGTTTAGTTCTATTTAACCCATAGATAGGACCCTTATCAGGTGCTACCATTCCAGGCCAGAGTAGACCTGGGAGCGATGGCAATAAAGGGGTACTCCACATTCCCCAAAGCTCCAGCATAGCTGGAACCTCACCATTAGATTGTTTAGTGTCATATCTAGGACACTCGGGGGGAGGGGTCTTACCTCTCTGCAGAGAAGCAGTCAGTGTATTCTATAGCCCCAGCCGACTGGGCAATTTAGATAATAGAATTTTTCCAAAATGGTTTATTGTAATAATTTTAAAGAAAAAGGGAAAAAAAATTAAAGACAGTGGACATCAAACAAATAACAAAAGATTCTGGAGTGTGTCAATTTTTTCATTTTAAAACTTCCACTCTTAGAATGAACACCAGAAGTAACAAATTTAGGAAAAATGAATAAAGAAAATAACATAATACAATAAGGAAGAAAAAATAGAAAATAAAAAGAACAGAGTGATAAAAAGGAACAGTGTTCTTGGTAAGACTGAATATTGAGTGAGGATTTACTGAGAATTGATTGAGGATTGACTTTGAAGTAAGCTGCTACTTCAATGGATATGGTCAATTTAAAAAGTTGTCTCATTGGTCATTCACAACATAAACTTGACTTGAATTTGAGCTCTCTTGAGTTGATTGCAAAGGATACATAACTATTTCAAATTTCCACTGAGTAACAACCTTAATCTGATTTAAACAGAGGCAGTATTTACAAGTAAAACTAAATAGAATATGCAAAGAAAAATGGTAATAGAACTGCAGCTAGACATTTAGGGAAGCCTTTATGGCATAAAAATTCAAATATTTGATTAAAAAAAATCATTTGCTTGAATTTGAATATTAGTTTTTTTATACCCTAAAATTTCCATCTCAGAATAAAGGTGTCCTTGCTGAATGTCATTTTTTAATCATCCAAATTCTCAATATAATAGAGATAACTACTAAAAGTTCATTAGATTCCTTTACTCATTCATAAATAGATACATCAATCATCATGGATTGAAGTTACAATGGGAATCTTATAGGACTGTCAAGTTGTCATTGAGTAAATTGATAATGTGATGACTTTTTTATTGGGTTAAATTTACCTTGTGGACAAAAATACTTTCAGATTTAAATATATATATATATTTTAACAAATATGGATAGTACAATGAAAGAAAAATGTCCTCAGGGTGTCTGTAGCGAGGAGGGAGAATATATCACCCATCATACCGATCTGGATATGTACCCGGCTACGACATGTGATTGCGGCAGAAAATTCAACAGCTTGCGAGGGTCACAAATCCGCAAGGCGCGCTGGTGCGAACAACGTAATTCTCCTACCGGAGAATGCAAATCGAATGATGAACTTATGAATCAGGATTACCCCCACAGTATTCACGAGCCCATTGCTGAACGCCAGCGTCCTGGAGACATTCCTAGCAAGCCAAGAATTTAGTGGCCCATGGGTAATCAGAGACCTACCTGGATAAATTTAGACCAGGAGCTTTCTTTTTACTCACCACCCATCTTGAGGGCCCCATTGATCAACAAATAACATCTTTCAGCAGAATTATATATGATGAGTGCTTTTGTGCAGTAACACAAAAAAAAAAGATAAAACTGAAGGAAAACAAACCGAATAGATGACGTATATAGAAGGGATTTCAACATAAATGCAATGCACGTGGAACCACCATTCCCGTGTGATTACGCAAAATCAAAAAATGGTTGCTATGACATCAACGGCCGAAAGTAAACACATTTTTAAATCAGAAACTGCACTAAAATGAAGATGAACGAACATCCAATGTAATTTCTGCTTTAGTTGATCTGGCGTATATATAGATATATATTTTTTTAAATACCCTGTCCGGTGGCAAAAGCTGCTTAGTAGCGCCAGGAGTGGCAGTACCGCCTTGAGCTACCGAAACTGTGTTATCACCCTGGTTGGCGGCTGATGAGGATAGGGTATCGCACGTGCTTTCACATGTTGTATGATGAAAAAATATATATATATATATATATATATATATATATAACCCTCAAGAGTTGATTGAATGCCATAAAACAACCAACCAACAAACCAACCAAAAATCTCACTACGATGAGCATTTTTACTAGCTATGGTTATATACGCACTTATTTTAGTAATATGTAGATATTGTATATATCTATCTCCAAACTGTATTTAAAACAAGAAGAATTTAGATATTAATTTAATAAATGTAACTTAGTCATGGCACAAGGTTACAAATACAGAGTCCCCAATAAAGATCAAATGTACTAATCAATACATCAATTACTATCTTTTGGTTAACAAAATAGATTATTAAAAACCATAGCAGATCATGATTCTTGATTAATTCTTTTAATTTCTCAATAATTAAACTGTCATTATTTATTAATATTTCAAGCATGGACAAAAGCAGAAAACAAAAAGAATTTGAAACATTTTGAAAATTATCAAAAATTTGATGAGAATTTTGAAAATCTATATAAAAAAAAAACAGTATTATATTTGTCATTGCAATAAGTTTTATATAATTTAATAATACTGAAAAGAAAATGACAAATAACCAGTGTTGGTGGGTGTTAATCAGAATATAGGTAACTATAAGTTCACTTGTCTAATACACTAAATTTTATTTCAAAAAGAGTTTAATGAATTCAATATGAAGATGCAAGAAAAATAATCATTTTTATTTTACAAAAAAATAAAGGAATAATGATACAATCTGTTCTAGTGGGTATGTCAGGGAATGAGGAAAGGCACTGTTGACTCAGTTTCATATCAGAAGATCATATTGTTTCCTGGCTCAGTAACACATTATTTTTGGCACAGTACTGGTACAACTGCTCAACAGAAACAAAACAGAAAAAAAATAAAAGTAAAACCATCTAATGAAATTCACATGACATTTGTATAACACTTTATATAATGTAACTTTTCAGAAGGGCAACAACTTTAGTTAAAAGAAACAAAAACACAAGGTTTATCAACCATATGCACCTAATGAACTTTTGTGGGTTTTTTTTGTTGGTATTCTTTTTTAAGATTTTAAGAAAATACAATAAATACAAAAACAAATAAATATTGAAATGGGATTCATCTGGTTTAGTATGTGTTATATGAAAATTAATATTTGGTTCAGATTTTGTCAATTTTGAATTCATATACTAAGAATTTGCATCTGGTTTCTCATAGCTTACCTAGTTTAATGGCATATCAACCTTCATGGGCTATTTAAAGCCAAAGTCACTCTTGTAAAACAGTAAAAGTACTAACCTATAGCTACGAGAATAAGGGGGTTCATACCTTTCACAAGGGTCTTAATCTGAAACTGAATGTAATAGTGTGCGTGGAGTTTGAATTAACCGTCCAGTTTGTTAGCCACTGTGCCATGGGGATTCCCTTAGCAATCTTGTCTCACTGATGAATAACTTCATTGTTAGGGCAACATGTAGTAAGATTTGTTTGCATTATATATATATATATATATATATATATATATATATATATTATACAACAGTATATGGTTGTCACTATCTCACTTGGTGAGTATGTGGCAGACCAAATGTGGTATAATTTGGAGAGTGCTCAATATCTGTGATAGAGCTATTATATAATATATTGATAAATTAATATATATTAGTTTTTATATATATTTAATAGCATGGATGCTTATCTGCAAGCACTAGTTTCATGCCATCTTTATATGATAATCATCAGGCAGAAAAAGAGAGATTTTGGAGAAATAAAAAAAAATCAAAAAGATATAATCAAAAGAATTTTTCGGTTAGAATTGTGTTTAAGTCTTTGTGTGTATGTGTGTGTGTGTATATTTGTGTATTGTTGTGTGTATATGTTAGACAACCTCAAATTTGCTATGTGCCACATGGCAAATTTGAGGTTGTTTCATGAATATATATGTAGCGATATGTAGCAAAAGATGACGGAAGTTGAGCGACTGTTGGGGATTTGACTAAATAAAATTCTTTATTGTGCATAGTGATGATTTTAGCTAAGGGACAAAGTTATCATTATCACTGCATTATGAAGAAAATTAATTTTTGATTTAACATGTAAGTATAATAGACGAAAATGGATGCTGGATCTAAAACGTAAGAATAATAGGTGAGGTGGAAATATCATGGTGTTATGAGATATGGTATATTGTTATATACTATGATGTATTATGCAATACTAGCATTCATATGTTGGTTATATGTTCTGTGTTAAATTGCAATATGGGCATTATGATAATTTGTATTGGTTGACTATGCTGTGTTAATGTTATTGTAATCTATGATGGTGTGATATGTAGCGCACTGATAATATCGAAGTATATTACAATATTATATATGCATATAATACAATACACCATACCATACTATACACTTCTACTATATTGTAAATAATATACTGATGTTGATATGTTGTTTAATGTTACAGTGTATTGGACTGTTGTATGATGTCCTTTGTATATAGTGCAATCTACCTTGTTGGGCATGTTATAACTATATGTTAAATTGATGTACATAATGAATATGGTAAATATACAATATCAAGAGTTACTTCTAACAATCATAAAATTTTGTTGAACATATCAACAGGAAGTGAGGGTGTTTGGAGATAGATGTATAGGTTCAATGGAGGAAAATGGTTTAAGTAAATAAGTTTTAAATTTCTTTTTTTGGAAATGCTAAGCAAAATAAATCAAAGGAGAATTTTAAAATGGACTTCTCTATATTGACTTCCTTTTCCAAAAAAAGAAAACAAATAAAGAGAATTAAGAATAACTGTAGGAAAATATTATTCATTGATTTAACTTAACTACAATACATAAGACTAAGTCACAGGTCTTAATTTCTTTATGTTTATTGTGATTTTTTTTAAACATTCACAGTCACCCTAAGCAAAGCAAGATAACTACTACAGACAAAAGATCACAAAATGAGAAATGAAAAGTAAAGATGTAACAAAAGTGTCTTAAAAAAGGGACAACAGAACAGAAATCCAGAAACCTGGATTTTGTAATTGGAAGGAAACATGATAGATTTTGTTCCGATGCTCTAGAAAAGTTGTTGGAATGGAACATGTGTCTGGTATAGAAAAGATTTTGAAAGAACAAATACTGCTTGCAGTAAAATAAAGTTGTACCGGGAACTTTGAATAAATGGAAATGATGACTGCAGCTCATCTGAATATATTCCTTAAAAGTATCAATAGAAAAAATACAAATTGACTAAATTCTAGTAATGGGAAATTTGCTGAAGTCACAAGAAGTGATCCTCTACTTTAAGGCTACACAACTGGTTCTTCACCCTATCCAAAGTAAACAAGATCGTAAAAGACAAAATCATTTTAAAATATTATACTGTTTCTCAAGAATACTGTCACAACTAACTCACCAATAATGGACAAGCCAAAGTTATGCCAACACCTGGTATTCATGCAAGAGAGGTCTGAACAAAAATTACCAGCTCAGTTCTTGAAAGCCTCCCATCCAAGCAGTACTTGCCAATATGGGATAGGGGCTGGGTTCATTGCCCAATGACTGAACCACTTTTGAAGAGAGGTGCTGAAAGAACGTGAGCAATTTTTTCACTACCACCTCTTTGAGGCTTGCTTCCTGTGGAGCACCCCCTCTTCTAAACTGACCTTATGTCACATTCTGAGCTCACTGCCAGAGTGAACAAGCTTTGATTTATCCCAACAATTGATGTGAATAACAATGGATAGGTTTAATTTCATCTGTAGACTTAAGCAGAATTTTCTGTTTAATGCAACTTTTTCCATTTCTTTTTTCCTTGCCCCACTCCATAACAGTCTTAGTTCTCCTTTAAGTGCTTGCCTTATTGCTTTTTGTGTTTCAGTTAAGTACTCCGATTTTCAGGAAAAATAAGAAGCAATGATGAATCATTGTCACAGATGGACCATTTTATTTGAATATGCTGATTTTGTCATGAAATAAAATGATGCTTAAAGACACAATGACAGAGCAGCATGAAGTTTTTGATATTCTAAAAGTGAAAACTAATTACAAAATTACTTAAATATTACCATCATGTTTTGATAGCAGAAATAAATTAGTAAACATATCGTTATCAATTTTGTCTGTAGTACAAACCGAATTTTTTCACTCAAATCAAAATTTTTCAAAACAAACAAAACATCATTATTTTGCCTACAACCATTAACCGTTTTATACTAACCTTGCTACATTTAATATGGTAAATGTATTTAAATTGTACAAAATTAGATACCCTTTTCTCAAGTAATGTGTTGAAAAAAAAAAAAAGGCGTGAGACTGTATGAGAACAGCAGTCAATTGGTGTTCTCACTCTTCTATTTGTATCTTTATACAGATAATTAGTTGTAAATTGACTTTGTACATGAAAATAAGCAGACAACATTTACTGAATACAACTTATCTGTTGAACATTATTACCAGAATTAGCTTTTGAAATGTTTCACTCAAAGCCTAAAATCTTGAATAAAAAGGTAAAAAAAAAAAATGTTCTTAGAAATATCCTTTTTTTTTAACTGTTTGTGCGATGTATAAGAAAAGAAGAAAACATTCTTTTTTCCAGGAAAACAAATAGTGAAGAAAAAAAGAGGTTATAGATATAGCAACTAGATCAACCCATTTCAATAGTGCAATATACACAAATGTAACTACACAAATAGACAAGTACTCAGACTATGTACCACAGCATCTTTACTAAGCAAAGAAAACAATATAGTGATGAAATTCATACCTATGAACCAATGCCCCAACCTTCTTGTCAAAAGATCCTAGAATATTTGACTGTGTCTCACGACATACTATAGTCAAGGCCTGCTTATCGCACAACTGAGAGTCAGAATTAGAGGTTTGTCGAAAAATGTTTGATTTTCAGAAATTTGGAAGAAAATTGTTAACTATTTTTGAAAACATTTAGAATAAAATTTTAACCTGAAGATAATAGAATGTGCTGAACGTTAAATAAACAAAACAAAGAGATAGTTAAGATTTCTGGTGATCCACATAATATTGAAACAGAAACATTCATACTATTTACTGGTCTCACCAAACTCTTTATAAAATCTATCCTCAGTGACTGAATGAAGAGTGCAAATTTTTTATTAAAGTTACCAGGTTCAACAAACAGTACCTGAAGAAGGCTGGAGGGTATCAGCCAAAATGTGCATATAACAATTATCTCATAAATAATGACAAATAAAACAAAATTATTCCAGGAAAGTTTTAAAACCTTTAAATCTGGTTCCTTGCCTGATCTGGGTGTGTAATGTTTGCAAAGTTTTTTCAAAACTATGTTTGCAAAAATATGAGCATGCTTTCTTACAATACTGAAAAATGAATCTCAGAAATAAACAAATAAAAATGTTACTTAATGATTTATAACACACCTTTTCCTTCATTGTATGGAAAAGGATGAAACAAAAAATAATCATTGGCAAGTGTGGTAAGAAGGAACCTTTAGTTTTCCGTGGTCAATTGAATTGATAAATTTTCCATTCTTTCATGATAAAAATTGGTTTCATATTAACTGGGTTAATTATCATTTCTTGTAATATATGCAGCTATGTACACAAGAGCTATTTTCATTTCATCAGAAATTTCTGAATCTTCCTCACAAAGTATATAATCTCAAGATGTACATTGTTGACCTGACTTGACATCAAAAGCATCAACATTTTGAAGGTAAAGATGTCCGCTTAATATGCAGCTTTTGGACATTTAGAAAATAGGTGCCATGTAATCATTGAAGTTTACTAAATTCTTTTTCTAATGGATCAGTTCTAAATTGCCCAAGAAGCACATATTTATGGCTTGTAGCTAAAAGGTATCAAAATAGACTAACAGTTCCATTGCAAATATGGTGTATGGTAGCAGCAGTGTGTATGGATAATTGTTTCATACAATTATTTTGACTGCCAGCCATATTAAGAGCCATTTGATCAAACTCAATGTTAAAGTCAAGTTGGCAGTCATTTGGAGGTCTGATTTCAGCTTATAGAGGGTCATTGTGTAGGTTATCAACTTAACATTTAAAATTTTGTCAAGACCTTGTTTATGAAGATGACAGTATCATTCTTATCCACACTTATTCCAAACTGAGTGAGAAGTGTTCGTTTTTTTCTGAAAACATTCAGTTGTCTTTCTATGGGATTTGGAGCAATGGAAATATCATTTAAATCTAAAAAGTCTAAAACAGAAACCAGAATAGAAAGAGGAGAAATGAAAGAAGCATTAAGGAGAAAATAGAGTAAAAAGAGGAGAAATGAAGGAAGTGTAAAAGAGAAACTAGAATAAAAAGTGTAAAAGAGAAACTAGAATAGAAAGAGGAAAAATGATGGAAGTGTAAAGATAGAATAGAAAGAGAAGAAATGAAGGAAGGGTAAATATATCAAGGAAGAGATAATCAGTAACAAATCTTTCTAAGGTCAGAACAATGGGGCTACACAGTTGTAAATGAAATCACTCACAATAGTTCACTTAATTTAACTCACAAGCCATAAGTCCATGAGACACATCCTAAAAAACTATGCATAGCATAAATTGGATATAAAGTTGCAAATATTGGGCACAAAGTGAGGATCGGTCTCACTACTCAGTATTGTTTAGTTTTCAAGACTAACTTTCTAACCATTACACTACAATATGATGCCTCAAGTCAAAAGGAAAATAAAATAGAAAAAGATGATATTAATAAATAAGAATAAGAGATAGATAAAACTGTAAATGAATGACACTGGACAATTTACAAAGATCAGATAATTCATGGATCACATAAATACTTCAATGAAATGTTACAAGTAGATCAAAAGGTCAAGGAGTGATGTATTCATTACAAAAGATATTAAGGCAAAACAAGATATTATCAAGGTAGATTTACAAGATTTTTATATAATACTGGAATTGACATATCTAATGTAAAAAGAATATAAGAAAAAGTTATCTATTAAATGATTCTTCTCAACAGAACAAAAGTTTGAGGAATTCTTTGAAAGCTTTTCTTTCAGAATCTAAACTTTAAATGAAAATTGACATATTGTAATTTGAGAACAGTTATTCTAAACCAGTCATGTACAAATTTTTCTTGCTTTTTACTCTATTTACTCCTTAATGCTTCTTCTTTACAAAACTTCTTTTGTGGACTTTTTATGTAAAGTTAAAAATCATATTAACAAAAAAGAAAAAAATCTATATATTTTAGCTTATAAAAATGATTTAAACTACAGAACATTATTTGTTTTTTGAATTTTTGAGACAAAGCTTGATGATTTTTATCGTTCAGGGTTTTCAGACTATTGTCTTCATCTTTATTGTTATATTCACAATGTTTTGGCCGATATGTCCTCCAGCCTTCTTCAATTGTTTGTAGAACTCAGGAGCCTACACAGAACTTCAAACCACGTCCTTTATTTAATCCATGGGGGTTGCTTGTTCTGATTCCATTAACCATAACTGGGTATAAGTGCTAAGTATTTCTGTATTGTTATTTGTCTGTTACACTGTGTCTTGCTAGACAGTTCAGAGTGAATTTTTGGGACTTCTCAACTTAATGTTCTCACATCACTATGATTACTACTACTATGTATGATTTTTTACCTGAGCTCATATTCCAATCTTTTTTTTTATCTAACCTTTTTGATTATTGGTTCCCATATTGTATTCATCTCTATACTTGGTCTACTCAACAGGTCACTGTAGCCCAATATGTGCTGATTCCTTAAGGTGTCTAATTCTCCAGTGTTCATCTCTATCAATTATTTTAACTTCATCCCATAAGGGCAGATGGTTTTACTTTTCTTTCCATATGTAGTCTGCCATACATGACTTTTCAATTTCACCTTGTACTACTGCTTTCCAATGTTCTTCTAACCTTATTTTTAGTGGGTGGCATGTCTTGCCTTTGTATACTTTACCACAACTGCAATAGATGGAGAACACACAGATGTGGTTCAAAGTTCTGAGCAGGCTCCCAAGTTCGACAAATACCTGAAGAAGGCTGGAGGACATATTGGCCGAAACATTGTGAATATAACAATAAAGATGAAGACAATAGTCCAAAAACCCTGAACAATAAAAATCAGAACATTATTAGTTATTACTTTTTATTCAGTAAATTAAGGACAGTTATCAATGAGAAACATAGACTTCATGTTTCTTCATGATATTTTCTGTTAGGAAGTGCATTGAATGCCAATTGTTTCTTCTTCAACACACAGAAGTTTGTCTGTCTCTCTTTCTTTCATTTAATATGAGTAAGAGAAGAAAATCTCAGTAAAAGAAACTCTTTGTTGAGGTGGGGGTTAAGAATCAAGCCCAACGTTTACCGGCAGATTAATTTTTCTTTTCTTCACTTCAACTATCCGTCTCTCTCTGTCTCACTACTTGGACAAACTGACTCCTTCCTAATCTGCCGAAGTTTTTTCCATTTATTCAGGCCAAAGCCTACCCATCCAGGCATTTAGTGACATAATGCCAGAACCAATCAAAAGAGGAGGTGGAAAAGAATGGACATTCCCTTCCTCAGCTGTAAGTCGTCTGTTTCTGGTTCAGTACTGAGTCTCTCTCTAACAGATGACACACAGCGTGACCTTTATTCTTTTTCATCATGGGCTAGCATGATGGCTGCTACACTCCTGCCCAATCTCTTGATTACACATAATGCAGGGCAGGGGTGGCCTTTTGGTCTGCGTTCTCCTTTGAAGCAGGACGTGCACCACAGTCTCTGCCTCTGAATCATCCAACAAACTTGTGGTTAGATTTTTGCAGAGATCACTGGCACAATCTATTAATAGCTTGTTGCCAGACAACTCATCACTTTCATCAGTCGCTGAATGGCCCATTTCCAAAGCAGGGCAGAGATCGCGTATGTGACACGGGATTCCATCGACCAAGACATATTGCTGACTGATCACACCAGTTACTTATCCAAACTTCAATCTGGTGGTACATTGACTGCCTGGGGATTTCATCCAGACAGGATCCCCTACAGTATATGGTCTGCAAACTTCCTCATCTTCAGGTGACTGCACAATGTCAATTCCCTTTGCCTGAACCCGGTACGTGTAGATGCTATTAGCTGGTGTTGTTACTGGGGACACACCGTCCTTCAACGTAACATTGTACCAGTACGTTGCCTCCGCAATGGTCCTTTGCTTCCTAGTAGCAATCCTCTTGATGTTGAGGTGACTTCTTTCTATGATACTGTTAACTGATGGTACATACGCGCATCGTAACCATAGTTGGACCTCCTCATTCATGCAGAAACTGCCTTACTTGCTGGCTGCAGAAGGCAGTGTCGTTGTCAGCCAAAATTTCCTCTGGTACACCTCGTTCGTAAAAGAAAAACGATAGCTGTCGATGAACGCTTGCTGAGTCTTGGCATGCCAGTGGTCGCCAAATTGCAAAACGGGTGGGTCCACAGTTGATGAGGGTAAGAAAGTGGTTGCCACCATAATGGGGGATATCCATTCAAACCCTTTGCCATGCAGCACTTGCTTCTAGTTGTCCTTTTTGCCATCATGATTGTGCTGGGTCAATTGACTGGCACATCTCATAGTTTTTGACAACTTGTTTAATTTCTGACTTGGCCGCTGCTGGGTCAATGCATTTCACAAAATACAGCATCCTCTTGATGCCTGGATGTCTGCTCTGCACATGATTGTCTTTTATCTGCTCTGGCTTATTGTGCCCACTGTGACAGCACAGATTTGTCCACCATGGCAATGTACAATTCGTGTGTCAACTGGTAGGCAAGGTTGCAATACAACATGACCAGTGTTACGCTGACTGTCAGGTTATACTCCAAGACTAGACTCTTTAAGGTTTCTAGCCCCACCTTATCAGCATCCCACTTGCTGCCTTGGTGTGTATTCTTGCTTTTGCAGTCATCATGTTGGACACCCAGTGGTAGACACAAAGAGAGTTGGTGCACAAGTGCAACCTCTTTGCCTGCTACAGTAGTGCTAGGTTGACGCCTTTCACCATGGCGTACAACTCAGCTAGGTTGATGTGCCGGGCATCATTTGTGGGCTGCAAACAACACACATCTTCCACCATTGCCCCGTCATTCTCCAACAGGACTCCCAATGCCAATGAACTAGCATCGACCTATACATTCATTTCTTCCCCATTGACACACCACTCTCCTTGGGCAGGGTCCTTGTGTGTTGCTCTCTCAACACTTTCTCCAATCATTTGGGTGAGGAACGCATCACTCGTTTGATCATCCCATCCTGAGGTTACTGCATTTGCCCTGTGTTTTATTACGCCCACTGCTGTGTGAAGCCAGCCACACACTGACAAGTGCCCCACAAGGTTTCAGCACAGGGAAAAAACAGCCTGCCTTGTGAGAACTTCAGGAATGCCCAGAACCACAACTCCCTGTTTCCATCGCAGGGTGCCCCCCCCCCCCGCCGACGTCTAGGCCTAGTATGTGCGCTCTGTTTTCAAGCCACTCTGGATCCTTGCAATCCAGGCCAAACTATGTCAATTTTGTTCAGATATGCAATGCTGGGCTGACATTTTCATTGATTTAAATGCCATTGAGGTACGCCAACGTTTCATCTTGGGAAAACACAGCACTAACGATGGTCTTCATGATTTGCCACACAACATTCAAACCAAAACTCAGTCTGGTCAGACAGTACCTTTTGCCACAAAACACCACCGTTTGAAACAGCTATAAAGTTTTGTTGACCCGCACCTGCAGATAGGCCTTCCTCAGATCCAGCAATGACACATTTGATCCTTTCTGGCACCACTGGCGCAACTTATTTACACATACATCGACATCGGCAGTGTAAGCCTCAATGTATTGGTTGAGCTCACAGTATTCCATGACTGGTTGTATCTTCAACTTGCTCTGTTGTACAATTGCCATTAAAGGGATCAGACCTCTGGGAGGTCCAAGCTTTTGGTTGGGGTATGGGATCAACCAGCCATCTTTAATCCAAGTGTCAATGCTATTCCGTTGCTTGGTTGGCACCTCATTATCCATCCATTTCCATGAGGCAGTCCGATCAATGCAAAGTGCAGCACATATTATTATTATTATTCACACATTAGAGCTTTTCACATCAGCGTTAGCTGATGGTTTTTCACTGGAGTCTGAGTGACAGCAAGTCTCCTCAAGTCTCCAGGACTCTTCTTAGTATTCTGGCTGTTCTCAATAATGCTGTTGTTTGGATGGTCTCCACTCGTCCGCCAACTTCTAAGTCCTCTAGTCCCTTTAGTAATCCTTTAGTTACTGTTCCAAATGCACCAATTACAATTGGTATAATTGTCACCTGCATGTTCCACAGTTTCTTCACCTAGCAAGGTCGAGATACTTATCCTTCTTTTCACATTCTTTCAGTTTTATTCTGTGGTCAGCTGGGACAGCAAAGTCACTTAGAGAGATTTGTTTAGATTTTTGTTTTGATCTGGATTATTCATCCTAAGTCAGACTATCCAGCTAATGAATGCTTGTGACTTTTCTGAAAGCCATATGTGATAATAAGTTATGGATAATATCTTAAAATGTAGAATATTTGTAAAAATCTGAATTCTGCTCAATTTCCTGTTCATATAAATTGTTCCTTTTTACTTGAAGCAGTCTAGTGTCCATCTGAAGATTTATGCTCAGAAGGCAAGATAGAAGATGAGAGCTACATTATCTAAGACAAACAGCAGAAAATATTCATTTTACACTCAGACTAACCAACAAATGTTAAAAATCCCTTCTTATTACATTTTTATAAGCAGTGTCTATTTTACAATTTTTTTTTGTCAATTAAAAATTCAGACCTAACAGTTACAAACAAATAATTACAATAAAAGATAAATCCACATAAACAAAGGAGATTAACCAATTCTATTTTTTAAATATTATTTTATGAATATTGTCCTATGAAAGATTTAAAGGATTTTTTCAGAGAAACATATTTTTTAAACTTGAGTGAGTGATACTAAAGAAATTTATTGATTTAAACATGTTTATTTATAGCCAGGATAGTTAATATGAACTATGTAATCATCATCATCATGTTGCGCCATGTTGCGCCATCAGCATGGATATCCCTGACCCTCTTGCCACCCCTCCCTATTGTCCATTGCTTCTGGCAGGTCTTCAGGGCTACATCCCGTATTGGCACAGAGCTGCTGTATGTAGGTTCGAGCTAGTCGTCCAGCCTTTGCTCGTCCATGTGAAAGGGTCCACAGGAGTACATCACTTATAAGATTGTCCTTACTTCTCAATCAGTGTCCCATATGTCTGGTTCATCTAATTTTGATAGTTTTCATGATGGGTGGTAGGTAGTCATACAGCTGCTGCTTGCAGCATTCTTGTATAGTTGCTGTCAAGCTTTTTCTCCATACATTTAGTTAGCATCCATGTAGTGCATCCATATAGCAGTATTGACACAATTACTTCTTCGAAGAAACTGCGTTTTATTTTATCCGTCAGGTCTGACTTCCATATGACCAATAGCCTATTGATAGCTGTCCATGCCTTTGCTAGTCGTGTGTTGATGTCTGCCTCAGTTGATGAGACACTGCTTCCTAGGTAGGTGAACTTGTCTACTAGTTTCAGAGAACTACCATTTAGTGTGGAGATGTCGCCTCCTTGATTAAAGTACACCAGCTACAATGTCGAAGTAGTCTGTGTCTCCATCAGGGGAACGGACTTAATGCTATGTAATTATTTTACATCTCCAGCTATAAACCTAACTGGTAATGTTTGATTAGATGTCAATAATTATTTTACAAAGACAATTTCTTATTCTTTTTCTGTTGAAGCTTAAATATCATAATATTCATTACAACTTTCAACAACATAGCTTCAGGTTGATTATTGTTTATTGTTAGAAACACTCTCTTGATTAGAGCTCCCCACGAAGAACAAAAACTAGTTTATGATGAAAACTTCTTCTTGTTTCAATAAACGTGCATACCAAATTTAGTAGATATGCATGAAACTCTTTGTATATTGAGAGAGTTAATGCTCACTGGAAAAGCATGAATTTATCCGCACCTCTCACCAACTATGGATCAATAGTAGAGTAAATTGAGTTTCTTACTTTTGGTATGACAATCACTCCAGGAGAAAGAAAACTCTAAATCTAAACCAGCTATACTCTACTAAAAATTGACTTGTGCAGCATCCTGAAAGTATTTCATGACACATCAAGAAATTTGTCATTTAAGATATTCAGCCTGAACCGTTTCAGTCAAGTATATTACCAGTCTCATGACATTTATCAAATAAATGTAATATTATCAACTTCCTGAGAAATGTAAACTGGATAAAGTTAACTTCAAATTTATCTCTTACATATTTGTAAGATTTAGATGCAAAATAAGTCTTAGCAATATTTGATATTGCAAAAAATGAGATAGTTAATGTAACTAAAAGAAATAGATGCTTGATTAAGGCTTGTATATGATCCAATCATTTAAATCCCTAAATACTAGCATCATCATGTGCTTATATTTTACTCTCTTATCCTTCAAGTTGTGTCATATTTGAACAACTGTATATACATACACACTGTTGGATATTTACAATGAATTGAGTAGATTTTAGCTTTTAGTGATGATAAATGTATCCTTAATATCAATAAAATATCTGTAAATCTACTTAACATCTGTAAAATATCTGTAAATCTACTTAATATCTGTAAAATATCTGTAAATCCACTTTTATTAAGACTTTCTTTCAGATTTTTTAATTGCCAGGTGGTGGTATAGGTAGTGTAATGTTTATCAACATGGAAATGAAACTAGAGATCCAAGTTCAAATTCTGGTCAAGGCTGTTTATGTTCACTTTGTACTAATGCCCTTGAGAAAGGCATGAATCCTCTTCTTCCTACAACAATTGGTAAAACAGCAGGACAGATTGGCCTCTCAAGCATCAGTAGTGTGTAACCAGTCTTGGAGAGATCCAAAACTGTACAGATGTCAACAAGAAGCCATCTACTCTCTATTTCAAGAAAAATCATGGCAATGAGCAATTTATTGATAATGGGAAGCTATGGAGAGTAGTGATTGTCTGAGTCTTGGAAAAGTTTTGGCATTTTCCATAAATGTAACCAAAAATAAAGTCATGTACTAAAAATCATTTCATTCACAATATTGCTTACAATACCTAAATGGTCACTTATCTAAGTACCGAGCAGGCTCACTATTGCTTAGATTCTCAAATATTCTTGTGGAAACTAGTACTTCAAGTGTGATGTGATCATAAGTCAAATCATTTCAGTCATTGTGTCTGTTGATTATAGATTTCTAAGTCAATATGATAATCAAAGATATCCAAGCTTAACCATGTTTTTCAGACAGATAATTCAATAATGACAGATATTGACTCCAGAAGATCAATTCTTCACATTTAGCATTTAAAAAATGACCAAGAGAAGGAACTACACAATAACAATCTTTCCAAAGAACACAGTCTGTAGATACTGGATATTCCTGTGTTGACCTTAGGTCAAATTATCCAATAAAAATTTTTTCATTGTAAATAGCTACAGGATAAAACCTGAAGAAATTTGTGCTTTCTAATAAATTAAATTTGATTCAGAATCATTGGAACAAAAGTCAAACAATTTGTTTAGTTTGTTTCCTAAATCTTAAAATAGCCACTATATATATTACTAAACTTTCAGAAATGATTTAAAGAAACTAATGGTATCACAATATATTCTATTCCTTCATAAAACTAAAATGTAAAAGTTAATTTGGTTTTGGATCATTTGTTTTAGATGTAGCTTTTGAATATTAAAAACAATGCCATCATAATTCTGCATATTTCTAAGCAATCTTCTTTTCAATTATTAATTTCTAATAATTATTTCTTTCATTTTAATTCAAGTTACTCTTCATTGCAAGGTTCTAGGATTTCAAATAAATATATCTTCTGTTTTTTTTTAAGTACTTATGCTTGTATGTATGTATGCGTGGGTGCAATTATGCATTTTCTATAGATGCAAATAGACTGGACAATTTAGGCACAATTATCATGAATAGACAATGAGCTGAAAATCTGAATCTTGAAGACATCATACTTTATTTCCTAGCAAAACAATGAAATTGGATAAATGCAATTGGACAGTTTGCAATTTGAACAAAGCAATACACATTTTCATGTGTTATTTTAAAAAAATATTTTGCAATTACTTCAAGAAACAACTGTTTTTGATTTATAAAAAATTTGGTTTGGTTTATTTGTTTAATGGTGTACCGACTCCTTTAATGCCAAAATTTGATTAATTTTAATTTCTAAATATTTTATTGTAATCATAAACATATTTTCAATATTCCATTGCATCTTTTTGTCAATAATCATTTGCTTGGATAGTTATATGATATCTAGTATTCCTATCTAATACAAATAATTTTCACACAGTTGGTTTGAAGTATTCTTATCTAATACTAATAATTTAAAAAATTATATGGTCTCAAGTAACTATTCCTATTTAACAATAATAATAATTTGTTTGCACACAGTTATATGGTTTCAAACATTCCTATTTGACATTAATAATTTTCAAACAGATCTATCTGACCGATTGATAGGATCCTAACAGGTATTACCACTCCAGGGTAGAGTGAACCTGGAAATAATGGAAATGAAGGGGTATTTCACACTGTGCAGAGCTCCAGAACTGACTCCTCACCATTAGATGTAGTTTAGTATCAAATGCAGGACATCCTTTTTGGGTGGGATCTTATCTCTCAGCAGAGGATACAGTCAATGTATATGAAAACTTTATCGATCCTCATAATTTTCTATGAACTATGTCCAGATTGGTACAAAATGCTGGTGCCATCACTGCCTCACACCATAATTCTACATGGATCAGAAATTAATAATAAGCTTCCAGTAAGACTCAAATTCAAATAACCTTTTACTTAATGTAACAAATGCCTTTTAAGAGGCCTACTACCAGCTTAAATCTAACTGTTCATTTCTTGCTGATGATTCATTCTTCAGTTCTGATCTGCACTGCTGATTAACAACCATGGAACAATGACAATCTGACAAGTTGTGAAAAATCAATCCAGAAAAATCTAAGCAAATATTTTATTTTTTTCCATTTAAAAGACATTTAAAGTCTAAGAAGAAAATGAAAAATATGCAAAGATTTGCATATTTATACTGTGCAAAAAAAAAAAAAAGATGAAATAAAGAAGAAAGCTAAATGGAAAATATAATTTACAACTTTTAGTGATATTTCCCATTTGAGAAAAAAAAAGGTTGTTCTCTGTTGGAATGGTGACCCAAGAGAATCATTTTAGGATCATTTGAACTCTAATGTTTCAGTTTCATGACCCATTTTTTGACAGACTCAAACCTCCTAACAGTGAAACCATATTGGTTGTTTACCACAAACAAAAAGAAAGGAATTTTCTTGTGTAAGTGCTATTCCATAAAAAACATTACTTTTAACAAATTTGAAAATAAGCTTTTGATGGTTTGGTTTGGTTTATTGGGTTTTATGGCATATCAACCTTTGTAGGTTATTTAACGCCAAATCCATTTTTATGTAAATAATCTGTTCTATTTAAAATAATAAGTACAGTTTAATTGTCAAAAACATTTCTATTTCAAACTATTCTAGCAGTTATATGTAACAATTCAGTTAACTGTAAATACAGTTTTAATGTCAAAAAACAGTTCTATTTCAAATAATTCAGTTAAGCATAAGCATGCAGTTTAAATGTAAGTACGGTTTAATTGTCAAAAACATTTCTATTTCAAGCTATTCAGTTTACTCAAACAATTCAGTTTAGCATAAGTATGCTGTTAGTTCTATAGGGCCCTATCAGGTGTTACCACTCCGGGCCAGAGTGGACCTGGGAGCAATGGCAATGAAGGGGTACTCCACATTCCCCAAATCTCCAGCACTGCTGGAACCTCACCATCAGATTGTTTAGTGTCATATCAAGGACACTCGTTGGGGGTGGGGTGGGGTCTTATCCCTCTGCAGAGAAGCAGTTGGTGTATTCTACAGCCCCAGCTGACTGGGCAATAAACTTTTGAAGAATAACATAATATTAGGCTTCCATTTCAACAACCAAATTAAAAACAAGTTTTAAATAAATTCTTAGTTTAAAAGAAATTTTCTCAGATTAATATCTATATGTAAAGAATATGTTCTCTGTAGACAATCAAATGGTTTCATGGAGAAACACCAAATTTTGTATGAATACACATTAATCCAGGAGAAATGTTTTATGATAAAAAAATAATATTTTGTTCTTCTTTGTGAGGTGGGGTTCATCAAAAAAAGAATTCTCTAATAATAAACAATAAGTGAGAAGCTATGTTGCTGCAAGATATACAGAATTTAAATTCCCAAAGTTCACAAAAAAACAAACCCCAAATGAATTGTTGTAATGAGAGAATCATTCACACTTAATAAAACATTATTAATTAAGTTTATAGATAATCCTTTAGGCTGAACATAAAATATAATGGTTATTCAATAAATATAAGGAATTTTTTAAAAAAGCAAAATAGATTGCCTTTTTTTATGTTTTCTTTTTCTATAAATATAAAATCTTCATTGCTTAGAATTGCTTCATAGCAAAAATTATTTTAATCTCACAATGATATTTGTTTTAAGACTATTCCGAATGGTGGCAAATCAAACAGACTGCTCTAAGCTTGAACAGAGGTTGCTAAGAAGTGTAAACCATGTGAAATTTATAAAAGAATGTGATGTGAATTTAAAAGCATGTTTTGGTCAACAAACATTTATAAATGGGCTAAATTGTTTAAATAAAGTCACACAGTAGTGTTCAAGATGAAGACAGGCTAGGCAGGCTAACAATGGTGAGCACACCTGAAATGGTGAATTCAGTTAATGCACTCATTTTGGCTGACAGAAGAGTTCCAAGAGAGGACATTTTTGAACATCTTGGAATTTCTGTGGGTATAACACACATGATGACCTTGCTGTTTCTAAGGTCAGTTTTCATTGGGCAACAAAGCCTTATACTGCAACAAGATTAGTGGAAACCATCAGTTTGGTTGGTTGGGAACAGATGCCACATCCTCCTTACAATTGGGTATTTCTGTGGCTATAACACAAAATTGTGCATGATAACCTTGACTTTTCTAAGCTCAGTTGTCATTAGGCTTCACCAGGAAAAAGCCTCATACTTGTAAGAAGATTAGTGAAAACCATCAGTTTGGTTTGGAACAGATGCCATATCTTTATTACAATCCAGAGTTGGCCTCTTTTTATTTCCACTTGTCTGGCCTCTTCAGCGAATTTCTGCATAGAACAAATTTTTCAAGTAATGATGAATTGAAGCTCACCATGAGCAAATTGTTAAATACTTAATCCAAAGATTTCTATGCAGAAGGAATAGAAAAGCATGTTTTTTGATAAGAAAAATGTATCTGAAAGATTGGAGATGACTAATAACTTGGGGAAAAAACAAAGATGTTTAAATGTTTTAATTTCTTAAGTATCACTCAATTAAAACAAATATTGACCTACAAAAACTCAAGAAATTTGTCAAAGAACAAAATCAATTTCATAATATAAAATACATAACTGGTAAATTGCTTTTTTGTTATGTGGATTTATCTCTTATAGTAACAATTTTTAAATGCTTAGAGTAAGTTTTAAATTTACAATAAGGATTATAAACTAATTAGGTGTGATTCAATTCTAGAACTCTAACTCATTGTAGACAAGTACCTCTTCTAGTACGATATCTTAAGACTGCCTTGAATCTGTAAGCAGATCTTTTGCACATAAACATGCCTAATCAATCAATATACCAATTACATTTTCAGATTATAATGAATTAATTTTCTTAATAAATCTTTTAAGTATCACTCACTTAAAATACCAGCTCACCATCAGTACTAAGGAATCATTTTACTTTATTATGACCAGCTATGATCCAAGTTTTGACTAATTTTCAAAAAGTCACTGTGTTTCTTTTTCTTTCAGACAAGAAGGCAATCACCAGAGGACATCCAACTCACTATTTGTGTTTGCTAGTGGACAATGCAACACTTGTATAAATCAAATTTTTCTTTGGGAGTCAATGACAATTGCAGAGTGAATTTTAACCAAGAAATCTTTCATTCTAAAATTACAAAAAGCAGAAACAAAAAATAAAGTTCTCTTTCTTTATACACACTCATAAATTTATGAAGAAAAGCACAAAGAAAGACATTATCAGTTGCAATAAATACAAAATTTAAGCAATTTAAGGGGAGCATGATCTTAGTTTAAAAGGTACTTTTTCATCCAACACCTCAAGAAACAAACATTACAAAAAGATATACAAAAAAAAACAAAAACAAGAACTACAAAAAGAAACTAGAAACTAGCAAAACAACACCAAACCAATCAATTTCATGCAGTATAGTATTAATAAATAATAGTTTTGATATATAAGACCTATCAACTAGACTTCATCCAAAAGTATATATATATATATATATATTATATATAAGTCTGTGCCTTGAGGCTTGTATTCATGTTTTGGGATTTTCCGAGGCATATACATTAATATTAAAAAACAAAACAAAAAAAAAAACAGATTTATATGATTTGAATTTCGTCGAAAACGAGGAATGATTCGAAATCTCGTGATGAACTAATGGAAAGTGGATTATGCACAATGTTTCTAATATCAGGTGACATATTTTAAAGAAACGAACGCTGATTCATAGATCAAACGGCCAATTTTTCTTGTCAAAAACAGCTAACTTTTCTTGTTGTACAACTTTTCCAAATTTTTATATATTTTTACACTTTTTATACATCCATCTACACTTAACATCACTAATAATACCCCTCAGACCTGATGATGGTTCAGCAGAACCGAAACGCTATAGTGTCGACTGACTTTGTTTCTCTATAAATCCCCACTTTCTATTTGGATTATTTGTTGTCAATTTTTCTTCACAAATTGTCAGATTATTATCCATTATTTTCTTCCATATATATATATATTTTTTTTTTTTAAAAGCCTCTCAATAGAAACTGTTCTAAACTACTGAAAATTTAGTCAAATATTTTTACATTTCTTGTCAGAAGTCCATAAAAATATTTTTTTATATTAATAATACTTGAAATAAGATAAAATTTTTCACCTATACAAAATAAAATATAAACCCTAATTTGGATCAAGCTAAAGATGGATCTATATTAAGTATTTTTCTACTGAAATAATCATGAATTTTATTATGAGTTCTCATGCAGTTACACAATTTATGTTTTAAGCAACAAATTATTTTCATGTTATAATGCTACCAAACAGAAAGATAAACATAGTCTTCTATTTCTATAAATAATATTTGTAGACATTGGAGCCGAAGATGATAAGGCGTCAATTAGAATATTAGCTCAGAGGTTAGTTAGTGATAGATTGATTGGTTGATGCCAATTCATTTACTCGAATATTAAACATCTTTTCAATGTCTCAGCACTTTACACAGCTGTATGACAATTACTCTAAAGGACAGCTTATCCAAAGTCTCAGCAATCACCACTCATCCTCACCAACCCTTAAGACTTTCAGAGGGATCTATATTTGGCCATTAGTGTATGTGTGAGTACATCTTAACTGATTGTTAAATCAGCTTTATGTAACGGCTTCTATAATTTCATTCCAAAATGTCTGGCTGAAGGTTGGAGGAAAAGTTACAAATTTAGAATGGCATCTATTATAAATAGATGAAACTGATAAGGTATAAACTGATCGAAGGTGACAGGAAAAGGAAGTATGGCTCTAGTAGAAAAAGAATTTTGTCATTGCTGCTTCATCTACTTCATAATGGATAACCTTTTCATACTAATTTGAACTTTGAAAAGAATTTCCTAAGAGAAAGGGAAAATATATCAGTTTCATAAAATTATTAAGGGTGTGCAAAAGTATATTTGTCTTTAAAAATTTGTCTTTGGATTGCAAAAAAAAGGCGTTAGGAACTATTGCATATGCTTCATATTAAAAATAAAAACAAAATCATATCAGGACCATAAAATTATTAAGTTGATGCCAAAGTTTCCAGCATTTTTTGCTTTTTTTTAAATAAGGTTCCCTACTCTGAAATGTTTCAGATTTTCAAAAATGACAGTAGGAATTTTTGTACACACCTAATAATAAACAAATGATATCATAAAATTATAAGATACATATGTGCTAAAGTTGCTAGTATTTTTTATTAAAAAAAATATAATTTCTAATTCTGAAATTTGTCGCCTGTTTTCAACAGAGAGAGAGAGAGAGAGAGAGATGGAAACTTTTGCACCCACCTAATAGTAAAATTTTAAAAAATGACATCATATTTCTTTCATAAAATTATATGATGTCTACAAAAGTTTCAAGAATCTAAAAGAAAAATGGTTTTCTATTCTGTCTTCTGTTTCAAGTTTTTAAAATGCTGGAAATTTTTGCACTTGTCTGATGTCAAAATATAATCTTAATGGAATGAATAATATCAGTTTAGTCTTCTGCAAAATCCTTATCAGTTACACTTGTAGTTCTTTAAGTTGTAATATAATGGCCAAAGGATTTCGTTTTATGCCTTTGGGTTTAGTTAGGCTGAGAACCTTTCGGCTCAGTGCGTGGGTTACTTAGGTGCAACATTAACACAGGTGTTCACACGCGCGCGGGCGGAGTGGACGTGTCACTCAGAGATGTCACAATAGCCCAGATGGGAAATGGGGTTACAGAGTGCGGGTGACATCACGCACCAAAAGCGCGCGGAGGATTTTGGGGATTTTTGAATAAAGTTAGTTGAGTTGAGAACTGGACACCAAACGAGAAGGGTTGACTTTCACTTGCTCGCAGGGTCTTGGGCAGGTGTTGCACAAGATGGGGGGGGCAGATGAAAAAGCCAGAATAGAAAGAATGTGTATCTCTCTCCTTATGTTGAAGAACCTTTAAACTCAAAGGTAATAAAAAGTTTCAAACCTGAACTAAGAAGTCCTAAGTGTTTTTCATGTTTTGAGATTCCTATGCATATATATATGAACATTATATGTCCATTTCACACATAGCCATATCTGTTTAATGCATCCCATAAAAGAAATTAGATTCGTTTTGTTTTGGTTTGGTTTTATGGCATATCAACCAGTGTAGGTTATTTAATGCCAAATCCAGTTTATATATATATATATATTAGATATATAAGATTTGTCATTAACAATTCAATCAAATATCAGTCATTTGTTTTTACACAGTTTAATAATCAAACAGTTCTATTTCAAACAATTCAATTTAGCATAAGTCAACAAAGTAAATAGTTCCAAGTAGAATAGATTTGTAAGATTTTATGAAAATGCAACAAAGAAAGGGCAACGGAAACCATTTTGAAGCTTATTTCAACCAATCAGCTTTTGGTTATCTTCAGTTCTCATATATTTGCTTGAGTCTTAAATAATTTCCATTTCAGTAATATATAATTTATTCAGGAATAATTCAACAATGAATTAATTTCAGTCAATAGTATATTCACCATTATTTTCAATCACTTTTTGCCATTTATCTGGTAGCTTGTTGATTTCTCTCTTGTAAAATTCAGCTGGCTTCAAGCTAAAGAGTTTTCCACAGAAATTTTCACCTGATCTTCTTGAGAAAATTTTTTGTCATCCAGAGCATTTTGTTTGTTTGTTTCTTTTTTTTTTTTTTTAAATGATATACCAACCTTTGTGTTAAAGTTATACTTGGAGAAGCCTTGTAGAAGAACAGTGGTGGTACAATCTAACCCATAGCTAGTGGGAATAAGGTTTTTAATGACATATCAGCCTTTGTGCCAAAGCTATCCTTGTAAAAGAACAGTGCTGGTACTATTTAATGCATAGCTAGGGGGATAAGGGAGTTCATACCCTTCCCAAGGGCATTAATCCAAATGTGAACATAATAGCGCCTACTACAATGTTGCAGTCCAGCTCATTAGCCACTACACCATAAAGATTACCCCATAAGCAATTTGTAGAAAATGAAAAAGATGGAAATCACTTAGTACAAGGTCTGGTGAATATAGTGGATGGGGTAGAACAGACCAGACTAAATCCAATATTTTGTCCTTCTTGTAGAATGTGGCATGCCTTATCATGGAAAAGCACTTTCAAGTAGGCCATGGAGATAAATCATTGTCAATCCACTGCTTTTACATTGAAAATTGTGATAAAACACCCATTTTTCATCACTTGTAAGGATATACTGAGAAACAGGTCTTTTCTCTGCCTTGGAAGAAGACTTGTCACTATGGACATGTGATCTTCTTTCCACTAAGATTATGGGAAAGCCAAATGCCCAGTTTGCACACTTTTCCTATTTTTTTCAAGTGGCAGCAGATTGCAGATTGGGATGTGCTGAGATCAAGTGCTAATTCTCAAGTAGTTTTGAATGGATTATATTCCACCAATTCTCTGAAAACAACTTGATTGAGGGCTGGGTTCAACTCTCATTGACATATCACCAGAATGAAACTTTGAAAAACAGTAATGGTTCCTTGGCCATAAACACTTCAAATTTTTTTAGCTGTTTCTGTAATGTTTTTGTTATTCTTAAATTCCCACAGCATTACATGTCAATTATGCACTTTGATTTTCTCCAAATTAAGAATGTGATATCATAGATTATGATGAGCATTCATTCATTACTGAAATAAAAATGATCAAGGAAGGCACTGTTTCCAGTTGTGTTTAAAACATTAAAAGTTTAAAATACATAGTTACAACTTGGTTTCAAAAAATTTAAGTTATCTATGACTCAACCTTATCGAATTGTCATGGCAAAGATATGACTGAGCCTACGAAGGAATACAGCCCAAACAACAACAACTGTACACTATGACTGGTCCCTGCTTAATAACAGGGATATTAGAAATAAATATACATTAACACTAAGAAACAAATTCAATCCACTGCAGAAGTTAGAAACACATACACCAAATGATAAATATGAGAATTTCGTTAATGCCCACTTAGAAGTGGCAACAGAAGGCATACCAACTGAACAAAGAGCTAAACCTAGAGACCCATGGGAGACTTTAGCAGTTAGAAAAAGCATGCAGATATGAAAACTGCTACCAAATACAATATGAAGAACACAACCAATATCAGTGTCCTGAAACCCTAAAAGGCATAAAATAAATTAGCTAATATGTACCTAAAAGAACAAACAGAATACATACAAAATCAGATCAATAAGATTAGAGACTCAGTTGAAGATAGACAATCTAGGATAGCATGGCAAATGGCAAGCAAAGTGAGCAGAACGAAGAGCACTGCTAAAACTAAACAGAAAGCTACCAGCCAAGAACAAATACAACAATGGAAACAACATTTCGAGAATTTACTCGGAAAACCTCCTAAAGTTACACATGAATCAATCATGAGAATTATTAGTAAACTAGGACAGTTTACACAAGAAGAACTCAACTCAGTACTAAGAAAAATTAAAAATAGAAAAGCAGCTGGGCTTGATGAAACACCCCCAGAAGCATGGAAGACCAGGGAATTTGATGACATACTGCTCCGACACTGTAATGCTGTATATAATCAAAACACAATAGACAGATGGACAAAAGGATGCATCCTCCTCTTCCCTAAGAAGGGCGACCTCGGATTAGTCAAGAACTACCGAGGTATAACCCTTACATCCATAGTGGCCAAGATATACAATGCTCTACTATGCAACCACATAGAACCCAAAATTGAGAACATACTTAGGAAGAACCAAAATGGCTTTCAGAGAAATCAATCCACAACATCACAAATTTTGACTATCCGTCAAATTCTTGAAGGTGTACATGCAAAAAACCTAGAGGCAAAAATATTATTTGTTGACTTCTCCAAGGCCTTTGACTCCATACACAGAGGGAAGATGGAGCAAATACTACTTGCCTACCCAAAGAAACTGTCGCAGCCATAATGATGCTATATAGAAACACGAAAGTCAAAGTCCGCTCCCCGGATGGAGACACAGACTACTTCGACATTGTAGCAGGTGTGCTGCAAGGAGACACATTAATCCCATACTTCTGTCTAGACTATGTGCTTAGAACGTCTATTGATAAAATGAAAGACAATGGTTTCAAGCTGATAAAAGAAAGAAGCAGAAAATACCCTGCACATACAATTATGGACGTGGACTACATTGATGACATAGCACTTCTGGTAAATACACCCACCCAAGCCGAAACCCTGCTACATAGTCTAGGACAAGCAGCTGCTGGCATAAGCCTCCATGTCAACGCAGACAAGACGGAATATATGTGCTTTAATCAAAGAGGCAACATCTTCACACTAAACAGTAGTTCTCTGAAACTAGTAGATAAGTTCACTTATCAAGGAAGCTGTGTCTCTTCAACCAAGATGGACAACAACATGTGACTAGCAAAGGCATGGACAGCTATCAATAGGCTATTGGTCATATGGAAGTCAGGCCTGATCGATAAAATAAAATGCAGTTTTTTCCATGCAGCGGTTGTGTCGATACTGCTATATGGATGCACTACATGGATGCTAACTAAATGTATGGAGAAAAAGCTTGATGGCAACTAGACAAGAATGCTACGAGCAATATTAAACAAATCCTGGAGGCAGCACCCCACAAAGCAGCAGCTGTACAGTCATTTACCACCCATTACGAAAACTAATCAAGTTAGACGAACCAGATATGAAGAACACTGCTGGAGAAGTAGGGACAAACTCATACTCCTGTTGACCCCTTCACGTGGACAAGGAAAGGCAGGTCGACCAGCTAGAACCTATATACAACAACTCTGTGCTGATATAGAATGTAGCCTTGAAGACCTACTGGGAGTGATGGACAATAGAGAAGGTTGGCAGGCAAGGGTCAGGGAGATCCATGCTGGCGGCCCGACATGATGATGAATATATATATATATATATACACACATATACACATACACATACATACATACATACATACATACACAAAGGCAGTTATAAAATTCAAAGCCTCATTCAGATTTTAGATTTATCATACACCTCTCACCTCTGTATGGGCCTCACCTGCATAGAAATTAAGGTAGAAATCTGAATTAATTTTTCTGTTTTTATAAAAAGTGGTAGTGCGTTTCTACAACAAAAATGTTCAGCTATGGCTCTACTTTCTGAGCAAGACTTAAAACTTTTTGAACAATCTTCAAAAGAAAAAGAAAACTGTTAGAATTCATTCAAAACCTTATATATATATATATATATATATATATATATATATATAAGGGTAGGTCGATTTTGGAACTGTTAAGAGCACAACTCCAAGAAAATTTGCAAATTAATGTCAAAAATCACCATACAAAATATTTTTCTTCAAAACTAAGCAGCTTTTTGAGTGAACGCACTTTAAGTCAAAATTAATTGCAATTTTGTCATCATATTTATGTTACCAGAAATAGGTGTAGGTTAAATTAAAACCAGGTCTTAAAGAAAAGAAAAGAAGAAAATTTGTTCAGTAATGAATTCTTTTAATTGTAGTATCTATTTTGTTCTTCATTAATTAAATGAAATTAATCAAAATAAAACACATTAAGATGTTCAATTTAAAATACAAATAACTACTTCTGAATGCCTTCTTATTTTTTCCTTTTTATTCCTTAGGTATATAACAGTAGTAATTCTCTCTCTTTATAAGTTTGTTTATCTTGACTTGTTTGACTAGACACTGCATTTATTCGCACAAAAATAATATCTATTGTATTTTCTATCAAAATAGACTTAACTATTTAAAAAATACGGCTTGAATAAACATTGTAATTTGTTTTTATTTTCAAAGTTATTGTTTTTCATTAAAAAGGCTTCATTTCAGTTCACTTTTAGGTAAGTAACATTACATTAAATTACTTTAATTGCACAAATTGCACATACTTCATTGCACAAATTTTAACCATCCACAATTGATAACCAACATCTGAAAACACTTGTTGAACAAAATCCATGTCAAAGTATCAGAATAATGGATCAGCATTTCAACAATATGAGATCATCTCAAGAAAATTCATATGGTGAAGAAATTCTATAAATGGGTTCTACATGAACTCAGTTATAGGCAAAGAGCTTGACATTTTGAAGTGCATTTGATACTGTTTCTGTGGAACTTGATTCATTTCTTGAGTGAATAGTGACTTGTGATGAAAAATTGATCCTTTATGACAACCATAAACAATCAGCTCAATGGCTTGATTAAAACAAAGTACCTAAATATTTTCCAAAATCAAAATTGACTAAACAGAAGATCATGGTGATTATCTGGTAGTCTGCCATTATCATTGTCCATTACAACTTTCAGGAAACTAACCAGAGCATCATTGCGAAAGTTTATTACCAGCAAGTGGATAGAATGCATGTTCAGTTAAGCTAAATGCAACCAGCACTGGTTAATTGATAAGCCCCAATTTTGCTTGTTATTAGGATAACACAGCAAAAGATCACTGATTTCGGATAGGAAACTTTGCCACATCCACTATATTCTCCTGATCTCACACCCACCAACGACCATTTTTTCAAGCATCTGAATTCCATTCCAAATGAGAAATAGAAACTATATTTAAAGATTTCTTGGCATCAAAACCTTTGGAGTTTTATCATATAGGCTTAATTGATAGCAGAAATGCATAGATACTTGAGGATCATATTTTGACTCTTTAAAACACTGTTTAACTACATTAAATCAAGAATAAAAGTTTATTCTAAAATCAGATATTATTTTTAAAACAACTTATATATTTTAATACCATCAATAAACCTAACATTTATTTAAGGTATGCTGATGACATACTCCTTCTTACCAATAGTACTTATGAAATTAACAAAATACAAGAGTCCTTTCAAAATAATGCTATTCTCAATTTTATACAAGAAATCAACATCAACAATAAAATTCCATTTTTTAATGTACTGTGACGGTTACTGTATCTTTCTTCCGAGGTTACATTATCCTGGAATGTCGGGGAGAATGTCCGACGACAGTCCCGTTCCACCCAAGCTCTAAATATTCTCCGTAACTAGTTATATTTTATTAATAGCTTTGAAAGCCCATATAACTAGTTAAGTATAAAGCTTGCGTATAGGTTTAATTTTTCGAGATACGGATGAATGAGGATGTGTCAAGGGTTGAGAGGTCGACGTGATATAAATGAACACGTGAAGAGTTCCGAACCGGACAAACAATATGACGCGTAGTTGTTTTTCTTCTTTTCTTTATATATGTATCTTTCTTACATATTTTATTTTAAAGAAAGCACAATTATGACAACAGAAAAACAAAAAGCAAAACAAATACAAAAAAAATCTACAGAAATGTGGAGGGCGAGTCGCTTCCAGTAGTATTTGACTATGTCCTTCCAATAAGCCAAAGTTCTCCTTTTTTTTTTCTTGCTCCCTTTACAATTAAAGGGAGGGAACTTACTCGTTCTTTCCAATATTTGTTTACTTATCATTATATATATATTTTTTCTTCTGTTAGCGAAGAACAAAAGTCTCTCTTCTTCGTCTTTAAAGTGAATATACAAATTTAAACAAATATGTTTTCCGCCGAAAACTGGCTGCTAATGAACAACTGCAAAAATGTTTCTTTGGATAGTTTTGATACGGACCTTTATTTAGGTTACGTATATTATTTGTAATAAAATTTTTGACTAACCTTTTTTCTTTCCTTTCTTTTGTTATTTTTTTATTTTATTTTTTTTTTACGTTGAGCCTCAGTTTCTTTACCCAACGTAGTTGATGGCTTCTATTAGGCCATTCTATGACTAGAATTTCCCCTTTCACTGGACCACGTGAAAAGGCGACCTTTCTCTTCCTTGACGAAGCTTGGAACTGACTTTTTAGCTTTCGTTCTTTTTGGCGGTAAAACGTCCTCCCTGCCTCGACCAATGGCATGTCTTTTCCCTATCTGGGTCAAGACCTTTGCCCCTTCTCGGTTGGTCCTTCACTGTTGCTAGGGCTCGAAAACCCACCAATCGCCTGCCTTACTTCTGGTCCTCATAGTAGTCCTTGCTTTCCTGCATTTTAACCCCACCGTGGCCGATGGCCATAACAGTACTAATAGATGCAAGCAATATTAACCGATTTATAACCTCCACATATAAAAAACCTACAAAAATTAATCCCTGCACCCTCAATTTCCAAAGTGAATGCCCTTCCACTATAAAAGAACAATTATAAAAACACTTATTTCCAGAGCAAAGTTACTATCCTCCTCTCAAACTATCTTCCTTAATGAATTTAAAAATATTAAACAAACTCTTATCAATAATGGGTTTCCCAACTATATTGTTGATACCGAAATTAAACAATTCATTGATAAACCTGAACAACCTTACATAGACAATAACCTAAACCATAAACAATCAATAAACCTATACTACAAAAACCAATTTCATAGTAATTATAAGATAGATGAATATATATTAAAAAAATCTTATCCAAAAAAATGTTCTCCCTACTGACCCTACCAAAAAAGTTAAACTTATCATATACTACAACAAATTTAAAACCTCCAACCTAATTATTTCTAATAACACTTCCCCCTCTACTGAACTTCTTGATAGAACAAATGTCGTATATATGTTCAAATGTCCCTTGGGAGACTGTGTCTTCAAAGAAAATAGTGCGTATATTGGTCTTACCACTGCATCTCTTTCTAGACGACTTACAATGCACTTTAATGGTTCTAGCTTAATAGCCTTACATCTTTAAACGCATTCAATTCCTCAATCCAAGTTTCCAAAAATTCTTGTTGAAAACACCACTATAATTGCACACGAAATTGATCAGCTATGACTACAAATCCTAGAAGCACAATATATAAAAACAAAAAAAAAACTAAAATTAATAGAATTAATTTTGAAAATAGTGAGAATGTTTTGAAATGCTTTGAGAATTTTTGTTTTTAATATTCCATATTTCTTGATTGTATTCTACTTCCGTTGATAGTGTTCTGTTTTTTAAATTTATCAGCAACTCAGTTTTATCCAACTCAGTGTTTGCATACTTCTGCTATGTTATCAAAATCAAAAAACTTTCAAAATTCATTAAAAAAACACTCTTTACACATGCAAGCAACCCCTGATGATGGCCTATGAATGGTTCGAAAGTGCTCAGGACAATTTGGATAAATTCATCCACCAATTCCAACTTGAAACCAAGACACTTATCAGGAAACTCAAAAGGATCTTAATTAAATTATATTGACAAATATGTCTTTACTATTTAATCAAACATGCTTATATATATATATATATATATCTGAAATGATTTTCTTCAAAAGTATATTTTTGAAATGAAAAAGGAGCAGTAAGATGACAGAAATATATGATTTTGGGTTAAAATGGCAAAATAAGAATTTTTTCTGCCACACAAATACTTCCAATGTCAGTAGGCCTTCTCTAGAGATGTAAGGTTAAGATGGGTGTGAGGGAAGGGTCCGGAAGAGAAGGATAAAGAAGGAATATTTTATAGGTGGGAGTAGTTAAAAATTCACTCAGCCTAGTTCAAATTCAATTTGTAAATTAACACAAACCAGCTTGCTTGTTTTGAATATGACCTATTTATTATGTATGAAAACGGTAAAGTGATTTTTTCTGTACTGTTTTACATGTTTTTGATGTTTTCATGATTTTTTACCATTCTAAAAATTGACTTTTGCATAAAACTATTAGAAAATAGTGAAAAATTAGTTAGAATAATTTTCCAATGTCATTAAACTTTCTCCAGACATGTAATGTTAAGTAGTTGTAAGGGAAGTGGAGGAAGAGAAGAGAAAAGAAGGAATAATTTTTCTTGAGGTCACTAGTAAAAATTAGCTAAATCATGTCACTATGTATTCACTTTGTTTTATATGGTTAATAGCCAATTCTTTCAGCTCAGTTTGAAAAGTAGTTAATTTCCTTATAACCTCTTTGACTTGAAAATAGGAAAGAGGAATGTGGCATAGAGATAACTCAGCGATGCCTGTTCAAAAAGTAAAATAAGTGTTGAGTAAAACTTTAAAAAAAATGTCAGCCACCTACTCCAACCAGGGAGGTCAAACTCCTTGACAAATTACACAAAACTTCATCATTCATTCATCTTGAATATTCAATTTTGGACAAGGAGAAGGTGTTATACATGTTGTACAAGGTTGTAGCATCTTTAAAAATTTACATTCATTTCCTCAGGGCTCATGGCAACAGAGGACTGTTTACATGAGGGTACATAGTGAGCAATGTCAATAACAGTTGACTCATTTGTCATACATACAGTAGGGATTGCAAGGATATACTTTGCCTGAAGCGTCAAACAGATCACTAAGGAGACTTTTAACAAATTGAGAAGATAGCCTTCTTCTGCAAAGAAGTAGCAGTCAATGCATATATATATATATACACACATATATATATATATATATATATAAAATGAAAACTTCTCCATATTACATGAAAAAAAGAAACTCAAAATTTTTCAGGCTCTCTATATAAAGATTAACAAACCTTCCTTCACCAAGATTAATTATGAATATAGCAGCTGCATTCTGAAATGCCTTTAACATTTTTCCAGCTAATTCTTTCTCTAACCTCCAATAAAGTTCTTCATTTTCCTAAATTACCCTCCAACTTGTCTTCCTCCTACTCTATGTATCATATATATATGTATGTATGCATATATATATATAGCATTGTTGTAACCTAACAAAAGGTTACTGAATGAGAAATAACCAAAATAGTGATTGGAAATGAAATGGAAATCTTTCCAATTACTCTTCCTTCTTCACTGAACTTCTTGATACAACAAACGTCATAGACATATTCAAATATCCCTTGGGACTCTGTGTCTCCAACGAAAATAATACATATATTGGTCTTACCACTATGACTCTTTCAAGACAGCTTACATTGCACCTTAATGATTCTAGTTCCATAGCCTTACATCTTAAAACCCACTCTATTCCCAAACCCAACTTTTGAAAAATTTTAGTTGAAAACATCACTATAATAGTACACAAAATTAATAAGCAATAACTACAAATCCTAGAAGCCTAACAAAAAAACTGAGAACCAATAGAATTAATTTTGAAAATAGAGCAATGTTTTGAAATGCCTTTAGTCTTTTTTTAGATATTCTATTTTTCTTGAGAATATTCTATTTCTGTTAATAGCGTTCTGTTTTTTAAATTTGTTCAATGTCATCAGCATCTCAGTTTTATCCAACTTTGCATTTACATAATTCTCTAATGTTATTAAAAAACCTAAAAAAAAACTCTTTAAAAACACTCTTTACACATGCAAGCAATCCCTGATGATGGCCTATGAAAGGTCTGAAAGTACTCGGGACAATTTTGGTAAATTCATTCACTGATTCCAACCTAAAACCAAGACACTTACCAGAAAACTTGAAAGGATCTTACTAAAATTATAAAGACAAAATGTGTCTTCATTATTCAATTAAACATGCTTATATATACGAGGTATCACCAGAATTATCAGTAAGCAATTAGACATTAAACTAGAGCCTTTCACCAAAGAAGAACTCGACTCGGTTCTTAAAAAAATTAAAAATAGGAAAGCTGCAGGGCTAGACGAGATCCCCCCAGAAGTGTGGAAGACTAGACAATTCGACGATATACTGCTCCGGCAATGCAACGCTGTCTATAGTCAAAATAGGATAGAAAGATGGATGAAGGGATGCATCCTTCCTTTCCCTAAAAAAGGCGACCTCGGATTAGCCAAGAACTACCGAGGGATAACGCTTACATCCATAGCAGCCAAAATCTACAATGCCCTACTACGAAACCGCATAGAACCCAAAATAGACAACATCCTTAGGAAAAACCAAAATGACTTCCGGAGAAATAGATCAACAACCTCACAAATATTGACCATCCGTAGAATCCTTGAAGGCGTCCGGGCAAAAAACCTTCAGGCGACATTACTATTTGTCGACTTTACCAAGGCCTTCGATTCCATCCACAGAGGGAAAATGGAACTAATCCTACTAGCATACGGCCTACCAAAAGAAACCGTAGCAGCAATAATGATCCTCTACAAAAACACAAAAGTAAAGGTACGTTCACCAGATGGAGACACGGAATACTTTGACATTGTTGCAGGAGTACTACAAGGAGACACGCTAGCCCCATACCTCTTTATCATCTGTCTAGACTACGTGCTTAGAACTTCGATCGACAAAATCAGAGAAAATGGCTTCGAGCTGACTAAGAAAAGAAGCAAAAGGTACCCTGCAAAAACAATCACAGACGCCGACTACGCTGATGACTTAGTGTTACTGGCGAATACGCCTAATCAAGCAGAGACACTACTGCATAGTTTGGAACGAGCTGCAGCAGGCATTGGCCTCCATGTCAATGCGCACAAAACTGAATATATGTGTTACAACCAAACGGGCAACATTACCACTCAAGACGGAGCCTCTCTGAGGCTAGTGGACAAATTCACCTACCTAGGAAGTAGCGTCTCATCAACAGAAAACGACATCGACACACGGCTGACGAAAGCATGGACGGCTATAGATAGGCTCTCAATAATATGGAAATCAGACCTGACCGATGAAATGAAGCGCAGTTTCTTCCAGGCAGCAGTTGTATCAATACTGCTATATGGATGCACTACATGGACGCTAACCAAACGGCTAGAGAAGAAACTTGACGGCAACTACACAAGAATGTTGAGAGCTATACTGAACAAGTCCTGGCGACAACACCCCACGAGACGCCAACTGTACGGCCACCTACCTCCCATCACGAAAACTATACAGGTCAGACGAGCCAGACACGCCGGACACAGCTGGAGAAGCAAAGACAAGCTCGTAAGTGACGTACTACTATGGACCCCCACATATGGCCAAGCAAAAGCAGGACGACCAGCCGAACTTACATACAGCAGCTATGTGAGGACACAGGATGTGACCCAGAAGACCTGCCGGAGGTGATGAACAATAGGGAAAAGTGGCGAGAGATGGTCAAGGATATCCGTGCTGGCGGCACGACTTGATGATGATGATGATATATACGAGGTGCCTTCAATAAGTTTCCAGACTTTTTTGTACCGGCATTTAAAATTGTCGTAGACTCTTGAAAATTCAGTATCTTATTGCTATACATCTTATGAGATGACTGACCAATTTTTATGATTTCAAGTCCAAATGAACAGCTACAGCAGCAATTGGAATACACCCTACTAAAGCCTGATTGTCACAGCTGATGAATTTAAAATGCAATCTGACACTTTAGAAGAATGATATGCAATAAAATTCTTTTTTAAACTTGGAAAAAATGCCACAGAAATATATGGAATGCTTCAGACTGCTTTTCGACCATCTTGCATGAATCAAGCATCAGTTTTTGAGTGGCATAAGAGATTCAAGGAAGGCAGGGAGTCTGTAAGGGATGATGAGAAGTGTGGGAGGAGTAAAGAAGTCAGAACACCAGAGTTGATTGACCAAATAAAGAATTTCATGGATAAGGACCATCATGTATCTATAGAGACAATAAGTGCACAGTTTGATGTCAGTGTGGGAACTGTACACACAATTATTCATGAGGAACTAAAGATACGGAAGATTTGCACAAAGTTTGTCCCAAGGGTGCTCAGAGAAGATCAGAAAGAAAGATGTTGTCATGACAGCAGGGAGATGGTCGAGCTGATCAATTCAGATCCCGCAGTTCTTGATGCTCTGGTGACCTGCGATGAAAGCTGGATCTACTGCTATGACCCAGAGACCAAGAGACAGAGTTCCCAGTGGAAGCATGCTGGCTCTCCCAGGCCCAAGAAGGCTAGACAGAGCAAATCCACCCACAAACTTTTGTTGATCCCTTTTTTTGATAGCACTAGCATGATCTACATGCACTGGGTTCCTACTGGACAGACAGTCAACAAGGAATACTATGTTGAGTTTTTAAGGGAGTTCAGCCAGAGATTACGTTGGAAGAGGCCAGCACTCTTCAAATCAGGTCAGTGGCATTTCCACTAGGACAATGCATCAGTCAACAATTCCATCCTTGTCACAGACTATTTGACCAAGATGGGCATCAAGACAGTTCCTCACCCTCCCTATAGTCCAGACCTTGCTCCCTGTGACTTTTGCTTATTCCCTAAGCTCAAGGAAAAAGTTAGAGGCTGTCGTTATGAGACAATTGAGGAGATGAAAGAGGCTGTGATGAAGGTCATTGACACATTCACACAAGAGGAATTCCATGGGGCCTTCCAGAAGTTGTTGGAATGGTACAACAAGTGCATTGCAGCCGGAGGAGATTACTTCGAAGAGGACTAGAGTTTGATGTGCGTACTATTAATAAAAGTACCCATACAAAAAAGTCTGGAAACTTATTTAATGAGCCTTGTATATATATGTATTAGTTTTTATATATAGTTAATTGCATGGAAATTTTTCTGTGGTCTCAGGTTTCATGATGTCTTATAAATGACAATCATCAGGCAGAGAATGAAAGATGAAGAAATTGAAAAAAATAAAAAATATAGCCAAAAGAACATGAGAATTGTGTACAGCTCTTTATGTGTGTGTGTGTTTGTGTAGGTTATATTTGCATATTATTGTCTGTGGATGCATAAGTTATATTTAGTATGCGTGTGTATGAAGATGCATGTGCTGTACAGCAAATTTAAGGTTGTCTCCTGGATGTATGAGACGCGACATGTAGCCAAAATCAAGTCAGATTGACCAAGTAAAAAATGTTTTGTTTGTTCTTTTTTATATTCATGCGTGTGTGTGGTGATGATTTTAACTAAGAAACAAAAGATCATCATCATTGCATTACGAAGAAAATAAAGTTTTGATTTGTACACATAATAGACGAAGTAGTATGGTGGGTCAGAACTGCAATAAATATCATGGTGATGAGACATGTCATATTATGATATACTATGGATTATTATGCAACATTAGTATTTTATGCTGGAATATGATTTGTGTTAGATTGCAATAATAATTTGTATTAGTTATGATGTGTTAATGATTATCATCATTGCATAATTAAGAAAAGGAATTCATGATTTGATGTGTAAGCATGATAGTTCTGGGATGTAAGGATAATAGGTGGGGAGTTATGTTGGATTCCAATAATAATTTTTTATTAGCTGTTTATGTTGTGTTAATGTTATATTACATATATGTCATTGTAATATATGATGGTGTGTGTGTAAGGGATATGTTAAATATACTATGTGGAGATGTATTTCTAACTCTCATGAAAACATGGTTAACATAATGTCAATGGGTTGTGGAAGTGCATGGAGATGGATATAAAGATCTAATGGAAGAAGATGGTACTTATGGTGTGTTGGGTGTGTTGTTTGATGGCGGAAAGTGGTACTTATAGTATGTCAGGTGTTTTGTGGGGTTATTTGTTGGTGGGGTATTTAGTAGTGGAGGTGGTATAGGTAAGATGGATGGGTTATGTTCATGGCTCGAAATGTGAGAGTAGATGTTTGTTTTTATGTCTGCATTTGGATAGAATTTCTGATTTTTTGTTTAGTAGGGTGTTTTGTGATGGGTGGGTGATAATTCCTAGCTTCTCATAGAAGCAAAGGCATTTTTTATGTCTTGCTGTAGGTGGGTGCTAGTTTTGGTATTTCCCAGGTGATGGTGGGTGAGATGATCATGTCTTTTAGGTGCCATATGTGTATGGATAAAGAAGTGTTTGTAGAGTAATTTCTGTTGGTGAAGGAAAGTTTGTGGTTATATATTTTTTGTTTTATGGTACCCTCCATTACACCTATGTACTGTTTGACTGAGCTGTTAGTTTTTACAATGGCTCTGTACACCATGTTTTTCTGCAGGCAGTTTCCTAGTAGGGGGCATGTTTCTTTATCCCTACAGCTAGATTGTTTGTTGGAGTGTGTGGTGCTGTGGATGGTTTCAATTTTTTTGCTGTGGCCTTTTAAGATTTGAGATATGTTACTTGTACAACTGAAGCTGACCTTTATATTGTTTCTGTTGAAAATTTTGGCAATGGGGCTATGATTGGATAAGTGCCTGTTTATTAGATTTAGGAAGTCCCTACTGATGTTTGATGTTATGCATTTGTTGTAAGGCAGGTTGAAACAAGTTATATTACTATTTTTGTGTTTTGGTTTGCTTTTTGGGGGTGTGTATTCTTGTGTTTGTCTATAACTGCTGTTTTTTAGTGTGTTGTTGTATATGTGTTTGTATTTGTAGAAAATGTCAATGTTGCAAGAATTATCGGATAGTATGCGGCTAATTGATTTTGGTATTTGTTTGATAATTGAGGGTGGGTGGTTTGAAGAAGTGTGTATGTGAAGAAGTGTGTATGAAGATGGGTGTATCGTTCTCTTTTTTATAAGGTTCGAATGTGCTTTTCCTTAAGTTTATTGTTACATCTAAGAAATTTACTATTTTTAGATTGTGTATATGGTAATTTTAAATCCCAGCAATTTTAGTACATTGGATATCCTTTTCCTGTAGCTATCTAGTTTTGGTCCTTTTGGGTTCTAAATGATGATTAGACTGTCGTCCCTGTATAGTCCACCATCAGTGTTTTTGATTATGCTTGATAGTTGGGAAAGTATCTGAGCACCGACCAGCTCACACACCTCCACAACCATCAAAGCTATCCATGGTTACATCAAATAGATGGTTATATATATCTATATATATACTATATATATATATATATATATATAGTATGGAAGTAAATAATATAAATGAATCCAACAGTATGTAGAAAATAGAAAATACAAAGTAAAAGTGATGAATTTATTACAAAGGAGAGTCACATAAAAATGTTTCGGTTTTAGTAAACCTTCATCAGGATTTTAAGATGGTGAAACAAGTGATTGGCACATGCAATGATGTTTAAATATATGGAACTTCTGGGAGATACAACAGATTAAAAAGAAGAAAAGAAAAGAAGAGGAAAGGAGAAAGAAAGAAAAAGAAAGAAAGAAAAGAAAAAGAGAGAGAAGAGAAAGAGAAAGAGAGAAAAGAAAAGAAACAAGCATACCATATGTAAATAAATACATAGGTTTAAATCATATCAATATTGACCATATGTAAATTGGTATATTTATTAGTGAAATAGAAATGAATCTATTGTAGCTCCCAGAAGTTCCATATATTTAAACATCATTGCCTGTGCCAATCATGCGATAGTTTTTCAAAAAAGAATGCTGACTGAATGATTGAACAGTTATATGATCTTTCTTTGTATATATATATATTTTTTTTTTCTTTTCCCCTATTATTGTACTTGATTGTCCTAATTTTTATTGTTATTTTTACAGGTATTATTATTATTATTATTATTATGATTATATTTTAACCATTCTATATTTTTAAGATTGGTTTAGTAAAAAGTATTATGGAGTGGGGAGTTTTGTCGGAAATATTTCAAGTGAGAATCAAATCTTCACTTGAACAACTATTGAAATAAATTAAGGAACCACATTTGTAAGGCAATGAAAGATCAACAATTGAATTTAGAGGAGACAAAAAACAATTAAAAATAAAAATTAAATAACTGGACTTTAACTAAGTTAAAACTTAAGGAATATAAGGGGGATTTTTTAATCCACACATAAAACTTCAGAAGCCATGGGAAGCAGAATGGTGGATGTGAGTAAGGTGGGTGAACCCAATGACGGATCAAAGGTGTGCTTTATCTGATGCTGGGCGGAAGAACCCCACAAATCAACAACCAGGATCAAATGGTTCACTCAGGAATCTACTAATACTCATCTTTAAGAGTGGTGTCTATTTATGAGGTAAAAATACAGCCATCAAAAGATTACCATGACTCTCATGCAAACAATATATCCAAACTGCATTGCACTTCATGCAAGTAAACAAGGGGTGCGTTCTGCTGAGGTTGGAGCTCTGGTCTCAATGTTCAAAAAATCAGCTACAGAACTCAAACCTAAACAAAAATTCCTTAAATGCAAAAATCCAATACAAATAGCAACTTTTAATGTTAGAACTTTAAATAGAATAGGCCAACTACCGGAGCTGACAGTGTCTATAGCAGAGCATAATATACAGAGTGGAACAATAAAATTGTTGCCCTAGAAAAGACGACATGATTCCATTTCCAATTAATGAAAACCGGTTTTCTTTTTTTGTTGCAAACCATCTACTAGTTGGCCAGTTGTGTACAAATCCCAAGAGCGATAGGAGCCTTCTATCATGTCTGAAAATGACACAATGTTCAACGAGCAAGATCGGAGATGCGCCGCTATACAACTCATGCTCTCTACCGATCCAAGTTATGACAACAGGACCATTGCTAGCACCCTCAAAATGCAAATCTGGATGGTTCAATGCTTGAGGGCACAGCTCTACGCATCAGATGACCCTTTGGATGGCTACAGTTATGGTCTTTGGTGTGGTTTCAAGTTAGGGCCACATCATGCCACCTCACATCTTCGAAGTTGGCTTGAAAGTCAACACCAAAGTGTACCTGGATATGCTGAAGAGTGTGGTGATTCCTTGGTGCAATCAAGTGGCCGATGGCAGACCCTGTGTGTGGCAGCAGGACTCGGCACCGGCCCACAAGTCCAAAGAGACCCAGGCTAGGCTGCAGAAGGAGTGCTATGACTTAGTACCCTTCTTTCACTGACCTCTCTCCTCCTCTGACCTGAACCCGCTAGACTATTTTGTTTGGTCATGTTGAGAACATCACTAACATGACCTCCCACAACACCAAAGCCAGCCTGATTGCTGCTATCCGCCGAGTATTTGCCGGCTCCCGTCGGCGGTCGTGGAAAAGGCATGCTCCCAGTTCCAGATCCGTATAGAGGCGGTGATTGAGGCTGAAGACATCTACATTGAATAGATGTCAGCTCTACTACATAATCAAGTTACCTGAATTGATTTTTTCAATAAAAGTTTTAAAATAAAGCTGTAGTGTTGTTTTCTTTAGGACAACAATTTTATCGTTCCACCCTGTAGTCATATTATGCATACAAGAACACAGATACCATCATAGCGGAGTAGAAATAAAATACCATGATACTAGCAATGGACAGACATTTATCTCAGCATCTGCATGGAAAAACTCAGTCAATGTTGTCATGAAGGGTGTAGGAATGCTTCTCAGTTCTCACACTCTAAAATCACTTAATAACATCACGAAAATAGAACCAAGAGTGATGGTAGCTATATTTGATAGAAATCCCATCACAATGATCATCTCCTGCTGCAGTCTGACCAATGCTAGAGATGAAACAAACCTCATCAGCTTCACTAACAAACTATCCTCCCTTGTTCATAACATCCCCAAAAACAATGTTCTAATCATCAGTGGAGACATGAATGCTCAAATAAGTAAAAACAAAAATAACAAATTCTGTTTTCACAATCTGACCAACAGAAATAGGGAACATCTAACAGATTTCTCTCCTTGAAAATGGACTAATATGCCTTAATACTAAATTCCAGAAAAGAAAGGGAAAACTATGGACATACACTTATGCAAACAATGCTAAAGAACATATAAATAAGAAAATGGATTAATAGTGCTTTGAATCATGAGGCATATTCCTCTTTTGAAGGTGTATCATCTAATCACAGAATAGTCACAAAGATACTTCTGAACCTATGTAGGAATAGGGCACAAACAAGCAAACCACACACTATGACTGGTCCTTGCTTAACAATACAGATAATAGTGATACAATAACACTAAGAAACAAATTTGATCCTCTTCAGGAAATAATCGAAACACTTACTCTAAATATCAGTGCCCACATGGAAGCAGCAACAGAATGCATACCAACCAAACTAAAAGGCAAACATCAAGTTCAAAACAAGGCAACATGAAAACAGCATCCCTATATAATAAAAGGAATCCAACTAATGCTCAGAAATTTAAGAAGGCACAAAGTGAACTAACACATACTAAAAAGAACAAATAGAATACATTCAAGGCCAGATCATTAAAATTAGAAATTCAGAAGATAGACAATCCTGAATTGCATAGCAGACAATAAATAGAGTAAAACACGAGCTAAACTAAAAGCTGCCACTCAAGAAGAACAAATACACATGTGGAAAGAACATTTCAAGTATCTGCTTGGAAAATCCCAGAAAGTTACAAATAAACCTATCATGAGAATTATAAATAATCAACTAGACATCAAACTAAGACAGTTTACTCAAGAAGAACTTGATGTAGTACTAACAAAGGATAAAACCAGGAAAGCTACTGATGTTGATGAAATACCACTAGAAGTATGAAAGACAAGGAAATTCAACAACCTACTGCAACACCGTATATAACCAGAACACAATAGAGGGATAGACAAAAAGCTGCATCCTCCTTTTTCCCAAGAAAGGTGACCTCAGAATTGCCAAGAACTACCAAGGTATAAACCTTACTTCCATAGTGGCTAAGATTTATAATGCTCTGCTACTCAACCACATCAAACTAGAAATTCTTAAGAAAAATCAAAATGGTTTTTCGAGAAACTGATTCACAACAACAAAGATTCTGACAATCTGTCGAATTTTAAAAGGAGTTTGTGCAAAAAAAACCTTGAGGTGACACTCTCATTTGTAAATTTCTCCAAGGCATTTGACTCTATACCCAGAAGGAAGGAGCAAATATGTCTAGTCGAAGAAAATGTTGCAGCCATAAAGATGCTCAATAAAAACATAAAAGTGAAAGTTTGTTCACTAGATGGAGATACAGACTTCTTTGATATTGTTGCTGGTGTTCTGCAAGGGAATACACTAGCCTCATATCTGTTCATAGACTACATCCTTTGAATGCCGATAGATCTAATGAAAGAAAATGGTTTTACATTAAAAAAGGTAAGAAGCAGACAATACCTCGCACTAACTATTATGGATGTAGACTATGCAGATGACAAAGCACATCTGGCAAATACAACTTCCCAAGCCAAATCCCTGCTGCATCATCTGTGGTAGGTGGCATTGGCATTCATGTGAATGCAGACAAAATGGAAGACGTGTTTTTATCAAAAAGGAGACATCTCCACATTAAATGATGGTTCTCTGTAAAAAGTGGACAAGTTCACATACCTTAGAAGCAGCATCTCATTCTAAAAATGACATTAGTATGTGACTAGCAAAGGAATGGACTGCTATCAATAGGTTATTGGTGATATGGAAATCAAACATCTGATAAAATAAAACTTAATTTTTTCCAAGCAGCAATCGCATCGATTCTACTGTATGGATGTACCACAGGGACACTAAGTATACAGAGAAAAAGCTAGATGAGAATTACACAAGAATGTGACAAGCAATATTGAACAAATCCTGGAAGCAACATTCCACAAAACAGTAGCTCTACAGCCATCTACCTCCAAAATTATCCAAATAAGAAGAACAAGACACGTGGGACACTGCTGGAGAAGTAAGGATGGAAGTGATGGCTGATAGAGATGAATGGCAAGAGAGAGTCAGGGAAATCTGTGCTAGTGGCATGACATGATGATGATATATATCTAGTATATATAGAAAATCATTAGCATATTACTATATATATATATATGCTTTGAATATTGAGTACATTTTTAATGATTTCTAAAAGAATTATATATATATATATATATATATATATATATATATATATATATATATATATAATAAATAAATATATATTAGATATATATATTTAATTCATGGAATTTATATATATATTTAATTTATATATATATTTAATTTTTGCAGTGCTAACACACTACCACTTCTTGTAATTTTTATCATTAAGGGTTTTTGGACTATTGTCTTCATCTTTATTGTTATTTCCATAACGTTTTGCTTGATATGTCTTCTGGCCTTCTTCAGGGGTTTGTCGAACTCGGGAACCTTCACGGAACTTCGAACTATGTCCTTTATTGCATCCATGGGAGTTGCCTGTTCTGATTCCGTTAGCCATAACTGGGTGCAAGTGTTAAGTATTCCCATATTGTTACTCTCCTGCAGTCACGATTGAACCTGCAACCTCCAGATGATTGTCTCCTTAGAAGCTTAGGGAACCAACGCCTATAACCGTAATGCTATGTGTTCTGCTGGACAATTCAGAGTTAATTTTTGGGACTTATAAACTTAATGTTCTTACTTGACTAGGATTACTACTATTATGTATGATTTTTTTACCTGTGTTCATATTAAGATTTTTTTTTTTCATCTAGCCTTCTTAATTAATTTTTAGCATGAACAGAAAAAATAGTTGAATAATTGAAACATTCTATACTTTGTAATAAAAAAAATAAATGCTTCAAAGGAAGCATGAATAGCCAAATATCAGCCAAAGTCCACAAGACCAGCAATCACCATTAACAATCATTATCGGCTCTCCTCTAAACATGTCTTTTATATGTTGCTAACAATAAATTGGCTGGAGCATGTTCTATGTCACTAGAAGAACTATATCAAATATATATATGTAGTCATGACTATATATATTTATATATATGCAGTCACTTTATTGAAAAAAAAGGATGCATTCAGTACTTTCACTGCTGCCTTATGCAGTTCTGAGTAGCTATGTGCTGTATTTTTCAACAAAAGATGTTTGGCAAGAATAATCAAATTTTCTCTGCAAAATTCCACACAGAATGGAAAATACAGACTACCAAATGGAACATGATATAAAATTCAACTACACTTACACACAGCACAGCAATAGGAATGCGATTGTAGTCAAATGTGGCAAAACTTGAACAATAACAGTGTAAGAGTTAACTTTTAGTCTGTTTTTAAAAATTAATTTGATTAATCATTTTCTTGGAAATAAAAAAAATGATACAAATGCAGCAAGAATTGATAAACATGATAAAAGCAACATTTTTGCATTTTAAAAAATGAGAAAAGAAGAAAAAGATAAAAATTTGATTTTAAGTATTATTTGTTTATATGGTGGAAATAAGATATTATTTGAAAATATTACCATTTCTATAGGTATTCAACTATAGTTGCACATAGTGTCAGGAATTCACCAACTAGAAATTCAACTACCATTGCACATGGCATGTTGCTAGGAATTCAATTATTTGAAATTCAACTATCATTGCTCACAGCATGGTGCTAGGAATTAACCTATTAGAAATTCAAATATCAATGCATATGGTATGTTGCAAGAAATTCAACAATTAGAAATTCGACTATCATTGCACACAGAATGGTGCTAGGAATTCAACAATTAGAAATTCAACTATCATTGCACACAGCATAGTGCTAGAAATTCAATGATCAGAAATTTAACTAACATTACACATGGCATGGTGCAAGGAATTCACCAATTAGAAATTCAATTATCATTGCACACAGCATGGTGCTAGAATTTCAACAATAAGAAGTTCAACAATCATTGCACATGGCATGGTGCTAGGAATTCAACTATCATAGCATATGGGATGGTGTTAGGAATTCAATCATTAGAAATTCAACTACCATTACACATGTCATGCTGCTACAGAATTTAACTATTAGAAAATCAATCATCATTGCACATGGAATGGTACTAAGAATTCAACTATAAGAAATTCCACTATTATGGCAGGTGGCAGGTGGCATGGTCCTAGGAATTCCAGTATTAGAAATTCAACTATCATTGCACATGGCATGATGGCAGAAATCCAACTATTAGAAATTCAACAATCTTTGCACATGGCATGGTGCTAGGAATTTTCCTATTAGAAATTCAAATATTATTGCACATGGCATGGTGCTAGAAATTAAACTGTCATTGCACAAGCCATGGTTTTAGGAATTTTCCAATAAGAAATTCAAGTATTATTGCACATGGCATGTTGCTAGGAATTCAACTATTATTGCACAAGGCATGGTGCTAGGAATTTAACTATTAGAAATACAACAATAATTGCATATGGTATTGTGCTAGGAATTTAACTATTAGAAATACAACAATAATTGCATATGGTATTGTGCTAGGAATTCAACAATCATTGCACATGGCATGGTGCTAGAAATTCAACTATCATTGCATATGGCAAAGCGCAAGGAATTTAACTATGAGAAATTCAACTATTATTGCACATGGCCTGGTATCAGGAATTTAAATATTAGAAATTCAATTATCATTGCACATGGAGGAATTCAACTGTTAGAAATTCCACAATAATTGCACAGGGCATGGTGCTAAGAATTCAACTATCGTTGCATATGGCATGAAACTAAGATGTCAATAACTAGAACTTAAAATATCATTGCACATAGTGCTAGAAATTCAACAACCATTGCACATAGCAATGATTCTAGAAATTCAACTATCATTGCACATAGCATGGTGCTTGGTATTCAACTATCATTGCATATTGCTATGTGCAATGATAGTTGAATACCAAGCACCATGGTGCTAGGAATTCAACTATTATTGCACACAGCATGGGCCTACGTATTCAAGTATAGATGCACATGTCTCTGGGCTAGGAAGTATTGCTGTGCATGAACGGTGCAACAAATTCAACTAGATTTGCACATTGCATAGTGCTAGTATCATCTCTATCTAGCCTATGTTTCTACATACAAGAAGGTGCTAAGAATTTGATTATAATTGTACATGGTATAGTCCAAGGAATTTGACTATAGTTGCATAAGGAATGGTTTTAAGGTTTTCAAAATATACTTATAATTTTTGTGTTTTTTTTGTTTTGTTTCGTTTTTTTGTTGCTGCTAAGCAGTGATGTTAGAATGAGATAAATATCTGTCTTTGCTTTGAATGTTATTACTTTCCTGCTAAAGCTTAACAGCAGCTGTTAAATCCTGTCAGAAGAGATTGTCACTATATGATGCTCTGGGACAAAAAGTATAACAGATGCAAAACATGAAGAGATGGGTTTAAGTAGATGAATTAAACTACTCCTAGATAATGCAGTGTACAGCTTCACGCTGGGTATATTTTGACAGAGACAAATGATGTACAACTGATTGAGAAAAAGACACCAGGCAGATTAAATATGAGACTGTTTAAAAGGAGATCTTTAACACAAATAAATAAAACTGCAACACCTAGAATATATGCTCCAATTAACTTAAAATTAAATGTAAGGATAATATTGTTTGATACAGTAAGCAATCACAAATACAGATCAATATGTGTACAGGTTTCAAAATAAAGGCCTTATCAACTGTAGAAGTCACTACTCTAAGGTGCAGAATAAACAACAAGAACAACAACACTTACCGGTTCAACAGCCCCAGCTAGTGTCCAGCTGGTAGATAAAAAATAAAATGGGTGGTAACCCAATACTGACCCTGTAACACCTTAAGCAAGCCAGTGTATACACACACTAATATACCCATTCACTGGACCAAAAACCAATCACTGTCCAGGGGATGGACTTAGTCACTTGAGAGCAATGGAATGCTCCAATGTCCATATAATCTCACCTCAAGTCATAGCATTGCTTTTTATGCAAATGAGTATTTACTGACAGCTAATGTGCATTATGAACAAATTCCAACAATAACAGTATGCAAATGCCATGCACATACTATAACTAAGTCAAAATTGGTATGTTATGATATGAGATGTGTATGTATATATATATATACATACATCTGTGGCATGTCCTGAAAAATATGTGAACTGAAGCAAATAATACTGTTATGATATCAGATGAAAATTATCTTTACTAAATTAACATATAAAGAGTTTGTGTTTAAAATATAATCTTCCCAGTCTAATTTTCAAAACAAAATATAAAATTTAAAAAAATTTATATCATTGAATGATTATAATTTCTGTTTAAATTATTTATGTCACTGTCATCACTCAAGAACTATAAGCAACAAATCAAAGTGAAACTGAATGAAAAATAAAATAAAATATTTACTGTGGCCAAAATATATGAAAAAATCCTTTGCATATTGGACCACTTTCTCTTTCACTAAATCATCATCAGCTGCAGAATGCTCTCTGTCTTTCTATCTTTACCTAAATTTACTCATTATATCAAGTGTCATATCATTTTATTATGGAATGAAATAACTGCAACCAGAACTTTGCATATCACAGGTAAATATCTTTTTATGAATTTCAAGTACTCAATATTATAAATTCCCAAAGATTCCTTAAAATACTGCATGACTGAATTGAAATTAATAAAATGATATAATTAATTGATATAACTAATATATTCTTAGTTTTGTACTGAGTAATTCTTTTGAGTAAATGATGTGTTCCTTGCTTCTTAATAATACACATCACTAATTATATATAAGCAGAGCATCCCAAAGAAGAGTGATGAATTAGTACAAATAGATTCAGATACACATCAACCAAGAATAAGCTTTGAAATAAGGTTTCTCTCTATGAACAGAAAGAGGAAACAAGAATTGTTATATTTTTCTATACATCATGTTTGAATTGAGTTATTCCAGTAAGGCAAGAGTGCACTTAACTTCATTGTGAAGTCATGAACATATTTTTTAAAATACATTATTCATAATAAGAGAATGCAAGATAACTTTTAGATCAGACAATTTGTTCTTTTTTAATAGTCTTTAGTTCTTGACAGAATTTTAGTTATTTGCTTCTAGTTCTGTAATTTTGATGTTTTATAGAAAACAGAATTGTCTTTTTTATTCAATGTAGATGAAGCCACAAATTCAATTGTCCTTTTAGGTGTGTCCAAATAGTGAATACTCTAGACTTCTGAATCATGCCATGCCAGTTACAGTCATTATGTCAGCTGGTGTGGTAGTTCTGAACACACTTGTACTGGACACACAAAGATTTGTTTGTCTGCTTTGAGTCAGTTTCTTTCTTTAAATTTTGTTGGTGAAACTCACCAATTTAGTATTTTATAAAAAACATGTGCATAGGTAAAGCATGAATTGCTCTTTACAGGTTATTGCCAAGATAAAAATCTGATCTCTGATAAAATAAAACAGGAATTCTTCCAAGCTGTAGCCATGTCAGTACTACTGTATGGTTGAAACACTTGGAGATTGGAATACTAGATGGGAACAACACAATATGTTGCACTTCCAGGTAAACTCAACATTTAACCCACATCTGAAAGAAAATGTAGAGGGGAAAAATCAGGGAGAAAACACAAATGCTCATGTTTGATTATAACTCGAAAGAATTTATTTACAAGAGCCACCCCAAGAGGTGACTCTTCACAAAATTGCATATATTCTCACATATGCAGACGTCACAATATTTCAAATTCTAGGTGATTAGTAACAAGTTAGAACAATACAAGAAAACAGTTACTCAAATACGGATTTCTACAAACAAAATTTCTACAAAAAAAAAAAAAATTAGAAGGTTTGTACAAAGGAAAAAGAAAAAAAAACACTCAAATAAGGGTTTTTTACAATCTAATAACCCACAAGAAAGTTTGAGCAATGCAAAGTAAGGGACAAGGTTCAACTTATCCAAGTAAAGGCTTCAAGCCTCAGTCAAGTTTCCCTCACCAGAAATTACAATTTTCTTTTCTAATAGAGTTTAAGGCTTCAAGCATTTGTCAGGTTTTTCTTGCCAGAAACAGTAATGTCCTTTTCTTACAGGGTGTAAAGGCTTCAAGCCTTTGTCTAGTTTATCTCATCAGGAACTATAATTTTCTTTCGAAGACCACAATGAGGGTGATAATGGCTTCTTTTAGACCACCTACTGTCTCTTCTTAAGATTCTCTTGTTTCACTTCAGGATCCTTGGCTGGAAAATGGGTATAAAGGGCTGCATGTTTGAAATAACTTTTCTTGATATTTCTTCTAGACTATGCTTCAGCACATACTTTCTCCCAGGTATATGTTGTATATGCTGGGATTAGGGCAAATAAATGAATTCAACTTTTCGAAGTTGAACTATTAAATCCAAAAGTATATCCACTTTAGCTACTTGCCAGAGTCATGGTCTACAGCCATAGTAGTAGCCATTTCTCTTGACACATGTTGGGAAGAAAAAAAAGAAGCAAAAGGAGCCAGTTCCACATAGTTGACCTGCATATGGAACCAGCCACTGGAACCTTTTCCTTCAGCATATTTTCATACTAAGGTATGAAACAAGGGCTCTATGCTAGAGATTAAAAAAGGGATTCAGCTCAAAGAAAAGGATACAAACAAAATGTCCATGAAGATAAGAAAGGGACATTCAATGAGCCATCCTGAAATACAATAAATTTCAAATAAATGATGCTGCTTGTTGTTTTCAACAAATCATGGAAGCAGCACCCTACAAAATAGCAGTTGTATGGCCATTTACCTCCCATCTCACAAACAATAGAAGAAAGACAAACAAGATATGTAGGGCATGGTGGGAGAAGTAAGGACAAGCTCATAAGCAATGTTTTCTTATGGACCCAAACACATAGACACACCTTGCATTCATCACCTCTGTGCAGACACTGGATGCTGTCAAGAATACTTACCAAGTGTGATGGCCTATAGGGACAGATAGTAAGAAAGAGTCAAAAGAATCTGTGCTGTTGGCACTCCTTGATGATGGTGAACCAAGATAATATTTCTACTTCTTACTGACAGAAGAAACAAAAGAATATTAGATGCTTTTACAATATTAAAGTGCAGCCATCAACAAAGCGGCTGGAGAAGAAGCTGGACGGCAATTACACAAGAATGCTGCGTGCAATCTTGAACAAGTCCTGGCGGCAACACCCCACAAGACACCAACTGTACGGCCACCTGCCCCCTATCACGAAAACTATTCAAGTTAGACGAACCAGACATGCAGGACACTGCTGGAGAAGCAGGGACAAACTCATAAGAGATGTACTCTTATGGACCCCCACACATGGCCGTGCAAAAGCAGGACGACCAGCACGAACATACATTCAGCAGCTATGTGAGGATACGGGATGTTGTCCTGAAGACCTACCTAGGGCGATGAACGATAGGGAGGAGTGGCGAGAGAGGGTCAGGGATATCCATGCTACCAGCGCGACATGATGATGATGACAATATTAAAATAGATCAAAAAAATTTATTATGTCAATAGAAAATTAGCTGTCATAAACTATAGAAACTCTTATTTTTCAATTCTCAATTTCCTACTTTTCAGTTTTTAATTCTAACATTTAACCTTTAAATTTAGTTTGAACCAATACATCAAATTATAATTTATAATAGTTTGAAGGCAATTTCAGTCAATAGCAAGCACAGCCATTAATAAATAGCCAGTACTTAGTGGCATCCTTAATTCAACTTAGTACATTTAAAGAAGTACATAAGAGAATCTTAACATAAGACACAGTCAGAATTTACTAACAGAGAGAACCTAAGTGGAAAAAGAGAACTTGATGTTTCCACTTGGATGCTAAATAAAGTAACCCTTGGAAAAAATCTGAATCAAATTTGAATCCTTATACTCATATGTCAATGACCCATAAATTGAGTAGCTGCCTTATGATGTTTATTTAGTTGAAATATTTTGGCAGTGGTAAATGACCAGAAAATTTTAGAATGCTTTGGATTATCACCAAATACATTTTATTTTCAGGGCCTACTGTTTCTCAAAACCTCCAAAGGTCACAGACAACTAAAAGAAAACATTTACAAAGATTAACTGGTACTTGTAGGTTCTAAGAGGAATGGAGCTGATGCTGTCAAAACTCTCTTGTCAGAGAAAGTCTATTTCTTTGTTTTCAAATTTTACTGACCATCTACATTCAACATGACTTTGAATTGTTTTGCCTTAAATCAAAATGTTGGTTTTGCTTGGAATAATTTTAAATTGAAATAAATTAATTTATTTGGTCAGTTGCTTAGTTTTGGGTTTATCATCATCATCATCATCAATAAATAATTATTTTGATAGTTCAAATTTGGAAAAAAAAATTACTGACATTTAAAAAACAAAACAACAAACTTTCACTTTAATTCAGTTTTATTTTTATTGTAATTAAGACCAGATCTAGTATTAAATGTCAAGAAGAAAAGAACTCGTAATCTAGTGGATTTTTTCCATTTCAGCAGACAACAGAGTGAAAAGAAAAAAGTGAAAAAATAGACAAATACTTAGATCTTGCCAGAGAACAAAAAAGCTGAGGACATGAAAGTGATAATGATACTATTTGTAGTTGATGTGCTTGGAATGGCCCTAAAAAAGTGACTGGGGGAACTGGAGATTAGAGGAAGAATTGAAACAATCCAGACCACAGTAAAGTTAAAATCAGAATACTTAGAAGAGTTCTGGTGACCTGAGAGGAATTGTTGTCACTCAGACTTCACAGAAAAACCACTCAGTATGAAAAATTCACATAGAGTAAAATAATAATAACAAATCTAGATAAAAAAAAAATGGGAAGAAAAATAACTCACTATTTCAAGCAAACTGGTGAGATTGCACACAAGATGAAACCGAATCGCTTTGAATAGCAGCACAAAATAATGACATAAGGACCAATAATATTAAAATAAAAAAGGATAATACACAACAGAATAGTACATGTAGCAAATGGAGATAGTAATGAAATGATAAATCACATAAGCAAATGCAGCAAATTAGTACAAAAGGATAGGAAAAGTGATTCTGTGGAAAATTGTGTAAGACATTAAAATTTGACCATACCAATAAATAGTATATGCACCAATTAGAATCTATCATAAATGAGACTCATAAATATTTCAGGGATTTTGAGATACAAATGGATCACTTAATCCTCAACAGACCTCGTGTTAATTAACAAGAGAAAAAGAACTTATCATCTAGCAGATTTTGCTGTTCCAGTAAACCACAAAGTGAAAATGTAAGAAAACGAAAAGATTTACAAATCCTTGGACCTTGCCAGAGAACTAAAAAGGTTATGGAACATGAGGGTGATGGTGGTACCAATTGTTTTTTAATGTCCTTAGAATGGTTCCCAAAGGCTTGGGAAAAAGATTGGAGAAATTGGAAATCAGAGAGGATTCAAACCACAGCATAATTAAGATCGGCTAGAATACTCAAAAGAGTTCTGGAGATCTAAGGTGGCTTGCTGTCATTAAGACTTCAGTGAAAGACCACCGATTGAAAAACTCCCAAGAAGTGAAATAATAATAACAAAGAAGAATCCTGGAGAATTGTGGACATTTGCAGTCACTTAGACCTGGCAGTGAAAGACACTAACTAGTACTGGAATAAAAACTTGAAAAGTGCATATTTACACAACTCAGGCAGGATACGAAACAAAGTCAACTTTTAAGCTGATTTGAATTCAGAATTTCACTGCAACTTTTTCTTTAAGATTATTTCTTTGATTAAGCAAGTATAGTAAAAATTATAAGTTCAAATATGATTTATGACAAGTCATATCAATCAAGTACAACCTCATCTGCTCCTTATTTTGTGATGATAATTGAATTGTACATATTAGTATAGAACTTATAATGTAAATTATGTCAAATTATTTCAAAAATTTCAGCTCTGACATTTATCCGTGTGTGTGTGTGTGTGTGTGTGTGTGTGTGTGTGTGTGTGTGTGTGTGTGTGTGTGTGTGTGATATTTGACTTACTAATCCTTGGAAAGACTGTCAATGAAAAAATTAAATATAAACTGAATAAAAGAGATAGTTTACACTGTTTTCAAAGATTAAGTTTTGTAAGTTGAATAATAAACTTAATAAGGATTAATAAAATGTCGAATGTCTTTTAACTGTGCATATTAATTAAAGATCTTCATTATTATTGATAAAGTTACCATAAACGTCATCTAACCAAAGTGCCTTTCTTGAGAGCTCTGTTCCCTAATCACTAAAAGTATATCTGCCTTTTTACTTGCTCTGCGGGTGGATGTGAGAGAGATTTGCTTTAAAAATCATTCATTTCCCCAAATAAAATGTTATTGCATTAAATTTGTTTCATTTAATCTTTTTTATATTTAGAACTAAAGGCACCGAAATATATAAATAAACAAATAAATAAATGTTGGCTTAAAAATAGCATTAAATAAATCTTTTCTTTCATACTTAAAAAAAAATTAATCCTTGATGGTTTCTGAAGTTATCATAGTATTTAGAGAAAAACCTGAGTATCCTCAGGAGATTCCTATCACTCAGTAAATAGATCCTCATAAACGTTGAGAAATGGTATCACGTTGGCGCCACAACACTAAGACTTATTCCTTCTTTTTACTTGTAGTAGTGAGGTTTTGAAGTGAATGAATGTGGCAGTCACATGTAAATTGCACAGTCTCTATCCACTTATATTTGTATTCATGTCAAGTATGCGTGCTTGGAGAGAGAGAAAGAACGCTATATCAGGTGTGAAAGTCAAAGGGGGCAAAGTATGTTGACACAAGGTAAATCCTCCCAGCAAAACCCGCATAAAACAGAAAGGATCTTCTGACAGATAAGACTATGTACAAACCACCAAGTAAAATAAAATAACGTTAAGAAAAAACAAAGGAAAACCTAAACATTTTGTCTATGGTTTTTCTGTAAACCTATTACCTTTCTGTAAAGCTTTTAAAGCTCGAGTTGAAATTTTTCCTATTAACTTAATCGGCTAACTTCAGTTGAACATAGGACACAGGTAAATCAACAACCCTCATATACAGGCTCTAGTGGCCCTGAAACAATACATACATTATCATTTGTAAAAAAAAAAAAAAAAAAAAGAAAGAAATAAACGAGAAGTTACTTAAAAAGGAAAAAGATTTCCATTGAGCCAGTCACTGGTATCCCATTACAAATAAAAATAAAATTAAAAAAATAAATCAAATGTGCGCCTCGCGTGGTATAATGATTAGCAAGCTAGACTGACTAACCATTACAAGTGGGTTCGAGTCTCATTGGGTGCCCCATTCATTCGGCCTTGTGCCATATCTGAGCAAAGAGCTTAGTAAATTACGAATAGTGAGTTCGAGTCTCAATGAGTTCCTCATGCATTCGGCCTTGTGCTATAATTATCAAAAGTTTAGTAGATAACCACAACTAAAAAAAAAAAAAAATTTTTTTTTTCAAAAGTTAGTATATGCATGCATTTCCGTCAAAACCTAAAAACGCTGATAAAAATAAAACGTTGATAAAAATAAAACGCTGATTACAATAATCATTCGATTTTTATAAAAATTTCAGACGGGGTTGTTGTTTATTTATTGTATATTAAAATATAAATTTTCATGGGTGGACTATTCTGTACAAGCACCTTTTGTTTTATTTTTTTTATTTAACGTGACATAAAATATTTACGTTTATCATTATCGTCAGAATTTTTTCGTTTATCATTATCAATATATAAAAATAATAGCATAAAAATGTATTTATTTTGACGTTTATATTAGCACCTCTGTTTAAGAGTATCTGTAAGTTTTGCCAAGTTATAAATGCTGCTCGTTTATACAAAAATATTTTTCTACATTTAAGTACATTCAATAATTTATCATAACTTCTGTAATTTTTTTTCCAGAGACATTTTTTCCAATAAATACATATAAAATTTCTGGTACAGTATGTGAGTCACGAAATTAACATTTTCCCTTGATATCAAATGATTTTTGGAAACAAAGCTCGACTAGCAAACCTACACGAGTGAGTTCGAGTCTCATTGGGTGCACCTTTCATATGGCCTTGTGCCACATCTAAGCAAAAACCTTAGTAAATTTCCTGTTTTTTGGTTGTCTCTTAATGATTGATAATGCAATGATTCATCTAAAAAATAATGAAATAAGTCATTAGTTAGTCATTCAAAATTTCTAATAATTTCTACGTTTATTGAAGTGGGTGTGCTATAGGTATCGCTCCTGGATACAATAGATCAAACAATTAGGAACTACTTTTTAAAAAAGAAACTGAACTACAAGAGACAAAGACGACTGATTATCAAAGTGATACACAAAAATAGAAACTGTATGATTATCTAATAGTTTAAGTTCAACTATCACAAATGCTGTTAAAAGATGTAGTTTGAATATATATGTATAGTATAAACATAAAATAAAATAAATAAGTACACCCTTGCATTTTTTAAATGATAGGAAATAAAAAGTTGAATTTCAACTACAAAAAAGTAATAGGATTTTAATCTTTTTATTGGAACATTATACAGTCAAACGGACATTATTAGATATTACTTATCAAATTCTTCAGTAAGTAATCTTTCAATTCTGTCTTGTTTGAGTTGGATGGTCGTTGTTTTTCTACTTTTCGTTTTGGTATTTTTGTTTACAGAATTTCACTGCAGCAGTAAACTGAGCAAAGGGCTGAAAGGGTACGATATATCATTGTTTATATATATATATATATATATATATATATATATATATATATATATATATATATATATATATATATATATATATATTATTGAAGTACGTATTCACCCAATATCTCCGCTCCGGGCAGGATGCGTCACAAGTCAGTGAAGTTTGTTTAAATTAGGTACTAACAAAATTTGGCAATTTTTCCCCATTAAACGAATAAAAAAAATAATCAGTTATTATTAAAGGTTAAATTTTAGTTTTATTTGAAAGATAAGTAACATCATAATCATCAGTATCAAAAGTAAAATAACATTACATATCTAATTAATTCTTAATACATTTCAAAAATTTAAATTCATCAAAAGTTGACGACATTACCCAATTGGAGGCTACTTAAATAAAAATTTTTTATCAACAATTTTAAATATTTAAAAAAGTTTTTTTTGAATAAAATTAGTAACTAGAAACAGTAATAAACCGATTTATGTAAAAATATTACTTACACGTTGATAACTACATCACTTATTTATTCAAATCCAAGCAGTAGGTCAAAATTAATGACAAGAGATTTTCTGTGTCATCTTACAATACAAATATTAAGGTACCCTTTAATTTTTTACTAAAAAATTATTACGAGATAAGGCCACCCCCCCACACACATACAAATCTTAGTTTATTTTTTATATTTAATCTTGAAAAAAGAAAATAAGCCCGTTATTAGTTTTTGAATGTACAATAAACAAGACCGAATGAAATAATTATTTTAATTCATTGTTGATTTATTTATCAAAATTGTGACCTAATAATACTTTTTAGTTACCTTTTTAATATTTAATGTTTTACCTGGTAAATCTTTCATTGCCCCAAAACAGTAATTCTTACCTTTTTTTCTAAATTTCCTATTTTCATAACAAAATTTTTCTTTCTTTCCTTACATTTTTACTTAAATATTCAACCTGAATACAAGGGATAAAGCTGGAAATTTCTTAACAAATGAGTGTTACTGTAGGTTTCCATACTTTTTTCGTTTAACATTTTTTATAAATTAAAAAATAAACTTTATATATAACAGCTCCCACTTTCTTACTTAAAAATTCATATTTGTCAATTAGTAAAAATATTCATTATTTCATAACATATTTAGATTTAGCCTGTGATCGGAGAAAAGTAAGTAAAAATCTAATGCGAGTTTAAACCTCTTCTTAAGTAGAACAAATATCGATACAGAATTATTTCCCAAATAATCTAAAAGAAAATTATACTTTCAATTAAATCATAGTAGTAAAAGCCCTCAAAACATTAAAAAAAATTTAAATTTAAAATTAACATTCGGTGTTGGCAGCTGAGTCACGTAGAGTCGGGCGACCTGGCGACTAAGACTGAGTTGTGTCTTAGTACTGCGGACCAAGTGAACGATCGGGGAAACCGTGGCTAAGGTTTGCCAGGCCTTAACACATATGAAGTCGAGTGGGCGAATCAGTAGAGCTAGGGCTTCGTTGTGCCCCTAGCTTTGCAGACGTATCGAAGACGATAGCTATGGCTTTGCCGTGCCAAAGCATCGAAGACAATAACTATGGCTGAGCCGCGCCAACGCGGCTCAGCCATAGTTATTGTATCAGGACGGTAGCTAAGGCTGTGCCACGCCAAAGCAGTTCGGACGTATCGAAACGTATCCTTTAGTGCTGCGCTGCCAAACGGACGAGGGGGGATCGACCGAATGGTTAAGACTTGGTGGTCTTAGAGTCCACTTCGTGTTTGCCTCTGGGCTCTCTACTTCGACTGGTCAATAAATACCATCAGAGATGCTCCAACCCGCAGAAGGGGACCTCTAATGGTCCTTCAAAGGACCTTTTGTGCATATCAATGTGATGGGAAAGGCGAATGCAACCACTAGATGTAGGATTCAGCCTTTCGGAGCCTCGCTCTGAAAGCGGCTCCTGAGAGCGTCGTGAGACCTCTGATATTTATCATACGTCCCACCAACGTACGATTTGGCACAAGGCCGTTTTTAAGGTGGGTCCGGTCGCAGGGCCAAAGGTCACACGCGTCCGGCAAGGCCAAAAATACTTTCGGCCCTGTCGGTATTCCCCTTTTTAGGGGCGTCTCAGGCGCCAAGCAATAAATCTACCCCCCGAAGGGGTTAAAAGCCTGGGGGATGGCCCCCTAAAGCCAGAGGAAATCTCCAGTGCCGAGGTAGAACGGCCTACTGAATGAGACCCAACAACTGGAGAGGTAAGGTCGTGAACGCCCTAAAAGAGCATCGTGAGACCTCCACTATTTGCCAATGTCTCCCACCAGACAAGGCTTGAAACACTGTCAAAAACCCGAAGGCCGATTAAAGTGGGGATAAAGGGGAGAGAGAGGTCGGGAACGAGCCGATGCTCGAACCGTGCTGATCTGCGTTGCTCATCGGCTCATTTAGTGCAATGTGAGCCTAATGAGCCAGGTGGTTTCACGGGCCCAAGGACGGGTCCGGGTACGTATGCCAGTTTACGGCTTAAACTAGACGCGAGGTCTAGTGCCATACAAGGTGTTCCAAAGGAGACAAAAATGCAGCTCACCCACCCGGAGGTAGCATAGTCAAAACTAGGAGCCATTGTTCCTTTGCGAAGCCCAAACGGGCTCCTGAGAGCGTCCGGAGACACTATTTGTCGCTGCCTCCCACCAGACAGGACTTGATACAAGGTCAAAAGCCCGAAGGCCGATTAAAGTGGGGATAAGGGGGAGGGAAGGTCGGGAACGAGTCGAGACTCGAACCCTGCTGGTCTGTGCTGCTCATCGGCTCACTTGGTGCAATGTGAGCCTCATGAGGCAAGCAGTTTCACGAACCCAAATATGGGTCCGGGCACGTATGCCGGGTTATGGCTTGAACTAGACACCAAGGTCTAGTGCCATTCAAAGGTTTCTGAGAGCGTCCGGAGACCTCCGAAATTTTCGCCGCAGAACCTTTTTTTAAATAAAGGGAACGTAGCGCCACTCTACCGGGCACGTAAATAGAAAGTTCTTCTATAAAAAATGGGCGTAGAAATAAAGTTGTTCTTTAGCCTGATATAGGCTAGCGAAGACAATTAATTCCATTTTCATAGAGTTATTTCTGGCAGAAGTGTTCTGTAACTGTTGTTAATTTTAATTTATCCCCTTTTTAAGCTGTAACGGGAGGTCAAGGTCGTAAAAAGGGCTTCGTCATTTCCGATCGTAACCGGATGTTGTTTTTCTAGAGCGAGCGAGTAAACCGATGTGTTTACGATAGTGAACAGGTCGCGACAGTTGTAGGTTATTTAATGTCAAACCCGGTTTCATATATATTAGATGTATACGATTTGTAAACATAAGTTAACAAAGTTAGATAGTTCAAATTAATGTTATCTATCCCTAACAATTCAATTAAACAATAGTTAAATCATCAAACAGTTCTATTTCAAACAATTCAATTAAACATAAGTCATATATTTGCATTCAGTTAAATGACCGAACAGTCCTATTTCAAATAATTCAATTTAGCATAAGTCATTTGTTTGCACAGTTTAAATGTCAACAGTTCTATTTGACCCATAGATAGGACCTTCTTAGGTGCTACCACTCCAGGTCAGAGTGGACCTGGGACCTATGGCAATGAAGGGGTACTCCGCATTCCCCATCAGATTGTTAAGTGTCATATCCAGGACACTTGTTGGAGGTTCTTACTCCTCTGCAGAGACGCAGTCGGTGTATTCTACAGCCAGCCGACGAAGTTGTCACATTTGGGGTATTATTTTTTTTTCCAATAGTCCCTAATTTAATTTGTTTCTTTATTTTATGCACATCTTCAAACCTTTGTCTTTTTCATTATATACAGAAAATATACGTCATATCATATATCCCTATCAATTAAATACCGCCACACATAGGGGAGGATAAAGTTAAATGACCTAAAAAGTCAACCAATTTTTTGTTTTTTGTTTGTTTGCTGTTTTAGTTTAGTTTGTTTTCGTTTTTTTTCTTCTGATGAATTATAGAATCCATTCATCAATCAATGAACACTGAAAACTTCATTAAAATCGGATGATTCCTTGATTTTTGGAGCCCAGTTGGCTAGGGCTGTAGAATACACCAACTGTATCTCTGCAGAAGGCTACGACCTCCCCCACCAACACCATGTAATATTGAGGCTTCACGCTTGGAGCTTTAAAGAATGAAGAGTACCCCTTCATTGGCATTACTTCTAGGTACACTTTAACTCAGTGGTAATACCTAATATATATAAACAAGATTTGGCATTAAATAACCTACAAGAGTTGATATGTCATAAAATCCAACCAACTTCTCGTGGACTAGTTGCTGTTCTAAAACTAAAGAGCACAATCTATCCAATTATTTTACCCATAGTTGGAGGGAGAAGTGATGAATCCATGCCTTTAATGTCATATGAATAAATCATCGTGGATTGTTGAATGCCAAAGCCATCCTTATAGAAGAACAGTAATACTACTATTCAACCCATAGCTGGGAGAATAAGAGAGATCATGATTACCTTTCCCAAAGGTATAAGTTCGAAAGTGAACGTAATAGTGCGGCTGGAGTTCGAACTTGTTTACTTCGAGGCTGCAGTTCCAGCACTTTACCCATTAAGCCACAGGGACTCTCACACATCATCATCATCATTGTTGTTGTAGTAGTAGTAGTAGTAGTAGTAGTAATAATAATAGTAGTAGTAGTAGTAGTAGACAAGTTTGATTTTAATTCGCTTTTAATTTGATGTCTCAAAAATTGAAATTATGTAAGAACTGAACCATCTGAGTTATATTAGAAAACATTGAAAGATTTTTTCGAAAAATAAATAAAAATAAATAAATTAATTAATGAATAGCATAAAGAAGACCGAACTCTACTCAGCCAATTTGTTAGATTTGAAAAATACTGATTTTATACGATTTTTAAAAGGGATGGTGTCCTGTTTACAATTGTAAATGTTGAAACAATTTGTCTTTTAAACATGCATGTATAGCAGTTAAATATTTTCCTTCTTCTCCTCCTCCTAAAGAATAATAAAAATAAAACATGTGGAAGATGAATCGTGTCAAAACATGTCGGAAAATCAGAGATCGTTTCGACATAGCATTTACATTGTAAACAAGACCCCCCACACCCACACACCTAAAATTGTTGAAAAATCAATATTTTTGAAAACTGACAAATTGGGGGTACAAAAAAAAAATCTGGAAGCTAAGCAACAAAAATTAGTCGCATAAAAATGTTTTTATATTATCTTTTTTTTTTGACGGGACCCAGATGTGCCTAAAAACTGCTCAAAATTGAAAATGTCTATAAATGTATAAATTTTGAATATTGTCGATTGTCAAGAAAGAGTTTTAATATTGTAGTCCACAGCGTTTATTATATACTAATTTAACCTAATATTCTGTTAGAAAATGGTGACATGTCTTCTGTTCCAATTGTTAAAGGCATGTTGGACGGCCTGTTCCTAAATCATAAGGTATTTTATTGATAGTCAATTGAAAACTTTTATAAACATAATGATAAACAATATCAAACTATTAAACTTTAATACGAGAAATTGCTTTATTCTTTAAAATAGAGAATCTTAATGCAAGTACACAAACAAAAAATTTCCATGGTATCATTTTTGTTGATATAAAAGATCTGCTTATAATATAGATTCACTTAAGGTCTTGGGGGGACATTAAGTTAAATGTCGAGTTACATCTTATTTACAAATTTCAAAAATTATGGTTGTAAACAAATAAGTGCACTAATTAACATCTAATAGTTTTTGTTTCACTTGCGAAACTATAATGATCAAGGTGAGCGTAAACGCTGACCCCGTTACACACTACTAAATTTCAAATTGCACTGAAAATAGCTTTATTCTCTAAGTTAATGTATTTTAACGCTAATGTGCCATTTTTGCCTTGTTATACGTACAAAAATCAGATTGAGATGGAAAGCACTCGAAAAGAAGCTAATATAGTTATAAACATTTTAATCAAATCTTCATCTGAAGCAACCGAAACATATAGTCTTATATGTGGAGAGAAAGAAATCACATCTATTTTTATGACTTGTAGTTATGGAGAACAAAAGCTAAGCAAGGTTTATAGTGTCTTGAGAAAATGTCTTTGTAGTCAGTCTCGATATCTTCAATGGTTTAACGTAGGAGTTGCAGGCAAAATGCAGAGTCACTAAGAATTCAGTCAATTGCTAAATGATTATATGCATTTCTGTTTAACATAAAGTATCATATCTTCTGTAATTTCAGGTTTTATTAGTTTAAGGAATGGTTTCGCACAGACTTTAAAAACTAAAATTCATTCCCAGGGTTTTCTTCAGAGAATTTGTTTTAAGAGGTGCGCTAAAGACCAAGAAGATTACGACACAAAGCCAAGAAACATGCATGGTAATCCACAATTACTTAGAACTAACAATCTGGACAAAAACTAAAAAAGTTTAAAATCAATAAAACTCAAAAAAGTGTCATTCAAATTTTAAAATATTTATCTACAAATTCCCACAAAATGGACGCCTATTGGTTTCAGGAGAAGAGCTTAATGATAAAAAACATTATTCTATTTCTCGTGGGTTAAGAAGAGTCTCATAAAGAAGAGACTTTTAATAATTAAAAAAAAAAGTAATTTGAAAGCCACGTTGCTGCAAAGATATACAGAATTAAAATTTTCAAACCTCAAAAGAAAAAAAATTAGGAATTGGCTCACTAAAATAATTATTCACACTTAATTAAACATTGTTTATAGATAATCCTTCAAGCTGAAGATATAAAATAATCATATAGAATTATTGCTTAGTTAGTACTAACAATTTGAATAAAAAACAAAACTTTTTAAATGTAACAATTTTTCAAGTACCATTCAAATGAAAAACACATTTCACCATAAAAGACCATAGAATTCGTCACAGAACACTATTAACTTTATAAGATAATACAAAAAATATAATCGGTATATCTCTACTATTATGTGGAGTCATCTTTTATAACAACAATTACCATTTGTAATTATTCGGTGTAACTTTTTAATCGACAGGAAAGATTGTTAAAAAAATCATTAAAAAAGAAAAACAAACAAACAAACAAACAAAACAAAAAACAGACAAACAAAAAAACAACACACCTTTGACCCAAATATTGAACGGCATAGATGGTTACTTCGGTTGGTACCACGTCTAAGGGACGTCTATAATCTGCACCAACGACATTTTCAGATTATTGATTTTATTTTTCTTATCTCATTTACTAAGTTTTACTTAGTTGTATTAAAACTATTAAAATTCGGCAGACGTTTAGGTAGACTTTGTTTCGAACTTGCTCCTTTTGTTTTTATACTTTTCTATTCCCCACTCATTCCTGGAATTGGGTGTGTTTCTAAAATCCTGCCTCTTTTGGTTCTAGAGTTACAGGATTTTTTTATATTACAACATTTAGGTCATTTAACCATCTGGGCTTTACATTTTATAAAGTCAAGTTCAGCCTCCCATCCTCAACTATGAAAGATTTATTGGGTACAGCAAAAATAGTATGAATATGGAGTGGACAAGTGACGACGATAAAGGAGAAAGTAGAATTCACGACCTTCATAAAAAATTACGGAGTACAGTTGGACATCATTATCTGAGGTAAAGAGATATTTGCTTTCTGTTGAATTCATTCATGATATTGAGCTTATTCATGTTCAAAAATTCTAAGAAATCTAAACCCTATTAAAAAAAGTTTTAGTACTTTTGTAAAATTGATGATATTATTAATAAAAAATCAAGTCTAAATTAAGTTTATTTACCTGATAAGGTTATAATGACATAAGGTCATCTTTAAATCGGGAACCCTCCCGTGTACAGAAGGGTAGTACCAAAAATGTAGTTCCGTTGGCATTTGTGGTGTTTAAAGGTATTTTTTCGCGTCGGGGTCACCAATGTGGGGTTTAAAGGTTTTTTTTTTTTGTTTTTTTTTGCGTCGGGGTTAACCAATGTGGTTCTTAAAGGTTTTTCGCGTCGAGGTTACCAATGTGGGGTTTGAAGGTTTTTTATGGTAGTCAGTGGCTAAGGGCAAGACTGTGTTGCCGTAAGATATCTGACTCCATATTTTGGTTATTTTGCTTTACCTCACGTTGACTGGGCTGGCACAATGCCTTGCCCAAAGAAGGTCCACAAGAAATATACAAAGGGAGACGAAAAACATTTCTTTCATACTTTCCTTTATTTACCTTGTGAATGGACTAACCAACGCTATGTCCCAAGACACAGCGTGGTGCCCAAACACCAGATAGTAAAAACGGTGTTGTCGGTTCGACGTCACTACCCGAAAAGAGGTCGGTTCACAGAAAACCTGAGTATTTATCTCTTTTCACCGGCTCCAAATTCGCCACGACAAAATCCTTCTAATTTTGGCGCGACCGCTTCTCATTGGCTACTTTACATTTTATTATTTTTCTTTTTTTTTATTTTAACCGGATGGATGCGTGGAGCCTTATGCGTGGCGACGCATTTATACATTTTGTATCAGGCAGCCGACGAGTCAACATCCGGTTGGGAGTTCTTTGGTAATTCCTAAATCGCCACACATTTATAGGCGCTTCAGGCATTCGAAACAGACACTGACCCTATTACCTTCTATGGGGGAGGTACTACCTGAGACGATGGCTCCTGAAACTAAGATAATTTTCTTGACTTCATTTAAGATAAAATGACCACTTGTGTGGCAATACTGATAAGCTTATTTGATTACAAAAGAGACGCAATGCACCCACCATCTCCAGGCGAAATACATTTGACTTACTTAGCAAACCAACTAGAAAAATGAAATATAACATTTTAAAAATTAATATGTGGTTTATCTTTCAAGATATGATAACTCAATTTTTGGTGTAATTTTTTTTAAATTAATAATAATAATAATAATAATAATAATAAGAAGAAGAAGAAAAAATGTTGATGTTCAGTGTTTAGCCCTCTTCTGCCCTGTCAGCAGGGCTTAGAATATACCGACTGTATCGATTGTAGAGGTGTAAGACCACTTCTCCACAAAAAGGGGTGTCCAGAGTATGACACTACACTGCATCCGGTGGTGAAACATTAGGATACCATAAAATTGTCTCTGAATTATTAGTATTAGATAAGAATATTTGAACCATACGGCTGTATGCAATTTTATTTTTAATAGGAATACTTGACCTTAAAAACTGTGAAAAAACAAAAAAAACAAAAAAAAAACTCTGAAGAAATAACTACACAAAAGCTGTAAATATAAATTTACAATGTATGCGATTCTCTATCTTCTAGGCATAAAATAAACTCAGATGAATTGATATGCCGTTAAAATCAATCAATTATTCGACCATCGTGTGACGATGTAACACTCATTCCAGCTCAGTGCATTGTATGTCAGAATATAGGGAGGATATTAACAACACAGAGTCTGAGCGCTGTTGACAATCCCTTTATTTAGGAACCTTAGCACGTATCGATCTGCATATTTGATTTTTTTTTTTTTTGTAATCCAGCTATATTACCTGTACGTTTAATCTTGAGTAAATTGAAATACGTATTCAGAGTATTTCGATTTTATTTTCCACCGGCGTATTTTACTCCTTTTGAAACATATTTCACAACGTAATTTTAGTTTAAAAGTTTTTCACGGAAATGGTTTGCTGATTGCGCTAACCGTGGATCAGTGAAAATGAGGTTGACGATTCCGTGGAAGATGAATCTCAACTGTACAAGAATGGATCAAGAGTAGTGTTATTCCTTCTAATGGCAACTAACGCATTTGCAGTAATTATTGTGGACACAACAGTTGGAGTGAAATCCAGCAATAATTTCGTTCATAAGCTTCAAAGAAAAATCATCAATAAATGAAAAAAATTGGCATTAGGTTGTGAAGGCAAACTGGCACCATGACGACTTATTTTCTTTCTTCCAACAGTATTAATCTTGTGGAGGATGAGTTGATCGTTTATTTTTCTCGAGGATTTGTTACAACACGAAGAAATGAACAACGCAGACAAAAGAAAATGCACAACATAAAACAGACAATTTTATATACAAACAACTAAGCAAGAACAATGCGTTGTTCAAACATGGCTGTGTGTAAGTGCGCTGAGAAACTAAAGGTACACAGCAGCGAAGTATTCGTCTAGCCGCTAGCTAAACGTGTGTATTTGTATGGTGAGGTGATTTGGAGGTTTATGTGAAGTGTAAAATATCAAAGTGTGACAAATATACCAATTTCATTATGACAATGAATATATTTTTGCAGGCTCCCATTTTAGGCTGCGTGTCTGAAAAAGTATGGCGAAATGTCTGAGGCTGTACGAGCTCCTAACAACTTGACAGTTCTCATTGTCTCACATAGACAGTGAGAACTGTCAAGTTGTTAGGAGCTTGGTGTCGCTAGCTGGGAGATCGAAGAATGAGAGCATGTCTAGCTGAGAGTCAGAGGTGAGAAAGAGAAAGCTTTTGACTATATAGGTAACCATGTCACGTGACCGGCTCCAAACTTAAGATTTGTTTTTGTGCGGGACAAATTCAAAATGTGCGTACGCAGTTGAAAACACAGCACGTGACTATTCTGTCCAATCAGGTTCCCGAAACTATTTAATTTACCAACGCCCTACAACTTTCGTTTCGGGAACAGGTGAGTCTTGGATTCTATTTTTCTTAAATTTTTCTGCTCCACATGGTCCTCCCTGATATATCTAAAATATAGGAATATAAATTCTATAGACTAAAACTCATGCTATAACGAACGTCAACGTAACGAATGGTGGATTTATACTAACCTATTTCGTATTTACCGAATAAAATTCGATAAACACAAAGAACAAGTGGACCATAACGGACTTTCTTCTCATTTACAGAACACACGCATACCAAGACCGAAGAAACGTGAAGGATTTCTGGCACGTATGGGCGTGGTTACGGGTTGTAGGAGCACTGAAATCAATAGGGTTTATCTGACCTTATTATAAGCCACGAATTGACCTAGAGATGCCACTTAAACTTGTCCCGCGAAATATTAGTCGTATATTTGAGTATGTTTTATGAATGATTGAGTTTATTGGGTTAAGTGAAAAACGATGTAACCAACAAAATATATGACGAACGAGTAAAGGTGTGAATGATCAAGAAAAAAGTTATTAGTTTAAAGTTGTGACGTAGTTCGTGGGAAAATAATGCTATTCTTATTTACCAAAGGAGACAAACGGTTTATAACGAACTCACAACTTTAAAGACTATCTCTTTCCGCCAATTCATTCGCTATAGCATGGGTTTATAACACGAGGGTAGATAATATTACCATTTAAACATAAATGGCAGTTGACGTTGTAGAGTTCTGTGGTCTCTCGTTATATTAAAGGAAAGAAAATAAATAATGAAGGCTTTGATATTGATGGTTTTCAATCTAGTAGTTTAATGACAGATTGAGAGGAAGTTTTTCCTTGTGCCGTGAGTTGAAGAAGATAGTAAACAGTTGTAAATGGCTGTGCGGGAATTTAGTACTTAGCCAGATGCTTCGGGGTCCTTTTTGATTTAGGAGGAAGAAATAATTGACCAGGAAATGGTCTCCTAAAGGAAGCAGAGGAAAAAATGTTGAAGTGTGCTTTCTTGAGATGAAAAGTCCCTGTCTGCTGTTGGAATCGTCCCGAGTTAGAGAGAGAAATGTTATCTCTCGTGTCAGCTGGTCTTACCTTGCTGCCAGCCAGGAGAAAAGGAAAAGAGAGGGCGAGCATGGTTAGCGTTGCCTTTTATGTTGTCCGGGGAGGTGTGCCCGGTCATTCTCATTGGATGAAATGTATAATTTCAAAACTCCAACGGCAAAAACAATTCCCCCACTAAATAATGGTTTGAAATTCTTTTTGCTACAGGTTTATAGGACTCACAACAAAACAATGAAAAGATTAATAAAGAAAACGATATAATTTTGTAAATTTTCAGTTAGCAGGATAGCAAAACCAATAATCTATTATTTACCTCACCTCAGGTCACCGCACATAGTGTAATGGTTTATGACTTAGTCTAATAAACCATAACTAGTGATTTCAATTCTCACTGAGTACCTCATGCATCTGATCTTGTGCCAAATTAAACAAATTTCAGTAAATGACTATAGTTACCTCTTAACAAGCCAATCTCGAAAGTCAATTATAACTGATTAACGAGTTTGACCCACACTAGGTGCCTTATATTTGCAGCCTTATGCAAAGCGACCCTAAGATATTTAGGTTGTTTCACATACTGTAATAATTTCAGTAACCAAGGCTGGCTGAGTTCTATCCTCACTGAATGTGCCAAACTAAGCTAAACTTAATAGATTGCTATTACTCTGTTAGCTATTACTATCCTTAACTTTATTTCTCTTTTCCAAGATAAGCGATAAAAAACGCTTAGCCGAACATAAAACGAGCATGTCCTTATTTTAAAAGTCTGTAATTCGAGAGGAGATATGTTGTTGGTAGTAATAAAATGGAACATAATGTAAGGAAAAGCTGTTTCAGAATTTTTCTTAGTTCTCCATCTCAGTTGCCTCATCTTGATGCATTGTTAAAATAAGTAGTGTGGCCATGTGTGACTTAAACAGAAATCATCATCCCAAATTAAAGAAGCTGAACACTAGTCTTACGTCTTCAAAAAACTTCCAGAGTGAAATATTTGTTAAAAACAAGGCCAGAAAGCAAAATAACCTTTTAATAAAATATTATCCTATTTGTTTTAATTATAAAGAGTTTATTAAAAAATATAAAAACTGAAACTGTTTGTCAAGATATCAAAGACTTAATGAAAAGTTAATTTTCTTCAAAATACTTGCCTATAGCTATTTACAAGTTTTGGATTATTGACACCATTTTGGTTGTTATATTGACAATGTTACAACAGACAAATAGTCATTTGGTTTAAGGTTCTCAAAAATGGTACTTGAATTGTCTTATTAAGGAGCATTGGTTAAGAGATTTTAATGGAAGTCCCCATGGCGTAATGAAGTAAGCGAGTTTAAGCTCTAGTTACGCTATCATGTTTATTTTTGGACATACCCTAGGGAAAGGTATGAACTCCCTTATCCACTCAGCTATGGGTTAAATAGTATCACGGCTGTTCTTTTATAAGGATGACTTTGGCATTAAATAACCTATGAAGGTAGGTATGCCATTAAACAAAGAAACCAAACCAAACTAGATATTCTAGTTGGATTTTACCAGGAGGTTGTGAGTTCAATAATTGGATTTTGTACACTATACAAGGTGTCTTCAAAAAGTATCAAGACTGAGACTGTATTTACCATAACAACAATGAATTAAACATTCATTTTCTTGTTGAATACCAATCTCTTTGGGTTTCAACACACTTATTCCAGCAAGTTTTACATTGGTCAAAGCACCACTGACTCTTCTCTTTTGATATGGTGTGAAGCTGTACTATCATATTTCTTTTAATGTCTTCCACAACATGCTTTATCTTGTTAAATTGTTATGTCTGAGTACTCATGAATATGACAGCTGTATCCTTAATTAGAACAGGTTTGTTGTATTGCCATGAATAAAAGACAAGCATCACTTTCCTGGCAATATAAATCTAGACATACACAAGATATTAAGACTCAAGAAGAATAGGAGAGGTAGCCTTCAGCTCTATTTTCAACATACAACATGCTTGTTTGCTTGTTTTTTTTTTATCTGTTTTCTTACTGCGAAAATAAAAGTTGTATATACCAGTATTCATTTAAATCATTTTAAGCGTTATCTCAAAAAGATCTATTTGACCCATAGATGGGAGCCTAACAGATCCCAGGCAGAGTAATGACAATGAAGAGGTGACTTCATACTCCCCCAAATTTCAGAACTGGAACCTCACAGCAGATGTAGTTTGTGTTATACCTAAGCCACCCTTTTTTGAAAGAAGGGCTTACCCCTTTGAAAGAGATGCAGTCAGAATATCCTAGATCTCACAGACAGGAAGAGTGAAAAGAAGGATACCCTTTATTATATCATAGTTTAAATGAAGGCAACTGAATTTAAGCAAGGCAGAAAAGTCCTGGAAGGTAACGTTGGTCGAAAAAGTCCTACCACTATCACTACACAGAAAACCATTTACAAAATCCATGATTTGGTCTTGACAGATGGACGAATAACAGTTTTACACAGCCTTAGAACTGAAGATCTCTTGGGAATGTGTCTGTGCTGTTATCCACAATGATCTCCAAATGGCCAAGGTTTCAACTCACTGGTTCTCAAAGTTCCTTGGATCAGCTCTGAAGTTGATTCAGCAGAATTATCAATGGACAATCTAGCTACTCTTTGAGCTGATCCTAAGAGATTTTTACAGCAATTTCTGACCATGAATGATACTTGGATGTACCTTCTCAACAAGAGAAAACAAAAACAAAATATTGATTATTACAGGCTCCAAAATCCAAGTTGATGATGGCCATATGGAATGTGACTGACTCAAAGTTTGAGGGATGCAGACAGGATGCTGTCGGTGAATTATATGAAAAAGAGTTAAATTGAAACCAAAGACTAATACATTGATCTCTTGAGGTGCATATAGCATAACAGCTGTCAACTTAGGAAACTGACTCTGCAACCTAAGTTCAAAACCTGGATGAGGCTGCTTGTACCTAACTTAGTGCTAATATTCTTCAAGGGGCATGAATCCACCTCTTCTTCTCCTCATCTATAGGTAAATAATTGACTGGATTTTTTAAAACATTAATCAGAAGGAAAACTCAGCTGTACTTCACTTAAAATTGACCTTGTGTTTGCATCCTGCTCATGGTAAAAGGGTTGGGTCAATACACTGATTTCTGGAAGTATTTATGATAGACAATTAGGAAGGATCACCATGGGAAGTTAACAACTGGAATGTTCTCCATTAAAACACAAGTCCCAAATGGATTCCAACTCATTGAACATTGGCCATATTCACTTTATTTAACCCCCACTCCTTTGATCAGACTATTACCTGTTTCCTGAGATGATAAAGAGGCGCAGCAGTCATTATTTTGACAATAAGAACATCATTGATGCTTTAATCTGAATTCTATGAAGAAAGAATCCATATGCTCTATGCCTGATAGATTGAGAGTGTAAATTTGCTAGGGAATTATAAAGAAAAATATAGAAAAATTACTGTGTTGTCTAAAAGGGAATCATTGTACCTTAGGCCATGAATGTATCAATCACTTATTGCATGGCATTATTTTTCAACATGATACACTTATTTTGTATGCATGCCTTATGTCATATATATATATATATATATAACTCAAATGTAACCAGTAGTGATCTCCTAGATCACTAATGTAAAACAGCAATAAGCCTGCTTAATACTTGAATGGGTGACCACTTTGAAACAGCAGGTATTATGAGCAACCTAAAACATGTGTTCCAGACAAAGCTAAAGCTAAGTAAATAACAACTGTAATCAATAGCCAATTGCTGATCAGATTACAACTTCTGTATGTTCTATGTTTGAATAGTCTGAGGTTTAAGGGTACATGCCTTAAAAAAAATAAATAAATAAAACAAAAAACAAACTTTTACACAAAATAACTATAATAGCTTACATAACCAACTTGCTGACCTTTGGGCAGAGATTAGAATGTGTTATATGTTCATCTCCCTGCATATTTTTATCTTTGGGCAGGACACAACAAAAAAGAAAGAGAAAAAGTCAATCCTGGTCTTGGGGATCCCAACTAGGAAAAGGAAGGGTTAGTGTAATCTGACATTTTCATGACAATGGTCACAGAAACCAGACAATTTTTGTCTTTGTACATGTATATGGGCCCCTATGTTAAACTGACCAAATAATGGTAGTTGAATATTAACTTATTCTAAGGTTAAAGTCCTTCTACTGGGGGGGGTGTCCTCGTGGTGTAATGGTTAAAGTGATGGACTGTGGAATTATAGTAAGCAAATTCATACTCCAGTCGTGCTATTACGTTCACTTTCGGGCAAATACCCTTGGAAAAGGTATGAAGCCCCTTATCCTCCCAGCTAGGGGTTAAATAGTACTACTACGGTTCTTCTAGGAGAATGGCTTTGGCATCAAATAACCTAAAAAGGTTGATATGCCATTAAACAAAGAAACCAAACCAAACCTTCTACTGGCTAATATTTATTAACAGCCTAGCAGCTTAAAACATGTAGGTAAATATCAGCCAAAATTGGTAAAATTGTTCAGAAAAAACTTTTGTTTAAATTATAGAAAGGAAATCTGGACAGAAGGATTATATATGTAAATTAGCAATTTTCAGATTTTGTTGAATACACATTAAAGAAATTCCCTTCAAATAAGATTATCGTTGACTTTAATTTAAAAAAATGACGATGACTAAAGCAAAATTTTAAAACTTAAAGTGTATTAAAGGTACTGAAAAATTCTCAGTCCAAACAAAGAGAGAATAATTGTATTTTCTTTTGGAAGGGCAAGAGAGAGTTGAGAAAGGATGTACCAAGTATGTTGAACTTGGAATTAATATGTAGCATGATATGTTCACTAGATCATTCTTTTCTTGGTTGGGCTGAGAACTTTTCAGCAACCCTTTGTATCTTTTACAGGTTATATAAATGACATTTTTTCTAAAGCAAAAAGAATTCTAGAAGAAATCTTTCAATGATTCTTTAATTCATATAGTTAGAAAAAAGTATTTGCTATTAGAGCTTATTAATTCTCTATCTATAATTGTTTTCCTTCTGTTTAGTATATGAGAGCTATTAGTCCAACTCCCAAAAGAGAACATTGAATTTTTAATTTTACATTACTATGTACTAACTATTGAGCTACAACAAAGCCATTAATGATTTGAGCTACAACAAAGCCATTAATGATTTGCATTTGAAGTAATTCTAATCAATGAAAAAAATTATACTTAATGTGTCCAGAGTAGATAAAATACTTATTTACAATATTTACATATCTTAGACTATTGTCCTCATCTTGGTTGTTATATTCAGATTATTTTTGCTACTGTACCCACCAACATTCTACAGGAAATTTTGAACCATAAGCATGAAAAATTAACTCTTCATCTTGGAAATTTAGACAGATAAAATAAATTTCTTTACTAAATTTATGAAAATTAAAACATGGCCATTTTTACAGAAGGCACATTTATTTTACAGCAAATGAAGCAGAAATAAAGAGATGATTGAATATCTGTTTAGACATTCTGAGTTTCTACCTCGATAACAGATAAATCAGATTGGTAAAATCTCAAATTCCGATATAAAAGTATCATTCCAATAATGTTAAATCTTAGAATTTTTGTACAAGAATTTTAAATATCTAGTGACAAAACTTCATCTTTAAAGATTGATACAAGAAAACTCTTTAAAATAGCAGTATTGATCTTTCAAAAATCAAAAGAAATTTTTTCTTAAATTAATATTGTGTATTTACAATGTTTAAAGATAGAATAATTCAATTTAAAGAAATTCGAATGGTAAAATATAATAATATGGACATTATACAATGATAAAGACAATCCTAACAAAATGCACCAATCATAGGTGGCTGCTATGTACACATTTGCATGAATATACACATACACATCCTAATATATAATATCTTTTTATTTATAATTTCAAAAATATAAGTAGAAAAAATGGTTCCGTTTTTATAAAGAAGATGATGATCATCATATAAACAAGTGCAGTACTGTCCATATAAAAAAGAAAATATCAAAATTCCCATACCATTCACAACACTATTATTTACTTTAGCTCACAGGCAGTGTCCTGGTTAGCAATGTACAAATATCTTTCTTTCTTTGAATTAAATAATAATAATAATAATAATAATAATAATAATAAGAAGAAGAAGAAGAAGAAGGAGGATGATGATGATGATGATGAAAAGATCTATTTGTACTAATTCTGGCCAATGATTACTATTTAATTCTCAAACAGGCACTGACAAATTATTCAACCTGACAAAAAGCTAACAATTTCAAGTTTCATATACAAGACCTTAAACATAATGACTCAAATAAAAATGCAATAAACTAGACTGTTTGATATTAATTTGGAGAGTTTTAAAAAAAACTTGTGAGTTTATTTTATAAAGAAATCCAAATAGTATTTAATCAAGAAATAAATCTTATTCTAAAAAAAAGATTATAAAAAAATTGAAAATTTTGTACCAATTTAATATAAGACGCACAAGGATTTCTCTCTTTATTCATGTATAAAAGAAACTTTCTGAATTCTTTAAGATGAATCATTGTCTTAAGGCTACACAGTTTTCAGGAATGAATCAATGCCAGATAATATCAGCCTTGACAAGTAATTAAGAAGACTTCTGAGTGGCTATTGCATAAAAGAACTCCCTAAGACTGTTAGAGTAGAGCCATGCAAGATACCACTATAAGGAACAAACAGCACATAGCAGCTTACAAGTTAACTGCAACAGTTGATGAAGGTTAACAAAGAAAGTTGCTCAATAGGCTTTGAGCAAGTATTCTCACCTGAAATCTTCAAAGTTTTTCAAGCACTAGTAGAAAGCGCAAAAAAGTTTGGACCCGAATACTGTACATAAAAAGTGATTGTGCTTAAAGAACAGATAGAAAATAGAATGAAGATTTAAAATGAAAATAGAATTTGTTAACTGGGATCTTCAGTTGCAAAACAGATTAAGAAAAAATAAAATCATTTTGCATCATATATTTTTAGGGATAGTGAAAATGAAAAAAAATTGATTCCAGCAAATAGGAAAGCACCAGCACCTATTAAAAAATCATTTTAAGATATAATTTAATAAGGGTTTGACTCTATTTGTGATTAAAACAAAAGTACAAAATGTAGTACAAAATGAATACTAAGTATATACAAAATAGATAATGATATCATACAATTTGAATATTGAGACCATACAAAATAAATATTGAAACAATACAAAACAGATGAATAGTGAGACTAAACAAATCAAATATTGAGATCATACAAAAAATGTTGCACTTTTTTTTACTACAGTTATATTATTCATTGTTCAACTTTTATTATTTATTTTGGCAATTAAAGTTTTCTTTCAATGGAGAAATCTAATTATTAAACCTATCCAAGTTGATCCCTTTCAAAATCTATGATTTTCATTCTTCAAAGGTGAAAGATATATACATATTTACTTTTAGCTTCTTATTTTTTAAATTTTTCTAATTAGATCTGTTCATTTCTTCATCACTACATATGAACTTTTATGTTGATCATCTAAAGAAAAAGATACAAAATATGAAAATAATTGGAGTGTTCTAAAACAATCCAATAGCCAGACCACATGTTTTGTTATGAGGGTATATTTGGCAGGTTGATTCTAAAATGTCTGCAGCTGCCAATGTATGAGCCTTAATAGCATAAAAATGAATATACAAAATCAAAGATCTTGCAGATAACAAGCTCAGACAATGGGACAATAAATAAGACATTAATATGTAATTGGAATTGGTCTGCTGTTTCCTAACAGCTGACAACAAAGGATTATAATTTGTGCTGGCAGGAGGGAATGATTACAAACATTGTAGCTGTTCATTGTATTGACCAGCATCAGGCTGGCTCAACTATGTTAATAGAAAAAGAGAGGATGAGAAGGTGGGTAGGAGAAGGAAGGGAGGAACTCAGTTGCAGCAACACTGTAGTAAATGTTCCATTTTTGGTGGTGCCACTTATTAGTGGGTTTGTAAAAATTGTGAACATCTCCAGAAATCAAACAATGAAAAACCGTAAATAGAGCAAAAGCTGATGAAGGGTGAATTTATAAAAAGAAAAGAAAAAATCTCAGCAAATAATCAATCAATTTATAGGTAAAAACAATGTATCCATATGTACAGCAATTTTGAGCAAAACATCAGAAATAATTTTGAAAATATTTATTGAGCTGTTCAAGAGAATATTAGCTAGTTTTTTTTTTTATTTTCTCCATTGGATGACAGATATATAATTTTTAACAAGATGAATTTTACAGATAGGAAGGAGCATTGAAGATATGTTTAATTAGAATATTATAGCTAAATTAATTAAAGGTGAATAGATAATCCAGAAGATGTAAAAATCATTATAATATTTATGATTTTAATGTCTAATTAGTTATGTTAAAAAGCAATCAATAATACTAGCAAGAAATTAAATAATGGTGTAAGGGTAAGGTGGGTGGCTAAGAAGCAACAACATGATTTTCTTTATTTAATTGTCTGATATGAAAATAGCAAACATGTGAAGAAGAAGAAGAAGAAGAAGAAGAAGAAGAAGAAGAAGAAGAAGAAGAAGAAGAAGAAGAAGAAGAAGAAGAAGAAGAAGAAGAAGAAGAAGAAAACCATATTCATCTTTGTCCCATTTTTTATATACCTTATCTCTGTATTTCACTTCCGATTATTCTCAAACAGGCTCTTTAATATTCCTTCAGGGATATTCTTCCAATTAACAACTTAAACATCACTATATAATGCTGATTATTGAATGCAAAAGAAAATCTTACCAAGACATGGTGGATGTTTACAAGTCCAAGCCAGATTCACACAATGTACTTGGAGACACGAGTGGTCGAAGGGACGACCTATCTGTGAGCTTCAGGGTAGAATCCAGGCCCCCAGAACAACTCCAGACTTGGAGCTGTATAAGATCCAGCAGAGACAATACCGCAGCTCCTCGTCAACCAAAGGGTGAGAGAAATATGTACGGTTTTGGGGGGAAATGATTATGAAATGATTAGAGAAAAACACAGCAAGCAGTCAGCACGGGCAGAGAATATGCTGGGTGTCCCTGCCACATCCACAGAGTAGGTCTAGTAACTACAAATGGATCAATGCAATAATGAGAAGAAAAAGAAGAAAAAGAAGACAACTAAGAGATGAGGAGTGGTGGAAGGCAAGGCTGAACTTAGAGAGAGAACATCATCTGTATAGCATAGCAGCAGCACACTCCATGGTTATATCTCTGCTACCCCTGCCACTATAGTGGTGGAAGGCAGGGGAAAAATTGTTCTGAGTCAGTGGAGGCATGTGAGATGGCAAAAAATGCTCTCAGATCCCTTCATCCAACAAGAGAAAAGTGGGATGGAATTAATGGTGCATGTGTTAGAGGGAAAGGTTGGATAGGAAGAAACTTTTTAAAGGAAGGAAAAAAAGGGATATTTTTTTAAAAATAAGGTTCAACAGGAAGGAATTTTAAGAGTAAACGAAAGAAATTTAATAGTTTGGACTGAGAAATTAGGAATATATATTATTAATAAAAAAAAAGATTTAGTTGAAATAAACAATAGCTAAAAAGCTACAAGACTATCAGTGGGTTAGGATAATGGAGAAAGAATGGTTTAGGTTATAGATATATAGGTATGGAAATATCTATATATCATTACATATATAAGTGTACATGTATTTGTATATACAAACAATAAACATATGATCACAAGAATTTTATATATATATATATATATATTGAACATGTGTATGAAAGATTGCATAGACATAAACATTTTTAAGTATTCTTAACAAAAATGACATATTTTTTTCAATCATTATTTGATCAAGCTCAGTAAAATATTATGTCAAAAAATAAATACTGGAGTCTTTACACACACACACACACGCGCGCGCACACGTATATATATATATATATATATATATATATAGGGAGAGAGAGAGAGAGAGAGGGAGGGCTTGCACAAAATATTTATGTATATTGATGGACTAATAATTCCATAGATTGATACATCATTATTAGTTGAATTTCAGGCAGAAATATTTCTTGTATTATGTTTGATTTGTTTAAAAATAAATGTTTTTCTTATCAATAGGTTTACTGATTGACCTCTCCCCCCTCTCTCTCTCTCTCTATATATATATATATATATATATATATATATATATATATGTGTGTGTAAGTGTGCGTTTAGAGAGTTTTTCAGTGAAAGAAGAGCCAGTATTTTTATCTTCTCCCTGTACAAACAACCTTAGGGTCATTCCAAAAAATTTTTTCTGACAAAAATTTTATGCCATTCTGAGTATGATTGAAAGATCATTACTTATCTTAGGTTTGATAAGATTCAAAATGTGTAATTACCTTGAATCTTTACCAGTACAATTCTATCTTCACCTATGACCTTCAATTTTTACTAGTGGACATCTTTCCTTTCACACTTATCATATTTAGGGTTCATCTATGCAATTTAATGGGTCTCAAACAGGCTATTAAAGAATAAAGAATTTTTGACAGTATAAGTTGAATGAAAATTAACAAATATCTGTGAATTGAATTACCATGACCAGAAAATCCACCGAACACCTACGCACAATATACAGGAACACTGGACAGCTGTTTCGACCTTATTAGGTCTCATCAGCAGTGTATACCGTAATCTCCACCACTGGAGATCAAACCAGTGACCACAGATTGCAGTGCTGAAACTCTACAACCGAGCCACCAGTTCATATCGTACACAAGTGACGCCAAATCAACTAGTCATGGTAATTGTGCGGCCAAATAACCTAAATGTGTCTTGCAAGTTATATCCGTACTCTTTCCAGAGGACACGGTCACCCTCCAGGGCCACGTCTTCCCAAGAAGCTTAGAAATACGCATCTGTATGATTATTATACCTCAGGGGCAAGGGAATAGATGTACATATTCTTATTTTTTAAGTAGAGGAATTAATATTGTGAATTGAATTACCATGACCAGAAAATCTGCCGAACACCTACGTACGATATACAGGAACACTGGACAGCTGTTTCGACCTAATTAGGTCTCATCAGCAGTGTATACCATAATCTCCACCACTAGAGATTGAAGCAGGGGCCACAGATTGCAGTGCCAAAACTCTACAACTGAGCCACCAGTTTATATCATACACAAGTGATGCCAAATCAACTAGTCATGGTAATAACCAATAATAAAAAAAACAATAAGAATAAAAAAAATAAAAATAAAAATATGTATAACAAATATCTATTTGATATGAATTTATAGACATTGTCCCACATATATCCATTCACATTTAAATCACATTTATATAATCAAAATTAACAAAAATATGAGATGTGATTAAAAGCCTTGAAATTTTTTAATTTAAAAATTTAAAATATAAACAAAAACATGAAGACAGCTGAGCAACTTCTATAATGAAGCAATGATTATTTGCTATCTAGATGAATCAGTGCTAATTCTCTATACTTTCTTATTAGCAGTTTTTGCCAAAACACAGGACTGGGCAAGTACAGCACACTCCATATGACTTTTTTTGCCACCTAAACTGAAAATTATTGGCAAGAGTAAAATTTGAAGATATTGAAGACATCAAAAGCATAGGTGTAGCTTTGCACCATATCAAAAGAGGAGTTTTCAAAGTGCTTTGACTAATGAAAAACTTTTTGAAATAATTGGGTTAAATCCAAAGTGGACTATTTTGAAGAAAATTGACATGTCAGTAACTGCCAAATTTCTATCAACAGGTAATAATGATCAGAGAATTACCAAGGTACATAGTGTTAATAAAGATGGAGAATAGAGTTTAAGCAAAAATAAACCTATTTGTAATGTTTTAAAGCTGTCTAACAAATTATAGGTAGCTCACTACTAAAACTATAATTTTATTCTCAAAGGGTTACATTTTCATTGGCAAATCTGATCTTTTTTCCACCTGGAGAAAATTGGAGTTTTGCCAATCAGGATATTATGAATTTCTACTTTCTTTTATAATGGGTACATAATGTTAACAGATATCTTTACATCAGGTCTGAGAACTTCTCATCCTCAAACTTCTGAATATTTATAATTTTGCCGTAAATTTATGGTAATTATATGAGAGTATATCAATTTGGTTAATCCTTTAGAATATCATTAGGATGTATAAACAATATTTTCATTTTTGGAGGACTATTATTTTAGAGTTTATTTTATGTACACATCTACATGATTTAGATTGATTGATTTTAATGGCATGTTAACCTGCTCCAGGTTACTGTATGCCTAGATGTTATGGAATTCCATTCATTGTATGTTCATATTTACATTTGTTGTGTAGTTGTTCAAGATGGCTTTTCTTGCACTCAATCCTATCAAATGTAATTAATTTTTAAACAGATCAATATTGGTCTGCACCTCTCCAGTTGCTGAGTAGCACTTTGGCTGGCCGTGTTATCTATGGCACCTATCTGGCTGAGTGTGTCTCGGTACCTGTAGATTTCCTTCGGCCACAGGGGGCCTTCCCCCAGGCTTTTACCCACTTAGGGGGGGTATTGTCCGGTACCTGAGGTGCCCCTAATAAGGGGAATGCCAACAGGGCCATAGGCATTTTTTGGAAATGCCGGGTGCATGTGGGCTCTGGCCCTGCGCCTGGACCCACCAAAAAAAAGGCCATATGCCACACATGCCCGTTGGGTGGGGCGGACATCAAATACCGTAGTAGTAGTTGTTGTTGTTGCTGCTGCCTAGTTGGCTGGGGCTGTAAAATACACAGATTGCATCTCTGAAGTGGAGTAAGACACCCACCAAGGAGTGTTATGAATATAACACTAAACTATCTGATGCTGAGGCTCCAGTAACGCTGGAGCTTTGGGGAATGTGGAGTAGCCCTTCATTGCTATCATTCCCTGGTTCAATTTGGGCCAGAATTGTAGCACTTGATAGGGTCCTATCTATGGATCAAATAGAACTGTTTGACATTTAAATTATGTACTTATGCTAAACTGAGTTGTTTGGAATAGAAATGTTTTTACATTTAACTGTGTATAAACAAAATACTATACTTAAACTAAACTGAACTGTTTGAAATAGAACTGTTTTTACATTTAACTGTGTGTAAACAAGAAACTGTATTTAAATAAATGACAGTGTGTAAACAAAAAACTGTGTATTTATGCTAAAGTGAATTGTTTAAAATTGAGTGAAACAATTTAACCGTGTGCAAAAAATTAGCTCAGGCTTGTTTTAGGATGTTATCTGCAAAGTGTGTTTAGAAATCATATATCTAATATATCATAAAAAGGATTTAGCATTAAATAACCTGCAATGGTTGATATGCCATAAAACCAAACCAACCAAACTAGTAATAATAATAAGAAAAATAATAAGAAAAAAGTAAGAATAGTTACTTGCAATCATATTACAAACAAACAAATTGTCATAATTAAGGATTATTATTATGAATAAGTGTTTGCCAATTATCCGGGAGACCAGGGTTCAATACCAGGTCGAGTCATACCAAAGACTCAAAAAATGGTACTTGATGCCACCATGCTTAGCACTCAGCACTATAAGGTGAGGATCAAGGGTAAAATGGAGCAATCCTGGGAATGGAGTTGTGCCCTCCCCTACACCTCGGTGTAGTAGCTAGTGAAAAGGGAGCCTTCGGATCACCCTCCACTAAGGTTGCCAACTTTACTTTCTTACTACTTATTATCAATAATGAAACCATATAATTGCTTTTTTTATCATTAAGAGTTTTCGGACTATTGTCTTCATCTTTATTATTATTTCCACAACGTTTTGGCTGATATGTCCTCCGGCCGTCTTCAGGTGATTGTCGAACTCAGGAACTCACTACGGTATGTCTACCCTATGTCAAAGGACTAGCCGAAAAGATCCAAAAGATATGTAGTCCATATGACATCAGGACAGTATTCACAAGTGGTTCAACTCTCTGGAGGTATCTCTTCCGGGTCAAGCCACCAACGGATTTCAACATGACCAAGAACTGTGTTTACTCCATCCCTTGCAGTTGTGGTAAAATATACAAAGGTGAGACAGGTCGCCCATTAAAAGTAAGGCTAGAAGAACATTGGAAGGCAGTACTTGTACTACTGCCTTCCAATATTCTTCTAGCCTGAGATTGAAAAGTTGGATATGGCGGACTATATATGGAAAGAAAAGGGAAACCATCTGCCCTTATGGGATAAAGTTGAAATAATTGATAGGGAGATCTTTTTTCCACCTGGAGAATTAGATGCCTTAAGGAATCAGTGCATATGTTGGGCTACAATGACCTGCTGAGTAGACCAAGTATAGAGTTGAATACAATATGGGAACCGATAATTAAAAAAGCTAGATGAAAAAAAAAAATCTTAATATGAGCACAGGTAAAAAAATCATACATAATAGTAGTAATCCTAGTTAAGTAAGAACATTAAGTTTATAAGTCCCAAAAACTCACTCTGAATTGTCCAGCAGAACACATAGCATAACGGTTATAGGTGTTTGTTCCCTAAGCTTCTAAGGAGACAATCATTTGAAGCTTGCAGGTTCCATCTTGACTGTACTTGTACCTGGTTATGGCTAACAGAATCAGAACAGGCAACCCCCGTGGATTCAATAAAGGATGTAGTTCAAAGTTCCGTGAAGGTTCCTGAGTTTGACAAATACTTGAAGAAGGCCTGAGGACATATTGGCTGAAATGTTGTGGAAATAACAATAAAGATGAAGATGATAGTCCGAAAACCCTTAATGACAAAAATCATCAAGCTTCATCTCAGAAATTTAGACAACATAGAATTGCTTTAAAAAATTTCTTCAATATTCAATAATCAAACAAAAGTTGACATGCTGTAAAACAAACTAACTTAGACATTTATCATTACACTGTTGTAGTTTTCTTAAAACAGTATATTATTGAGAAAAGGGTTTGTTTCAACCTCTTTCAACTTGGTGAATATACATCAGGGAATAACCAAGTGGTAAAAATAACTTGACAGCCTCCTAACTCATATGTCTTACTTGTCATTCTGATGGTTTGAAAGCACCTGCTTCTAGCATGTCATCTTACATTTTGTGTCTTTCCAAGAACAGTTATTATATGTAATCAGATCTCAGAAACTGCTTTCAACACTGTAATCAATCTCTAGAAGTACAGGTTAAGTACTGCATTAAACTTTGCATGTTTTCTCCCAAACTGTATAATTTGCCTGAAATGAGAAGCCTTGACCCAATTACAGATCCCTTTCTCAGCACTTTCCAATAAAAGAAGTAAAAATTGTCTTCATGTTTAACCAAAGATAATCATATCAAACATCAACTACCAAGTATTAAATAAATATAAACTACTAAAATGAAAAAAGAAAATTCATACATTTCATACAAAAAGGAAAACTAATCAAAGAACTTTTTAAAAATTATTTCCTTTGGTTATTAATTTTTGACTAGTTTTCTTGTTTTTTTTTCCTGTTTTTCTTTTCAAATCAAAAAATTCAAAGTTGATTGTCTTGCAACAATTATAGAAAGTATCACAAAATTTTTAACAACCACTACCCAAAAATTAGATGTAAATCAGTACTGTAAGTGCTTTGATATATATGGTGCTTTCAATAAGTTTCCAGACTCTTTTTGTACAAGCATTTAAAATTGCTGTAGACTCTTGAAAATTCAGTATGTTATTGCTATACCTCTTATGCAATTTTATGCAATAAAATTCTGTTTTAAACTTGGAAAAAATGCCACAGAAATGTATGGAATGCTTCAGACTGCTTTTCGACCATCTTGCATGAATCGAGCATCAGTTTTTGAGTGGCATAAGAGATTCAAGGAAGGCACGGAGTCTGTGAGGAATGATGAGAAGTGTGGGAGGAGTAAAGAAGTCAGTACACCACAGTTGATTGGCCAAAGGGTTAGGGTTAGGGTTACTATGTTGAGGTTTTAAGGGAGTTCAAGAAGAGATTCCGTCAGAAGAGGCCAGCACTCTTCAAATTGGCTCAGTGGCATTTCCACCAGGACAATGCACCGGTCCACAACTCCATCCTTGTCACAGACTATTTGACCAAGATGGGCATCAAGACAATTCCTCAGCCTCCCTACAGTCCAGACCTTGTTCTCTGTGACTTTTGGTTATTCCCTAAGCTCAGAGGCTGTCGTTATGAGACAATTGAGGAGATGAAAGAAGCTGTGATGAAGGTCATTGACACACTCACACCAGAGGACATCCATAGGGCCTTCCAGAAGTTGTTGGAACGGTACAGCAAGTGCATTGCAGCTGGAGGAGATTACTTCGAAGGGGACTAGAGTGTGTACTCTCAATAAAAGTGCCCATACGAAAAAAGTCTGGAAACGTATTTAATGATCCTCATATATATATATATATATATATATATATATATATATATATATATATATTTTAGATAAATATGAGTTGTGCCTAAAAAGAAATTTAACTTATAAAATAGAAGATCAATAAAATATCTTAGCATGCTTTTGATTACAATGTTGCATAAGAGAGACCTGGACCTTTTGCTAAAAAAAACAACAATGGCTTCCTACCATATTGGTTAGTATGGAAACCATAATGAATATATGTGTAAGGCACTTGTCTTTTCTTTTATCAAATTGAACAACGAAGAATCTTTGAGTGAAATTCTGTTTCAGATTATAAAAAAACTTTTATGAAGAGTTTGTTTTAAATGTTACAAAACTGGGTCTGGAATGGTGTATAAACAGAGAAGACTATTTTGAGAAGAACAAATGCCATATCCTTTCTATGACATAGGTGATCTTAGCTCTCCACATTTTCCTTCATCAGTAAATTGGACTGTTCTTGAAAGAAAGAGTGGTGTGGTCTCTCACTGTCTTCTTCATGGTTTTGAATTCAGGGTTTTTCTTCTAGACTGTTTACTGATCATCAGATCTAAAGAGCTCCACTTATCATGCTATTTTAGTTATAGCTGGAAGTAGAAGTGGATTCATGCCTTTCTCATAGTTTGAAGTAAATACAAACAACCTTGAACTTAGCTCACTGATTTTATCTTGTGCTGATAACCATTATATTCCTAGCATTTCCTTGCACAAATAACTTTATGCATTTTAAGTTCATAAATGAATTATTACATGTTTATCGCAGGAAATGCTTAAAATATTCAGTTTTTTACTAACTACAACATAGAAGAATAGTAAACGATTATTAATTGGGCCTGTTTGTTACCACACTGTCCTTCATATTGAGGTGGCCTTTTTGCACAAAGTGATGATTTTAATTCAATATTGTTATAAAATTCAAATAATTTAAATAAAATCTTTGTCATTTTGCAGGGAATTCCATTCTGAGTAACTTTTGATATTATACAAAATCCCTCAAATTGCTCAAAAAAACTATGTACAAAGTTTTACAAAAAATTTTACATTGATTTTTCTTAAACTCTAATATCATGAGAACAGTAGAATTTAATGAAGACTCATCAAATTATTCATTTAAATGGAATTTTTAATTTAGATTACATATCAATCTACATTTAAAAATTTTTTTTTAAAGAACTTTTCTAATGAACTGTAAAAGATTGTATATAAATTTTCATTTGAAAGATGATTAATTCACCTTTATTAAAAAAATATATTTAATTCTAAAGTAATAAAAAATGTATTATAATGTGTCAATATTGTTGCAACATTTTTTTAAACAAAAAAGAATATCTAAATATAAAATAGATGAAAAAAATATTAATTAAAATCAAACAACCTTATTTTACAAATCTTAATTATATGTGGGTACATTTCAGTGAAAATAACTATTTTGTATCACTGTAATGATATTTTTCTTTATTTTATATTAAAAAATTCTTGTTCAATATTTTATAGTTTGTTTTATAATAATATTCACACATTGAGCAGGCTTTCATTTTTCTTGCTATTAATATAATAGGAACAGTTTCTTCTTTTGTTTTTTGATGTTTTGACCGAAAATGTCTAAGCTATCAACAGGTAATAATGATCAGAGAATTACCAAGGTACATAGTGTTAATAAAGATGGAGAATAGAGTTTAAGCAAAAATAAACCTATTTGTAATGTTTTAAAGCTGTCTAACAAATTATAGGTAGCTCACTACTAAAACTATAATTTTATTCTCAAAGGGTTACATTTTCATTGGCAAATCTGATCTTTTTTCCACCTGGAGAAAATTGGAGTTTTGCCAATCAGGATATTATGAATTTCTACTTTCTTTTATAATGGGTACATAATGTTAACAGATATCTTTACATCAGGTCTGAGAACTTCTCATCCTCAAACTTCTGAATATTTATAATTTTGCCGTAAATTTATGGTAATTATATGAGAGTATATCAATTTGGTTAATCCTTTAGAATATCATTAGGATGTATAAACAATATTTTCATTTTTGGAGGACTATTATTTTAGAGTTTATTTTATGTACACATCTACATGATTTAGATTGATTGATTTTAATGGCATGTTAACCTGCTCCAGGTTACTGTATGCCTAGATGTTATGGAATTCCATTCATTGTATGTTCATATTTACATTTGTTGTGTAGTTGTTCAAGATGGCTTTTCTTGCACTCAATCCTATCAAATGCAATTAATTTTTAAACAAATCTGACTCATAGATGGAACCCTAACAGAGTGGACCTAGGAGTAATGGCAATGAAGGGGGGGGGTACTCCACACTCCCCCAGATCTCCAGAACTGGAGCCTCACTATCGGATACAGTTTAGTGCCAATGTGTAAGACACTGTTTTGTTAGGGGTACTTATCCCTCTGCAGAGGGTACAGTCAGTGTATTTTAAGCCCACTGACATGGCATACACATCTAAAAACTATACCTTACCATATTATACTTAGATGTAGCATATCATTATCAATATCATTTAGGCATATCTTTTATTTTAGATGTTATAATGACTGATAAAGTATTAAAACTCAGAAAATTTTCAGCCATTATTTTAAGGTGAATCTTAAAACTGATGAAGCTGCTCACCTAATTCTGGATGTAGAAGGAAAAGAAACAGTATTTGACCATACTACCCAAAACTGGGTTAAGCATTTTAAGAGTAATGTCTTGTTCCTCGAACTAAAGCCCAGAAGTGGGTGACTATTAGTTGTCAATTATGATGCTTTAAAAAGAGAACCCAACCACCAGCACTTGAAAATTTTCAGTGGTAAGTAACCAGACCAACTTTTATCTATATATATTCTTCATACATCTTCTTGTATTAATATAGTACTTGTCATATAAAGTGATACCAACTTTTTCGATATTGCCTTGATACTCTACCAAAAAATAACTAACACTACAATAATAAGCAACGCCCATATCCTACTTTTATCTGATTATTTTATTTTTTATTTTCTACATAAAGAGACTATTAATCTGGGAAGAGATGGCATAAAAAGAATTTAAATGTTAACACTTGGACACCAGTTTTCTTATTCAATAATTTGCTAACTTCTGGTTATTTTTTTCTTCCAGGCACAGTTTTACCACCACTGTATGATTTTTTCTCAATCTTTCATAAAATATTGAGGAGTTGCCTGTTTTGTCTTTCACTTTCCATACATAGCTCAATAATGTAGTTTATGACGATATCATATATAGTGTATTGAGAATGAAAACTAAATTGCATCTGGTGATAATGCTCCAATTGTTATATAACACATGACATGGATTTTCGGTTTGTTCCTAGTGAACCCATGTGCTTTGGCAAGCTGTCACATTTTAGCACAATCAGGATACTCGGGTACAACAGGTGTGTAACCAGAAGGAGACCACGTGATAAGAACCACACGGTCAGATTTAGACGGAATGCAGAGAATCGTAGTTGAGCGAGGGATACGCAATACACAGAGGTCGTCTCTGACAAGCTTGCAAGGGGGTGCAAGCGTTGGCACCCCCTGGCTCCTAGAAGAAGATATGGGAAGAAGAAGTCCTCTCTCTGAGTATATGTCTCTCCACCCATCTCTCTCACACCACAGAAAATCATCACCCCTTTCGAGAATAAAGTGTGAGAGATATATTTTTATAAAGAAGTGTGTTCATTTGTTCATTGAAGTTCATAAATTATGTTTGATTATGTTTCCGCTTGTATTTGTATGTGGGTATACAACACAATTCTGGAGCTTTGGGGAGTGTGGAGTAACTACTTTCTAATCATTATCATCAGGTCCACTCAGACTCAGAGAGATAATACCTGTGAGAGTTCTATCTATCTATGGATCAAGTGAATCTGTTTGAAAATTATTTATATTAGATAGGAATACTTGAAAACATAACTGTGTGAAAATTATATGTATTAAGAATAGTTACTAGACACTATAACTGTTAACAAAAGATTATCATTAATCACTTGAAACCATGTAATTGCTGGCAAAAAATTGAATTAACTTATGGAGATAAAGAATTATCATTATTATACTTTGATATACTTTGATTAGTATCCTCTTTTTGGTTGTTATAGTTAAAATGCTTAGGTTGTTGTACACTTTAGCCTTCTTCAGAGTCTTGTTACAGTCAAAAATTATTTTGTTACAACTCAAAAGTTGTCACTTGATACCCAGCAACAAAAGAAGTAGATAAACATGCATTTACAATTTTATTCCCATGTTTATTGATGTTTTAATAAATCAGTTGGGTCATTTAAATGGGCTTCCAAACTATTTTTCAGAGGGAGGAGAAAATTCCTTGCATCTTCTAAAGTTTTTATTGAAGAGGCTTTTAAAGTGTTTAAAAAATGAAATCCATTGAAATCAACATTTATTTCAAAAGAGGTGAATTTACTCAAATGTATTGAATTATTCAGTTTAAAATACACATTTAGGCTTCTTTTATTTTTTTAAATCTTAAAAAAATAAAAACCAAAGTGCATATTCTCAAACTTTTTTTAAAGCCAATGTTCAAATTTCTTCAATTTATTTTGAAGTTTTTGTCAAGATTTGGTTTAGGTCAATTTGCTATTTTTTAAGAAAAAATGTTACGACCAAGACTATCATCAGGCAGTCCATCAACATTGTCATCAGTAGCTTCCGAGACACTTGCGTCAGAGGCATCATCTGGCAATACCGATCCTGGCATGCTCAACTATTTGCTCTCCTCTGATGACTTACTGGTGATACTGAATGGCACACACATTCTTGAAAAAGGGCACAAGTTTTTTACAGGGTGAGGAGTGCCATCAACTAGCACTGAGTGTGGACTGCTAATTCCATTTACCCAGCCTATCCTGGACTTGCTCATACACCTACTGTGTGGGATTCTCACCTACACAGCATCCTCCCACTCGGTACTGTGATTGCGCATCTTGTGGTTCAGGGTTGGCCATGGTATCGATGCTCTGTATACAGACATTGTAGGCGTGTATAATGTTGGACGATGTCATGGAGGTTGAGACACTGTCTTTTGGTGTAACATTATACCAATAAACCGCCTCTAGTATTGAACATTGTTTCACACTTATGTGGTTTCTCTTGATAATGCCATTTCCTGCTAGTTCATAAGAATACTGGAATTGGAGCCGTACACCTCAGTCTTGCAGGAACTGCTGAAAGTGTGGGCAGGTAAATGCAGTGCTATTGTCTGTTAGGATCTCAACTGGTAGGCCATGCTCATATAATGTGGACTCCAACTGGTCTATGACACTTGGTGAGTCTTGCCGGCATAAAAGCTGCCAGATTACAAATTGTGACAGACTACAATCAATGAGTGAGAGATAATGGTCACTGTCATAGTGATGTCCACTCTTACCCTGCTCCAGTTGTCCTCCACATCAAATCTCCCTTTTGACCAGTGTACAGTCGTAGGATCAATTGGCTAGCAAGCCGTACATGTCTTTACTGCCAGTCACACGTTGGCCTTTGAAACAGTCAGGTCCTTCTGTTTAGCAAAATACATGTGTTTTATTCTAGGGTGTTGACTGTGGATGGATATGAGCAATTTGCTCAGAAGCTGCACTGGTATGCTGGATAGGCTCAACTTCAGTTTTTACTCTATTTAGCCACCACTGTGGTACTCTTGTTAGTTGGTCAGATTTGTTGTCATCTGACTTGACTAGTGTTACATCTGCTACTAGCCCATACTCTTTAACTAGGTTCATAAGCATTTTGAGCCGTCTTCATAGCAGCATTTTGCTGGCTACCTTGCTGGTTATCATCGTTATTTCGTTTCATCATTCCAGCCAGTAGTAACCTTGTTGGCACAATGTTTTATGTATGCTGTCACCATGCAAAGCCATCCACAAACAGGAAAAATTGCCCTGTCAACTTGGGCTGTAGAATACACCGACTACTTCTCTGCAGAGGAGTAAGACCCTCCCAACGAGTGTCTTGGATATGACACTAAACAATCTGATGGTGAGGTTCCAGTAATGCTGGAGCTTTAGGGAATGGCCCGGAGTGGTAACACCGGATAAGGGTTAAATAGAACTAAACCGTGGTTTCTTGACTTTACTGTTTTTTATATTTAAACTGTGTATTTATGCTAAACTGAATTGTTTAAAATAGAACTGTTTTGACATTCAAACTGCGTACTTATGCTAAACTAAATTGCTAGAAATAGAACTGTTTTGACATCTAAACTGTGAACTTATGCTAAACTGAATAAATAGAAATATTTTTGACAATTAATCTGTGTACTTATGCTAAACTGAATTGTTTGAAATAGAACTGATTATTTGCATAAAAATGGATTTGGCATTAAATAACCTATAAAGGTTGATATACCATAAAAAAACAATCAACCAACCGAACAGGAAAATGACCAACAAATTTTCCACACTGAAAAGATGATCTACTGCATCATTACTGATTGAGAGTTTGGAATAGCTAATCCCCATGTCCATTGTAGTCTCCCTCCGTCGCTTTGAACATGAAGTCCAAGCACTCGTGCTCCTTCTTCAAGCCACTTTAGAGTCTTGCAAGCCAGTCCAAATTTTGCCAGGTGTTCCATCACCTTATCTGGGGATGCGAGATGTGTATTGACGAAGGTGTTGTTGATGTATCACCGAGTTCATAATGGATTGCATTATCATCAGTGCAACATTCAAACCAAATCCAAGTCGCATGAGGCAATACTTCAGTCCCTTCAACATTACTGTCTGAAAGGGCCACAACAATTTCTGTATATGGATTTGTAGATAGGCCTTCCTCAGGTCCAATATGGCAACATCAGATTCCTCACACTGCCATTCCCCTAACTTCTGTGCACATACACCTGCGTTTGCCGTAAATGTGTCGACAAACTCATTGAGCTCCCTATTTTCCATTACAGGTCTTACTTTACACTTGTTCACCTGGACTACCACCATTAATGTAAATAAGGTCTTAGCTGGACTCAGTCAGGTCCACTCCTGCTAGTCTCTTGATAGCATCAAACCCCAGTAGGAGGTCAAAACCTAGCAGCTTTCCAGTGACAACTAAGATCTCCAGATGCAAAGGGCACATGCAGTCTACTGCAAGCTTGATATGGCTGGTTCCATGGCTCTTCAGAATCTTTCCATCAATAGTTGATATGTCAATGTCCTCACATCTCCACTTGCAACATACTGATGTGCTCACCAGTATTTGGAACACCCGCTGTTGACTAGGGCCATGCATTGTTGTCCATCAACAAGTAAATGGATGATAGGATGTGCCTTGTTTTTTACTTGCTTGGGGAGGAGACTGGTGCTAATGTCTTTTCCCCTGAGCTGTTTCCATGACATTCCAAAGCAAAGTGGCTGATCTCATTGCAGTTGAAGCATTGCATCTCTTGGTGTGATCTTTGGGTGCTCACCCATCAGGCCATCTTGTTGTACAATCTCTAGCCAGGTGACCCTGGCCTCTGCATCTGTAACAGATGAGGCCTGTTCAGGGTTTTGCTTTGAACGAAACACCACCCTCATTTTGAGAGAACAGTGTGGTTGTGACTCTATCTTCAGCCATATCTTTTGTCAGCACTCTTGCCCACGTCAACAAATCTCCTATGGTCAATGTTTCAATGGCCGGTGCCTGTTGCAATTCCTTTGAGATGTCATTTGGTAACCCTGTCATGAATGCTAACTTCATCGCCATCTCAAGACTGCACCCAATGAATCCTGCCCTTCTTGCAAGTTCTCATATTTTGCTGGCATAAATATCCTAGTGCTCTTCTGCCCACCTAACCAGTTTCAGCTTTATGTGAGCAGAGAACTTCCTGTCCAAAAAAGCCTCTGTCAACCGAGATTCAATCAGGTTGATGTTTGTCTGTTGATCTCCAAATATAGTTGGAGTGCATCTCCTTCCAAATATAAGGGCAAAAGGCTTGCCATGTCATCTATTTTTTTGAGTCTCACCATAAGCTGTACCTTCTTGAGTCATGCCACCACATGCCTATGGAAGGGTTTTATTACAATTCTGCTGAGTTTCACCTTTACCATTTTGGGGGAGTCAAAAATAAGTAGCAGCACTAAAATAACTTTTTTCTTTTGTTTTTTTAAAAAGTAATTTAGAATTTCCAGTTTCAGTTGGTCAGGTGTGTGCACTGTCCCAGTTTTCCTTTCCTTCTTTCTTTTTTCTTTTTTTTCTTTCTCTCTCTCTCTCCTCAAATCCTTGACCAGTTCCCAATGTATGGGTTGCAATTTGAAAGACACAGGACTGTCTATTTATTGATGCAGCTTTCCAACATCTGGTTACCTGAATCAAAAACTATTTGAGCAACATGGTCAGGGCAATCATATAACATCTGAGCACTTGAATCAAACCTCACAGCCACCCCTTGCTCAAGTCGCATTTTTTGCATTCAGGAGGACACGGATTTGATTCAGGTAGGCAAGATAAAGTCTACTCCTCTTTCTTAGAGAATACGGTAATTCCTATTCATTGCTACCATCCAACTCTTGTTCTCTATCACAGATGTATTTTAAGTTTAAACCCCAACTCAACCATCATCATCATCATAATAATAATAAGGAAACAAAACAATTTTGGAGCAAAATATGGGAATGAAGAGAATATAACAGAAAAGCCAAATTGGTAATCAACATGGGAAAAGAGTTGGAAGAACTCAAAGAAAGACTGAAGGTGAAAATACACCTCATTTACTCAGAGCAACACTCAAAAAAGTATCAAATTGGAAAACATCTAGCCACCACCCACAACAAAATGGCTATCGAAATGAATAGATACTTACAAGAAACAGACATAACCAAATGGATGACCAAAGCAAAAAACCACTCTGATCCAAAAAGACCCCCCAAAAAGAAACCTCCCAAAAATAACTATAGACTCATAATGTGCCTACTGATGATGTGGAAAATACTAATGGCACAAATTAGAGAACACAGACTGTTCCTCGAGGAATGGAAAGGATGCCACCAGGGGACCAGAAGGACAGGAGTACATTGATCCTCAAGTAGAGCAAAATGAGATGAAAAAATGTAGCTATGGCATTAATTCACTACAGAAAGGTATATGATATGGTCCCACAAAGTTAGATAACAGACAGTCTCAAAATGTACAAGATATCCAGCTAAGTCATAAAGTTTATCAAGAATAGCATGGAAAACGGGAGAGTCGAACTGACAGGAGGAAAAAATTTAATTGAAGTAAAAATCCAGAGAAAGATCTTCCAGGGAAATGCGCTATCACCATTACTATTTGTAATAGTGATGATACTACTCAATTACATACTTAGGAAATGCACAGGTGGATACAAACTTTATGAATTGCAAGGAACAATCAACCACCTAATTGTAGAATATCAGTCAGATTGCAACCAGCAAGTAAGTGGACTGCCCATTTGCCAAGAATATGTAGGTGAATAGACACCTCATGCAAATGTGTTGGGCAGGTCCATCCTAGTAAAGTGGACCAATCCACAGGCTGCACAAGCACTCTCTCATAAAAGAGGTGGACTTGGCTAGCTTTTCCAAGGAGGCGGCCATATTACTTTTGACCCTACAGGTACTATTTACCAACCCCTCCGCTCGGGCAGGATATGACACAAGGTCAATTTTTAAGCGGAGTTTAACAGGTTAGAATTCAGAGTTTTCCTTCTCCTAGACTAGTTGCCTCACCAAGGCTGAAGAACCTAGTCCGTCCTACTATTTACCCATAGCTGGAGGGAGAATAAGGGGGTTCATACCTTTCCCAAGGTTATTTGCCCGAAAGTGAACGTAATAGCACAACTGGAGTACAAACTCGCGTACTACGATTCCGCAGTTCATCGCTTTAACCATTACACCACAGGTGAGTGCTGTTTATTGTTATTCTATACTAATATACATGGATGACATCAAACTTTTTGTCAAAAATGAAAAAGAATTGGAAACCTTAATACAGGCAGTGAAGATATAGGGATAGAATTTGACAAAGAAAAATGTGTCATGCTAATTGTTACATTTTTAATGAGACAAATAAATGAAAAAAGAACACTGAATGAAAAAAGTGAACCTGGGTGTTTGAAATAACAAGGAGTTTTATTTAAGGCAGAGTAGAGAAATGCTTTTACACTAAAACAGTTACTTTAGTTAAAGTTGTGCACAACCCAGAAAATCTTCTGTCTTCAATCCCTGGGTATCATAGCTGCAGCTCCATTTACGGTCACTGACTCCCACAATTTCCTGTCACAGGAGGTAACTTTATAGCAGAAATCTCATCAAGGGGATAAACACCTGGGCTGTCCCCTCGTAAAGATGAACTTCAACAAATAGACCAGAGAACAAGAAAACTCATGATGCATAAAGCCTTACATCTCAGAGATGATGTAGACAGACTGTATGCGCTAAGAAAATAAGGGGGAAGAGGACACACCAGCATTCAAGATAGTGTTGATGCATTGATACAACAACTAGAAGACCACATAAAAAAGCACAGAGGAAGACTGATTACAGTAACCAGAAACAATATAGACAACACAAGCATGAACTGAACAAAAATAACTAGAAAACAAAAACAGGAAGAAAGACAACTGTACAAACATTTCAAGTAACAAACGAGAAATCTCACACAAGAAAACTTGGACATGGTTAAGAAAGGGGAACTTTTAAAGAGAAACTGAATCTCTTCAGATAGCAGCACAAAGCAACATGATAAGAACTATCTCAAAGAAAGAATAGATTAGACACAACAAAATAGCAGTTGTAGATTATGTGGTGATAGAAACAGAATGATCAATCACATAAGCGAATGCAGTAAATTTGCACAAAAAGACTAGACACAACTGGGTGGGGAAGGTGATCCAATGGGAATTGTACAAGAAGTCTAAATTTGAGTATACAAGCAAATGGTACATGCACAATTCAGAATCTGTCCTAGAAAATGAGCTGCACAAAATTCTTTGGGATTTTGAGAGACAAACGGATCATCTAATTTCAGCCAGATGACCAGACCTAATGACAGTCAATGAAAAAAAAAGAACCTGCTGAAAAGTAGACTTTGTCATTCTAGCTGACCACAGGAAAGGAAAACTGAAGGAAAGGAAAAAGAGAGATATGTACTTAGACCTTGATTGAGAATTGAAAAAAAATAGGGAACATGAAAGTGATGGTGATACCAATTGTAATTGGCATGCTCAGTACAGTTACTATACGGACTGGAGGACTAGGAAATAAGAGGACAAGTGGAGTTCTTCCAAAATATAAAATTGTTGAGATTGGCCAGAATACTAAGAAGAGTCCTGGAGACTTGAAGTGACTTCCTGCCACTCAGACTCCAGTGAAAAACCATCACCTAACACCAGTGCAAAAAAATCTTAAATAATAATAATAATAAGAAGAAGAAGAAGAAAGTAATGAAATAGTATCCAAATGCTTTAAAATCTGTTTTAAATAACAAATAGAAACTAATGGTTCACTTTACTTTAAAAGTTAAACTATAAATTGAACCCCACCAACAACCTAAAAAAACATTAATATTTTCCAAAGCTGATAAATTTCTGGAAAATATGAAAGTTTTAGCGGTTAAAAAGACCAAAATTATTTAAGAAAAAATTCCTTTCTTTTGCCATTGAAATACAAGATTTAATGAAGAGATACAGAGACATTGACTTTGATTTACACTGAAAATTAAAAATAAAAAGAAGTGTTACATAAATTCAGATTATACAGAATACATAACTGGCTTCTCCTTCCATCACTGAGATAACATTATAAGTTTTTTTTCTTCTTGCAGCATCAGTGATACTCTTTTCATTCTAAACAATTTTATCAACACCAATGAACAACAAACCACCTCACTAATAATCATCATGGCTGCAGCCCTGTCATTAATATTCTCCAGAGGCATTGCAATTTCTACAACTCTTCTTATATGAGAAAGCAACCAATTGTCAGTTCCAACAAGTACCATAATTACAGGCTTCTGATCAAGTGATACTTGAAGGTATAAAAACAGAATTACTTGACAACAGTTTCATTGTTGTAATGCAAATGCATCTGTCTATGCGGTCAGATAGTAAGATAAACACCTAACAAAGCAATTTGTAAATATAACCTAATCCACTAGTCTAAATCATCATCCATGTACTTTCATCAACTTTGGACTTAGTATATACCAATTGTATCCTCCACAGAGGAGTAAGACTCCCCCCACCAAAAAAAAGATGTCCTGGGTATGACACTAAACTGCATCTGGTGGTGAAGCTCTTGTTCTGGAGCTCTGGGGAGTGTGTAGAACCTTTCTGTCAACATTACTCCCAAGTCCACTCTGACCTGGAGTGGTAGTACCTGTTAAGGTCCCATTTATGGGGCAATAGGTCTGTTTGAAAATTATTAGTATTAGATAGGAATACATGAAGCCATATAACTGTGAGTAAATTATTTCTGTTAGATAGGAGTACTTGATGACATAAAACTGTATTCAAACAAATTACTATTCAATTTTCAGCTTTCCTTTTGGTTTCTTACAATCCTTCACTGGGTCTTTACCCAAGACCAAGGATGAGGGTAGGTAATGTTTATATGCATTTTACTTTTTTTTTTTTATTCATTTATTTCTACTTCTTTTGGTAGTTATTTTTCATTCACATCGATAGTATTTTCCTAAGGAGATGACCAGTTTCACAAAGAGCAATTTTTTGTATTTCATGTAGGCTGGGTTTTTCATGTATCTTGTTAATCTGTTTATCTGTGTCTTTCTTGATTATTCCAATTACTGACATAGTGGTAGTTTTAAGATGCCACATTTTTTTCGATTTCTATTTCCAGGTCTTTTTATTTACTAACTATATTCTTTGACATATATATTACATCTGTTGTCAATGACATATCAATTAGAAGGGATGTTTTTCTTTTCTAGTTCTTAACCACTATATCTGGTCTACTGCTCTGTATTTTTTTGTAACCTTAAACTAGACCTGTTTTCTGAGAATTAAATCTCATTCACTAGTAGAATGGTTAGATTAACCTAAACTCTGAAATCTTGGTGTGATGGTGAGGTCTAGCAATGAACCTTGAGAATAATTCATTGTGTCCACACAAGTATGTTGGTTCTCTGCTTGGTGTAGTAATTCATGTTTCTTGCATCCTTTATACAGTTGGATAAGAATTGGAACAACTTTAATGGAATGATCACATCTGCTGATTATATGCCTCACACAAGGAATGCCAATTTAGTGGTTTCTGCTATATTCCTAGACAAGACAAATGCTATGCATTCAGTAAGACCCGGAAGGTTTGTTATAAGAAGAACCATTTCCAGTCCAAGTGTCCCAACCAAGAATGAAAGATCCACAGAAAGAAAAGTTATGACTCACATTGAAAAGGAGAAAAGAATTTCTACTAGCCTTGTGTGTACAACATGGACACCACCTCAGATAAAGATACACATTGATCCACATTGGATAAATGAAGGCAAGAAAAGTGAAGATGATAAGTTCATGTTTTTGTTGAAAAAGAAAATAGTCTTCCAGATTGACACTGAAGCAACAACCAACATGCCCCTCGCAAAATATGCAAAGCATATTAAATCATATCAGGATGTTCTAACAATATACAACAAGTCCTAAGTGAAACTGCAAGAAATTTGTCGAAGGATCATCAAAAACTTAAAGAACAACCAAAAATACTCAGTTGAATTCTTGGTTTTCAAGAATGAAGACAAATGTCAACTCCTGTTAGGTGTCTGAACATATGAAATGATGGGTTTTGTGAAAGAGGAGAAATTTCTCTGCATTGCTGCTGTAATCGTGGCAGAAGAATTAAAGGATGTATTTGATGATAAACTTGGCAAATCACCCGGAGTAACATCATTGTAGCTGAAGCCTGATGCTGTCCCAGCAGTGCTGACAAATAGAAGAGTGTCTATTTCAATCTAAGCAGAACTGAAGAGCTAGCTAAGATAGGTGTCATTGAACCTGTGGAAAAGCCAACACTATAGGTTAGTCAGCAGGTCAGCACTAACAGAAAAGATGATTCACTGAGAATATGTTGGGATCCTCATGAACTACACCATATCTATCCGAAAAGATGTTCTACTTAGCATGAAAGATGCCAAAATATTCACTAAAGCAGATTTATCAAGATATTGGCAAGTAAAACTTGACACATCCAGTGACCTATTTTCTAGATATGCTTTAGGGGATTTCACTAGTTAAGACTATTAGTTGGTTTGAACTCTGCCTCCGAAATCTTCCAGAAAAGAATCCTGGAACACTTTCAAGACATGGAAGGAAAAGCCATCATTGTGGATGACCTGATGGTATTTGGTCAAACTCAGGAAGAAGCTGACAAAACAGGTATGGTTGCTGCTTGAAAGATGCCATATAGCTGCAGTCAAGCTCAATCTTACAAAATCAGAAATGAGTGGAAAACTCGCACAAATTCCTGGGGATGGTCAACTATGAGGGTAAGTTCGTTGTCAACTTGATTTCATCATAAAAAAGGATACTATATAGACATGGTCAGAATAACAAGTGGCAATCAACTCAGGAAAATACCTAATTTCTAGTGTGGTAGTCCTCACATATTACAATCCACAGGAAGAAATGATCCTAAAAAATGATGCCTGTGAATAAGATTTTGGAGCCATTCCAATTCTTTGGTATATGCAAATCATTCATTGTCAGAAACAATGCTGATATGCACAAATAGAGAAAGAGATGTTAGTAATGGTTAATCACCTGGAGCAGTTCCATTACTACACATATGGAAGACACATGAAAGTTTTAACATATCAAAAACCACTAGTGTCAATTTGTGCAAAGCTATTGTCAATAGCACCCAAATGACTACAAAACTTCCTGATGTAAGTACAGCAATACAACTTCTTGCTGCTGTTCAAACCAGGAAAAGAGATTTTGCTGCCTTATTTTGTGTGCCAACAAGTGTGCCAGTAAATGAAGACCAGTTGGTGGTAAATAACTTGATGCTACATCTAATACAAAACCATAGATTGCCACAGATCTACTGTAACACAAAGGGAAATCATACAATAAGAGTACTTGCTAAATTCATAGCCAGAGGGTGGCCTGCTAATAAAATGTTATGGCTGGACTCCTTGGTTTTCTTTGACTACTGGTGTGACACTATGAACCTTTGGTGAACACAGGGTTAGATGTATACGTATATGTGTGTATGTGTGTGTGTGTATGTGTATAATTGTGAATTGTCAATGTGTATATGTATATAGATGAGTGTAGGTATATATATATATATGTTCATGTAGGGGCTTAGGTGTACCTATGCAGTACGTGACAAGATAAGAGGAAGTAATTCACCCACCTACCACCAACCTGGCTGGTTAGTAGGTTAACACATTGGTTTAAACCAGTGATTTTCAAACTTTTTTTGCCACCACCCACTTCACTGCTGGACCAAAATGCCAGCACCCCCTCTTCCAATGAACGCCAGAATGACAGTAATGTTAAATTTCATAAGAATTGATTGATTCTTCAATCACAAACAGTTTGAAAACTATAAAAAACAATTTTAACAAACAAAAATGGTTAACATTTATTTTTCAATCACAAACACCTTGAACTGAACATGAAATAAATTGTAAAACTGAACGAGTAATCATTAACAACTACCCTGCTTAATGAGATGGGTGGGCTTGGTGCATTGCAAATCAAACTGTCAACATCAGGATGAAGGTTTGTCAGGAGCAGTCTCAGATCACCACGCTCTGTTATGTTGAGTTTGTTTCTTTGTTTGGTGAGGAGCCTGGACACAGTGCTGAATCCCCTATCAACCAGGTAGGAAGTCAGAAAAGCAATGAAAAACAACTTGATGTCTTTCCACAGGGTTGGGTAGCATTTTGGGATCGCTGTTTGTATCCAAAAGGCTTGGTAAGAGGTTTTGAACTTTGGTTTCAGATCCTCATCATTTTGCAAATTTACAAGTTCCTCTTCTAGATGGGTTGGCACCTCAGTGCTGGGTTCAGTAAACGGATCGATCACCCAACCAGGGATTTCAAGAGAAAATAGGTCGTTGAATCTGATTGACATATCCCTGTGGAGTTCTGCTAAATGAGCGCAGTACACAGTAATGTCATCATCCTTTACTCCCATTTTCTTCTCCAAGTCAGACAAACAAGGAAACTGACGGAATTCGCGGCGTCCAAGGTTCCTGCAGTAGAGCTGTAATTTTGAGAAGAATGCCGAGAGGGCGGACTTGGCTTTGATTAATGAAGTCTCATCACCTTGCAGCTGCAAATTCACTTCATTGAATTTGGAAAACATTTCAGTGAGGTAAGCAATATCTGTTTTACTCGATATCAGTTGGTCGTAAAGCTCAGGGTTGGATTCTTGAAAAACATCCAGAACACTGTTAAACAGTGTGTAAAACCTTTTTAAACTGTTACCTTTCGACAACCACCTAACTTCTGTATGGAGAAGCAGGCATTGGAAATCTTCGTCATTTTCAATACACAGCTGATGGAACAGTTGAGAATTGAGAACATTCGCTTTGATTTTGTTGACTGCAGTAATCACAGTCGACAAGGATTCATGTAGCTTCTCACTCAAATTCTTTGCCATTAAGTGTTGTCGATGGATCACACAGTGAACTGTGAGGACTTTCGGAACAGCTTTTTTCAAATAACTTAGAAATCCACGGTGGTGACCAACCAAGGACGGGGCGCCATCTGGAGCACATAAGATGATGTTTGTAAGTGGAATGCTTTTTTTCTGGAAATAGTCCTCTACAGCTCGATACACTGATTCTCCTTTGGTATCTGTTTCCAGGAGACGTGCAAACAATAATTCTTGACAAAGTGACCCACCCTTGATGAAGCGTACATATGCGAGAAGTAGCGATTCATTTCCAGGAAGAATGGATTCATCCAATTTCAAACTGAACTCAGTTGTCATCAACATCTTACTGAGGGTCTCTTCAACGTTTTCAGCCATTTTGTCTACTCTTCGTTGAACTGAGTTGTCACTGAGACGAATCAATTTTATGACTTGTTCAGGAGATTTGTGCAAGACTGTTTTAATAACCTCTTTAACTGCAGGCAGAATCAGTTCTTCTCCAATAGTGTGGGGCTTGCCAGCTTTCGCTATCAGCAAAGAAATGTTGTAAGAAGCCTTCAGACCGTCATCTGAATTTTTCGACGAGGAAGTAAACATATTCATTGTTTTTCGCTTCAAAAAGTGATCTCGAAGAGAATGAAAGAATGCCAGTGTTTTACCAGATTTATCGGGATGAATCTTCTGTAAATGTTCGAGGAGCCTAGACGGCTTCCTTGTTTCATTAGACAAGTTTTTATCACAAACCAAGCACATTGCTTGTTGTGGATTGATCGGTGATTGTATAAATCCATACTTCAAGTACTCCACAAAGTATTGCCTACACTTCTTTTTTGATGCTCCTGGGGTTGCCATGTATGTATGCTGCCCTCGCCAAATGTTAATAAACATCTTGCTTAGACAGCCAGAATAAACTCAGACTCATGCGTAAAGGAACACTAATTCCAAAATTCTGAAAGAGAAATTTATTCCGACGTGAGACAGGTAAATTTCTGAAAGAAAAAATAAAAACAAAGAAGTTTTCACTGCGACGAAGGGGAAGAAATAAGTAGAAATTTCAGAGGAGAAAGAGAAAGGTAAAGAAGAAAGAGAGGAATGGAGGGAAATTAAGGCGACTGTAATGAGTAGAATTTTAGTTTACTACTAAGTAATAAAGCAGGTAAAAGCGAGACAAGTAGAATGGCAAATAGGAATAATATTCCAATAATATTTAAATTGAAGGCAACAAGTAAGAAGTAAACATGGTGAGATAAGGCAAATGAAACATACCAGAGTCATGTTGAAGGGGTGACTTAAGCAAGAAGGAAAGAATGCGTGTTGTTGGGAAGAAAAATGTCTGGCGGAATGGTTGAAAGTCCCGCTGAGAAGAATTAGTTTTGTAGCTTTTGCAATGCCAAGAGTTTGGGATTAATTAATAAAGAGAGGATAAACTCCCAAGAGCAGAGCTTAAGGCAACCCGAAAGAGAAATTGAGAAGGGGAGAAGAAATGAGAAATAAAAGTAACGGTGTTAAAAAGTGGCAGAAAGTTTAACGTTGCAGCGAGAAAACGGGAAGTAAACAAAGGGATAAGTGGTAACCAGGGGAAAATTGTCTCTTACAAAGAGAGTTCTGGATACAGACGTGACATGTATGTCTAGTTGCAGCAACTGGGGGACGCTTAATTAAATCGCCCCGTTTTTCCGGCCTTTCTACCAACACCAACGTCACATTTTACTGTAATTGCTCGAACGCCCCCTTCACAATTTCAATGCCCTCGGCAGCATCCCTCTGAAAGTTCAAATCACCCCCCCCCCCAGGAGCGGGGCGGTACCACCCACTTTGAAAACCACTAGTTTAAACAAAGTATCCTCAAGACCTTGAATGGGCATAAGTTTACCCACTGGAAAAGGAACAAAGAAACAAGAAATAACCAAGCACTTCCTATTTCTTGAGTGGTGTTGAATGATCTTGAAAATATGGGAAGATGATAAAACCCAGTCTCATTCTCAGGTGACCAGAAGTCCTGAGCCACTGGTACTAATGCAAGGTAGAGAAGTAAGTAAGTTGGCAGTGACCAGAGAGACAAGTTAGATACAGAAGATGGAAGCAGTTGTTAACAGTTTCAGAGATAGAAGAGTTGCAGGCTAGACCTCACACCACATACCTGGTGGGTAGAAGAGAAGCAGAACTGAAGAAAGATCCCAGAGTAACACACTCACCCCATCTGTTGCAGGTTCAGTCCCTTAAATTTTGTGTTGTCTTTTCTTTTTCTTTGTGACACCACTATCCTCTGGACTCACATACTGGAATATGTATCTGTACAGTACAACAACGTGTAATCCTGACAATGCAACACAGTAGAATATGCAGCAATGCACATGAGGAGATGCATGGGTAGCAGTTGATTCAGTTATGTCACCGAGGGATGAACTCACAGCTCAAGATGGACTAATACTGCAAAGTCATAGGATAGCAATCTCCATTTCTATGAAACCTGAAATGAAGCAGAAGATGCATGCAGGCCATCAACACCTGTCTTTGACAAGTGAAGGATTTAATCTTCTGGTCAAGTATGTTTACAGAGATTTGACAATACATGGAATTCTGTGCCACCTGCACAACCTATGCATATCAACAGCTAGCAGAACCCCAGATTGTGACACCAGTACCAAGAAAACCATGACAATTGGTGGCTGATATTCTTTCATGGAGTTGAAAAGAGTATCTGATCATGTGGATAGGTACAGGAATTTCTTGAAATTGAGAGGTTCAATACACCAACATCTAAATTGATGATTGAGTACCAGAAGATTCACTTTGCACACTATGGTATTCTAGACAGACTCACCTCCGATAATGGATCTCAGTTCTCATTGCATGCATTAAAGAAGTTTGAAAAAAAGTGGTGGTTCAAACTAGGAAATGGCTAGGCTAATGGTACTGAGGAGATGGCTGTAAAAGTTTTCATGTGTCTCATGTGAAAGTACAGAGCCTCTGGAAAAGAACCATTTCTAGGGATGCTGGACCTCTGGAATGCACCAACTGAAGGACTCAACAGCAGTTTGGTACAGAGACTTTTTGGCAAGGACAACAGTTCTAATCACAGAAAAAAAAAAAACACTTCATTACCCATATTTTGCTGTAGAAGTATGGAAGAAGTAAGAGAGGAGGCTGAAGCAATATGACATGTGCAGAGAATTGAAAAGTCTCAACAAAGGTGACATTGTCTGTATCCAGCCATCCAAACCTCATGCCAGAGAGTGGGGAGAGGCACAAAGCAATAATGGCTGATCCTATAAGATAGAGACTGAGATTGGATAGAGATACTGACACACAAGACAGTTCCTGCATCACACTACCAAACCCATGCACACATTACCAGAACAACAACCACCTTCATTGGTAGTGGTGCATGAGCAAGTGAGCAATAACTACAGATCACTGGGAAAAAAATAGCAATGAGAGTGAAACAACACTTGAAGAAGACCAACAACCAAGCAGCAGACCCCAACAAACATGCTCGTGGCGCATCATACACAAGCCAGCCTGATACAGGAGTAAATAAAAGAAAACATTTCACTCCAGGATTTATTATTATTTATTATTATTATTTAATAATAATAATAATAATAATAATCAAATAGAATCAAATAATTATCAAATAGAAATAATTATTTGTAATCATATAACTGTTTAAAATTTACTAGTATTAGATAGGAATATTTGAAACCTATAACTATGTGCAAATTATCAAATTTCAGCATTAAATAACCTATAAAGAGTTGATAAGCTGTTAAACAAATAAACTGAACAAAATTAATTCTGTCATGCTGATATTCTCTTTAACTACTCGTACTGAAGATTCTGATACTTCACACAGTATAATGATTAATGGGCATGACTAGTTGATAATTGATAGCAAACTCAATTCTTATTTTTGCCAAACTAAACTACCTGTACAAAAGATTTGTTATTGACAAACTCTTTATTTCATTAACTCACTTTTCAAAGAGCCAACATTTTCATGACCCAATCTGAGTCGATTTTTCATTGCTATCTGCCCTTCTTAATTCTGTTAACATATGGACCAATCTATGGTAACTTTTAGGTCTTGAAAGGAGTCTGACTAACCATACAACCATATATGGGAATTATATAATAAGATATCACATTTATTTTTCATACTTTACCTCTTTATTCCAAAGCACCAAACAAACAAAATAGAAGAAAAATACAGAAATAAAATTGTCAAAAAATACAAGAAGGAAGAGGAAGAGAAGAAAGAGGAAAAAGAGAATTTCTCATTATTGTCATCACTACTTTTTTTTTAACTTGAGAATTTTTTCTTAGGAATTAAACAGAATGAACTGAAAGGTGAACAAAAAACAGTTTTGAATAAAACAATTTTTTCAACGCTAATGTCTTAGATTTTGAAAATTGTTTTTTTGTTGTGTCTGAACTCTGCAGAAAACTGACAATATTTGACAATAAGGATATTTTCAGTCACAGACTGATGAGGCAATATGAATACAGCATAAAAAAAACAAAATGAAACAAAGAATTTTCCCAGAGCACCCCCTCCACCTACTCTTATTTGCTATCTCTAGAATTTTCCTAGTTTTATAAAATTATTTCCAAGCATATCTTTTACTCTATTATGGACATCAGACAGTGTGGGAGTAAAATGTGGGCGGAATGATAGAGCTACACAAGACAGTGATGTTGGTTGTGTTAGATGTAATAGTTAGTTGTGAAAATATCAGGATCCTTTTCAGCTGATAGGTACAAATAAGTGTGTGTGTGTGTGTGTGTGTGTGTGTGTGTGTGTGTGTGTGTGAAAGTGAGAGAAAGAAAGAGAGAGTGGGAGGGAGTGTATAGAATTATATGGAAACATTAAAAAGATAGTGCGTAGGGGTTACTAAAGACTGTGAAGAATGGTTCTTATATAGATGATAAAAATAAAAGCAGAATTCTGTCAAATGAAGTAAAAATAATTTTCTTAGAGGGTTAAATGATGCATTTAACAATCAGTCTCTATATAGAACCAATAGTTGATAATTAGTTAAAGGGAAAAATATGATGACAAATTCTAGCATCTTTAAGTCAAATAATACTTTTAAACCAAAATTACTAGACTCATAGAGGGAAAAATGATAACCAAAAGAGTTTTTATCTAAATATCTGAGATGAGAATTTATCCTAATGTCCTCACCTTGGTTGTTATAATCACATTTCATCCATTATCCACTCTGACCTGCTTCTCATGTCTGTTATAGTTTTAGGAATTTTGAACTAAATGCTGAAGGTGGCTTATAGATTGCTTCTTATTTATTTACAATTGATTATGATCATTATGCTGCATTAACTGCTGACTGTCAGAGTAGTCACTTTTGTAGGAAGTAAGAAGTAGGCATAAAAACAAAAGGAAATAATAAAAAATGAGGAAGAGACGAAATGTGTTGAGAGGCAGAGAGTGTAAGATTGATTGAGTGAGGAGTCAATTACATAGTGGAGGGAGGTTGACACAAAAACAGAATGAAATAATAAAGAGTTGAAGTGAGAGGAAACTGGTTGAGAGAAGAGCAGCCTTTAAATGAGTTTAAAAGTATATATTTACCTAACCCCTCTGTCAAAGGCCTGATGTGACACAATGTCACTTTTTAAGCTGAGTAAAGCTAGTTTGAATTCAGAGTTTTCCTTTTTCTAGACTTGTTGCTCAACCAAGGCTAAAGAACCCATTTTATCTACTATTTACCCATAGCTGGGGGGAAAACAGATAGATTTACACCTTTTCCAATTAGCATAAATTGAAAAACAAATAACCTCATCCAGAATTTGAACTTGGCACGCCTAGTTTATTTCCTATGATGATAACTGTTATACTATTCATGTTTCTCACAATAATCACTATTTTACTATTATAAGAGAGACTACTTCAGGAAAAAATCTATCATATTTTTAGCTATTTTTTTCTTTTGGATATTGGCGTGAAGTGAAATGCAAACAACTCTATCCAGGATTTGAACTTGGGTCACTGTTCCATTATTTACAATAATAACTGTTACATTAAGTGGGCTTTTAAAAGTAAAGAAGATCATACCAAAGATCAATTTAGTAAACTTTACTTTTTGAAAGTGGAGCTCAATAGAGAGAGCAAAATATATATTGAGAGGTCAGATATTCTAATCCTGATACAAGTTGATGACACTCATTAACACAAATTCAAATAAAAGAAGTGAAAATGATTTTAGACTAAGCAATATGTCTATTGATCAATCTCAAAGTCACAATAGCTATAGAGTATTACCTCTTTTGAGGGTGTGTCCACCGATCACCGAATAGTCACGGCGAAAATACGGTTAAGCCTACGAAAAAACGCCAAACGAACAGCGACCACCAAACACTATGACTAGGCCCTATTGAACAACAGAGATATAAGAGATAAATACGTATTAGAATTAAGAAACAGATTCGAAACACTACAAGAAAAGACGGAAAAAAGTACACCAAACGACGAATATGAAAATTTCGTCAATGCACACCTCGAGGCAGCAGCAAAATGCATTCCAACAAAACTCAAAACTAAATATAGAGTCCCATGGGAAACTTTAGCAGTGAGAGAAAAACGTGCACTAGTGAAAACAGCCTCCAAAAACTATCAAAAAAACCCAACAAACACAAATGCCTTAAAACTAAAAACGGCACAATATGAATTAGCAGGCATATGTATAAAGGAACAGACAGAATACATTCAAAATCAGATAGATAAGATTAGAGACTCAGTGGAAGATAGACAATCTAGGATAGCCTGGCAAACAATAAACGAAGTGAGTAGAAGAAAGAACACAGCCAAAGCAAAACTGAAAGCAGCAAACCAACAAGAAAGAATAAAACTGTGGAAACAGCACTTCGAAAACTTACTAGGAAACCCACCGAAAAGAACACATGAACCAATCACCAGAATAATAATTTGCAAACAATTAGACATTAAACTAGGACCGTTCACACAAGAAGAACTCGACTCGGTTCTCAGAAAAATTAAAAATAGGAAAGCTGCAGGGCTGGACGAAATTCCCCCGGAAGTATGGAAGACCAGACAATTCGACGATATACTGCTCCGACACTGCAACGCAGTATACAATCAAAATCTGATAGATAGATGGATGAAGGGATGCATGCTCCCCTTCCCTAAAAAGGGGGACCTCGGATTAGCCAAAAACTACCGAGGCATAACACTTACATCCATAGCAGCCAAAATCTACAATGCCCTACTACGAAACCAAATAGAACCCAAAATCGACAACATACTTAGAAAAAACCAAAATGGCTTCCGAAGAAATAGATCCACAACCTCACAAATATTAACCATCCGTAGAATCCTTGAAGGTATATGGGCAAAAAACCTACAAGCGACATTAATATTTTTTGACTTTACCAAGGCTTTCGATTCCATTCACAGAGGAAAGATAGAACAAATCCTACTAGCATACGGCATACCTAAAGAAACCGTAGCGGCAATAACGATTCTCTATAGAAACACTAAAGTAAAAGTACGATCACCAGATGGAGACACAGAATACTTTGACATTGTAGCAGGAGTACTACAAGGGGACACGCTGGCTCCGTACCTCTTTATCATTTGTCTAGACTATGTACTTAGAACATCGATTGACAAAATCAGAGAGAATGGCTTCGAACTGAGGAAGAAAAGAAGCAGAAGGTACCCCGCAACAACAATTACCGACGCCGACTACGCCGATGACATAGCGATACTGGCAAATACACCTGACCAAGCCGAAACACTACTGCATAGTTTGGAACGAGCAGCAACAAGCATAGGCCTCTATGTTAATGCACACAAAACGGAATATATGTGCTATAATCAAACGGGGGACATCTCCACTCTAGAAGGAACCCCTCTTAAACTAGTAGACAAATTCACTTACCTAGGAAGCAACGTCGAATCAACCAAAAAGGACATCGAAACGAGGTTAACGAAAGCATGGATAGCTATCAATAGGCTATCGATTATATGGAAATCAGACCTAACCGATAAAATAAAGGCAGCGGTCACATCGATACTGCTATATGGCTGCACTACATGGACGCTAACAAAACGGCTCGAGAAGAAGCTAGACGGCAATTACACAAGAATGCTACGCGCAATCTTAAACAAGTCCTGGCGGCAACACCCCACAAGACACCAACTGTACGGCCATCTGCCCCCTATCATGAAAACTATTCAAGTTAGACGAACCAGACATGCAGGACACTGCTGGAGAAGCAGGGACGAACTCATAAGAGATGTACTCTTATGGACCCCCACACATGGCCGTGCAAAAGCAGGACGACCAGCACGAACATACATTCAGCAGCTATGTAAGGATACGGGATGCTGTCCTGAAGACCTACCTAGGGCGATGAACGATAAGGAGGAGTGGCGAGAGAGGGTCAGGGATATCCGTGCTACCAGCGCGATATAATTGATGATGATTAATAACAAGTCAACTAATTCATTGAAGACTTAAAATAAAGATATCATCTGATTTTAACTATAAGTCCTGAAAACTACTGCTTCTGTCTCATAACAGTTGTAACATTTAGCCAGATAAATTTCATCTTTCAAAAATCACTACCAATAAAAAATAAAAAAAAGACTGAAAAAAGACTGACAGAATTAAATAGTGCCATGTCTCAGGACCGGGATAATCAAAGCTCTCCATAGCTTCTTTTACTGTGCATAACTATGATTATTCTTGAAAGGATTGATTTCTTATTTTTCCACTGTCTGAAGTTTGAGTTGCCTTACACCTAGTCAGGTTGCTCACTACCATAATAAGAAAGACAAATCTACCTTGCTTTTTATTCATACTTTTCCCAAACTGAACAGAAACAGCCTTGGCTTGAAATTGAACTCAGCTTGCCAATTCTATTTTCCATACCATTAGCCACTGTACCAACCACACCATCACAAACAGCATAAAACTCACTAATGAAAAAAATGAAGATAAAGTTATAACTTAAAAAGCAGATAAACCACAGAATTTTAAAAGTGTTACTTCTGTCTCATAATAGTTGATACATTTATAAAGAAATTTCATACACTAAATGTAGCAACTATGATGTAAGAAAGAACTTACAGTCAATTCAGGCTGAAAGCATAATGTGACACAATGTTCTCTACAACTCTTGCCACTTTGGTTAGCAGGTATGCCAGACATTTGTAGAAATGTAATTGACAAGTCAAAGTTCGTCCCTGCTGAAAAAAGTCTGAGACAGTTGAAATTCTTCATTGGCAGTCACATGGGATTCAAGAGATATGAATTTCAGTCAGTTAGGACTCAGACTTGAAAAAAAGCAGTTGGGATAGAGAATACAGTTAAGTAGTTTGGGACAAGAGAAACCATATCTCCAGCAGGGATAAGGGTAGACAGCAACCCATTGACTAAGTAAGGCCACTTCCTTTTAAGATTAACAAAAAAAAAAAAAAAGCATCTGAGTTGTCAATTAGGGATTTCTCTACACAGGATGCACCTGTGTAAACATATTCATTACTGGAAAACAAACAATATATGAGTGTAAGCAGATCACATGGGTTGACAATCAAGAGAATGCATAGGCGTTATGAAATTATATATACATAGGTACCCACTGAGTTATGGTCAGTCTTGGAGTCACAGAGTCATGAGTCATGGCCAGTGAGTGGTTGGCAGGAATCTGGGGAACCTGGTTGATAACCTTTTGTCCAAGAAGTGCTAAGTGGGGCCCTGAATATGGAAGTACAGCGTGGTTTATAAGTTAAAGGTTAATATAGAAGTCCTCCATCTATCTTTGTCTCCTAGTCTCTCTCTTATACTTATAGTAGTTTTAACTCTTTCGAGAAATAAAGCGAGATGTATATTTTTGTAAAGGAATGTATAATACATTCCTTTACATTCATTATATGGCTACACAACATGAGGCCTTTATGTCAGACTAAGCAAAACTTACTAAATAACTATGATGTGACAGAGTTGATGAATGAATATTACCATAGTTGTTCCATAAAAAGTGTTACATTTATATTTCAGTTCCATACACTCACAGTAATAATTATAATAGAAGAAGTATATGTACCTATGTTACATTTACATTTAAATTTCATACATTAACTGTCACAACTATTATAGGACAGAGATAAGTTTTGTTGGTTTTATGGTACTATTTACCAACCCCTCCGCTCAGGCAGGGTATGACACAAGGTCAATTTTTAAGCGGAGTTTAACAGGTTTTGAATTCAGAGTTTTCCTTCTCCTAGACTAGTTGCCTCACCAAGGCTGAAGAACCTAGTCCGTCCTACTATTTACCCATAGCTGGAGGGAGAATAAGGGGGTTCATACCTTTCCCAAGGGTATTTGCCCGAAAGTGAACGTAATAGCGCGACTGGAGTACGAACTCGCGTACTACGATTCCGCAGCTCATCGCTTTAACCATTACACCACGAGGTAGGATATTCAATGCTGAAGTCAATTTTAATTCTTTTTTTTGCTAACAATCATATGGTTTGAAGTAATTAATAATAATCATTTGTAAACAATTATGGCTTCAACCCACTATTCTTAATACAAATAATACATAATCATAAGGTTTCAAATATTTATATCTAATACTAATAATTTCCAAATATTTATTTGACACATACATAGGGTCCTAACACAGATTACCAGCCCATATCATAGTGGTTCTGGGAGTAATAGTAAGAAAGAGATGAGTCCACAGTTCCAAGAGCTCCAGAACATGGGACGCAGTTTACTGTCATAAACAAGATACCTGAGACAGAAGTAATGAAGATTATATCCCAGGAAAAGTGTTATATTTACATAGAAATTTCATGTCCTAACTGCACATCTTTAATCTGATAGAGATAGTTAAGAAATAAGTATTACAATCTCTATCTTATAAAAGTTGTTTCAATTACATATAAACTTCCTATACTAAATGTAACAACAGGTAATATCCTATTATCAAAAGAAAGAAATATATATGGTAAGTTTTTTTTTAAACTCAAGATGTGATTCATATACACCTTATAGGTAGTAAAATAAGGGCTGAACTAATGACATTTCAAAGTGTTGATTGATATGGCAGATTGATCTCTTAACAATGCTGCAATAGCAAAATGAAAAACAATAACAGGTTTTCAAAGAAGAAGCTTTTCCTTTTGCATCTATTCACTAACTTGATTAACAAGGCAGAAAGATTTTGACACAATCTAATGAGTTTTGAAGAATTCTGCAAACACAAACACTAACCTTTTCAACATCTGACATTTAAGTTGCTACTGGTAACAAGAATACAATGAATCTTGCAGAAAAGAAGGAACCTTTTTAAGTCATTAAATTATGACATGACTATATTGTTAATAGAAACATTGCCTTTCAGCAGTATATCATCATACTCACAACTTTACTAGTATCTTTTTCCCTAATGATACAATGTTTGTCATTAGTTCTCCGGGTGATTGTTCAATTCAAAAAAGAGATCACTTGAAATGGGTAACCACTTAGGAACAGCAGGTATTGTAAGCAATTTGAGGTTTGTGTACCAGAAAGAGGATACTAGTCTAAATACATCAGTGTATAATAATGATACTTCCTCATCTCCAAAATTTAGACAATTTATATTCTACTAAAGAAGAATAATTAGAAATTAGCTTCATGTTTTCTTTTTGTTTTTGCTCTTTCATTTTCTCTTCATAGTTGTTTGTTTAGCTAACAAGTGAAGTTGAAAATTTTTCATAAAATTTTGATGAAATCCAATTTTTCAATGTTTCTTGCAACTTGACATCTACACAGTTGTTTGCCCTGTCAGTTTGGAAAACATTAGCTGTATCCACTGCAGTTCTTGAAAGAGAAAAAGTTCTTTTCCTGACATTATTACAAATGGACATGTGAACTGAATGACAAAATCTTCCAAGTATCATTCATGGTCACATCCTCTTTTTTGATATAATCAAATCTAGTTGAACTTTAAATCAAATTATTTAGTTTACTCCCACACGCGACGAAATAAGACGTATAGTAAGCAAAAGCAGAAACAGATCTACTCCTGGCTCAAATGGAATACCTTTCCTGCTATATAAAAAATGTCCCAATGTTCTAAAGTGGCTACATGCTAACCTAAAGTTGGCATGGACAAACCGTCATATCAGTGACCAGTGGATGATAGCTGACGGGGTATACATACCCAAAGAACAGAATTCGAAGGTCATCAACCAATTTCGGCCAATCTCTCTCCTCAATGTTGAAGGAAAGATATTTTTTGTGGTTTTGGCATCAAGACTAACCAAATACCTTCTCACGATACTTCTGTACAGAAGGGAAGTATTCCCGGAATAGCTGGTTGTTTGGAACATGGGAACATTATTTGGGAGGCTATTCAAAAAGCTAAAGTTAACAAAAAAGATTTGGATGCCATTTGGTTGGATTTGGTTAATGCCTATGGATCAGTACCTCACCAAATGATACATTTGTTTCTTCAAATGTACCATGTTCCTGCGGAAATATCCAGTATGCTAGACACTTACTTTGATGGATTCTGCATGCGGTTCACCACTAAAGATTTTACAACAAACTGGACTAATCTTGAGGTTGGAATTGTGATGGGATGTACAGTCCCACCAGTACTTTTCGTCTTATCAATGCAGCTACTTCTTAAAGTGACAGAGAGCAAATCAAATTTTGTTGAACTTGGTCGAGGCTATCAAATGCCACCAGTGAAAGCCTTCATGCATGACATGACAATTTTATCATCCAAAGAATCTACAACACAGAAGCTAATAAGGTTTATGGATGAGCTGATGATCTGGTGTAGAATGAAATTTAAACCCCAAAAGTCCAGAAGTCTCTTTCTAAGGAAAGGGAAGTTAAATCAAAATACTAATTTTGAAATAGGTGGTCAAAGAATCCCTACTGTGTCTGATCTGCTGGTAAAAAGGCTAGGATGTTGGTATGATGAGTCTATGAAAGATACCAACCAAGTAAAAGAGACATCCAAAACATTACAAGAAGGGCTACTTAAGATTGATCGCTGTCCCCTGCAAGGGAAATATAAAGTATGGTGCCTTCAGGATGTATTTATTCAAATGCTATTGTGGCCCCTTCTTGTATATGAAATTTCGATGAGTGCAGTTGAGAAGATGGAGGAAAAGATAAATAAATATACCCGAAAATGGTTGGGGTTACCTCCAGGTTTGTCTGATATTGCAATGTACTGCAGACAAGCAAAACTAAAATTGCCACTGAAATTGATTATTGAGGAATTCAAATCCGGTAAAAAGCAGACTTCAAATGATACTAGATGACTCCAAGGATAAGGTGATAAAATCCTTAAACCCTATGTTGAAAACAGGAAGAAAGTGGAAAGTCAAAGACACTATAATAAGTGCTAAGGAAAATCTAGCTTTCAAGGAAGTAATTGGTACTATTTACCCAACCCCTCCGCTCGGGCAGGATATGACACAAGGTCAAATTTTAAGCGGAGTTTAACAGGTTTGAATTCAGAGTTTTCCTTCTCCTAGACTAGTTGCCTAACCAAGGCTGAAGAACCTAGTCTGTCCTACTATTTACCCATAGCTGGAGGGAGAATAATTGGATTCATACCTTTCCCAAGGGTATTAGTGCTATGTGAAATGCAATCAGTCTCATCCAGGATTTGAACTCGTATCGCCGTGTTCAAGGAAGTAATTGGTCTCACTCAAACAGGGAGACAAGGTTTAGGAGTGAATGTAAAGAAATGGTGGTCAAAAGCTAATGGTAAAGACCGCCGCGACATGGTCATTCAGGAAGTAAGAAACGAAGAGGATAACAAAAGACTCATAAAAAGAGTACAACAGTCCCAACAAGGTCAATGGACAAACTGGGAGGAGGCACTGCAAAGGTCTATTACTTGGAACGTCATTTGGCAAATGGCTCCACTCAAGTTGAGTTTTTTAATACGATCTACATATGACCAGCTTCCGTCAAAGAGCAACCTTGTCAAATGGAAGAAAGAAAGTGATCCAACCTGTCCTCTGTTTAATGAGAAACCTCAAACATTGGAACAAGTCCTCAGTTCCTGTAAGACAGCTCTTGCTAACGGAAGATACACTTAGAGACACAACAGTGTATTGGATGAGCTGGTCAAAATTATATGGAACTTGATGGTGCCTGAGTCAAATAAGTCAACCCAGAAATTTGTTACTGAGGTAGGTAAAATATATATCGGTTCAATCAATATCCATCAAAGTCTTCTTGGATTAGGTGATAATTGGAAGGTATCTGCAGACCTCCCTGGCTGGCATAATGATTACCCAAAAATAATATCTAATAAGGGTCTGTGACCAGACATTGTTCTATTTTCGAAGGAGAACTCAAAGGTCATCCTGGTAGAATTAACAATACCATTTGAGAGCCGACAAGAACAAAGCCACGATTACAAAACAAGCAAATATGAAGATCTCAAAAAAGAACTGGAAAAGGAAGGGTATAGCGTTATCGTTAAAGCTGTGGAGATTGGAGCAAGAGGTTTCGTTGCAGGCACCCTGTACCAATTTCTGGGACAAATTGGAATCAATCAGCGTAATAGAAGCAAAAGTATGAAACACCTTACAGAAATAACTGAAAATTGTTCAGTGTGGATATGGAATAAAAGAAACGTTCCGTGGAACATTTCAAAATAAACACGTCATAGCATCACCTGCTCGTGAATGCACAACAACATTCTAACAACGCGAGCAGATTTGAAAATGTAAATTTCGCCGTTAGACGTTGATTTGATAGGATGCTTTAATGGGGCCTCATGTCAGTGAGGGGGACCAATGTGCAAATAAAACTGTAAAGAGGAAGGCCCCAAAATGGTGCACATTCATTCCTGATGATCCCAAAACAAGCATGGAGTCAAACTGCTCGGTGGAAATGAAAATAGCTAAAGGAGCATTTTCTATCCGCTCACCTTTTGGTGAGTTTCTGTTACTTGGTAAGTAAATTCCTTCTTACTTTGAGAGTTTTTGTCAGTTCATAGAACTATTTATTTGATTTTTATTTATGCTGATGTATGTAGTATCCTCATCTTGGTTTTTATTGTCACAATTTTATGGCTGTTGTATGTTCCTTGCCTTTTCTGTATATGGTTGAAATTGGTAACCATCTGGGAATTTCTATTTGCAAGAATAGATTGTTAACATCATGGATTGAATAAAAGTTTCTGTTCAAAATTACCAGAGCATTATCAACCATGACAAAAACCTGAAGCCTATGATATAAATTAGTTGGTGTGCATGTGATGCGGTTAGTGGATAAAATGAAGGAAGAAATGATGCATGATAGGAGAAATTGGGCAATTATAATCCTCTACTTATTTGTTTTTTACTTCTTGTGTCTTGGAGGATTGGATTTAATGTGATTTTGTGTTTAACTCCACTGCTTGCTATTGATTTTTGTAATGATTATTCAAAATATCAGGCAAACTATTGTTGTCATGAATGAGATGAGTGACTTTTCGAGCCATTATTTACACCACAGTTACAACACCAGAAACATTGTAACTTATGGTTAAGTCATACAGAAAGCACTGATTTCCACAAGATTACATAAGTTAGGTGGCAATGATCCTGATCTGAAATTAAATGGGTGACCATTTAGCAACTGTGTACTGGACAAAGCAAATAAATAAATAGCAACAATCTTCAGTTTTTAAAATCACACTTAAACCAATGGTTTCTCTCAGATCCCCAAAGTTAAGCAGCAATAAAACTGTTTAACTAGATTTAATTACATAAAATTTAGGTAAAAATTCTAAGTGAAAATCATCATTCCCAAGTTGCACTGACAGCATAGAGTTCACTGACTCTCTCTTTTGCCATCTGTCCCTATCATCCATCACTCCTGGTAGGTTTTCTAGACTACTTCTAGTGTCTACACAGAGCTGATGAATGTGTTTTTACTAATTAGCGAATACAAGCACATTTATGGGCAGAAGTAAACAGGAGTGTTGTATATTGACCTTCGACCCGGCCAAATATGCGGAAGTTGCATATTCCATTGGCGTAGGCGGGCTTGGCTGACAATATGGGACAAGATAAAATCCCACGGTACAGTCAGACTGATGCACCAGAAGAGAGTGACCTGTGAACTGCATGACAGTTATTTCCGCTCGATGACAATCAAACATGCCATTCCAAGGACAGCGGAAGTGACACATCCCGATGGCCAGTTATGGGGAAATATTGAATGGGCGATTAAACTATTATATAACTCGGTGAAGACAGGAAGTCAGTTAGTTTGGAGACCAGACCCGTTGGTGACAAGATGCGGTAGAGGAAGCCTGCACCCTGCAGAGTGGGCCCCCAGGCCTCCGGTTGAGCAGCCCTGGAGAGCGGGAAAGAGATGCTGATGGCCATAAGAGTGGGGGTCAATATGTTGCAGTTCTGTTCGGTCACCAACTCCCTCTCACAGTAAAACCCTGAGTAACCCTTTCGAACCCTTTCAATAAAGTGAGAGGTACATATTTTTCTAAAAGACCGTGTTGATCGTCTTTATTATTGTGTTTATGCATGCATATGTAGATGTATATGCATATGAGTATACAACAGGAAAATGTTGCTTATGAATTCATCTTTACTTCTCCAGCACTGCACCACATGTTCATTTTAATTGGATGGCTTGAGATATGAGGTAAGTGGCTGCACAGTTGCTATTTTGTAGGGTGTTGCAATTAATGTGGAGCATCCATACAGTAGTACTGATGCAGCCACAGTTTGGAAGAAATCCCATTTTATTTTATCGAAGAGATCAGATTTTCATATGATCGATGACCTGGCAATTGGCATATGTTGACATCATTTTCAATAGAAGAGATACTGCTGCCAAAATATGTGAACTGGTCCACCGATTTTAGAGGCTTTCCAAAACACATGAACTCTGGCATTTGCTTCAGGCTATGCAATTGGGATTTGGCCTGAGCAGGTGTATTGGTGAGAAGTGCTAGATCATTAGTATAGTTTGTGTCTGCCACAGTTTCTGTAGTATACTGTCTGCTTCTTGGCTTTTTTAAATGTGAAACCATTTTCTTTTATTAGATCTATTGATGTTTGATGTGTGTAGTCTAGGCAGATTATAAACAGATATGGTGCAAATATTTCCTTGCAACACTCCAGCAACAATGTTGAAGAAGTCAGTGTTGTCATCAGATGAGCAAACCACTACTTTGTAAAGCACCATTACAGTGGTGACAGTTTCTTTGGGAAGACCATATATGATTAATACTTACTCCCTCTTTTCTCTATGTATGAAATTGAATGCCTTAGAGAAATCTATGAACAAAAGTGTTGCCTCGAGAGATTTTTTTATACATAGCCCTCAATGATTCAACAAATTGCCAGAATCTGTGAAGTTGTTCATTGATTTCTTCAAAAGTCATTCTAATTTTTCCAAAGAATCTTCTTGATTTCTGATTGGATATGATTGAGAATTAGGGCATTATAAATCTTAGCAGCTATAGCACTAAGAGTTATGCCTCAGTAGTTTGTAGTGATATCAAAGTTGCCTTTCTTGGCGAAGGAGAGGATGCAGACCTTTATCTATTTCTCTACTGTTTTGCATAATCAAAGAAGTATATCATCAAATTTCTTTGTCTTCCATACTTCAGGAAGTATTGCATCAAGGCCTACAGCTTTTCTGTTTTTAATTTTTTTCTATACTGTATCAAGTTTTTACACCATAAACTGTCCTAGTTTGGGTGCCTCAGGTGGTATAATGCTTCACAAGCTAGTCTAACAAACTTTCCTGATTGCGTTCAAGTCTTACTGGGTGTCCCATTCTACTGGTCTTATGTCACATCTAAGCCAAAAAATCTAAGTAAATTGTTAAATTGTCCTGGTATGAAGTCTAGTTGGCTGTTAATAATTTTTTGGATTGGTTTATCAATGACTTCAGAAGGGTTTCTGAGCAGACTCTTAAAATATTCTTTCTACTTGTGAAGCCTTTCTTCTTGGCTGGGAGCTTTTAGTTTTACTCTCGAGATGCTCTTCCTTTTGCTTACTTCATTTATTGTTGTCATGGAACTCTATATTTGGCTCTTAGTTTGGTCAGCATACATTCTGGTGCTGCATCTACATGAGTGGTAACAAAGTTTTCATATTCATCATTTGGAGTATATCTTTCAAATGTCTCCTGAAGAGTATCAAACTTGTTTCTTACATTTACTATATATTAATTTCTAGTATAACTATTGGTGAGTTGTAACTGTTTATGTCTTATTCCTGTGTAGACTCAGGTGAATCTTTGCTGAGATGATTCTGTGATTGGAAGATACTCCTTCAAAAGAAGAGTATGCTTCACAGTTCAAGGCACCATTTATTTACTTCCTGTTAATGAATATATAATCAAGCATTGCTTTAGAGTTCTTTGGGTAGGTATAGATCCATAGTTTTCCCTCACTTTTTTGAAATTTAGTGTTTAGGCATACAAGTCTACTCTCAAGTGGAAAATCTGCTAGATACTCACCATTTCTATTTGGAGAGTTGTGCAAAGTGAATTTCTTATTTCTGTCTTTCCCTGAATAAGCATTAATGTCTCCACTGATGATTAGAATGTTGTGTTTGGAAATATGTCAGACAAAGGAAGATAGTTTGTTGTAGAAGGTAATGATGTCTGATTCATCACTGGCATTGGTGGAACTGTAGCAAGAAATTATAGTTATGCAGAGGTTTCCATTAAATGAGGCTCACATCATTCTCAGTAGAATTCTCTCTGTGATATTTAGTGATTTTAAGGCACAAGGACTGAGAAGTGTTCCTATATGTATGGCAGCATTGACAGTTTTTCCATGGAGATACCAAGACAAATGTCCATCCATTACCGGTATCATGGTATTTTAGTTCTAGTTCACTATGGTAGTATCTATGGTTTGTACACATATCATGCTCAGCTACAGATGCTGTCAGCTCAGGTAGCTGGTTTATTGAGTTTAAAGTCCTGTCAAATGCCACAATGTTGACAATGCTTTTGCATCTAAGTAAGTTTTGTTTGGGTTTGAGCTCTGAAGCTGATTTTTCAAACACTGAGGTCAGAGGTCCAACTTCAGCGGAACACACCCCTTGTTTACTCGCATGAAGCATGGTACAATTTGGAAGTATGATTTGAATTAGAGTAATGGTAATTTTTAGGTGGTAGTTACTTTTTCTCATCAATAGACACCACTCTTATAGATGAATAGTAGTTTCCTGACTGAACTATTTGATCCTGGCCGTTGACTTCTGATGTTCCTCTACTCAGCATCTGGTGAAGTGTGCTATTGAACTGTCTTTGGTATCATCTGCTTTGCTTCAGATCCACCTTGCTGCATCCTATGGTTTCTATTGATATATGCTTGTGTAGCTCACATTGTTCACTCTCAGAGACTTATCTATTGACAAGCTGGAGCAGGATAACAATCGCGGAGTTTTATTATCACAGGGTCCTACATCTCCAGTATTATACTTAAAGGGTTTTGATAATGCGAGTTTTCCGTTTTAGAAAAAAAAAAAAAAAAAATTATATACTTACATGTTTCTTAAGTTTTAACCTATACAAAATTAACTATCTTTTTTTTTTACTCATTCAGATCAAGCTTTGAGGATTGATCATATAACATTTGCTGATTACTTGACTTTTTTATCAGCTTTCCCCTCTCTTTTTTTGAGATAGTCCATGATATTTAAACATATAAATAGAAAATTCAATATGATAAATCTTGTTGCATTTTTGGAAACAATTTTTTTGAAAGTACAGTATTGTTAAGTATTTACAGAAATAAAAATTAAATGTGATAGTGAATTCAAAAGATTTGGGCCAACCTTTGAAGACATTTTATGCTGAAGACTTTCTGCTCATGATTGCATTTACTTTTAAAGACTAGATTCTTTTAGCACTTATACTTTTATGACTTTATTTATATGTGTCTTTTTTCTTTTTTCTTAAGGTGGATATGAAGAAGTTTTATCAAATTACTCCCCTTGACAATTTTATATTCTCAACACATTCATTTAAAGTTAAGCAAAGGAGATGATTTTTTTTCAATAAGATATGAATGCAGGTTATACTCTGGCACCATCTCAGATAAATTATGGACCAGTCTGTTTTGATTTTGACAAAAGAAATGAAAGAAAAAGAACACACTGCATGTCAAAGAAAAAATAAAAGTGTCCAGAGTATGATGCTAAACTGCATCTCATTCTCCAGTTCCAGAGCTCTGGGGAGTGCAGAGTACTTCTTTGCTATTACTCTCAGGTTCACTCTGATCGAAAGTGGTAGTACCTGTTAGGGTTCTGTGATACCGTATAAAATATTTATCCCAAGACGGGAGTTTATTTTTCGCACGTGTGAAGACGGGGCAGCCTGGCACTTGATCCCTCGCAAAATAAGTTCCAGTTAAGATTCCCTTTTTGGGCATAGGGGAACTGGCAGATTATGTGGGGTTAATTTGGGGTTAGACTGACTGCCGCTGGCAAGGGGTTTCCAAATTTCCCGTTACACACACACCCACCAGACCACTACCTCTTCCTACCCCTAGGATAATGGAAGATATGGGCCTCTAGGTTTAGATATAATAATATTAATTATTGTAGTCGACAATTCCAGTTTCCCATGTAATATTTTTAAAGGCGAATAGGACATTTAGCGAGAATAACATGAGGTGAATAAAGCTGAAAAGGAACATGCAATAGACAACTTGATAGGCTGACAACACAATGAATAAATTTCAACACGAGGAGAGATATAAAATATAACAAGGTTTTTAATACATGCGGACACACATATTTAACGTGTCGGCTATATTATCAGCGGATAATATCAAATATTTCTTCCTTATTCTTTTCTTTCTTCTTTCTTTAAATTGAGAGAGAGAGAGAGAGTATGTAATTGCAGTACTTAGGAAGGGTGGACGGAGAAACAGTCTTAAGGTTTACTTAGGTTTTTGACAGGTTCCTTCTGAGAGTATTTTCTCTTTTACGGGCTAGCAGGATTTTATATAGCTTGGCTTGGAGGCATCTGTCATCTTCTTGTCCAAGATTCTCTCTGCTTTTCCTCAGAATTTCGGCGACAGTTTCAATTCATCTTATCACATCAACTGCTGACCTGAAAACCCCAGTTCTGCTTCTTCGCCCGGAGTTTAGCATGAGATTCACCCGTCCGTTCACAGCGACCTCTGTCTACTAAACTGATTTCTTTCTTTCTATTTCCACTGACGAAGAAAAAAGCTACTTCCATTTTTAGGGTTCTGGCCAATCATTCGGCCTCTTTCTCCTTCCTTCACCCTGTCAGGTGATTCGTTTGGACTACTATATGTCCCTATACCCTTCTTTATCCATCCGGTCACAGAATGCAAACATCTGTTGGCTTTCATTCTGACCCGGATTTGTTACTTTGGCCGCGAGGTATTGACCTACATTCCTTATTCCTCTTTGGTGGCCTGTTAATTCAAACACGGAGGGGTAGGGGAAATTTATTATTTCTCTCCTCTTAGTGGTAGACCACTTGACAGTTCCATCTATGGGACAAATTTTAAATTATTGGTATTGGATTGGAATGCTTGAAACCATATAGCTGTGTGTATAACATTATAATTAGATAGGAATAGTTATGTGAAACCATATAATTGTGAATAATTTATTAGTCATAAAAACATTTGAAATTGTACAATTATGTGCCATAACTATTTGATTGACAAATGATTATATATAAAACAGTGCAATAGAGCATTGAAAATATAGTTATGATTACAATTACACATTTAAAAATGAATGAAATTTTGGCATTAAATAGCCCATAAGCTGTTAAACAAATAAATCAAACAAAAGTAAGAAAGAGGAGAGGGAGAGGGAGAGAAAGTAATAACATCAGACATGAGATGCAGATATGCATCTCATGTCTAATGGAAAGAAGGAAGAAGGGAAGGGAAGATAGAGAAAGAAACAGAAATGATATTTAAAGAAAGAGAAATCAGTAAAAGAGAGAAATAAAGAATACTTAATTTGCAAGTTTATTTTTAGACAAAAAAAATGTAATATCTGTTGGGAATTTGTTGACTTAAGCCCTTAAAATTAAAGGAGACATACCTTTTTATTTCTGGCAAGCGCAGTTAGTCATTTAGACATGAGATGACTTCCAATCAAATAACGAAGCAACACATCAGGACTGCTATCAACACACGAGGTGTTTCATTTATTCTATAACAACAACTAAAAAAAAAACAAAAGTCTAAGGGCAGGTAACTCACCCCTTTAAAAAATGGTTTTGGACAGATAACCTCTGGCCCACTGTATTAGAGTCTGTAGGTATTAGCTAGTTCTGACTAAAGTGAATTTCAACAATATCTTGATAAGATCTTTCAAAAATCAACAAAATACTAAATTTTAATAAACTTTTCTGTATTTATTCATTAACAAATGAAAATAAATTGAACATTAAATCCAAATTGGTTTAATTACTCCTATTCATTTATTTGTTTGCTTGTTTGCAAAGAAATAAGTAATGAGTAATAATAAATATGATAATAATAATCTATAAAATCCTTTACACGAAAATTAAGATACAAATGTATGTAATTTAAGTGACACATTTTAAAAAAAATTGATATAGTTTTCTTGGTACATTTCTTTGTAAATTTACACATGAAAAGAAGAAAAAGAAAAAAAATCTGGAATTTCTATGAGTACTGCTATTCATAATAATCTATATAATAAATTCATGAGCTAACAATCAAAGTATCTTTGTTGAATAGAAAGAGGATTTTGATTGTAAAGTGATATAGTAAATCTGCTCCTGTAAACTATCAATTTTCATCCTTTAAATATTGAGATATTTTTTCTTAATTCTACTTTGCGAAAATTCTATGCACAAGTAAAAGGTTAACAGAACAAGGATTGCATCATACAACTATCAAGAGTTGAATCTCAAAAGCCAGATAGATGAATTTTATTAGTGTAAGAAAGAGAAATTCTGAGGCCAATAAGCAACTTTAGTGGAATCAGACATTTTGGCATCAAGTATTTAAGAGAGAGAAGAGGAAAAAGAAGACTCTTGTAGTCCTAGGATATTTTGATAGAATGCAAGGTGGTGAAATGAAAATTTTTGTTTTGAGCAAAAGTTTTAATTTTACATATTAATCCTATTTATCATATTCCCAACCATTGTCAAACATCTGTAGGGAACATCACTCCATATAAACATTGGTATAGACAGAAATATATCATATTTCCATGTATTTGGCTGTTTGGCCTATGTTCACATTCCTAGGGAGCTGCTCCAAAAGCTTGAGGAAAAAGCCAGCAAAGTAGAGTTTGTTGGATATCCGCCTGGTATAAAAGGTTGAAAGTTATTTAATCCAATTTCAAAGAGAATGCTTGTAAGTTGTGATGTTGTATTCTTGTAAGATCAGTTCATAGAAATTGATGATTGGCATGAAGTTGGAAGTGGTCAGACCAGTTGTAGGGGTTGTGATTGTGTTACCCACAGAGAGGGTTCAAATGAGGAAGAAGAATCTGAGATTGCACTGGATACTGATCCTATTGTTGAGGTTGCTCTTGCTGATGTTGACCATGTAAATCTGTTGAAATACGAAACACACTTGTAGTCAGTAGCTAGGCTAAGAGCAACGTCTTTAGCAAGGCCAAGACCAAAGTGAATCAGTCCTCAATGAAAGAGCTATTTATGGCACATTGGGAGATTCCAATGTGCACACATTGGCCGGTCCATTCCTTGGATTGTGATTGGCTAGAACATCTGATTGGATATGTCTGTTCATAAATACCAACCCTGTCAGTAAGCATTAGTATTGACTACGCTTTTGACCACGCTACTTCGCGTTGACTTGATTTTTGTAAAACCTCATTTTGATTACGTTAATTTTGCTTGTCTCGGTACCGGTCCATTCCTTGGATTGTGATTGGCTAGAACATCTGATTGGATATGTCTGTTCATAAATACCAACCCTGTCAGTAAGCATTAGTATTGACTACGCTTTTGACCACGCTACTTCGCGTTGACTTGATTTTTGTAAAACCTCATTTGGATTACGTTAATTTTGCTTGTCTCGGTAAGACTTTATTTTTGTTTTCTGTTTGAACTTTTTATTTTTTTTAAACAAGTCTTACCGAGAATTTTTTATTTTTGAACACTGGTCTGTCTATTGTCTTTTGTCACCTGTCTACCTGTCATTCAACTTGAATTTCGTCAGACCTTAATTTTATTTGCTTGTCGTTTTTGTTATTTATCTTTCTTTCAGGGGTTCTACGTTTTTTGTGCCTTTTTTCAGTGTTTTTGTGCGTCCGTTTCTTCTTTTAAAAAAACAGTAGAACCCCCCTCCATACTTACAGTAGGTGGAGGTTAGTTCTTCTACCCTCCTGGCTGATAGTTCTACACCAGCCATGGAGGGTGAAACGACAACCCCTACTCCGACCACTCCTACACCGACCACTCCCATTGGATCGAACTGGCCTTCGCTGCCGATCCCCGGAGACACAATGAATGCCGAAACATCGCAAGATAGCTCGATTCAGCCGGCCCAAAAGAGCCCCACAGCCTGGAAAGGCCAGCAGAGGGGACCGGAGGAACACGAGGCAGACCGGGTGGGCAGATTTGCAAAATATTTCAAGGGGAATGAAATACTGCCCATCCCGGAGATAGCAGACAAGATCGCCCCAAGAATCCTCTCTCTGGTCGTTTCCGACCTTAAGACCAAAAGACTGGTGGGGCTCACAAAGGAGGTCTTTGAGGAGCTGATAAGGAAGGCAGGCATCCCATGCCAATACTTTTGCCGAAAAAGTTTTGCGACATGGGATGTCCTCCTTCCTACGGAAAAGCAGGCAGCCAAGGTGGCTGAATCGGATGTCATGACCAAGAACTTCAGGCTGCAGCCGGAGTACAAAGGCACCCGTAGGCTCCGCGTCACGGTGTGTAATGTCCCGGCCATTATCACTGGGGAGGTCCTCGCGGCGTACCTAAGCGCCTACGGACACGTTGAGGAATTCAACCTCCTCAGATCCCCGGCCGGGACAGCCTACGGGGATTATGCCTTCCGGCTGTGCCTGACCAGGGATGGCTTCAAAGCCATCCCTGAAACGCTGATCTGCGGGGACTGGCCGATGATGGTGATGGTGGAGGGAAGACGCCCCAGGTGCTGGGGGTGCAAACAGATTGGACACATCGCAAAGTTTTGCCCCCAGCGACCTGAAAATAAGGAAAAGGCGTCGACAACAACAAAAGACGCGGCGGCCTCCACCACCACCAAAGAAGCGGAGGCCAAGGGCCCGGGTCAGGTCCAGCCCCAAAACAACCAGGAGGGCTGGACTGAAGTAACCAAAAAGAGGAGGGGATCCCCTAAACAAGGGGGAGAAAAAAGCCCAAATACATCCCCTCCTCAAAAGCAAACCAGGGCCCAAGCAGCAGCAGTAGCAGAACCACCGATAGCGGCAGCAGCAGTTGCAGCAGCAACAACAACAACAAGAACACCAGCAGACGCAACAGTAACAACAACAACAGAAACAGCAGCAACAACAACAACAGAACAACCGACAGCAGCAGCAGCAAAAAAACCAAGAAAAGCAGCAACCCCCAAGACACCAACAGCTCCATCACCGAAAAAGAAAAAAAAAAACAACAAAAACACACGAGAAAATGGAGACGTCCACAAACCTGAAGAGGAGAAGGGACAGTGGGGAGGGGGCAGCCAAGAAATTATGCCCAGGAAAAACTTCTCCTGAGGCAGGCCCCTCCTCTCAACCATCACCACCAGTACCTTCACCACTACCTCCATTACCCTCACCAACATTTCCACCCCCAAAGATCACATTGCCATCTCCTCCCCAACAAATGGCCCCCCTATCACCTCAACAAGAACTTTTCTTTAAAAAACATCACCGCCCCTACAAAATCCCCCTCCCCAGATCTCAGTCTGCCGAAAGAGCACAACTCTCGGGCCTAGCCCGAACCCCATCCCTTCCCTCACTTAGCCCCACTGACTTTTCCTCCCAGGAATTATTCCCAGCCATGATCTCCCCAAAGAGAAAACCACCTGAAAAAAAGAAACAAGAACTGACAATTGGACAAATGCAGCGGGCAGCGGCTTTGTGCTCTGCGGAGCTGGAGGCAGTTGGGGACTTCCAGCTCCAGAAGGCACTAAAGCCGTTGGCCTCCCTAGAAAAAATCCATGATCTAAAGGTTTCAAATCCCGCGCCATGGTGACCACTTTTGTCCGGTCAGCTGGCGACCGTACCAGGGGCGTATGGAAGTACCTGAATACGGTCTGTCAGACTGATACGGGCATAAAGCTGGTGGAGTTGGAGCACTCCTCCCTCAAAAAATGTATAACTTACTGCTCAGGGAGGGTCCCAATTTTGGTTCACCCGTCTCTTTACAGGGCCCTAAAGCTGAAGTTCCCGATAGATGTCGGCGGAATCACCAGGGACAACCGAGTGACGACTGAACTCGGTACCGGTTCCCTGCGTCAGGCTGTCGGCATCCTCACACCCAAGGATTTCCGGCCCGTAGTCGACGATGAGTAAGGTAAGTCGGATTGATGGCTTTAAACATTGCGAGTTTGAATGTGAGGGGACTGAGGGATTCAAGCAAGTGTGCGCGCTTGCTTGGTGAACTCAAGAAGCTCTGCGTAAATGTTGCTGCAGTGCAGGAGACCCACTTCACTTGCGAGGCTGACTGTCGGGTGCTGGAAAACGACTTTAACGTTTTCTCAGCATACGGCAGCAACTTCAGCGCTGGGGTCTCCTTGCTAGTTGGACGCAGCCTTGATGCTGATGTTGACGTTGTTTTTGCAGGTGACGGGGGCCGGCTGGTTGTGGCCGATGTTGCCGTGAAAAGTTTCAAGTTTCGTCTGGTTGCGGTTTATGCGCCCAATATCGCTGCGGAGAGGGTTTCCTTTTTTCGTCGGTTGGCGCCGTTCCTGGACGATACGAAGTGGCTAGTCTTAATGGGTGATTGGAATGCGATCCTTGATCCCAAGATAGATAAGGTCGGGCGGGGAGTTAGTAGATGGGGAAGGTGTGATAGCAGCCTTGCCGGCCTCATGACTCGTCATGATCTGGTCGACAGGTTTCGTCTTGATCACCCAGGGCGGGAGATGTGGACGTGGTTAGAAAGCTCGCCCTCTGCCAAAGTGGGTACCTACTTGGACAGAGTGTTAGTTAGAAGAGCTGACATCGATTTTGTTAGTTGTCCCACGTTCCACTTGATAGCGTGGACTGACCATAAACTTGTTAGCGTCAGTCTACGGTTAGCTGATAGGCCTAGTCTGGCCGGCTACTGGAAGTTCAATACCTCCTTACTGGAGATACGGGACTTCCGGGACCGGCTGGAATCCCTAATTCAGCGGGCGTTAGTGGGGGCGGTTACCGGGAATAGGTGGTGGGGATCTCTTAAGCATAGGATTAGAGATTTCGCTACCAAGTACGGTCAACAGCTCAATTTAGATAGGGCCAAGGAAGCGAAATCTATAGAAGATAGACTTTCCCGGGCGGTGGCTGGGGGGGACTCCCTAAACGTAGAGCTAGCTAGGGGGGACCTTGAGCGCGAGAGTAGCGAGCGCTACAAGGGCTACGTAGTTAGATCTAGGTTAAAGAGAGTTCTCAACGAAGCTGTGAAGACGAACGCGACTGCGCGTGAAGAAGAAGTGCGAAGGTTCCCCGATCGGTATATCGCTTCTGTCAAGGCCCCGGACGGGCGACTGCTGCGTTCGAGTCGTGAGATACGTGATGCCTTTCGGGCGCACTTTCGGGGTCGCTTTGCCCGCTGCACTGATCTCCCAATCCGGGAGTTTCGTAGCTATCTTGCCGACTTCCCCCGCCTTGGGGCGGCTGAAGCGGCTGGCTGCGAGGGTGTGGTTACTGAATGCGAAGTCCGTGACGCGTTGAAGCAGGTCGGCCTGAACAAGTCGCTGGGACTGGATGGTTTGCCCTACGAAGTGTACTTGAGGATGTCGCACATGTTTGTGCCTATTCTGACGGATATGTTCAACCATTGGTTCGCCCAGGGAGCCATCCCTGGTAGCGTTACCAAGGGCGTGATCACATTGCTGAAGAAAGGTGGCAGGCATGTTTGGGAGGGTTTAGATGATTACAGGCCCATAACTCTGCTTAACACAGAGTTAAAGATTTTGGCCCGGGTCTTGGCGAATCGTTTACAGCGTGTCATCAGTGATCTGATCGGCCCTGAACAGACCTTTGCTGTGAAGGGAAGATCGATCCAGGACAATCTGCACTTGATTCGCGAGGTCCTAGAGGGGATAGAAGACGACACAGAAGCCGCGCTGATCAGTTTAGATCAGACCAAGGCCTTCGATAGGGTTGACCATCGGTTCTTGGCGTCTGTTTTGGAGACTGCCGGATTCAAACCGGAGTTCCGCAGATGGATTAGCATGATGTACCACAACCCTCAGGCAGTGGTGCAGGTGAACGGAAGGCGTTCGAGGGTATTCGCGATCGAGCGTTCGGTGCGGCAGGGCTGCCCGTTGTCTCCTCTTCTCTATGTCCTCGCGTTGGAGCCACTCTGCGCAGGCTTAGGGATGAGGGGACAAGTCCGGCCCTGCGCGGTATACCTTTTGTTAGCAGCCTTGCGGCAAGGGTTTCCGCGTTCGCTGATGATATCACAGTGTTTGTATCCTGCCGTCTGGATATAAAGGCTGTGAAGAAGGCGGTTAGCGAGTACGAGCGGATTGCAGGGGCCAAGGTCAACTTTGACAAAAGCGAAGGTTTGCGGCTTGGTGCTTGGAGGGGTAGCGATACTCTTCCAGGGCCCTTCCGCTGGAGTGACGGACCCGTCCACATCCTCGGGGTGTGGTTCGGGCCCGACCTCCAACTGGAGCGAAATTGGTTGGAAGTACAAGCTAAGGTGAATGCTCAGGTGGGCACCTGGCTTTCAAGGAGGTTGTCTTTAAAGGGTAGGGCGGAGGCGTGCGCTGTGTACGTCTTCCCCCTGATTCTTTACCGATTGGCTGTACTTCCTCTGCCTAAGGCACGTCGGTTGGCACTGCAACAATCCCTTTCCAGATTGCTCTGGGGAGGTGCAAGGCCGATGGTCCATAGGCAGGTCTGTATCCAACGTACGCGCAACGGGGGTCTAGGTATGCCTAATCTGGAGAGCCACTGGCTTGCTGAAAGACTTGCATACTTGGGCAGAGTCTTGCCGGGGACTGCAGTGTGGAGACTGAAGGCGAGTCGGACTTTTCCTCGCTTAAAGTCAGACCCAAAGGCTGAAGGTCGACGTAGGCCTTTGGGCGAAACACTGTTTGTCCGCGAGTGCCGAACGGCCCTTCGTAACCTTCTTGGGTCCAGTGACCTTTCATGGCCTCGAAAAGAACTATATCGGGAGCTAGTGGTGGGTTCCGCTTCTGATCCTCTCAGCGAGCGGCACGGCTGGACGACGGAGGAGATTCGCTCTCATTGGAATTGGGCGCCAGGATCGAGCTTCTTGAACAACTCCGAGTTCTCGCTCACCTGGCGACTTGCGCGAAATGTGTTACCCCTTGCCGGCTTGAGCTACAAGGCGGGCCTGGCAGACATGCCCGATTGCACTCGCTGCGGCAGTGGCTTGGAAGAAACGGCTGAGCACGCCTTCTACTACTGCGAGCGAGTCCGTCCGTTTTGGGATCACGTCGGCGAGTGGACGGCCCGCATCGAGCCCAAACAGCTCGTGCTGCTCGACGTTGGTTACGTCGTGGACAACGTTCTTCCTCCGTTTCAGGGTGAGAAGCGTGTGGTGTTTCTCGCGATCCTGGCTGTAGCTAGAATGGTGGTGTGGACGACGCGAAACAAGGGATTTTATGACGATGCAAACTTTTCTCATCGTGATCTGGTTTTGTTTTTTCGGCATCTGCTGAGGGTCAAAATCAGATGCAATAGAAAACGCTTGGATCGCATAAAATTCAGCAAAAGGTGGGTGAATGCAGCGAGCCTGGTCGTGCGAAAGGGGGCAATGTTGGAGTCATCCTTCCCTCCTCTGCCGACTCATGGCGTCTACGGTACGGGTCCTTAGGGACCCCACCCCTGGTGAGTAGAACTGTTTCCCCTTTTCTCTTTTGGTACCTAGGTACCTAGTTAGCAGTATGTTGTGTGTCATTGTCCCCGTCATCTAGTTGTTAGTTCTCAAGATCTTCCCCATCCCCATTATTTTTGGTACCTCAGCCCGTGTCCCAGCCCACGTTTACTGAAGATCTTGAACACTCATATGTATATATCAAAATATAAAATTTATAAAAATCATATCACCCGCTTGTATTAACCCATTCCGCGCCCGACCCGTTATTTCTTTTACCCCCGTAGATTAGGATCCCAATCCAACTTAGGGCAGGTCCGGCTTGTTTTCGGTTCCTTTCGCCCCGGAAAACAGTCGGCTGCCGATTTTAGAGACGGGGGGATGGGAGGGTAACCAAATGGGGATTTTTCCTTGTTTTTCGTTTATTTTGGGGTTTTTCTCCCATCCCTATCACAAGCATTGTATATAAATCATGAATAAAAATCATCCATCAATTTTCGGGTTTTAAGTAGGACTTTTCATAGAGTACATGTGGTATTTTGGTAATTGCTGCGCATATGGCGACGGATGAATGGTTATATATTGTATTGTTGAATGGGTCGGCGAATGTGGCTAGCTAGGTCCCCTTAGTAAAAACATAGTTAATGCATGACCGCACCCTTCCCCTTCCCCCCAAAACTCAAGGCCTTGTGCCTACCTGTAAATCTACAGGAAATAAAAGTATTGACTATGCTGGACCTCAGGTAAGTGTTGCTTGTTATTATTGTCACTGTTATTGCTGTTGTATATTGTTGCGTTCTACAAAATCTACCTGAACAACCAACATATGAAGAAACATTTATGCAGACAGTTTCTATACCTGGTACAAAGTGTCAAGTAAAGCCAGCTGGAAAGATAGCATACTACCTATATACAGCTAGCCTACTTGCAGATATAAATGTGACAACAATAAGTGAAGAAGCTTAGTCCAGCAGAGATGCAAATGAATGACAAAAAACTACCAACAGTGAATATCAGTCACTGAAAAACATGAAGATATGGGACTTGGTTGAATATCCTGCCAATGTAGTGCTTGAAGGATCATATACCATTCCTATTGAGGGGAAGTGTTGAAGGACCAGTCTGCATTTGCATATGCAATGGGATGGTTTGTATTTCTACTAAACATTGTTATGTTCTTCTGTGGTATAGAACATCAATGAATAGCACTCACCTTCAAGCCAATAGTAACATGGCTGGCTCCTTGAAAAGCTAGCCAGCTAAAGCTCACCTCTTTTATTAAAGAGTGCATGAGCAGCATGTGTACAGCATGTGGACTGGCTCACTTCACGAGAATAGACCTATCCAACTCATTTGCATGAGTGGTATCCATTCATCTATTTATCCTCAACAGAATTACTGAGGGCATTTTTTTGGATATACTCTATTGAGTTAACCAATATTCTACATGGCGCTGTGAACAAAAGTAATGGAACCTGAAGACTGGGAGCAATACTTCATTGAAGCAGGGATCTCCTCATCCTCGGCTAAAACCCATGCGGTAGTGTTTGCTAACGAAAAACTAACAATTGCGACATTACAGATGTTGGATAGAGCTATGCTGAGGGAGCTGGGGGTCACATCAATGGGAGAAGCCCTCTGCATTCTTAAACAAGCCAAAGAGGCTGCCCCTCAAGCAACATATATGAAGGCACCAACAGCTAAGCTTCCCCAACTCAACCTGGAGATGACTCCCCAACAGTTCAGAAAGTTCCAAATTGATTGGGAGGTCTTTGTTAAGATAACAAAGATACCAGAATCACAGACTAACATCCACCTCTATAATTGTGCCAACGAGGAAACGCAAAATGCCATCATCAGCACTCACCCTGATTTTTTCAGCACAGACCCCAGCAAACTGCTCGGGATGCTAAAAACACTGGTGACACGAAGGTCAAACCCAATCATTCACCGCCTCACTTTTGCTTCCATGTCACAGGGTGAAGATGAACCTATACAGAGCTACCTTGTCCGCCTCAGAGCAAAGGCCTTAGACTGCAATTACATGTGCCCCACATGTGAACATGACCTCTCTGACATATATATTAAGGATCAGTTTATCAAAGGGGTAGCAAGTGATGCACTTCAAACTGACCTGCTGGCCAAAGCTGGACTACTTAAAACCCTAGAGCAGAATATCAGTCATGCTGAGGCTTTCGAATCAGCAGTAAGGGACCAAATGACCATGTCAAACACCCCTGATATAGCTCGAATGTCAACGTACCGCCGACAAAAGAGCAATGCCCAACAAAAAATCAAGAGGAATTCATGCACTGGGTCACAACCCAACCATCCGAATAACCAAGCCGAGCCAAATAAACTGGCCTGCATAGGCTGTGGTAGCCATCAACATGGCGTCCTGGGAATGAATTCCAGGCAATTAAAATGCCCAGCATGGGGTCAAACATGCAACTATTGTAGAAAGGCCAACCACTTCTCAGATGTGTGTCAAGCTAAAAAACTTTGGCGAGCAACTACAAAAAACTCTGAAACCAACGAAGCTAGCATGGACACACTCATTGCACACATCACATTTAACCAAGCAACGGGTACATACACACACGAAGGGACAGGCCAAGTTACAGAGATAGAGGCACTCGTAGCCCCCTTCTCACCAACGCCAGACCCCAGACAAAATAAGGGTACCCCAAAGAATCAAAGCATCAAAGCTATGATCTTCCCTGCCAGTGGTGCCACCATATGCCTCGGGGGACCCAAACACCTGAAAAAAATGGGACTCTCCCTAAACAACCTCATTCCATCACGAAAGATTGTCCGAGCTGCAGGAGGTTTCACATTGACATGCCAAGGTTGGCTGCCTGTCGAATTCACAATCCAAGGATGGAAAACCAAGCAGGCCCTGTATATATGCAATAAAAATCAGCGTCTGTACTTCAGCAAAGCAGCTTGTATTGACGTAGGAATATTGCCTGCGAATTTTCCAAACCCCATCGTGATACCACCAACCCATACAAATATTGCAGGTATAGATGACACCACTGAACCTGATACAAGCAGGAACCAGCTACCAGAACACCCCCACAAAATCCCATTCCCTCCAACAGAAAACAATGTCGATAGGTTCAAAAACTGGCTCCTAGAACAATTTTCCAACACGGCATTCAAGAACAATGGAGCATTTCCACCAATGTCTGGCCCACCTGCCCACATACACCTGAAAGAAGGAGCAACCCCTAAAGCCAGGCATAACCCAATCCCCGTACCCTTCCACTTCAAGGAACCTGTAAAGCAAGCTCTTTGGGAAGACGTACGAAGGGGAATCATAAGCCCTGTGCCTGTGATAACCGCCAAAAAAAACGGCAAACCTCGAAGGACTATCAACACCTCAATTCTCAATGCAAACGAGAAACACACCACACAGGGTCACCGTTCCAATTGGCACTACAAGTGCCACCCAAACAAAAAAAAACAGTTCTAGACGCAGTTGACAGATATCATTCTGTCCCCCTAGACAAAGAATCACAGCCACTGACAACATTTATCACTGAATGGGGTAGATTCATGTACCTCAGGATGCCACAGGGCTACCTTGCATCCGGAGATGCCTACACTCAGAGGTATGATGAAATAATAAAGGATATCCCCCGCAAGGTCAAAATAGTGGACGACACCCTACTCTATGATGCCAGCATCGAAGAATCCTTCTATCACAGCTTTGACTTCTTACTACACTGTGCCAAAAATGGAATCGTGCTCAACAGAGACAAATTCCAGTTCTGCCAGGACACAGTACAGTTCGGAGGACTCCAGATAACACCCTCTGGAGTAACCCCTTCTAAACCCATGCTGGAAGCAATACTAAATTTCCCTATCACAAAGACACTAACTGACGCAAGATCATGGTTCGGACTGGTCAATCAGGTTGCCTGGGCGTACTCACTTGGCCCAGTCATGCTCCCCTTCCGCGATCTTGTTAAATGGGATTCACACTTTACTTGGGACCAGGGCCTCGAGGCTGCATTCCAACATTCCAAACGGGTCATAGTTGACCTAGTCCGGAATGGCATTGCCACGTTTGAAAAAGATCGCATCACCTGCCTCGCTCCAGATTGGAGCAAAGAAGGAATGGGCTTCCTTCTGTTACAAAAGCATTGTTCTTACACTACTGACAGAGCTCCCGTCTGTTGCCCTGATGGATGGCACCTGATATTTGCTGGCAGCAGATTCTGTATCGATGCTGAAAGAAGATATGCACCAATCGAAGGTGAAGCAGCGGCAATTGCATGGGCTTTAGAGAAATGCTGTATATTCGTCATGGGCTGCCCTAACCTCATAGTGGTCACAGACCACGAACCCCTAAAAGGACTATTTGGGGACAGGGACCTGAGCAAAATTCAAAATCCCAGATTGTTCAGGCTAAAAGAAAAAACACTAAGGTACAGATTCACAATCCAGCACTGTCCTGGGAAATGGCACAGAGCTTCTGATGCTGTTTCCCGTAACCCAACTAGCGTATTGAAATCACTGCTTGATGTATTGCCCGCTAAACCAACACAATCAGACGTGACAGAATCTGATGACATGGATGATTGGGTCGCGTCAACAACAACCATGGCAACATTTGGAGCAAAGAGCAACACAGCTCTGACCTCACCAGACCTCATTCGTGCGGCTGGACACAGCGACCCACAATACATCGAACTCATTAAGACAATACAAAAGGGATTCCCGAGAACACGCATTCTCACAGCACCAGAGATCCGTGAATACTGGGAAGTGAGGCACCGCCTCAGTGTTGACAACGACCTAGCACTGTTGGATCAAAGAATCATAATCCCCACGTCACAACGCACAAAGATCCTCCGCAGCCTACATTCAGCCTATCAGGGTGAGGTCGGCATGAAGGCCCGTGCAAATGAATCAGTCTACTGGCCTGGGATGAATGCCTCGATTCGCACTAACAGAGCCAACTGCACGGAATGCTCAAGGATCGCCCCTAGTCAACCAAGGGAGCCCATCACCTTAACGGTATCACCCGATTGGCCGTTTCAACAAATAGTATTGGATCTATTCCATGCGGGGGGGGGGGGGGGGGGCAAACATACCTTGCATGTGCTGACAGGCTAACTGGCTGGCTCATTATACACCACTTGAATCAAGGGCAAGCTAATGCATCGAGCCTAATTTCTATCTGCCGAGACATCTTCCAGACATACGGAGCCCCTGAAGAACTAAGCAGTGATGGTGGACCACCCTTCAAGTCTTCCACGTTCACACAGTTCCTGAAGGACTGGGCTGTAAAGCACAGACTGTCGTCTGCTGCCTACCCTCAGTCAAATGGTCGGGCAGAACTGGCTGTCAAAACAGCCAAAAGAATAATAATTGAAAACACAGGACCTCAGGGGTCCTTGGACAACGATAGGGCAGCCAGAGCCGTTCTGCAATATCGAAATACGCCCATCCAAAATATCGGTTTGTCCCCGGCCCAATTGTTGCTCCACCGCCGACTGCGTGACTTTGTGCCATCCCACCCAACCGTGAAAAAAGCCTATCTCAGCGCAATGCCCGGCTCATAGAAAAATACAACCGCACCGCCCACACACTACGCCCACTCTTAAAGGGGCAAATAGTGTCTATCCAATGCACAAACAACAATTGGTGGAATACAACAGGCCAGATCATTGAAACTCTCCCTCACAACCAATACCGGATCAGAGTTGACGGATCAGGGAGGATAACCTTGCGGAACCGCAGATTCCTCAGGAAACTCGGAACCCCGGTAACCCCACATCCAATTCTAAGTCCTTCCAATGGAACACCAATACTAGAAAGGGATGATGAAAGCAAAACACCGGCACTGCAAACCACAGACAGTGAAAATGCACCACAGCCACCCCTGCCACCGAACAGTACCAATCAGCCAACGGTGACAACACAGGCCAAACCCGCTCGAGCTTTATCCCGTCTGCTCCCACACAACAAACCAGGATTGAAAGAACTTATCCCCCCCAAAAGACCATTGCCCATGGGGGGAGGGGGAGATATAGAACATCAATGAATAGCACTCACCTTCAAGCCAATAGTAACATGGCTGGCTCCTTGAAGCTATTTATTGCATAAAAAGCAAATTTGGCACGAGGCCTAAAAAATGGGTGGGGAAGGCTGGTCTACACTATCCTAATCTCTAACTTAACTAGACTCATTCACTGACCAATACATATCTCCAAATTAAAAAACACCAAAATACCTCAATTAAACATATCACAATCAAAACGACAATCACCAAAACAACACTCCTGCTCCATGGACTTCTAAACTTAATCCCATATTTACAAAGTGAGGGGGAGGGGAACAATTTAAACAAAACAAATGAATGCAATATACATCTTTATTTAAAATTCCACTAAAAACGAAAATGAACAGAACATATATACATTATGATAGTTAGTATGGGGTCCCCCCCACGTACTAAGACATGGCAGAAAGAGGAGTTAACCAGTCGAAAATAGTGTCGAAGGAGGAAAAATAATCAAATAAGATAAATAAATGGTACAAAATATAAGTAAACAATAAATATCAATTAACATAAGCCCTCCATCGCACTCCTGGAGAACTCCAATTCCTGTCACCTAACAGAGGGAAAGGGAAGGGAGAGTGAAACAAAAGAAGGGGACAAAAAAAAATAGGGGCCCAATGACCTTGCATACTCTAGCTAAGTTAACTAAATTAGGAACAAACTAAATCAAAATGGCCTAAAAAAATTCTAACTTACCTGGGCTGGGTGGTCACGTCCTTCCGGTAACTCAAAATTCTTAAGTCCCTGGAATGTCCAAAGTGAAAGTAAGGTTGGCTCCTACCACGCGACACAAGCGCGCAACAGTCACCCACCTTTCGCCAAACTCCAGCGAAGAGAGTCTCTTTCTCTCAGACCGGATTTTGACTTTGATTTGGTGTTTGTAAAATGCCACCAGGGTCTGAGAAGAAAAAGACTCGTCCTCGTAGAGTTCCTTCTTTCTCGTCGTCCACATCACGACACGCATAACGCCGAGTAAGCAGAGAAACACATAATGTTCCTGTCTGTTCAACCTCGGTACCACATTGCTGCACACAGAACTGGCTTCCAGGACAAAAAACTTTCCATTGAGGATGCGGACCATGTAGCCTTCAAGAAGCTTGCACAGCGGCCGTACAACCGGGCAGTGAAAGAAGGCGTGACTAATAGTCTCCTCCAAATCACCGCACCGGCCACACTCAGGCGAAATGGCCTGTTGCGCTGCAAACAATTTCTTGCCGACCCAGAGGGCACTCCGAATGACCAGCCAGGTGAGGGAAGCCTCGTCATTATTGAGACACCTCATCCTGGGGGCCCAAGGCCACAGTAAGCGACCCTCCGCCTCCGTCACACCGAGCTCGCCAATCAGACCATCGCTAGCGGCCCCCCTAACTAAACAGCGATATAATGCCTTACTCGACAACGGCCGGCTGTCAGAGAGACCTGTCTGCAGCCGAGAGAGAACTTTCAAAGCATGCCGGCACTCGCGATAGAAGGGGCATTCGCGTCTGGGCAACCGATGGGCCTCCCCATCAGCAAAATGCACACTTCTTAGCGACGGGAAAGACTGTTTAGCGTCTTCTTTCCAGACGCTTCCCGCCGCCGTGTCCCGTGAACACATCCGGTCTAGGAAAGTAAGACGCAAAGTATGGCGCCGTACCTCGACGTTAGGCACTCCTAGACCGCCTTCAGAAGGGTGAAGGTAACAGATCTCCCGTCGCACCAAAGGATGTCTCTTTGCCCAGAGAAACTGGAAGAGAATCCTTTCCAGCTTGAATAGGATGGTGGCCGGGATAGGAAGCACTGAAAGTCGGTATACGGCTAGGGAGTAGATGTGCGAACAGCACACCTCTGCCCGACCCTTAAGGGAAAGCCTTCTACGCAGCCACAACTCAGTTGCGGCTACGACCTTATCCAGTACTTCCGACCAATTTTTTTCCAATTGAAGATCAGGCCCAAACCAGACGCCGAGTATCTTGCACGGACCGTCTTTCCAAATGAAGGGGCCGGGAAGAGCATAGCCTTTCCACGAGCCCAACCGCAAGCCGACAGACTTATCGCGGTTAATCTTGGCCCCCGTTACAGCTTCGTACCTTCCGATTTCTTTGCTCACCTCCTCCACCTCGGCACTGCTCGTTACAAGCACGCTGACGTCGTCAGCGTATGCAGTGTACTTGGCCACCTCACTGGCGCCAGGTAACGTGAGGCCGCGTAGGACCGGGTTCGCCTTTATCCTGCGTAGAAAAGGCTCTAACGCCAGGATATATAACATGGGCGATAACGGGCAACCTTGCCGAATAGATCGAGTCAGAGTGAAGGGCTCCGACCTTACCCCATTCACCTCCACCACGACTCCGGGGGACGCATAAAGGAGACGTATCCAGGTGCGAAAATCAACCCCGAAACCGGCCGAAGACAAGACAGCCTCCAGAAAAGCATGGTCAACCCTATCGAAGGCCTTGGACTGATCTAAATTGATCAGCGCGGCATTTCCGTCGACTTTTTCTACGATCGTGCGGACCAGATGAAGACTGTCCTGGATAGTCCTACCCTTCACAGCACAAGTCTGCTCGGGGCAAATCAGACTAGGCAGGACAGTCTGCAAACGGTTTGCCAGGATCTTCGCCAAAATCTTTAAGTCAGTGTTAAGCATCGTTAAAGGGCGAAAGTTACTAATCCCATCCCCACCATGTTTGTTCTTACGAAGCAACTTCACTATACCCCTGGTGAAGCGTCTGGGTATAGTACCCTGCCTCATCCAGTTGTTATAGATGGTTGCCAGCAAGGGGACAAACATGTGCGACAACCTCAAGTACACTTCGTAGGGCAGACCATCAATTCCGGGGGACTTATCCAGCCCGACCGACTCCAGTGCATCCCGAATCTCCTCCTCCTTTATGCGCCCCTCACACCCAGCCGCTTCAGTCGCCGAAAGGCGAGGAAAGTCGGCAAGATAGGTGTCGAACTGAGCAGAACTCAGTCCGGGCTCCCTGGTGAAAAGCTTCAAGAAATACTGCCGAAACTCCCCACAAATGGCTTCGTTTGTAGTTCGACGGAGCCCCTCCGGCGATGTGACACTGGCGATATGCCGATCTGTGGCATGCCTGAGTTCCTCGGCCCGTAATTCCTGGGCCATATTCGTCGCCTCGCACGACATTCTCTTTAACCTAGCCCTAACTACCAGAGCTTGGTACTCCTTAATTTGCAAGGAGGCCAGCTCGGCCTTAGCTACGTTAACTTGCCCACTATCTCCCGCCAACACCGCCCTATCTAGCTTATCCTTAATCGACCTTTGCTCCGCTACCCTAGCTGACTTGAGTCTCCTACTATAGTCGGCAGCAAAGGATCTAATGCTATCCTTAAGGTTAGCCCACCACCTATTTCCCATAATAGCCCCCGTCAATTCCCGCTTTATCGTTAGTTCTAGCTGGTTCCGGAAGTCAGCCTCCGCCAAAAGGGAAAGGTTGAATTTCCAGTAACCAGACATCCTACATCTAGCCTTATCTAACCTAATCGACACACATAAAAATTTGTGGTCGGAATCTTTATATGGCTCAAAACTTGGACCACCTAAATAGTCTAAGTCGACTCGCTTAACTAACACTCGGTCCAAATAGCTATAAAGCTGGGCCGAGGCGCCCCTACCGGTCCAAGTCCAAACTAGCTTATTTGGATGCCTTTCGCGAAATTTGTCAGCGAGATCAAATTGCTGTACAAACTCGCGAAAATATCTGGCATCCAACGTGTTAGTACCCGAACTAATAGCCCCTCTATCTAAATTGGGATCAAGGACGGCGTTCCAATCTCCCACTAAAATTACCCGCTTCGACGGACTGACGTACGGCTCGATGCACCGGAAAAACGCAGGGAGCTCACTAGTAGCGTTGGGTCCATAAACCCCAATCAGCCGAAACGCCTTATCCTTTATGGTAACGTCCACCACGCAAAGTCTGCCCGCCGGATCTGAAAGAACAAGAGCACACGTGGCGCCCAGACGTCTACTTATCAGCCAGGTGACACCTCTGGAACGACCATCAAAACATGCTGAGAAAGACAAGTAGTCCTTCGACAGAATATCTTCATGGAAGTTGAAGTCAAAACGAGTCTCCTGCAAACAACATATATCAATGCCGCGACGCTGGAGGTATAAAAATAGATGGGATCTTCTCGAATCCGACCTCAGGCCGCGGCCATTTATACTAGCCAATCTTAGATCCATCATGAACATTACAGGGGTTGAGTGCCCGGACTAAACATGGCTGGGGTCAGGACTCCGACGGTCTGGCTCATGGATCCCGTGGCCATCTCATTATCGATGGCTCCGTCATGAGCGAGACCCCCGACGTCCCGCGGAAATGTTAGTTTTATTGCCCTATAGAGGGAGGGGTGTAAAACAACAGGGACCCTCCCAATGAGCCCCTTACATGATGTGAGATTGTCTTTAAAAAATGATATAGGGCCGAGGGCCTCGTTAGCCTCTCCTAGCATTTTCATCACACCTTCCGACCCTCGGCCCTTTCGGATGACGGTGGTGACCCATGCTTTTGGAAATTTCTTGGGGTCCTCCACGTTATGTCCGTTTACTTCCTTGAAGTTGTGGAGGACCCTCAATTCTTTTAAAAGTTGAGGCTGGACCTTGTGCAAACGATCCAGGGCCCCCTCATCCACCCGACAAATGTTTATGCCGCTGTTATGGCGTGGTTTTTCTTTTTTTTTGATGTGTTTTGGGACCTCATCCCCCGAACTGTCGATGGATGAGCTCCGCTGCCGTTTCTTTGGTGTTGTGGATGGTGATGCTGCTGCTGTTACTGGTGGATCTGGCTTGGATGGTGGTGACTCCAACGGCAGCGGAGGGGGGAAGGGTCCCTTTTTTTTTGGTGCTAAAACCGACATGAGAGGTGGAGGCATGGGTCTATGAGGTGGTGTGGTTGGTGGAGGTCGGATGATTCGGGGTTGTCTCGGTGATGAAGGGGTGGAATGAGGGGGTCCTGGTCGCGGAGACGATTTTCGCTCCTGGTCCAGCCTCTTTTTAAACTCCAGTAATTTTTCAAACTTCTCCCGGCCTGGGCTGAAGCATCTGACCTTGGGAGGAGTGTGTTGTTTGGGTGGGGTCTTGAGTGGGCCTTTATTTTTTGGGGGGGATGATTTTTGGGCATAAGTGGTAGAGGGGCTGTTGGACTTTTTTGATGGGTTCAAACTGTCGGTGCCTACCTGGGACGACTTTTGGGAGCGAGGATCCTCAGGTTGGAGCTTCCTCCCACCTTTTCCCACAGTCAGCCACTCAGCCTTCGCCTCTTCGGAGTTAACCGTAGGGGACGAAGGGGGAGTGGGGTTTTTTTTACCCGCTGGTGTGGGCGAGACTACGGGAGCCTCCTTTTCCGTGTTTATTTTAACCACAGGTGAGAGGGTACCGGGTTTGTGGTCGGGCTTCTTCGGGGCCTTCTTCCCCGGGCAAACTGCGGAGAGGTGACCAATCTCGCCACAGTGCCAGCAGGCGGGTTTCCTTCCCGATACTATTACGGGAAGCCTGCGCCCTTCCACCTCCAACCAGTTGGGAACGGAGTAGAAGGTTTTCATATCCAACATGATATCGAACCTCCATTCCCCGCGCATTCCATCGTGTGTTGCTGAGACGATGTCACCAAACTGAAGCATATAGGCGGCTAAGTTTGCGTCTCGAAGGAAGCTAGGGACCTCGTATACTGAAACCGTGGTCCGCCGTCGCCCCATATATTCTGTTCTAAAAAAATATTCCTTGTTTTCAAGGGTTTTTTTTGTTAGGGCGACGGCTTCTTCTGTGGTCGGTAACAATATATCCCAGAAAGTGTAAGAAGCACCAGCGATTATCGCTTGTGCCTTTACGCCCAGGCTGGAAATTTGACGAAGGACCATGTCTTTTGCGGGCTTAACGATTTTTCTGGATCGTTTGTCCACTAAAAAGACAGACACCGTTCTTTTTATCTGGTCTTGTCTTACCTCCTCCAAATTGAACATAAGGCCATGCTCCTGTATTTCACTGGAGATGGCCTTTGCTCGCTGGAGCAGGTCGTCGACATCGACCTGTATTTTCGGGGGTGCTGTCCAGCTATTTTCATTTTTTTCTTTATCTTCTACTTTTTCATCTTTGTTAGGGGAGGGTTGTTTTTTGGGGGGTGATTTTTCTTTTTTTTGTTGTTGATTTTGGTCAGGAGGAGGAGGGGCACTCTTGTCACAAGGTGACTCTTTTTTCCCCTTTTTTACCTGAGGGGGAGGGTCGCCCTTAACAGGGGAAAATAAAGCCTTTATGGCCGAGCCGTCTGGCCGGCCGGCCATAAATGATAGGCTATGTGGGACAAAAAGGGAGGTGTGAAAGTGTAAAAAAAAGGAAAAGAAAAAAAACTTAACTTAATTTTCCTAACCAGGTCAGTATAATTCAGCCCAGCCGGGAGAAGTTGTCGTGATGAGGTGATAAATCCGATGGAATGTTTTTACTGAAAATAAACTGATTTTTTTTAAAAAAAAACGGTCAAAATTTGGACCAAACTAGACAACTGGCTGGCGCCTTGAAGTTATTTATTGTATTTTTAAAAAAATATGTGGGGAAATACAAATTTGGCACAAGGCCTAAAAATTGGGTGGGGAAGGCTGGTCTACACTATCCTAATCTCTAACTTAACTAGACTCATTCACTGACCAATACATATCTCCAAATTAAAAAACACCAAAATACCTCAAAAGAACATATCACTATCATACTGCATTCACCAAAAACAACAATCACCAAAACACTACTGCTCCATGGACTTCTAAACTTAATCCCATATTTACAAAGTGAGGGGGAGGGGAGCGATTTTAAAAGACTAAACGAACGCTATATACATTTATTAAAAACTCCCCTAAAAACGAAAATGAACAAAACATATATACATTATGATGGTTAGTATGGGGTCCCCCCCACGTACTAAGACATGGCAGAAAAAGGAGTTAACCAGTCGAAAATAGTGTCGAAGGAGGAAAAATAATCAAATGAGATAAATAAATAGTACAAAATATAAGTAAACAATAAATATGAATTAACATAAGCCCTCCATCGCACTCCTGGAGAACTCCAATTCCTGTCATCTAACAGGGGGAAGGGAAGGGGGAGTGAAACAAAACAAGGGGACAAAAAAAGGGGGGCCCAATGACCTTGCATACTCTAGCTAAGTTAACTAAATTAGGAACAAACTAAATCAAAATGGCCTAAAAAATTCTAACTTACCTGGGCTGGGTGGTCACGTCCTTCCGGTAACTCAAAATTCTTAAGTCCCTGGAATGTCCAAAGTGAAAGTAAGGTTGGCTCCTACCACGCGACACAAGCGCGCAACAGTCACCCACCTTTCGCCAAACTCCAGCGAAGAGAGTCTCTTTCTCTCAGACCGGATTTTGACTTTGATTTGGTGTTTGTAAAATGCCACCAGGGTCTGAGAAGAAAAAGACTCGTCCTCGTAGAGTTCCTTCTTTCTCGTCGTCCACATCACGACACGCATAACGCCGAGTAAGCAGAGAAACACATAGTGTTCCTGTCTGTTCAACCTCGGTACCACATTGCTGCACACAGAACTGGCTTCCAGGACAAAAAACTTTCCATTGAGGATGCGGACCATGTAGCCTTCAAGAAGCTTGCACAGCGGCCGTACGACCGGGCAGTGAAAGAAGGCGTGACTAATAGTCTCCTCCAAATCACCGCACCGGCCGCACTCAGGCGAAATGGCCTGTTGCGCTGCAAACAATTTCTTGCCGACCCAGAGGGCATTCCGAATGACCAGCCAGGTGAGGGAAGCCTCGTCATTATTGAGACACCTCATCCTGGGGGCCCAAGGCCACAGTAAGCGACCCTCCGCCTCCGTCACACCGAGCTCGCCAATCAGACCATCGCTAGCGGCCCCCCTAACTAAACAACGATATAATGCCTTACTCGACAACGGCCGGCTGTCAGAGAGACCTGTCTGCAGCCGAGAGAGAACCTTCAAAGCATGCCGGCACTCGCGATAGAAAGGGCATTCGCGTCTGGGCAACCGATGGGCCTCCCCATCAGCAAAATGCACACTTCTTAGCGACGGGAAAGACTGTTTAGCGTCTTCTTTCCAGACGCTTCCCGTCGCCGTGTCTCGTGAACACATCCGGTCTAGGAAAGTAAGACGCAAAGTATGGCGCCGTACCTCGACGTTAGGTACTCCTAGACCGCCTTCAGAAGGGTGAAGGTAACAGATCTCCCGTCGCACCAAAGGATGTCTCTTTGCCCAGAGAAACTGGAAGAGAATCCTTTCCAGCTTGAATAGGATGGTGGCCGGGATAGGAAGCACTGAAAGTCGGTATACGGCTAGGGAGTAGATGTGCGAACAGCACACCTCTGCCCGACCCTTAAGGGAAAGCCGTCTACGCAGCCACAACTCAGTTGCGGCTACGACCTTATCCAGTACTTCCGACCAATTTTTTTCCAATTGAAGATCAGGCCCAAACCAGACGCCGAGTATCTTGCACGGACCGTCTTTCCAAATGAAAGGGCCGGGAAGGGCATAGCCTTTCCACGAGCCCAACCGCAAGCCGACAGACTTTTCGCGGTTAATCTTGGCCCCTGTTACAGCTTCGTACCTTCCGATTTCTTTGCTCACCTCCTCCACCTCGGCACTGCTCGTTACAAGCACGCTGACGTCGTCAGCGTATGCAGTGTACCTGGCTACCTCACTGGCGCCAGGTAGCGTGAGGCCGCGTAGGACCGGGTTCGCCTTTATCCTGCGTAGAAAAGGCTCTAACGCCAGGATATATAACATAGGCGATAACGGGCAACCTTGCCGAATCGATCGAGTCAGAGTGAAGGGCTCCGACCTTACCCCATTCACCTCCACCATGACTCCGGGGGACGCATAAAGGAGACGTATCCAGGTGCGAAAATCAACCCCGAAGCCGGCCGAAGACAAGACAGCCTCCAGAAAAGCATGGTCAACCCTATCGAAGGCCTTGGACTGATCTAAATTGATCAGCGCGGCATTTCCGTCGACTTTTTCTACGATCGTGCGGACCAGATGAAGACTGTCCTGGATAGTCCTACCCTTCACAGCACAAGTCTGCTCGGGGCAAATCAGACTAGGCAGGACAGTCTGCAAACGGTTTGCCAGGATCTTCGCCAAAATCTTTAAGTCAGTGTTAAGCATCGTTAAAGGGCGAAAGTTACTAATCCCATCCCCACCATGTTTGTTCTTACGAAGCAACTTCACTATACCCCTGGTGAAGCGTCTGGGTATAGTACCCTGCCTCATCCAGTTGTTATAGATGGTTGCCAGCAAGGGGACAAACATGTGCGACAACCTCAAGTACACTTCATAGGGCAGACCATCAATTCCGGGGGACTTGTCCAGCCCGACCGACTTCAGTGCATCCCGAATCTCCTCCTCCTTTATGCGCCCCTCACACCCAGCCGCTTCAGTCGCCGAAAGACGAGGAAAGTCGGCAAGATAGGTGTCAGTCCGGGCTCCCTGGTGAAAAGCTTCAAGAAATACTGCCGGAACTCACCACAGATGGCTTCGTTTGTAGTTCGACGGAGCCCCTCCGGCGATGTGACACTGGCGATATGCCGATCTGTAGCATGCCTGAGTTCCTCGGCCCGTAATTCCTGGGCCATATTCGTCGCCTCGCACGACATTCTCTTTAACCTAGCCCTAACTACCAGAGCTTGGTACTCCTTAATTTGCAAGGAGGCCAGCTCGGCCTTAGCTACGTTAACTTGCCCACTATCTCCCGCCAACACCGCCCTATCTAGCTTATCCTTAATCGACCTTTGCTCCGCTACCCTAGCTGACTTGAGTCTCCTACTATAGTCGGCAGCAAAGGATCTAATGCTATCCTTAAGGTTAGCCCACCACCTATTTCCCATAATAGCCCCCGTCAATTCCCGCTTTATCGTTAGTTCTAGCTGGTTCCGGAAGTCAGCCTCCGCCAAAAGGGAAAGGTTGAATTTCCAGTAACCAGACATCCTACATCTAGCCTTATCTAACCTAATCGACACACATAAAAATTTGTGGTCGGAATCTTTATATGGCTCAAAACTTGGACCACCTAAATAGTCTAAGTCGACTCGCTTAACTAACACTCGGTCCAAATAGCTATAAAGCTGGGCCGAGGCGCCCCTACCGGTCCAAGTCCAAACTAACTTATTTGGATGCCTTTCGCGAAATTTGTCAGCGAGATCAAGTCGCTGTACAAACTCGCGAAAATATCTGGCATCCAACGTGTTAGTACCCGAACTAATAGCCCCTCTATCTAAATTGGGATCAAGGACGCGTTCCAATCTCCCACTAAAATTACCCGCTTCGACGGACTGACGTACGGCTCGATGCGCCGGAAAAACGCAGGGAGCTCACTAGTAGCGTTGGGTCCATAAACCCCAATCAGCCGAAACGCCTTATCCTTTATGGTAACGTCCACCACGCAAAGTCTGCCCGCCGGATCTGAAAGAACAAGAGCACACGTGGCGCCCAGACGTCTACTTATCAGCCAGGTGACACCTCTGGAACGACCATCAAAACATGCTGAGAAGGACAAATAGTCCTTCGACAGAATATCTTCATGGAAGTTGAAATCAAAACGAGTCTCCTGCAAACAACATATATCAATGCCGCGACGCTGGAGGTATAAAAATAGGTGGGATCTTCTCGATTCCGACCTCAGGCCGCGGCCATTTATACTCGCCAATCTTAAATCCATCATGAACATTACAGGGGTTGAGTGCCCGGACTAAACATGGCTGGGGTCAGGACTCCGACGGTCTGGCTCATGGATCCCGTGGCCATCTCATTATTGATGGCTCCGTCATGAGCGAGACCCCCGACGTCCCGCGGAAAAGTTAATTTTAAAGCCCTATAAAGGGAGGGGTGCAAAACAACAGGGACCCTCCCAACGAGCCCCTTACAGGATGCAAGATCGTCTTTTATGAATGATATAGGGCCGAGGGCCTCGTTGGCTTCCCCGAGCATTTTCATCACACCTTCCGACCCTCGGCCCTTCCGAATGACGGTGGTGATCCATGTGTTGGGAAAATTTTTAGGGTCCTCCACATTGCAACCGTTGACTTCTTTGAAGTTGTGGAGGACCCTTAAGTCTTTCAACAGCTGCGGCTGGACCTTATGAAGACGATCCAGGGCCCCCTCATCCACCCGGCAGATGTTTAAACCGGTGTGATGACGTGGTTTATCCTTTTTTTTTATATGTTTGGGGACCTCATCCCCCGAGCTGTCGATTGACGAGCTCCGCTGCCGTTTCTTTGGTGTGGTAGATGGTGATGATGAGGTTGCTGTTGCTGGTGGTGCTGGTCTAGTTGGTGGTGATTCCAACGGCAGCGGAGGGGGGGTGGGTCCCTTTTTCTTCTGTATTAAGACGGACATGAGAGGTGGAGGCATGGATCTATGAGGTGGTGTTGTTGGTGGCGGTCGGATGGTACGAGGATGTCTAGGTGATGAAGGGGTGGAATGAGAGGACCCTGGTCGTGGAGATGATTTTCTCTCCTGGTCCAGCCGCTTTTTAAATTCGAGTAGTTTTTCAAACTTCTCCCGGCCTGGGCTGAAGCATCTGACCTTGGGAGGAGTGTGTTGTTTGGGTGGGGTCTTGAATGGGCCTTTATTTTTTGGGGGGGATGATTTTTGGGCATAAGTGGTAGAGGGGCTGTTGGACTTTTTTGATGGGTTCAAACTGTCGGTGCCTACCTGGGACGACTTTTGGGAGCGAGGATCCTCAGGTTGGAGCTTCCTCCCACCTTTTCCCACAGTCAGCCACTCAGCCTTCGCCTCGTCGGAGTTAACCGTAGGGGACGAAGGGGGAGTGGGGTTTTTTTTACCCGCTGGTGTGGGCGAGACTACGGGAGCCTCCTTTTCTGGGTTGTTTTTAACAACAGGTGAGAGGGTACCGGGTTTATGGTCGGGCTTCTTCGGGGCCTTCTTCCCCGGGCAAACTGCGGAGAGGTGACCAATCTCGCCACAGTGCCAGCAGGCGGGTTTCCTTCCCGATACTATTACGGGAAGCCTGCGCCCTTCCACCTCCAACCAGTTGGGAACGGAGTAGAAGGTTTTCATATCCAACATGATATCGAACCTCCATTCCCCGCGCATTCCATCGTGTGTTGCTGAGACGATGTCACCAAACTGAAGCATATAGGCGGCTAAGTTTGCGTCTCGAAGGAAGCTAGGGACCTCGTATACTGAAACCGTGGTCCGCCGTCGCCCCATATATTCTGTTCTAAAAAAGTATTCCTTGTTTTCAAGGGTTTTTTTTGTTAGGGCGACGGCTTCTTCTGTGGTCGGTAACAATATATCCCAGAAAGCGTAAGAAGCACCAGCGATTATCGCTTGTGCCTTTACGCCCAGGCTGGAAATTTGACGAAGGACCATGTCTTTTGCGGGCTTAACGATTTTTCTGGATCGTTTGTCCACTAAAAAGACAGACACCGTTCTTTTTATCTGGTCTTGTCTTACCTCCTCCAAATTGAACATAAGGCCATGCTCCTGTATTTCACTGGAGATGGCCTTTGCTCGCTGGAGCAGGTCGTCGACATCGACCTGTATTTTCGGGGGGGCTGTCCAACTATTTTCTTTTTTATCTCCCCCTTTTTGGGGAGATGATTTTTCTTCCTTTTCTGGGGAAGGTGATTTTTTGGGGGGCGTTTTTTCTTTCTGGTCAGGGGAAGGGGCATTTTTCGGGGCAGGTGATGTATTTTTCTTCTTTTTCACCTGGGGGGGAGGGTCACCCTTACTAGGTGAGAAAAGGGCCTTTATGGCCGAGCCTTCTGCCCGGCCGGCCATAAGTGATATGCTGGTTGAAAGAATGAGGTGTGGAAATGAGGAGAAAAAAAACAAAAAAAACAAACAACAAAAAAAATGGGAGAAAAAGCACTTAACTTTTGTTTTTTTCCAACCGGGTCAGAAAATTTCAGCCCAGCCGGGAGAAGTTGTCGTGATGAGGTGGTAAATCCAATGGAATGTTTTCACTGAAAATAAACTGATTTTTAAAAAAAACCGGTCAAAATTTGGACCAAACTAGACAACTGGCTGGCGCCTTGAAAAGCTAGCCAGCTAAAGCTCACCTCTTTTACTAAAGAGTGCATGAGCAGCATGTGTACAGCATGTGGACTGGCTCACTTCACGAGAATGGACCTATCCAACTCATTTGCATGAGTGGTATCCATTCATCTATTTATCCTCAACAGAATTACTGAGGGCATTTTTTTGGATATACTCTATTGAGTTAACCAATATTCTACATGTGGATTATCTTAATCAGTTTGTGCTTTTTTTCATCTTACGAATGGAAGTTGTGCATTAGTGATTTGGTTAGTGTGACTTGGTGAGCTGAAGATACCATTAAATATTATTCATTATTTCCAGCATTCAAATTTTGTAGCTAAAAATGGAACTGTATAATATATATTAGTTTTTAACTGCTACATATTCATATTTGGAGTTACAGAGTTATAAAATGACTAGAATAATAATTAGAAATATAAATTTTAGGTTTATAGTTTAAGGCTAAGGTTTAGGGTGAGAATTTAGGGTTACAGTTTGTTGGTGCTATTATTTAAAAACACTTTAGCCCCAAACTCTGGATGACAAATTTTCAATGTCAAAATATAGGTACCAAAAGATTCTAGACAAAATTTTCAGATGCTTCATCAACTATAGGAGTCAGAGAGTATCAAAGGAAATATTTTGTACTGATAGTACACATATGAAACTCTAGTCCCCTTTGAAGTAATCTCCTCCGGCTGCAATGCACTTGTTGTACTGTTCCAACAACTTCTGGAAGGCTCCATGGAAGTTCTCTTGTGTGAGCATGCCAATGACCTTCATAACAGCCTCTTTCATCTCCTCAATTGTCTCATAACAACAGGCTCTGAACTTAGGGAATAAGCAAAAGTCACAGGGAGCAAGGTCTGGACTGTAGGGAGGGTGAGGAACTTGATGCCCATCTTGGTCAAATAGTCTGTGACAACGATAGAGTTGTGGACTCGTGCATTGTCCTACTGGAAATGCCACTGAGCTGAATTGAAGAGTGCTGGCCTCTTCTGATGGAATCTCTTCCTAAACTCCCTTAAAACCTCAACTTAGTAACCCTAACCCTAACCCTTTGGCCAATCAACTGTGGTGTATTGACTTCCTTACTCCTCCCACACCTCTCATCATCCCTCACAGACTCCGTGCCTTCCTTGAATCTCTTATGCCACTCAAAAACTGATGCTTGATTCATGCAAGATGGTCGAAAAGCAGTCTGAAGCATTCCATACATTTCTGTGGCATTTTTTCCAAGTTTAAAACAGAATTTTATTGCATATCGTTCTTCTAAAGTGTCAGATTGCATTTTTGAAATTCACCAGCTGTGACAATCAGGCTTTAGTAGAGTGTATTCCAATTGCTGCTGTAGCTATTCATTTGAACTTGAAATCATAAAAATTGGTCAGTCATCTCATAAGATGTATAGCAATAACATACTGAATTTTCAAGAGTCTAGGACAATTTTAAATGCCTGTACAAAAAGTCTGGAAACTTATTGAATGCACCACGTAAATTATAAATATAACTGACCTTTTGTTTTTCTCTAATGAACCAGCTGTTAAAACATAAGGATGCAATTCTTTACCCTATTCCCTTGAGGATAAACCTCTTTAATAGCTTTTGGAACTATTAAAACTATAAATTCATTTATTCTGCATGGATTCTCCAAAGGAAATATTCCTCTTCTTTTTATTTTTTCAGCTGAAATCAGCTGTTCACTTGACTTAAGTTACAAGTTATATCTGATTCAAAAAGTCTCTCAAAAATGCTACACAAGTAAAGAATAGTTATACCTGATTCAAAATGTCACTCTATATTTCCAACAACCTAAATGATAATTTATACCTGTTTCAAAACTTTTCTCAACAATATCAGATGCCTAAAGAAGAAGTTATTTCTCATAAATAGATACTTGAAATCATAATCCAGCAATAAGTAATCATTTATTAAGCATAGCAGGAAATCAGAAGTGTAGGTCACACATTAAGAATCAAACTCATAAGTAATGGTTTGCTAACTATAAATTTAAAGTAGCAGTGAATTTCTGGGGTTAAAATCAAATATAATTATTTATTTATTTATTTATATTTATTTTCCACTGATGGAAAATAAAATTGTAACACAGTGAATATTCATTTCCATTGACTCAATATAAATACATGGGTAATATAGCAGAAATACAGTAAATGGTCACACTGATACAGAACAGTATATACACAGGTTCCAAATTAAGAGGGAATTCATTGACCCAAACCCTCCATCACAAGCAGATATCACACGAGGTCAATTCTTAAATTGACTACATCTGTTTTGAAGTCAAATCTTTTCTTCTCCTGGATTAGTTTCCATGCAAAGGCTAAAGAGCTCAGTCTGCCCTAAGAGTATCAATTCATCAAATGTCCATCGGTCTCTACAGCTAAGGTTCTGCCATATTGAAAGTATTATATCTAAATTTTTAAGATGAATTGTTATTATCTATATTATTTACTCATCTAAGACAAGTTTCTTCCTTTTGGTTGTTATATTCATATCCATGTTATATTTATATATTTTTTTGGAAATATCATGTTGTTTCTAATGTTCTAAAATTCAAAGGATTCTGTCTGCATGCTTGGCTGTAAGGGTGCAATGTATATGTGGTAGGTAAAAAGGTAAAATGATATTTCTTATAACAATGTAACACTCGTGAATTCTCAAGTGTAAATTGTAAAGAAGATATATTTTTTTTTATTTCAAGAGTTTTTTAGATTACTAAACTCATTTGTTTTGTTGCCACAGTGTTTCAACTGATTTATTATCCAGTCTTTAGGTTTATAATCCATAAGAACAAAAAGGAGTTACTTGAAAAAAAAAAAATTGAAAATGAATGAAAATACATTTAAGCAACATGATCTTTCTTTTTCCATAAAAGAATTTGTAAAATACAAAACAAATTAAATCTACAGCTAAAAAATTTGTACAGCATAGTCAGCTGGGGTGGTCAGAATAATCCAACTGCATCTCAGCAAAGTGTTGTATTTTGGCCTTCGACCCAGCCAAAAATGCCATTCCAAGGTGATGCACTGGAAGGAAGTGACACATTCTAATGGCAGTTATGAGAGGAAATCGCGTGGGTGGAAATTGGCTGATGAAATGGGACGAGGTAAAAAAATTCCCATGGTACACTCATAGACTGATGCACTGGAAGAGAGTGACCTGTGAACTGCATGACAGTTATTTCCGCTTGATGACGATCAATCATGCCATTCCAAAGATCGAGTAGGCGATTGAGTGGGCATTGAACTATTATATAACTCAGTCAAGACAGAAGTCAGAGTTGCAGTTGCAGTTAGAGATCGGACGGAGTTATAGACGAGATGTGGTAAGGAAAGCCACTTCAGGCCGAAGGGGCCTTGGGGCTCCGATGAGTTGGGGTCCAGGGAAGTTGCTGATAAGATGCAGTAAAGAAAGCCATTACCCAGCAGAGTGGGCCTCTGGGCCTCCGGTTGAGCATCAGGAGAACGAGAAAGACACAACGTTGACGGCCATAAGAGTGGGGGTCAGAATATTGCAGTTTCTGTTCGGTCTTCAGCTCCCTCTCACAGTAAAACCCCACACAACCCTTTCGAACCTTTATAAATAAAGTGAGAGGTACATATTTTTATAAAGAATCTTCATTCATCTGTTTATTTATCGTGTTGTTATGATGCTGTAGATGACAATATAACAAAAGGAGTAGGTTCTATCTCCATAAACAAGTGTCCCAGATGGGACAATAAACTGAATCTGATGGTTAGACTCCAGTATGGAAACTTTGAGGAATGTGGAGTACCTCTTCATTGTTATTACTCCCAGGTCCACTCTGACCTGGAGTGGTAGTACCTGTTAAGTTCCCATCTATGGGTCAAATAGAACTGTTCATTCATTTAGTATACTGGAAACCATTTAATTGTGTGCAAACAAAACTATCAGTGTTAGATAGCAATACATGAAACCATTTAATTGTGTGCAAATAAATGAGAGCTGGCTCATTTAACAACTATTATCGACAAACTATTCAATCAAAAATCATATATATTTGATATATATGTATAAGCATGATTTTGTATTCAATAATTTACAAGGGTTAATATGCCATAAAATACAACCAATCAATGAATTAAAAAATTTCAATGAGCACACGAGGCAATTTCTTTAAAAAAATTAATACAAACATGAGTACATGCTCTCAAAATGGTCTGTCACCTTTGCACTATACTCTACCCTGTTTAAGTGTGCAACAGTATTCGGTCTTAAATTAATAATACTTTATTGCTACCAAATTTTGACACAACACACAAAGTGAGCAAATCTTCTTGACAAATTAGAACCCATCATTCTGTTTGACACTGAGTTTTTACAAATTTTCAGTTTCTTCAAAAAATTATGAAACATATTTGAAGTGTAATAAAATCTCCCACATGAGAATAAGGTACAATAGTACACCATCACTCATAAACAAATACAAAACAAATGTATGTGTACATCCTCCAAACAATTTTTTAAGAAAAATTAATTTTTTTCAAAACCAAATATACCAGTATTTTATTATTACTAATGGAACATTATACAATGGAAACATATATTAGTAGGTATTATTGATTGCCAAACTCTACAGCATAGAAACCCTGTAACAAAAATATAGGAATAAAGAGCAATCCAGAAACAAGTGTACCATATTCACAATTAACACTATGTACGAAATGGACATATAATGTTCATTACTATAGAATATATAAAGAACATAGGAATCTCGGAATTCAAAAACACGTAAAGACTTCTTGTTCAGGTACGAAACCTTTTTATTAACTTTGAGTTAAAGGTTTCGACATAAGGAGGAGAGACACAATCTTCTATGCTGTCTTATTCATTTGGCCCTCAACTCAAGCGGCCCCCATAGAGCACACGTTCGCCTCGTGCCTGCGAGCTCCAAAAGTCGATCCTTCTCGTTTGGCGTCTAGTACCTGACTCTTTCTCTCTTCAAATTCTCACACAAACCTCTGCGCGCTTCTGGTGCGTAACGTCACCCGCACCTTGTCACCCAGTATCGTCTCGGACTGTTATGACATCTGAGTGACACCTCCATCCGCCCGCGCGCACTCGCGTTAACACCTGCTTCAATGTTACACCTAACTAACCCATGTGCTGAGCCGAAAGGTTCTCAGCCTAACTAAACTCAAAGGCATGAACCAAAATCTCTCAGCTATTTTATAACACAAGTACACCCCTTACATATATTTATGCATTTTAATTTTTGGTTATAAAGGTATTTAAATTTTATTTTTAGTTGGGGAAAGAAGAGATGGGCAACTTCTTCATACAGCTTCTTTCAGGATTTGAACTTGGCTTGCTGAATCCATTTTTTATAATAAAATCTCAGGTCTAGAAAAAATCAACTTTCTATTAAAAAAATTGTTATGGATGATACTGTAGGAATATTCAGTTGGATTGTATAATAATCTACTAGAAATAATAAAATCCTGGTATCTTTGGTTTAGAAAAAAATCCACTTTTTCTAGAAAAATTGTTTGCAGTGTACTTGTTTATAAGTAATATAGGGTGTCTTAATATATATAGGACCCATGTAACTGCTAATAATTTTTTCTAATAATAATGTTGTGTTCTTTTTTGTTTTAGATCTGAAAATATTACACTATAACAACTATTGATTCTCAATCACAATGCCTTGGACAAGAGAAGAAAAAATATTTAGTGTCAATTCTTATTTGGAGACAAAATCATTCAAAACTGCAAGGAAAATTTCACAGAAAGTTTAACAATTATCCCCAGAAAAGCCAAATTTGTTGATGGATACACAAATTTCAAGCTACAGGGTCAGTAAACAACCTCAAAAAGAAGGCAGAAAGTCCCAGATCTGGCAGAAAGTTGACTGTAAAATGTCTTGACAATGTGGATGCAGTGAGAGATTCTGTTGGAAGGAGTCCGAAAAAATCCTTCCAAAGATATTCCCAAGAACTTGGTCTTTCACATGCAGTGTAAAATAATTTCTGCCCTTGTCATCTGGTTTGACCTTTCTGAAGTGATATGATTGCTTTTTAAGACTCAGATGAAATATGACTTAATGCAATATGAATTATCATATTATTAGGTTGCATCTATTTTGAGACACCCTGTACCATATATCAGTTTAGATTTATTTCTTTATAAGAAAGTAATTGTTTTCATACCACAAATATGAATAAACATAAGAATAAAATATCTACCAGAATAGGAGAGAAATAAGAAAACCAATTTGGTGAAGTGTTTATAATTTATATATTTGTTTGTAAAAATATGAAACACTCCACCAAACTGATTTTCACATCTTATTTCTTTTTCTATCACAAATATCTAAATGTAACTAAATAAAGTTGCTCTCCTCATACCATCATTTTTACAAGACTAATATGAAATATAAAGCAAATTAATTAAAAATAAAAATCTAACAATATGTAAAGCATAATGCACCTGTACATATTCTTGTCTCACTATTGAGTGATGAGAAATTCTACTGTTAGCATTATTAGTCAATTACACATCAGTTTTTCTGAACACACACATTTACACATCAAGCATTATTAGTCAATTACATATCAGTTTTTCTGAACACACACATTTACACATCAAGCATTATTAGTCAATTACACATCAGTTTTTCTGAACACACACATTTACACATCAAGCATTATTAGTCAATTACACATCAGTTTTTCTGAACACACACATTTACACATCAAGCATTATTAGTCATTTAAACATCAGTTTTTCTGAACACTCATTTTGTTTTACAACTGAAACTTTTTTGTGTTCCAGTGAAAATACATCAGAAAACACTTTTTTTTTAATATCTCTTACATTGTTGTGTAGTAGAGACTTGCACATATGGTCCTTACTAAATTTTTAATTTCCCTCAGACAAGTTTGCTGCATTTAACACTAAAAAAGCCTGTGTCCCGTTAGAGTGTCATAACTAATTTTTGAATTTTTATATACATTATATATATTTATGCCAATATCTTTTTTGTAGCTTTAAAATTAATTGAAGGTCATATATGTACTTGTGTTTGGGTCTCATAAATATATTTCATTGAATTTGTCCATGATTAATTTTAATCCTTCTGCTCAGCCAATATCTGCTATCGACAAATGTCTGACACACTCTTTTATATTCTGTAGTGATAACAAAAATACTGCAGGATCCTGTTTTTCTTTTCCTAAGTCAGTATACAATGTCCAAACTTCTAAATCTTGTATTCATTTGGTGTAGAATTCTTCACCTTGTAAAATCGGTGGTTGTTTCATGAAAAAAAAACATTCTTCTTTCAAGTGTGCTTCAACATAATTTGAACAATGTTTATCACTGTCATATGAAAGAAAATATCTTTCTGCAACCAATGTTTCCTTTACAACTTCATATAAACACAACAGAACATGAGGGACCGGTTATTACTCTATTTATTACACTATGTTTACTATTACAAGACAAAGGACATAACTACGTATTTACAGCTAGCAGGTTAGATAACTCAGACTTCAATATTAGCAACCTAGTCTAAATTCTGAGTAATGAAAAATTCCATTACTATGGTAATATAGTTTTAGCATTTGTATTATTATTATTATTATTATTATTGGCCAAATTCTATCAATTTGAAACTGTGTAAATATATCAAAATAACCATAATTTTATAAATTTATTATTCTTAACTTTTACAATTCTTTAAATTCTATATTGTATAGGTTTTAAATAATCATAGATTTTCTTCAGGTACACATGCCACAATATGATCCAACACAGAAGTGCCAGAGAGCAACAATGATCCTATGCTGAGCAAAGATACTACATTTTTATCATAAGCTGATTTCGCAATATACATCCCAGTCAGAAATGACAAAAACTATGCAAGTAAATTTAGACCACAGGACCTAAGAAATCAATCACTGATCATTTCCTTCAGGTGAATTTGCAGTAAACTAGACTTTTCAAGGCATTGGTTCTTTGAAAAGACAAAGCCAAAGAGAACATAAAAATGTGCATTGCCTCAGAGAAAAATCAATAAAGTCAAGACATGAAACCATTTTCTCAACCATTATATATTAAATGGATACTTTTCGAAAATTCAAATATTTTTGTTCTATTCTGTCTTTTTCTTGATAAATTTGGAATTTGATGAAGGTGAAATTTGATAATCACAAACTTGCACTATTGATTTTATATAGATCAACAAACATGTTTCACAGTAACAAAATCACAGAGTGAAATATAAAAAACAGTCATGCACTTTTTTTTCTTTATCTCATGGCAAAACAGAAAAAAATTAATATTTATCAACTTATCAATAATAGTATTTATGAGTTTAAATTTATTCAAACATTAAAAAGTTAATAAGAGAATTTGTAAAATGAAAAAAAAAAAGTAAATAAGAGAATTTGTAAATATTGATTCTAGTGCAATGATTGTTAATGTGGATTTTGATTTGTAAGTATTTATCAATTTATTCATTATTGATTTGTTATGGATTTTATCTATCTTGAAGGAAAAAATATGTTTTCAAAAAGGAATTTTTTTCTCTTAAAAAAAAAGAAAAAGGATATAAAGTAGAAAAAACTTTGAAAAAAAAGAAGAGAAGGAGAGAGAGAGAGAGAGAGAGAGAGAGAGAGAGAGAGAGAGAGAGAGATATTTGAGGATAAAGGAAGAGAGACAAGAAGTGAAACAACAAAGAGAGCATAGAAGAAGAAGAAGAACAAGAACAAGAAGATATATATATATATATATATATATATAGAGAGAGAGAGAGAGAGAGGAAAATAAAAGAAGGAATTAGAGACAAAAAGTAGAATAACAAAAAAAAAAGGAGGAAGAATGGTCATAGCTGATGAGAGAGAGAGAGAGAGAGAGAGAGTAGGGGGGAGAAGTAAGTATTAAGAAAGAGAGAGATGGAAGTGAGACAACAAAGAAAGGAAGAGAACATAGTAGAGAGAAAGAGGGGAGCGAAAGTTGCAAGAGAAGAAAAGACAAACAGTATGACAAAAAGTAAGGTAGAAAAAGCAGACGCAATCAAGAAAGCATGAAAAAAAAGGAAAACAAGGACTATATTCATTAAAATTATTTCTTTACCAACTTGAAAAACACATGCAGAAAAATTAAATCATTACCTAACTAAATTACCTTTCAGTTCAAAATGATGATTATCATAATAGACCAAACAAATCAAAGAAAGCTACCATATTTGGTATTCAACCATTTTTATTCTTGACAAAATTTGACAAAGTAGAAAAAATGTATACTTATACCTGTTACAGTTATCTATGATACTTTTCATAAGATTAATAGATATCAAATATAATAGATATTAAATATCTAAATAATAACAAAAAGAGAAGAGGAGAAAAAAGAGCAAATAAAGAATAGATTTAAATGAAAAGAATGAGAGTGCGAAGAATCAAAAAAAATTTTTTTTTTTGTAATAACAGTGAAATGACAGTGAATTTTACTTTCTGACACAACACTTACAACAATAGGTATGTTTCTCTTATTAAGCAATGTATATAATGTTTTGTTAAGAAAATATGCTTTGCTTTCAATTACAAATAACATTCTGTGTTTCATAAGCAGAGAATATTCTCCTTCCCCCTCCCAATTCTTCACTACACAAGGACAAGAGACCTAAGCAAGACAGACAGAAGATAAGGGAGAGGAGAGAACGAGAGAAAAACGAGGACAATATCAATGTGCTCAGGTTCTTTCAAAATTTTATAAAAATTAGTTAAGAGTAAGGGGTTAATTAATTGTATTATTTACACATCTTTAACTATTGTTTTTGTCTTAGTATAAACTCCCAGTATTTTAGCCTCTGCACCCCCAGGTTTTCTTCAGATGTCTTTTACGATAGTAATGGAATTACTATTTATTCAATACATGAGGGTAGACTGTTCTGATTCAGCTGTTTTGGGATATCTCGTATCAGTTATTTTATGTTCTTCATTATTTCATTTTACTTTTTTAACATCACTTTCTTTCCATTGAACTTGGAATTAATTGAAATGAGAAATTAAAAAACTGATAAATTAAAATTAATCGTAAAATTTCGATCAGTTTTAGCAGAATATTAAAATCTAGAAGAATTCAAGGAATCCAGGTAGTTTTCTTTGGGAATGGTACAAACTTCAACCTTTGTTAATTTAAAAACATTAAAACTAAAATAAACACTAATGCTTCTATGCCTACAAGACTTTAACAGTGATATATATATATATATATATATATATATAGAGAGAGAGAGAGAGAGAGAGATAACAAGGTAATCCAAGAAAGAGAGATTTATGGAGAAACAAAGTCAACACTATAGCGTTTCAGTTTTAATGAACCATCATCAGGACTGTGAGGGATGATATTAGTGAAGTTAAATCAACGATGGATGTTGAAAAAAATACAAAAATATAAAAACCTAGGGAAAATCTGCATATCATGAAAGAGTTGAACGTTTAATCAAGTAAATTAGCATTGTTTTTAAATTACATTATTTGACTTAATAGAAATATTGTATAGAATTTATGTTCTATTTGTTTATTGAGAAAGAGATTGAATCAAAAGGAAGAAGAAAAAGAGAAAGTGTAAAATCATAATATGGCTGGAAAATGTTAACTAAAGATGGAATATATTATAGCTATTTAAAATGGATTTGCTTAAATATGGAGAAATCTTATAAAAAGCCAGTGGAGTGTTTAAGGGATTACAAAGTGAAATGGCACTGGCCTCAAAAATTCATCTTAGTCTTTTGTTGTGAATGGAAATGAGCATCTTTGCAGAATTGAAATTGAAGTTATGATTAGACTGAGAAATGTGTTGAAGAAGTCTTTTTTTTGTGTTTTTTCAAGCGAAAGTGAATGTTCCTAGATGTTTCACCAATATATTCTAACTTACAACTCGAACAAAGGATACAATAAACACCAGCATTTGAAACTATGTTGGACTATGAGGACTAGAGTGTGCTAATGGATCATTTTAGAGGGTAAAAAGGCAGTTCTAATATCGAGTTTATTTAAGTTGTTAATTATGATGTTGGTTGAAGAATTGTTAGGCAAAGTAATGGATATGTTATGGGGCTTGTTTTATAGGAGGGGGAGTTGGCATTAGTTTGAGGTTGATTCTTATTGTGGATTTTGAGGGCTTTAGATTTAACAAAGTGTATAAAAGATTTGGGGTATAGAAGGTTAAGAAAGGAGTTTTCTATGTGATTGAATTCATCATTCAAATATTTTAGGGAACAAATGCGTGGAAGTCTGAGATAAAAACCTATGATGACACCTCCTTTGATGTTGCTATTGTGGTGTGAATAGAAATGTATGTGGTATGACATTTTGATTTTGTATAAATTATTAGTGCAACCATAACAAAAATTTAATCGAAAAATTATGTATTGATAGACAAAACCATTATGCAAAAATAGAAAGGACATAAACATATACTTTGGAATTTCTGTTGGAAATTGGAAGCAGAGGCATTCTTTTTCTAACCCTTCTTTAAGAAGCCAAACAGCCCTTTCTAAATGGTTCTGGAGATTAAAGGATAGTAACCTTACACCATTAATTAGATGGGATTTTATTAAAAAATCTACCACCCTGAGTAATTTCAGAAGTAGATGTAATCTCTGTCTAGAAGAAAAAATTAGCATTATAAAATTTAGAAATACCAGTAAATATTCAAAGAAATGAATTGATATATAAATGTCACAATAAAAGTAGATATAAACTAATGTAAAATGACTTTAGATACATTTATAAAAAATTCTATTCTATCTTTTTAGATATCATTATTTTTAAAAATTTATTATCTTTTTTTAAATTTTTATTTCAAATTTATTATACTTTTATTAATTTCATTGAATTGGTAAAATTTTCTTTAATTAAATTTAATGTATGTATATATATATTTATACATGTGTGTGTGTGTGTGTGTGTGTGTGTGTGTGTGTGTGTGTGTGTGTATGTATAGCATCCCAACTATCTACTTTTTCTTTAATTAAATTTAATGAATATATATATATTCATACATGTGTGTGTGTGTGTGTGTGTGTGTTCGTGTATATATATAGATCTGTGGCTGCTACATATATATCCAATAAATTTCAGAAAATATTTTAGCCTTTCCTAAAAAATATCTCCTGGGAATCAGAATTTATTTGATTAAGTTAAAAATTAGCAAATTTTTCAACTGAAGTTAATGGGACATAAAATTTGTCTGTAGATAAGAAATGAATTACTAACACTTTAAATGCTAAGGTCCTACATTAATATTTTAAAAGAGTTTCAATGGTTGAAAGATTATGAAGGTTAATTATATTCACCTGAATATATAAGGCCATAGATTTTCAGGATTCATATTTTTTAGAGGGGCCATTAAGTATTAACAATTACCATTGAAATCTATAAAAATATTAATACCATAACAAGTATTTGCAGGAAATAAATAAGACTTACTTTTTACTATTTAATAACATTATCAGTTTTAAAAGGTGGAAGAATATAAAAGCAAATATTTTTGAATTTTCAATTTTATTCATTACTAAAATTCTCATCATGTTTATATGATAAATTCTTGATTGGTTTGGTTTCTTTGTTTAATGGCATATCAACTCTTTTTAGGTTATTTAATGCTAAAGTCATTCTCCTAGAAGAAGAGTAGAGGTACTATTTAACCCATAGCTGGGAGGATAAGGGGGGTTCATACCTTTCCCAAGGGTATTTGCCTGAAAGTGAACATAATAGCGCGACTGGAGTACGAACTCGCGTACTACGATTCCACAGTCCATCGCTTTAACCATTACACCACGAGGACACCCCAAATTCTTGATATAATAGAGATAAATATGAAATGCTACTTGACTAGTACTAGTTCCTACCAGAACACAAGTTAAACAGGGATGGTCCTGTTTAGTACTTGAAAATAGTAGGCAGGTAATGTAAGCAAACAGAGGCCTGTATGCGAGACTGAGCAAGGGTTTGTAAATAACAACAAAATACTAATTAGAATCCTTCACTCTTTCCTAAATAAAAGCCTCAATATCATCATGGATGGCTGTTACAACAGAAACCTAAGAGATTCATAGGTCATACTAACAACATATTTTTTCGGGCTTTAACTGTCAGCTAAAATAATGACTTCAAGTTAAAATTACTCAGTCATTGAACTACGGACTATATTTCATGTTGCTTTGTCAGGATAAATGAAAACAAGAAAAAATGATGAAAGTTGGGAAAAAACAAAAGATATAATAAAAGACATTATATGTAAGGGTTCTGAAAAGCTTCTTTGCTAGACTAAGAAGAGAATAAACTCGAGTGATGAAATTTTACCTATTCAGTTCAACAAATGAGGAATATTGCTTGTAGTTTATTTTTGTTTTTTATGCTTAATGTCTCCATAAGCTAATTTAAAAATATTTAGTACATCAAGTAGTACTAGATATCTTTAAATTAGCTTATGGAGACATTAAGCATAAAAAATATACAACTGACATGTAATAACTCAAACCCTCCAACATAAGCATGATTCAATACAAGGTCAATTTCTAAGCAAAGTACAGCTGGTTTGAATTGTCTTCTTTTTCATTGAACCAGGTTGTAAAAGAGCCCAAATGTAGTGGAGGAACAGAATCATGACTTTCCTGAGAGCATTGAGCAAAGTGAAATGAAAACAACCTCATCCAACATTCAAACTTGGCCAATTGAATCTATCTCATATGATGACAACTATTATGCCATACATAATGGTTAGAGTGCCAATGGTCCAGGAAACCGGAGTTCAATCCCAAGTCATGTCATACCAAAGACTCAAAAAATGGTACTTGATGCCTTCTTGCTTTACACTCAGTTGTACAAGGTATTAATCAAGGGTAAGAGGAGCAATTCAGGGAAAGGAGTAGCGCCCTTCCCTACACCTCAGTGTAGTAGCTATTGGAAAGGGAGCCTTCAGGTCATCCTCAACTACAGTCAGCCAACTTACTTAACTACTTATAACTGCATATAACAGGTAATAAAACAAAACTTTACATTCAAATATAATTATCCCATAATAACCGAAGTCTCTTTTAGAAAACAATTCTGAACATGCTTACGAATAAGTTAAAATATAATCATAAGTAAACAAATGAGACTGGACTCAGCCACAGAAGTTGTATATCTAATTGTGTGGTCATCAGTAATAGTTTGAATCTGTTAATGGCATAGAAAGTGAATTTTGTGAGTTTTGGTTAAGTCTATTTGCTTTCACTTCATACTAATACCCTTGGGAAAGTCATGAATCCATAAATGAATTTCCACCTACAACTAGAATTAAAATAAGATAATTGGATACTTTTAGCCATGTAAAAGTAGCCCAAATAATGGATTACTCTGAGGAAGAAAGAAGCAGAAGGAAGAAGAAAGAGGTGTGTTGTGGAGGTCATAAAAGTTGAAGAAAAGGTTGAGGAGACAAAAAGGTTGTCACTTGTTCTCAGTGACAAATAAATAAATACGTGGTTACAAAATAGTCACATCATACTTCAGAGGTTACCTTCAGACTGGTAAAAAACAATATGTGGTTATGTGGTCTAGAAAAAAAAATTCTGAATTTAAACCACTGTTTACAAATTGACCTAATGTTCACCTTTTTGAATTCATTGGGTAAATACAGTCATGTTGAAAGCATCACCAAAGTTAAGCTGAGATGAGTATACTCAATTCTTAGATGGATAACCAATTAACAGCAGATGCTATAAGCAACCTGTGGCCTGAGTGCCAGACTAAGCAAAGCTTAGTAATTAACAACTAAACCAGCTCTCCCATCTCATATCAATGTGAATGAAGAAAGTGGTTAGTATTAGAAATAAAACCCAAGATGAAAGCCAACAGTCAACAGTCAGCTAACCAGAGAAAGCATCTTGATAAAAACATTATGGAGAAATCAAATGGAAAGCACTTCACTACCCTTCCCAAGAACAATCATGATAATGCAATATTAGTAGGCATGTACTTGAAACATGCACTTTTTATTGGCAATGTTATGATTTATTACTAGCAAGACATACCCTTTTTCTTTTAAAGTATGGTAAGCAAAACTGTAATAATCTGTTTTTTTTTATGCTTATAAATTCTCAGAAAATGTTTCTCCCTTAAGTGATGCATTTTATATTGTTTCTCTTGTAGGCCTCTGTAGAAAAAATATCATCCAATGAAAAATAACTCTCAAAAACAAAGATTAAAAAAGTATTATTCAGATGAAATATGTTTTTTTTATCTAATCAGTTAAATTTATTTCTTCAGTATTTTTTTCATTAACAAAATCCCAATCACCTGTAGTGAGTTAAAGAGTTTAATCTAATTTTAAACCTCTAAAAGTAAGTTAAACCTGAATTATTTTAATTAACAACATACTTTGATGAAAACAAATAAAGTAAAAAAAAATGTAATATTTTTTGAACTCGAATAATAATGAACAAATAGACATACAATTAATAAAAATGTAGACAAAATCTAATTCTTAATGGAATTATCTTTAAAAAATGTAAAAACTATTCAGTTGCAACTTCATTAAGTGAGTCAACTTAACAAAATGATAAAACAAGAAAAAAGATGTTGTTTTAAGGAAAAATGTCTTTTAAAAAATCTCTTATTGCATTAAATATAAATTTTTTTTTTATTAAAATCCAATATACAGTCAATTTAGAGGGATTTTTAAAAAAATAGTATGTTTGCAGGTGTGTACTTTTATACATACCTAAAAGTAAAGTAAAGTTGGTGACTGTAGTTGAGGGCGATCAGAAAGCTCCCTTTTCAATAGTTACTACACTGAGGTGTAGGGGAGGGTACTACTCCTTTTCCTGGATTGCTCCATTTTACCCTTGATACCTTATATTGCTGAGTGCTAAGCAAGGAGGTATCAAGTACCATTTTAAAGTCTTTGGTATGACGTGACCTGGGATTGAACCCAGGTCTCACGGACCATTGGAGAACACTCTACCCACTAGACCAATGAGCTAGCACGGATCTCCTTGACCCTCTCTCACCAACCGTCTCTATCATCCATCAATCTTGGCAGGTCTTCCAGGCTACATCCTGCTGTAGATAAGTTCTAGCTGGTCGTTGAACCTTTGCTTGTCCATGTGAGAGCATCCACAGGAGCACATTGCTTATGAGTTTGTCTTTATTTTTCCAGAAGTGTCCCAAATGTCTAGTTTGTCTAATTTGGATGGTTTTTGTGATGGGTGGTGGGTGGCCGTACAGCTGCTGTTTCATAAGGGGTTGCCTTCAGGACTTATTCAGTACAGCTTGTAGCATTCTTGTGTAATTGCAATCAAGCTTTTTCTCCATACACTTAGTTAGCATCCATACAGCAATATTGATACAAACGCTGCTTGGAAAAAACTGCATTTTATTTTATTGGATAGGTCTGACTTCCATATGACTGATAGCCTATCAATAGCTGTCCATACTTTTGCTAGCTGTGTGTTGATGTTATTTTTAGTTGATGAGATGCTGCTTCCTAGGCAGGTGAACTTGTCTACTAGTTTCAGAGAACTACCATTAGTGTGGAGATATCGCCTCTTTGATTAAAGCACATGTATTCCATCTTGTCTGCATTGAGATGAAGGCCTATGCCACCTACTGCTTGTTCAAGACTACGTAGCAGAGATTTGGCTTGGGTGGGTGTACTTGCCATATGCCATCGACATACTCCGTGACCATAATAGTTTGTGCAGGGTATCTTCTGTTTCTTTTTTTTGCCAGCATGAAGCCATTTTCTTTCATTAAATCAATAGACGTTCTAAGCACATAGTCTAGGCAGATAATAAACAGGTATGGGGCTAATGTATCTCCTTGCAGCAAACGTGCTACAATGTTGAAATAGTCTGTGTCTCTATTTGGGAAGTGAACTTTTACTTTTGTATTTTTATATAGCATCATTATGGCTGCGACGGTTTCTTTGGGGAGACCATAGGCAAGAAGTATTTGATCCATCTTCCCTCTGCGTATGGAGTCAAATGCCTTGAAGAAGTCTATGAATAATAGTGTTGTCTCAAGGTTTTTTGCATAAACAACTTCTAGAATTTGACGGATAGTCAAAATTAGTGATGTCATGGATCAATTTCTCCAAAAGCCATTTTGGTTCTTCTTAAGTATTTTCTCTATTTTAAGTTCTATGCAGTTGCATAGCAGAACATTGTAGATCTTGGCTGCTATGGAAGGGTTATACCTTGGTAGTTCTTGGCTATTCCGAGGTTACTCTTCTTGAGGAAAGATAGGATACATCCCTTTGTCCATCTATCAATTGTGTTCTGGTTATATATGGCATTACAGTATCGGAGCAATATGTTGTCAAATTTCCTTGTCTTCCATACTTCTGGGGGTATTCCATCAAGCTCTACAGCTTTCCTATTTTAAATTTTTCTTAGTACCAAGTCGAGTTCTTCTTTTGTAAACTGTCTGAATTTGATGTCTAGTTGATTACTAATGATTTTCATGATAGGTTCATCAGTAACTTTTGGAGGTTTTTCAAGTAAATTCTTGAAATGTTGTTTCCACAGGTGTAGTCTTTCTTCTTGTCTGGCAGCTTTCAGTTTAGCTCTTGCAGTACTCTTGCTTCTACTCACTTCATTTACTGTTTGCCATGCAATCTTAGATTGCTTATCTTGAACCGTGTCTCTAATCTTATTGATCTCATTTTGTATGTATTCTGTTTGTTCTTTTAGGTATATGTTAGTTTATTTTGAGTCTTCCGAAGTTTCTGAGCATTGATATTATTTGGTTTCCTCCTATTGCTTTAGGGATGCAGTTTTCATGTTTGCATGCTTTTTTCTAACCATTAATGTCTCCTATGGGACTCTTTGTTTAATTGGTATGCATTCTGCTGCCGCTTCTATATTGACAAAGTTCTTATATTTGACATTCAGAGTAAGTTTTTCTGATATCTCCTGAAGTGCATCAAATTTGTTTCTTAGTGTTAATGTATATTTATCGCTAACATCGCTATTGTTAAGCAGTGACTAGTCATAGTATACAGTTGTAGTGGTTCGCACTGCATTTTTTCGTAGGCTCAGTCATATCTTAACCGTGACATTTCGGTGATCGGGGGACACTCCCTCAAAAGAGGAATATGCCTCACAATTCAATGCCCAATTATTCCATTTCTTATTCATGAGGATGTTATCTATCTTTAGTGTTATTTGTGTCAGTGTAGGTCCATAGTTTTCCCTTTCTTTTCTGAAATTGAGTTTTAATGCAAGTTAATCTATTTTCTAGTATGAAATTTGTTAGATGTTCCTCATTTTTGTTTGACAAGTTGTGTAAGCTGAATTTGTTGTTTACGTTTTTACCTATTTGAACAGTTATGTCTCCACTGGTGATTAGAATGTTGTGTTTTGGGATGCTACAAACAAGGGAGGATAGTTCATTATAAAAGGCGATGAGGTCCATTTCATCATTAACATTGATAGGTCTGTAACTGGAGATGATTTGTTGTGCTGGGGTAGCCATTAAACGGGGGTTGTATTATCCCAATGTTATTAAATGATTTTAGGGCATGTGGACCAATAAACAGACCTATACCCCTTATTGCAGCATTGACAGAGTTTTTCCTAACAGACGCCGAGACAAATGTCCATCCATTGTTGGTATCATGGTATTTTATATCTTCGCTATGAAGATATCTATGTTCTTGTATGCATATTATATCTATGTTATGATCTTTTGTAGAAGGTGTCAGCTCTTGTAGTTGGCTTATTCTATTTAAGGTTCTAACATTGAATGTCGCTATTTGTACTGTGCTTTTACATTTAAGTAATTTTTGTTTTTGATTCAGTTCTGTAGCTGATTTTTCAAACACTGGGGCCAGAGCAACCCTTTTTTACCCACACGAAGGGCGATTTAGTTTGAGTATGAGTCATTTTTTTATGCTTTAAATTATTTATAAATACTTAACACTAAAAAAAGAAAAGCTTTTATATAAAATCAAAGTTGTCCTAAGTAAGACTTTGTTAACACATTTAAAAACTCTTTGGATTTGGTGCAAATTTTCTAACAATAAAATTAAATCTATAAGTGTAAAAATCCAAGAGTAAATAAGCCAGAAAAAAGATATTTTCTCTCTGCAATCAATTAGCAGAATATAACAAGGGCTTGGAGCTAGATTTTTAATTAATATCATTTTCCAGTTTTATTTTATTAAAAAATATTTTTAAGTACTGAAGATGTAAAAGTTGAAATTAAAATACCTTGAACTAATATAAGAAAAAAAAAATTTACTCTGAACACATATTCTAAAAAGAAACAGAACTGAATTGGACATCATTTCTAACAAACTTCAATAATGAAATTCTCAAGTATATAATCAATATTTGCTTTTTATTGATGAAGTGAGAAATAAATAGAAATTCTTGCATCACAAAACAAATTACTCTAATTAGTAATATATTTTAATTACCAAACCCCAAATTAAACAGAATAAAAATATTCCTTGTATTTTTATACTATGAGAATCATTAGCATACCCACAGCAATGGCATAAATGAAATTAATATTTTGTTATTATTAGAATACTTAACTGCTATAGATAAATGCCCTGGTCATAATCTATGTTTGGAATAAATTATCTGGCTCAGCTTAAGAGTGTTATCACCACACACCAGGCAGCAACACCAACATTGTACTAAAAGGAGATAGGATCAGTCAATCCTTATTGCCTGAGGCATTCTAAACCTATACATAGCAAGAGCCTTTCTGAATAAAACAACTTGTTTCAAACATTTGCAGGGGTGAAGAGACAGAATAGAGAGTCTTAATATTATTGGAAGATTTTAACTTGTGAGTTTTTAAATGTTTTTTTCCAATTAGGGACAAAACTTTATTATGATACAACAGCAAAATAATATGTGAATAAAATTGATGAGAGTAATAATTGGTCAGCTAAGCTAACTTACTAACCACAGTAGGACAACTTATAGTCACTCTTGTAAATAGTGGGTTCAAGAAGTAACTCTATATTCATTTCTTTTTAAGCTGTTGAAAATTTTGACATTCCTTAAAGATATTATAGAAAAATATACAAATACATATATAATTCTATTATAACAGTTTTATTTTTAATCAGTGGGCTATTGAAACCTGATATATTGAATAGCATTCCACAAGTTCAGTAGTTTTTGTTTTTTTCTCAATTCAGATATAAGTCACTAATTCAGTTCAAATTTTGCAAAACAGTTTTCTCTCAGTCCTTTCTTCTTCTTAATTACTTTTCTGAGCTGGCTAGTGAAAATAATATCCCAAATAAAGAGGGTATAAGTGATCAGTTGAATTCATGTATTTCTACTCATTTATCTGGCACAATAAACATTGTTTAGAACACAGTGATATTTATACAGCTATTTGAGTAAACACAGTAGGTCATAATTTTACTAAATTGCAAACTTTTAACAACTATGACAGCTTGTTGGGTATGAAGTAGTTTCTTTTTTTGCTTATTTTACTATTACAGTAATTACATTCTGGATCATGCTTCCAAGGTCACATTCTTTTTTCTGGTAACTCCTTTAAACCTGCACCAGGCTATTCCCTTCACAGTTCTGATCACTGTTTAATTGTTGTAAAATATATTTTGAAATAATTTAGTCTGTAACCAGGAAGTAGTAGTAAAAGGGGGGGAGGGAAAATAGTTTTAGCCACAATAATAAACCATTTCAGAAGAGAAAGCCACAGCTGGAATTAGAAAAAGTAAAAAAAAAAAAGTTTCCAATTCGTTCAATTTTAGGGGTGCACCCATGGTGGCCACCTTTTTCCAATTGGCTGGCAGCCGAACCCAGGGTTAGTGAGAATTCCCTGAAAAGGCTAGCCAAACTGATGTGGGTGTAAGGCTGGTGGAATTGGAGTACCCCTCCTTGAAAAAAGTTATCATTCTGAGCGAGACAGGTCCCAATTTACATTCATCCTTCTTTTTATAGATCTCTAATGGATATTAGAGGCCAAGCTACAACTGAACACGGCAGCAGTTCTCTGAGGCAAGCCATTGGCTCCTCACCCTGATGATTTCTGGAATAGGTAAGTGGGTCAGAATGACTTTAAACTTTGCCAGCTTGAATTTGAGGGGACTGAGGGATCCAAGCAAGTGTGCACATGTGCTTGGTGAACTCTTGAACCTCTGTGTGAATGTTGCTGCAGTGCAGGAGACTCACTTCATTTGCGCAGAGGACTGTTGTGTGCTGGAGGATGACTTTGTGTTCTTTTCAGCATTCAGCAGCACTGAGGTCTCTCTGCTAATTGGACACAGCCTTAATGCGATTGTCAATCTTGTCTTTGCAGTTGACAGGGGCCGACGGGTTGTGGCTGATGTTGCCGTTAAAAGGTTTGAGTTCTGGGTGGTTGTGGTTTATGCGCCCAATTGTGCTGGTGAGAGACGCACAGGGACAGTCCGAAGCATTTAGTTCTAGTGGGCAACTGGAATACAATACTCGATCCCAAGATAGATAAAGCTGGGCGGGGTGCTAGTGGGTTGGATAGGAGTGAAAGCAGCCTAATTTGATCAACAGGTTCCATCTGGATAACCAAGGGAGGGAGATGTGGATGTGGCTTCATAGTTCACCCACTGTCCAGGTAGGATCTATTCTGGACAAAGTGCTAAAAGAGCTGACTCTGAATTCATTTCTTGTCCCACGTTCTACTGGATAGGGCAGACTTGTTAAGGTCAGCCAGTAGTTAGCCAATGGGCCTAGTCTGGCCAGGTACTGAAAGTTCAATACTTCGTTACTAGAGATACGGGACATCTGGGAGCAGCTGGAAAAACTAATTCAGCAGGCACTAGTGGGGGTGATTACAGGGAATAGGTGGTTGGCTTCCCTTAAGTTTAGGATTAGATATTTCACCATCAAATACGGCAAACAGCTCAATCTAGATAGCGCCAAGAAGGTGAAATCTTTATAAGATAGACTTTCCAGGTAGGTGGAAGTGAGGGATTCCCAAACAGTAGAGCTAGCTAAAGGGGACCTTGAGTGTGAGGCTAGTGAATGCTACAAGGGTTTTGTATTTTGATCTAGGCTATAAAGAGTTCCCAACGAAGCTGTAAAATGCAACGCGTTTGTTCACAAGGAAGAGTTTCAAAGATTCTTGTGCTGGTATATCGAGTTTGTCTAGTCCCTGTGTGCGTGCTCCAGTCTGGTCATGAGATATGCTAAGCCTTTTGGATGTATTTCCATGATTGTTTTGCTCGCTTGGCTGATCTCCCAATACAGGAGTTTCACAACTATTTAGCCAACTTCCCCCGCCTTCAGGAGCCAGAAATGGCTAGTTGTGAGAGGTTGATTACAGAGTGCAAAGTTTGTGATGTGTTGAAACAGGTCAGCCTCAACAAGTTGCCAGGACTGGATGGTTTGCTCTATGAAGTGTACTTGAGTATGTCGCAAATGTTTGCCCATATTCTGATGGATATGTTCAACCATTGGTTTGCCCAGGGAGCCATTCCTGGTAACATTACCAAGGGTGTGGATCACATTACTGAAGAAAGGTGGCAAGCATGTTTAGGAGGACTTAGATGATTACAAATCATCATGCTTGCCAATTCATAACTCTGCTAAACACAGAGTTAAAGATTTTGGCCTGGGTCTTAGCAAACTGTTTACAGTTTGTCATTAGCAATCTGATTGGACCTGAGCAGAACTATGCTGTAAAGGGAAGATTGATCCAGGACAACTTGCACTTGGTTCATGAGGTCTTAGAGGAGATAGAAGTCGACACTGAAGCTGCACTGATCAGTTTAGATCAGTCCAAGTCCTTCGATAGAGTGGACCACAGGTATTTGGCAATGATTTTGGAGACCATTGGATACAAACCATTCTACAAATGGATTAGCATTCTTTACCATTGCCTGAGGACTGTGGTACAGGTGAATGGAAAGTGCTCAAACCCCTTTGCAATTGAGCAGTCACTCTAGCAAGGTTGCTTCTTGTCTCCTCTTCTCTATGTCCTTGCCTTGGAGCCCCAGCTCCATAGGCTTAGAGAGGAGAAGGCAAATTAGGCCCTTCTCAATCCTCTTTGCCAGTCAGTATAGGGCAAGGGTCTCCATATTCGCTGATGATATCACAGTGTTTGTATCCTGCCATTTGGACATACAAGCTGTGAAGAAGGTGGCTGCGAAGTATAAACAGGTGGCAGGAGCCAAGGTCAATTTTGACAAGAGCGGAGGTCTGCAGTTGGGTGCCTGTTTGGGTAGCGTTTCCCTGCCTGGATCCTTCTGCTGAAGTGACAGACCCATCCGCATCCTTGGGTGTGGTTTGGGCCAGATCTCCAACTGAAGTGAAATTGGTTGGAAGTACAGTCAAAGGTAGAAGGGCAGGTGGGTATCTAACTTCGAAGGCATTTGTCCTTAAAGGACAGGACTGGGGCGTGCACCACGTACATCTTCCACCTGATCCTTTACTGATTGGCCATACTCCCTCTGCCTTAGGGTCTTCAGGTGGCACTGCAATGATCCCTCTCCAAGTTGCTATGGGGAGGTTAAAGCCGATGACCCATGGACAGGTCTGTCATCAACATTCCCATAATGGGGGCCTGGGAATGCCTGATCTGGAGAGCCAAAAGATTAGCTTTCCTGGGCCAATCTTTGTCGAGAGATACAGTGTAGGCCCAGAAGGTGAGGAAAGGCTTCCCTCACCTAGGGGTTTGCCCCAAGGCCGAGAGCCATTATAGGCCAAAGAAGGAAGCACCATTCTTAGCCAAATGCTGCATGGTCCTTCATTGCTTTCCAGGGTCCAGTGACCTTTCTTGGTCTCGGAAGGAACTATATCAAGATTTTGGATCCACTTGAGGAGTGACTCAGCTGGTCACTCCTAATAAAATTGGGTGCCAGGTTCGAGCTTCTTGCTTACCTGGTGGCTTGCACAGAATGTGTTGCCCCTTGCTGACTGGGCTTTCAAAGCGGGTTTGACAGACATGCCTGATTGCCTTCTGCTGCGGCAGTGATTTGAAAGAAACAGCTTTGCAATCATGTCAGGGAGTGGACGGCCTGCATCAATCCCAAACAGCTCATGCTACTCAACATTGGTTACGTCATGAACAATGTGATCCACTGTATTGAGGTGAGAAGCGTGGTGTTTCTTATTATCCTAACTGTGGCTAGAATGGCAATTTGGACGACGTGAAAGAAGGAATTGTATAAGGGTGCAAACTTTTCTTAAAGTGATTTGATTATGTTCTTCAGGCATTAGCTTAGAGTCAAAATTAGATGCGATAGAAAACGCTTGGGTTGCATAACATTTGACAGAAGGTGAGCGTATGCAGCAAGCTTGGCTGTATGAAAGAAGGCAACGTTGGAGTCATCCTTCTTTCTTCTTCCTTCACATGGTGACAATAGTTTGGGTCCTTTGGGACCCCACCTCCAGTAAGTAGGAAATTTTTGTCCTCCTCTATTCCCTAGTCAGCTGTACGTCATTGGTCCCACCATCTAGTTATTAGTTCCCAAGATCTTCCCCACTCCCTCATTCTTTTTATCACCTCAACCTTCCTCCAGTCCTATTTTTCTGAAGATCTTGGACCCACATTACTGTAATCCATGCTACCCATTCCTTACAGCAGCCTTCCCTGCATTTCTTTTGTCCCAGTAGCTTAGACCCACTCCTCACATAGGGAAAGTCTGGTTTGCTTTTGGTCTTCATGGTTATCAGAAAAATCTGACTCTCCATATCATGAATGGGGATACAGCAGGATAACCAAACAGGTTTTTTATCCTTGTTTTACCAATATATTTGCGGGTGGGGGGGTTCTCCCCTTCTTATCATCATCATTTTTTGCATATATGTTCTTATCGTAAATAAATCATTCATTTCATCAAGATTTTAAGTGGGTCAGTGAATGTGGCTAGCTAGGGCCCCTTAGAAAATATAGTCAAGCATGACTGCTCTTCTTCCCCTTCTCACAAAAACTTCATGCCCCCTAAAATTTGGTATATATTTTTTTCCAAATTTACAAACAAAAGGGACTGTATTGAATTTAATTTTTGTCTGCCTGCTGGACACTAGCTGGGACCCTTATAGCAGTAAGTGTTATTGTTGTAAAATAAACAAAACAAGCCATATAGGCAATCGAAAATCATAAAATCAAGGTAACTCACAGCCATTTATAATTCGTGGATTAATAAAAGACAAAGTGTAAATATGCATCTTCATGTTGAAAGGAATTAAAATAACATCAGATAAATTCTACAAATATGATTATATTATTTTATCTGTTCAATTTTTAAAGTTAATTCTCTTCTCTTAATTTTTAAAGTTAATTCTTTTCCATGAATGGATCATCTTTTTCAATTTTTAAAGTTAATTCTCTTCTCTTAATTTTTAAAGTTAATTCTTTTCCATGAATGGATCATCTTTTTTTTGTTTACATCATTTCGGCCTGTTAGGATTCAGCCTGTTAATGTAACATGTAGGGTTGTATATACTAGTTGGCCATGGTCAGCGTAAATCCTCACTTTGATGAGGAAGCATTCCCAATCTTCAGGTTTCATTCATCCTATTCACAGTGCCATATGGAGTTTCGCAAATTGTTAGTCAGCACTCAGATGTGTACCTAGCTGAGTCAGATGTAAACTGAACTCCAGGAGGAGGACACCTATTTTATGGCACATTGGGACATTCTATTGTGTGCACATGTGCCAGCCTATTCCCTGTGTTGCGAATGGATATGTTTGTATATAAATATTAGCTTCAGTTTAATAGTAGCCACAGGTTCTGTATTGAGTTACAGCCTCTTTCATTTTTGTCTGCCAACTGGGCACTAGTTGAAACCCATTGACTGGTAAGTGTTATTGTTATTCTATACCAGCGAACATCACATAATCATCTTCATTTTTTGTTGATTTTAGAGGATTATAAAAGATGTTGAATTGTGACTATTTTTTCCAGATATGTCTTTCAGTAGTTCCAATGTTTCAGTGGAAGTAAAATCTGCTTAGTTAGGATATAATTTGTATAATGGTTGTGTTCCTAGAGTCCAGTTTATGAATTAGTAGACAAATTTCAAATGTTTGTTTTTCTAAGAAAATTTGTGATGAAAAGTATAATTACATCTTTTGAACCACAGAGCAAAATTTTTATTCACTCGCAGAGTCATAATGAAATTCTATTATGTTGTTTGCAATAAGATCCACTGAATTTGTATTAAAATCCTTTCTGGGTTGAAATAATCTTTTGGTTTTGGAACAGCTGAGTCATCACAACTGTTGTTGTGACTTTTGAAAATGTTCATGTTGATGATTTCTAAACCTAATCATTCAAATTTAGTTAAATTTTTCCTAATCAAATTTTCTCCATACCATATAGTTTGTTTACACCTAGAAGTAGTAGTGTACCATAATGACACCACTTGAGGGATTGTAATAATATCCCTTTAACTATCAGCCTAACTGTGGTGTGTTACCACAGTTAGGCTGATAGTTAAAGGGATATTACTGACAAAAAGAAGCCAAACACAAAACACATCTATTTGTTTTGTATGTACAAAATTTATTTGTTGTTAGAAGCTTGTGCTGGCAAGGGAGAGACAAATAGTGTACTAGCCAAGATATGAAAGAAAGAGGCAGACAACATTTGTTATTTTTCTGCTTACTGGCTATTTTGTGTGTGTGTGTGTGTGTGTGTGTGTGTGTGTGTGTGTGTGTGACCACTGCCTTTGTGGTCTCTCTTTATGTCTCCTTCTAGTCTTTTAAAATCTGTCCTTATATATATATATCCCTAAAAATTATTAATAACATAATCAATATTCCTAAAGTAACATGTAATTACCAAGTCACAAATAACAGCTGGTTTTAAACAATTGTTTATCTTTGAATATTTTCCATTCCAAGCTGCAAATATCAGCTGGTTCTAACCAATTGTTTATTATTACAAATGAAATTTTGCAATTTGGTTTTAAATTCAAAGTTTAACTAAAAGAAAAAAAGAATTTCTTACTAAAATAATTAATTGAAATCCTTTATTATTTTACAGTAGAGAAACCCATTAGCAGGTAAAATTCAAATTTAGTTATATAGCTACATTCTCTCTTATCCAATTTTACTCTATAATATCTTGTTTGTTTACACCAAGTTGTAGTAGTAGTATGATAGACAATTACATATAGTACAAGATTTTAGACAATAGTTTTAAATTTTATACTGTGATACATCTATAAATGGGTAAAACTGTTTTACTGAAGCATAAAATGCATGGTTATTATAACAGGATGATAACCTTTAAACAAAGAAGTTGAAATGAAAACATAACTCAAGGCTTCAAGTAATTTCTTTACAAATAGCCAAAGGTTTAATGGCAACTTAGAGCAAATCAACTCAGACAATTGCAGATAAAAAGAACCAAATGAATGGCTGCCATTTGACAAAGTTGATTGTCCAATTGAGTAAATGTGATTCAGCAATGATGGTATCATTCAAATATTTATAATTAACCATATGTCCAGCACTTGTGTCCACTTAATAGTCAATATTAACTTTATCATATTTACCAACCCCTCCGCTCGGGCAGGATATGACATAAGGTTAATTTTTTAATCGGAGTTTAACTGGTTTGAATTCAGAGTTTTCCTTCTCCTAGACTAGTTGCTTCACCAAGGCTGAAGAACCTAGTCTGCCCTACTATTTATCCATAGCTGGAGGGAGAATAATTGGATTCATACCTTTCCCAAGGGTATTAATGCTATGTGAAATGCAATCAGTCTTGTCCAGGTTTTGAACTCATGTCGCGTGTCCATTTCCTGCGACGATAACCATTACACCACGGGCACCTCAATATTAACTTTATGAACAAGTTTATAAACACAGCAATATATGATTGGCTTAGAAGAAACAATTATGCAATTCATCTAAAAAGAAAGCAGAATTATGTCTTTTTAAATTTGTCAAAATAAAAAAGATTTATTGAACCTTATATACCTGAGCTCACAAAATTTACAACAAAAAAAAAGAAAAGAAAAGAAAACTGAGGACAAAATACATGCAAATTTCACTTCAGGTTGCAGATATCTTTGTTGAAAACCATCCCATTATTCTATTAAAAGAAAAGTTGTGAAAGGTAACAATATTTTGTCTTTTATCATTAATCTCTGTAAGATATTGGGCTTACAGTCTATGAAGGTTGGCTGAAAAGTTCATAAGCTGACCAAGATATCCACATGGAATGTGACCAAATGAGGTTTATTTTTAACTCACTCCCTTTTGCAGTTCACACACTTTTTCCATTAATGTTACAGTCCTTGGATCCCATTGGTGAAAAAAGTCAACAGCAGATATACTATATGAACTTTTCAGCTCACCCTTGTATCACAAAATAGTACTCAGCCTAAATTATCAGCTAAGGATTCAAAGGATTAATACTGTTGACTATATTTAACACAAAAAAGTTAAACAATAAAGAGTACTGCAACAGTATGTTTTATAGATTTAAAATTACAGTATCACGAATGTAGGAGGGGGAAAAGAGAGAGAGAGAAAGAGAGAGATAAGCAATATAGTACAGGGCTGATGGTTGACTTTGTTGACTTTGTCCATGTTTAATGGCATATCAACCCTTTATGGATTATTTAATGCTGAGATTTGATATAAATAATTTGTACACAATTATATGATTTCAAGTATTCTTATCTATTTCTAATAATTTTCAAACAGATCTATTTGACCCATAGAGTGGACCTGCGATAATGGCAATGAAAGAATACTCCATACCTCCTGGAGCTCCTGAACTGGAACCTCACCACTGGATAAAATTTAGTGTAATACCTAGAACACTCCTTATTTGGAAAGGAATACAGTCATCATATTGTAAATCCTGTGGACAGAACAATTGATATTTGATCGCACTTTAAAGATACAAAAATTTGAAAGAAACACTACATTTTGAAAGACAAAACATATGACTGAAATTGACTAGGGCTGAAATAAAAACAAGAGTTCCTAAAATTAAATGCATAATTTGCACTTATTTATCCTAATAAATATTTAACAATATGATAACATTCTATAATAAATTTGTGTCTGGTTGTAAATGATAAAATAAATTAATGATTCATATTTCATGAAGCCTAGAGGGCTGGGGCTGTTAAAATATACCAATTGCATCTCTGCAGAGAGGTAAGATCCTCTCCCAACGAGTGTTCTAGATATGATACTAAACTATCAAACGGTGAGGCTCCAGTCCAGGAGCTTTGGAGAATGTGGAGTACCCCTTCACTGCCATTACCTCCAGGTCTACTCTGAACTGTTAGGGTCCTGTATGTGGGTCAAATAGAATTGTTTAACCATTTAACTGTCTGCAAACAAATGACTGACGTTGAATAGAATTATTAATGTTAAATAGCAATACTTGAAACCTTTGGGTACAAGCAAATGATTAATACTAGATAGAATTATTCATGTTAGGAATATTTGAATTGTGTGCAAACAAATGAACTCTGGCTTATTTAAAATATTACCCACAGACTATTTACAAATCATGTATAATATATATGTATGAACAGGATTTGGTATTAAATAACCAACAAGAGTTGATATGCTATAAAACACAACCAACCATTATATTCTATGTATTTATGATAAACTAAACCTGTTTTCTTTATATTATCTTGTCAACATGCATTATCTGTAATTTTCTGAAGTAGACTGCAAAATAAAAATTGTTCATATGAACCAATTGGGTTCCCATTGTAATAGTTACCCATGATGATACTGATGCTTCTATTTAAAAAGGAGTGAAGGATTTGAATTAGTATAATTAGTATAATTATTGTCATTATATCAAGAATTTGGATGATTAATAAATGATGTTTAGCACAAACACTGACCCTGCAAACATATTGACTTGCACAAGGAATGAGAAATTGCATTTTCATCATTAAGGGTTTTCAGACTATTGTCTTCATCTTTATTGTTATAACCACAACGTTTCAGCTGATTTGTCTACCAGCCTTCTTCACTTTTCCTTCCATATATGGTCCACCATATCCGACTTTTCAATCTCACCTCGTACTACTGCCTTCTGATGTTCTTCTAGCCTTAATTTTAGTGGGTGGCCTATCTCGAAGGACTGGCTATGGGTTCGCCGTTGTCACCAGTGTTGGCTAACATCATGGAATATTTTGAAGAAATGGCATTAGGATCTACATCACTAAAGCCATCTATGTAGCTTAGATACATAGATGACACATTCATTCTCTGGCCTCATCAGGACGATGTTCAGATATTACTTGATCACGTGAACTCAATCCGACCATCTATACAGTTCACTATGGAGAAAGAGCAAGACAACAAATTACCCTTCCTCAATGTATTAGTAACACACACAGAGCAAGGATTCAACTCATCTGTGTACTGTAAGCCCACCTTCACTGGACAGCACCTCAATTTCAACTCCCATCATCCATATAGGGTAAAGAAAGGAATAGTCCGTTGTTTACAACATCGAACAAAAACCATTAGTATCGATACTGATACCTATCAAGAAGAAATGATTAGTCTGAGACACAACCTCCATCGTAACAACTACCCAGAGCACAAAGCATTGATAGATAGGAGGATAGCGGACAATACCTGAAAACTCACCACAGTATGTCTGCACTATGTCAAAATACTAGCCTAAAGGATCCAAAAGATATGTAGTCCATATGACATCAGGACAGTATTCACAAGTGGTTCAACTCTGCAGAGATATCTCTGCCGCCCACTAAAAGTAAGGCTAGAAGAACATCGGAAGACAGTAGTACAAGGTGAGATTGAAATGTCAGATATGGCGGACCATATATGGAAGGAAAAGGGAAACCATCAGCCCTTACCGGATAAAGTTGAAATAATTGATAAGGCTGAACATTGGAGGATTAGACGCTTTAAGGAATCAGCACATATGTTGGGCTACAATGACCTGTATTGGGTTGAATACAATATGGGAACCAATAATTAAGAAGGCTAGATGAAAAAAAAAATCTGAATATGAGCGCAGGTAAAAAAAAATCATACATAATAGTAGTAATCCTACTCATACATAATACTAGTAATCCCAAAAATTCACTCTGAATTGTCCAGCAAGACACAAAGCATAACGGTTATAGACATTGGTTCCCTAAGCTTCTAAGGAGACAATCATCTAAAAGTCTTACTAGAATAATTATCGGTTTTTGTGGGTTTATGGTTACGTACACACAAGTACATTCCAAAGAATTTTTTAATAAAAAGTTAAGTTTCTTCTAAACCAAAGATATCAGGATTCTATTATCTCTAGTGGGACATTAAATAATAAAAATAGATATTATTAGGTATTATTTATTACTAAACACTACTGCATTGAATCTCTGTAAATGAAGACATGAATATGTAGCAGTGTTCCATTCTTTTCTTTGTTACCAGAAATGAATAAATATTATGGTTTAAAAAAAAACACAAAATAAACAACTGGTCCATTCATAACTATTTTTTATAACTGCGATGAGGATACTAATCAGGGTTTATAATCATATATTACAAACATATCTTATCCAAAAATTTAAATTACACTGAAGTAAAAATATAAATTTCAAAAATTGACTCAAAATTCTTTTCTACTTATTTTTTTTCTGAAGATAATCACATTCACTTGTACTTGTTATGACAATTGAACAGCATTCTCTTCTTTTCAGTTCCCATTGTAAACAGTACCCTTCAGCTTTATCTCTTAAAGTGTTTGTGTTGTTGCTCCAAGGTGAGAGAATCTGCTTTCCAACTTAAAAAAAAGAAGCAAATTGACATTCTGAGCTGATAAACAAGTTCCAGAGTTTGCTAAGTTTGGTTTGGTTTTGGTTGGGTTTTATGGCATATCAACCATTGTAGGTCATTTAATGCCAAATCCTTTTTATACATATATATTAAATATATGATTTCTAAACACATTTTGTAGATAACATTTTTAAATGAGCCTGAACTCATTTTTTTTCATGGCTAAATGGTTTCACTTGTTTCTTTCTAAGATAAATAATTCTATATCCTATTAATCATTTGTTTGCACACAGTTTAATGTTTTCAAGTATAGCTATGTATCATTAATGATTTAATTAAACATCAGTCATTTGTTTACACATAGTTAAATGATTAACCAGTTCTAATCAAGCAATTCAGTTCAGCATTAGCCATTAATTTGCACTCAATTTAAATGTCAAACTGTTCTATTTGATCCATAGATAGGATCCTATCAGGTGCTACCACTCCAAGCCAGAGTGGACTTGGAAGCAATGGCAATGAAGGAGTATTCCACGTTCTCCAAAGCTCCGGTATTACTGAAGCCTCACCATCAGACTTTTTAGTGTCATATCCAGGACACTTGTTGGGGAAGTCTTACTCCACTGCAGAGATGTAGTCAGTGTATTTTACAGTCCTAGCCGACTGGGCCAAGTTTGCTGAGGGCAAACTCAACAATGACTGGTTGATAAGATGGAAGAGTATAATTTATTAATCTAGAAAAAAGGCTGATCATAACTAGTTATAAATTTCAGTTTTATTGTGAAGCTCTAATAGCCTCATCAGTAGGTATAGCATAGAAATTAACACTATTCAAAAACCTTTAATTAAGAAAGGTCATTAAACTTAAGCTTAAGCCAAAAATAATTCCACAGCTTGTTTTTTGAGAAAAAGATAAATTGGTATACTTACCTCATACAGATATATATCACATGAAATATAATCCATGAGCCTAGTTTCATACACTCTAATTCTAATTAATTTATATATGATATCCTCTAAGCATAGACCGTGGAATAAGAATAAACTATCCTCACTGACTGAATAAAAGTCTGTGGTTCAAAATTCAAAAAGTCACCAAATACAGCAAACACTTGGAGGAGATTAGTAATGCAATTGTTGAAATGTTATGACTGTAATGACCCAGATGAGGATACTAATCAGGGTATGTCGGTGTATACTATAAACATCCCTAAGTCCAATTTTCAAATTATACTGAAATAAAAGTTTAAATTTCAAAAAATGGCTCAGAATTCACTTGTTAACTGTTGAGATATATAAAAGTTAAGAGAAGACATGCTTTTAAATAATATCTTTTATTGATATGAATATATTTAAATCATTAATACTAACTAAAACTAACTAAAATAATGAGTATGTAAAATAACTTGTTTTAGCTTTTTTATTATATTTTTTGAATATCTGATTGCTATGGTTTCAAAAAAAGTTGAGAACTTCAATTTACAACTGTGCCATTTCATTAAAGGAATAATTTGTTACTAAAATCAGTTTTCATAGAAACAAATTTGATTACATTCTTAATGATGCTTGATAACAGAGGGTTTAAAGACAAAAAATATAAAATCTATGTTCATAAAGCTACTCTGAGCTAAACATGGGATAAGTATAGAATTCACCACACTAATGTATAGAATAAAACAATAATAATAATAGCACTTACCAGCCCAGGGATTCCAACAAGTGTCCAGTTGGCAGACAAAAATAAAACAGCCTGTAACTCAATACAGAGTCCACACTACTACTAAACAAGCTGGTATATATGCACTAATATGTCCACTCCTAGGCCAGTGACGAATCACAAGGAATGGACTTGCCCAGATGCGCACAATAGAATACCCCGATGTGTCATAAATAACTCTTCTTCAGAGTTCAGGCATATCGCACTTCAGATCTAAATCAGCTTGTTAAATGAGTGAGTGCAGACTTTGATAAACTACCAAACTCAACTATTCAACAATAAGTGACTTTTTAGGTAGATGTCTATCTGGAAGAGAGTTTGTTATTGTACTTTTCAGAATTTTATTATATTCTAATAGAACATGTATACATAAACTTGTCTAAAATTTTCTTTCACTATTATTAATCATTATCATCTTATATGTGATTACTTAATTTTATATGTAATCTTAAAAGAGACTATAAATGATTGAAACATTTCAGGTTTAAGGGCACTGAAAGTGGTTTTCCTCGTTTGCTATATGATCACTGTCAAACAAATAAGAAATTCACTTGTATCGGATTTCAAAAAATTTAGTCAGTAAATGTCACTAATACATTAAATTTACACAAGAAGTTTTTAGTCAAACCTTTGATTAGTCTCTATTTTTTAAACAAGAATTTTAATAACTTAATAGCTTATCTTGACTAGCATTATTTAACTGTATTGCATACAGGTTTTAAGATGGTAATTTAGGTTCATAGAAAAGTTTGTATAAAAATCTTTAATTTATTGATGCTTAGTATACATGTCACTTTCAAAATCTGATATTACAAATATTTTCATCATGAAAGAAAGTCTGGGTAGACAAAATTGCTTATAATATGTCATAACTGGTAGCTTTTGCATTGTCATCTGCTGATTCATGCAGAAATATACATATATATACTGGATACATACTCACGCAATTATAAAGACGCAGGAAGACTTCTTTAACAAAATATATACCTCTCACTTTATTGCAAGGGTTCGAAAAGGGTTACTCAAGGTTTGCGTGTGAGAGGGAGCTGGGGATCGAACAGAACTGCAATATTTTGACCCTCACTCTTATGGCCGTCACGTTGTGTCTTTCTCGTTCTCCAGAGCTGCTCAACCAGAGGCCCAAGGCCCACTCTGCTGGGTGCTGGCTTTCTTTACTGCATCTTATCAGCATCTTCTCTGGACCCCAACTCATCAGGGCTTCCCGAGGGCCTCTTTGGCCAGGTGTGGCTTTCCTTACCACACCTCGTTCTACAACTCTACTGCCTGCAACTCAACTGGCCGTCAAACTCAACTGCGTTATATAATCATTCAACGCCCACTCGAGCTTTGAAATCGAATGTTTAATTGTCATCAAGCGGAAATAACTGTCATGCAGTTCACAGGTCACTCTCTTCCGGTGCATCAGTCTATGAGTGTACCATGGGAATTTTTTTAGCTCGTCCCATTTCATCAGCCAATTTCTGCCCACGCGATTTCCTCTCATAACTGCCATTGGAATGTGTCACCTCCTTCCGGTGCATCACCTTGGATTGCATTTTGGGCCGGGTCGAAGGCCAAAATATAACAGTAGCTACTATTTGCTATCAGGAGTTATTTCTAAAACCAGGGAGTTGTTACAACTACCTGTAGCCTGCTCAGCTCAGGGGAACAATGATCATTCCTGCCAACTCAAGTTCAAGCTATATGACTGTCCTTTTCAAGACAAGAAAACCAACTACATATACAACCTGTCCTTTTAAGAACAAACATAATTATTTTCTGTCCTTGTAAGGACATGCCTCAACTACTTTATGCAACCTGTCCTTTTTAGAAAAACAAAACTATGTATTGACTTTTCAGGATAAACATTAGCTAGCCAGCAGCACCAACCAAATAGCGGACAACCAGAGCAATGACTAGTGGCACAGCCAGCTCAACAGTTAAGAGCAGCCAGTGAATTGCAATGACCATTTAACAATACTAGCTTACTATATGTCAGTCAGCCAGCATCCTGTAGCAACTATTCAGCAATACCAGCTTGTAACACTCATCATCCAGTAACCAGCCTGCAGTAGCTATTCAACTATACATCCAACAGTGTCCAGGAACTTATGATCTGTTTATATCCCAGAAACATATTTCTTGTTCTTTGTAATTTGCCAAATAGAAATTGGCAATTTTTAACATAACCAACTTGATTTTCTTCTCTTCACCACTATTTTTCAGACATTTTTGGGATCAAGACATTCATTGACTCTGCAACATATATGTTCTCTTTCTTACTTGATTTTTTGGTGATGATTTACAACCTCTCAGAATTTCAAACTCTGCTCATGACTGAGTAGCCATTTTTTAGGGAGACAATAACCTGGGACAGAATTTGTCACTGTATTTTATTAGCAGTCATTCGAAAACAGATTAGAATAGGAAACCATCTCCATTGCAAGCAAAAGGAAAATAGTTTGTCACTGGGTATGACAGGAATAAATGGGACAAACACACTTTTATATTGAGAGAGATAGTGAGAGAAAGATCTTGCCAAAAAACAGAGCTAGATCTCTAACTAGAGTCTAAAACGTTCCCAAGGATGACCTTAAAAATACCTGATAGTTTGGTTGAAATTGGGTCAAGAACGTCAGAGTAATAGCTGTATGGACAACAGACAGACATTTGGGGAATTACAAGATTTTTTTGTTATTTTCCTAATCTTAATTCCAGTTTCTTTTACTTGAAACTTTCCAACTGTTATCACATAGCTATTAGTAAATAGAACAGATTGTAAATAAAAATCTAAAAAAAAAATCTCAGTATGATTTTCTCAGAAAGCGATGAATGATTTTTTTTTATTGAAAGGTTTGAACAAGCATCTCTTCAACAGGAAGTTTGCCTATTTAGGACAAAAGCCATACCAGATAGACTTTGAAAACTATTAGTTATATACAAAATAGATTAAGGGAAATAAACAATGATCATTTCATCTCCCGTGTTATATCACTTCAGTTTCTAGATTTTTGCTACAGATGGAAGGACCATACCAGACAGTGTGCAACTTACACCAAGATGTTGCTTAGCCTCCTCTTTCAGTAGGCTTATGACAGCTTAGCAGTGCTTATCTCCTCTAGGTTATTTATTATAGATACTGTAATATCCTAGCTGATAAAAAGGGAAATAACCACCAGTACCACAAGGGTTACAGCCCCTACTACATCCGGGGATTTAATTAATAAAAGGGATACCAGGCATAGCCACAGGTCATTCATCTTCCTTCTGTCTTTAATCATCATCCATCAAGTTGATTCCCCGCAGTAGTAATCAATACCTAGCAAGTATAGATAACTTTAAATACAAAACATTATATTGACGACAAGGAAAGAGTCGTTTACTCAACAAAAAAAAAAGACACAAAAAAAAGAAACAAACTCGCCAACATACCAAAAAAAAAAAAAAACTAACATGGCCGCCTTACCACATTACCCTGAATTTGATTGTGAATCGGAAAACAAAGCAGCAAAATGAACAAAATATGTCGACAGACTGAAAAATTATTTCACTGCATACAACATAGAAGATGACAAAAGACAGAAAGCAATTCTGCTAACATTAATGATCTTATTGATGAATTGCTGTCTGAACAAACCACACCAGGAGAAAATGAAACACACTTCGATAAGCTTGTCCTGGCTGTGCAAAACCACTTCAACCCAGAGAACAACACCGAACATAACCGATTTGTATTCCGCAACCCCCCCTCCAAACATAGGGAACTTTTATCGGGAATTAAAAGAGGCAGTAGCTATGTGCCACTTCACAGATGCAAATGCGGAAATAAAATCCCAGCTAATAACAGGCTGTTTATCAGAAAAAGTTCGCCAAAAGGGACTGATGAACTCAAATATGCTTTTAGGCAATCTAATAAACTACGCCAAAACGACGGAAACTATAACCAAACACTTGGAACAGATGCACTTAGAAGACGCCAACTCCACCACGAAACCTACCCCATCTGTTAATGCACTAGTTAACAAAGTCGTAAATGAACAGCAACTGCCATGCAAACATCTCCAGCAAAACCTGTGCAAAAATTGCAATGGGAAATACCCACATGAATGGGGACTGACATCCTGCCCTGCATTCCAGAATCAGTGTGCTTATTGCCAGAGATGGGGACATTTCACCTCTGTCTGTTTCAAATGACGAGGATAGATAATGGAGAACAAGCCACCCTCCACACCCACAAGTCCAAACCAGTTGATGACCGGTGAACTGCATTGAGGTTCACCAATGAGACTCAAACAGTGGCAGTAACACGGAATATGTATTCCATACAGGTAAAGTGAAAAACCTTCCTTACTTCAACCTATCTTTTGGTGATAGCCATCAAATGTTCAATGTATTAGCTGACTCAGGCGCCATCACCAACATTTTGTCTGAGGCAGATTTCAAATCTTCTCCGACCCACAAAAACTGTAATATCTGGATTCGGTGTCAAGGAAGCCACCCCAGTCCTAGGTCAGTTCAGCACACTTCTAGAGTTTAACCCAGAAAAACCCATCATTGGTTGGGAAACATGTAAAAGGCTCAAACTACTATCAGCGAACACTCACTCAGTTAACCACATCAGTAACTCTGATGCACAAACCCCACTCTCCACTCCTAAACTTCTACAGGACTACGCAGACCTGTTCAATGGCCTAGGTAAACTTAAAAAAAAATGTTCACCTACACATAGATGAAAACATACCACCCATCACTCAGAGATACCACAGAGTTCCCTTTCACGTAAGGAAAGATACAGAAGAGTTAATACACAAAGATGAGAAACTAGGAGTGATTGAAAAGGCAGGCGGACCAACCCCATGCGTATCTCCTATTGTGGTGGTACCAAAAAAGGACCAAAATAAAATCAGGATTTGCATCGACTTGAGGGCAGCAAACAAAGCTATCAAAAGGAAATGACACCCAACCCCCACACTAAATGAGCAGAAAACGATTCTATTGGGAGCTAATGTCTTCAGCAAATCAGATCTCAACCAATTGGAACTAGCAGAAGAATCCCAATACATAACCACCTTTGCAACACACCTAAGGCCCATATAGGTATAAAAAAAAACTCTTTTTTGGAGTCAATTCTGCCAGTGAGATATTCCAGGAAGAAATCAGTCAAGCACTTGCAGGGATTAAGGGAGCCATCAACATCAGTGAACACATCCTTTGCTTCAGATCAGACCAGCAGGACCACAACCAAAACCTCCATGTGATATTCAAAAGGGCTCACCCTAAATGGCAGCAAATGTGAGTACAACAAGAGGTCACTGGAATTAATTGGACATACCTTCAGTAATGAAGGCATCAGCTCAAGCAACCTCAAAATAAAAGCAATCCTTTGATTACCTGACCCTAAAAACGCATCAGAAGTCAGAAGCTTGTTGGGAATGACTAACTTCTGTGGGGCAGAATTCATTCCAAACTATGCAACCCTCACCCATGAACTATGTCAATTAACAAAAAAAAAAAACACACAGTGGTCCTGGACTGAACGCCACATAAAAGACATCAAGGAGGCACTGAGCAAAGCATGCTCACTTGCCTACTTTGACCCAAACAAACACACTGAAATACATACCAATGCAAGTCTGGTAGGCATTTCTGATGTGCTGTCACAAAATGGACGGATAGTACAATTTGCAAGCCGAGCACTATCCACAGTTGAACAGAGATACTCCCAAACAGAACGTGAAGCACTTGCTATCACATGGGCGTGTGAACACTTTCTTTGGAGCCCCATTCACTGTCTTTACAGACCACAAACCCCTAACATCCATTTTCAAAAACACCCACTCCCAACTATCGGCATGCATTGAACGTTGGGTTTTCAGAACACAACCACATGACATGACTGTCATATACCGACCAGGCCATGACAACCCAGCTGACTATCTCAGCCACCATCCAACACAACTACCACCAAGTGGCAGAGAACAAAAAATAGCAGAGGAATATATAAACTACATCCTCTCAACTTCAACTCCCAAAGCAAGGACAATTGATGAAGTCACAACGGAAACTGCAAAAGACAAGACACTTACCACCGTCATCCAAGCCATCCTTACCAACAAATGGCATGGTGTCAAGGATGGCATAAACAAAGCAACATTTCACACTCTGCATGCCAATCGTGCTGAACTATCACTAGCACAAGGATAGCATCATTCTCAAAGGGCACCGGATAGTACTGCCTGAAGCGCTACAAAACAGAATTGCCAAAAAAGCACATGCCGGACACCAAGGCATTGTGAAAACCATGGCCCTCCTTCAAGAAAAGACCTGGTTCAAAAACATACAGCCCCTAGTGGAAGAAAACATCAAGAATTGCCACACCTGCCAGATCAGTACCCACAAACCGGCATGCAAGCCACTGCAAATGTCCCACTACCAGCAGCCCTATGGGAAGAAGTCAGTGCTGACTTTGGACACCTCCAAAATGGAAAGTACCTTCTTGTTATCACAGATGAATACTCACACTATGTTGTTGTCGACATCCAGGACTCCATCTCAACAACATCAGTCATACTCCGCCTGGACAAGATATTCGCCAAATTTGACGTGCCAGTCTCCTTCAAAACGGACAATGGCCCACCATTCAACAGCCACGATTTCAAAACCTATGCCTCCATCACCGGATTTGGACACAAGAAAATAATACCCCTATGGCCCCAGGCCAACGCTGAAACAGAATGCTTCATGCACACTGTAAAAAAGTCCATCAAAGTTGCCCTAAACAAAGGTCAAAGCTGGAAGCAGGAATAATTCAAATTCCTGCTGGACTACCAGACAATGCCACACTGCACCACTGGCGTATCCCCAGCCTCAATCCTATTTGGCCGGACCAAAAAAAAACTGCCTGCCACACCTGATAACACCCATAGCTGAAGACCCCAGCATTAGGGAGCATTACACCGAAGCCAAGAGAACATTAAAGTGATACGCTGATAGAAAAGCATACGTGAAACCCAATGATCTCAGAGTGGCCGATACAGTCATTGTAAAAAGCGGCCACACCTCAAAGGCTCTCACACTTTACCAACCTAACCCGTTGACCATAATGAAGAAAAAGGGACCCATGATCACCGCCACACACAAGGGTAACCAAACTACAAGAAATTCCAGCTTCTTCAAAAAAATCTCAAAGCCAACAACAAACCCTACACAAAACATACTGGACTACTCCTCCTCTGAAGATGAAAGCTACACACATGCGACAATACTACCAAAACCTAAAGATAACCAAGCACAACACACAACTCTAAACCTCAGGCATTCAGGCAGGACAAGACGGCCACCCAAGTTTTAGTTAATAAAAGGGATACCAGGCATAGCCACAGGTCATTTATCTTCCTTCTGTCTTTAATCATCATCCATCCAGTTGATTCACCGCAGTAGTAATCAATACCTAGCAAGTATAGATTACTTCAAATACAAAACATTATAGATACTTATTGCTGTTACTCAAATCTATTATCACCCTAAACCTCACCATTTTTTCATCTAATTAATTATCTTCATTACTAATGATCAATATAAGTTGTTGTCACTAAATATGTTTGTTGGTTTCTCTAAATGTGTCACATTGAAATAAACTGAATTATATAAGATTAATGAGTGATTTGAAACAGCAGCAGTCCAGCACCACAGCCAATAGGGTTCCCAGGACTCATAAACATGCATGGCTTTTAAAAACTTTGGTCAAGAATTTATATGTAATTATTTGAATGAGTTACTGGCATTTGCACTGAATACATGATTTGAAATTAATCGTATGGTCCCAAGGAGCCTTCCTTCCCAGGAAGCACCTGACCCCTTGTCTAAAAAAGGCAAGGCTGAGTTCATGACTGAGGTACCCCTAAAAGGGAATGCCTATGGAAAAAACATTTTTTGTAATGGCTATGCATGAGTCTTGATTCATACATGCCACACTCTCACAACAAAATGACTTCATATCAAATCAGCCCTAGTGGGAGGTCAGATAAATTGATTCATCAATTTTTTTTCAATTAAATTCTTTTTTGAACCAAAAATTTATTAATGAAAAATAATTTTTAAAAAAATGATATTTTCAAAATTTATAAAAAAAACCCAAAAAACCCAGAAATTTTTTGCCTCATTAATTTATTTTTCTCTTTCAAGTAATTTCCTTTTCCAATTGAATAAGTATTTGGAATGGGCAGAAGATTTTTAAAAGCTTTTCTAATTAAAGTTGTTTTAAATTTTAGATTATCCAAGTCTTTTAGAGAATTGGTAGCAGAAAATTTAGTCATATAGCAGTTAAATATATAAATAATTTTGTCATCTTTTATAAGTACTATCCCCAGCATTTGATGGAGAAAAGGAAAAAGTAGCCTAATTCAATTTGAAATCCATCTGATCAGCTTGGAAAAGCAAAATAAATTTATGGAATACAATTTCTAATTTTCTTGTATTTTAACAAAAAAATATATATTTTGCTCAACAGGTATATTTTGCTTTAAACATCTGTGCATTGAGCACTCATTCTTTATATATATTTATATATATATATATATATATACACACTATGCTAAATTGTTAAACTAATTTCAGCATAAAATAATCCACAAGCACTGGCATGTTGCAAAAGCAACCAACCATCAGTTGACTCTGAGTAAGTTATTATTACAATCTTTATTTCTATTTACTAAAGATCCATAGTATTAAACAGAAATAAAGTAGCAAAAGACATTAAAAGTCAAGCAAGTTTAACTCTTAATTACTTTAGCATAATCAAACAAACATTCTGATTACTAATAACATCATCTTCAATATTCATTCCACTTTTCATGTTAAGCCAATGGCATTTGCATTTAAAGAAAGTGTAAAGGCTCTACAAGTAGAATTATGTCATAACAATTCCATTGCTGTTTTCTCTATGCAGTGGTAACTTTAATTCATTGTTAACTATTTATACCCACTTACTGTGTACCCAACCAGAAGATTTATAGGATAATGAACAAATAGATACACCAAATATTTCAGACATTCATGACTCACTGGAAGCAAAAGAATTTGTGAAACTTTTATTGAAACACTTAGTCTCAAAATAAATCCTGATGATATTTTTGAGATTAAAAAAAAAATCTATTCAAAGAGCTGAAATAATTTCAAAAATACACACACCACAATAGACTTGTTGAGTATAGAAGTATATATGATGCTTACCTAAAGTTTGAGTTGTATAATATCACATAGGCCAGAATGTGACCTGAATATGATAAAATCTGAAATGGTAAAGTACTGAATTTTTCTTTTTAAATTTATAAGATTATATATATTTATTCATAAGCAGTATACAACATTAGGTCAATTTTTAAGTTGAGTTTAACAAGTTTGAATTCAGAGTTTTCCATCTTCCATACTAGTTACTATACCATGGTTAAAGAGTTTAGTCTGCCCTACTATATACCCATAGTTGGAGGAATAATAGTTGGATTCATACCATTCTTAAGGGTATTAGAGCTATGTCACATGTAAACAGCTTCATCCAGGTATGGAACTCAGTTTGCTGTGTCTATTTTCTCCAAGCACCTCCAAAAGATATAAGTTTTTTAAAATATAATATAGAATCTGTTAATATTCTATATCCATTTAGTTAGAGCAAGTAAGGTGTTGGTTTGGCATATCATAACATACTTGCTCAGTATAGGAATATGTAACCCTATAGAGGGTCAGAGGCCAGTCAGAGAAATTTTATTAACCAGAAGAAAAAGAAACCAATTTGGATTTTGGAAGAATATAGTAATACATTACAAATGTATAATGGCGCAATGGGTTTTTGAAATAGAGTGTAGATAAAAATTGTTATTTTGATTAGAAAGAAATTTGATGAAAATGAATTGTTACTGGAAAAGAAAGAAAAGCAAATATTGTTTAACCTAAAAGCAGTCAGAAGATGGGTAGGTTGTTTTGACAGATCAAGGCCACCTGTCAGTTATCCAAAGTGACTTTTCTAAAATTAGAATAAACCTTTGAAAATGGAATTTATACCCTTCAACAATTTCAAAATGATGTGTATCAGAAAATTGATATTTTTCTTTGGTTTGCCCATCCCTATTATCAGATGAAGATGTACATGAAATGACAGAGTTTGTCCCTTGTAGTAGTAGACCATGAGAGACAGATGGAAGAACAGCACATGAGTTGGTGAGCAGTTTCCCTGAATCTCTGAGTCTTTGACCTTGTACCAGACTGCCCTGAGTATAAAAAGTGGAGAAAGCAGATCCTAATATAACACTGTGAAAAGCAAAGAAGCTTAATGTAATAAACATAACCACTACTTAAGATTGTCTTGAGCCAGACTACAGACAGTGAGAGACAGAAAAGCTTAAAACTTATATGAGGAATTGATGGACTGTTAATATGTGAAGGGGTCTCTGACTAAAACTTGCCACCTTCAGGATGAGGGAATATAAGTATCATTTTTGAAAGATATTTTTTTAATATACTAAATATTGTTATTTTTCAAGTCATATTTTGTTCTCTGTTTCTTGGCATTGACTTATATTTTTTTTACTTTCTTAATTATGCAGTCTCATTCATTTACTTAGTGACCAGTGATACTGACTACCGATGGATCTGTTTTTTAGATTTAAAAAATTCTTTTAAAAAATCATAGCAACCTTTACATTGGTTGCTATGATTTTTTAAAATAATTTTTTAGATCTAAAAAACAGATCCATCAGTAGTCAGTATCACTGGTCAGTAAGTTGTTATGAAGTGAATTTTAAAAAAAGGAAGATGAATTTGGGCTTCATCCATGGCATTCTATACAACAGGCCACTTCATAGCACACATAAGTCATTAGACTGGAGGCCAGTTTTATTGCGGAGAGAGAATTAGGTCATTTTAGTTTCAGTTTGAGGCAACTGCTATGTACTGTGTATATACCCTTGTGTTGTTGGCTCAAGAAATTCAAAGGAATCTTTTAATTTCACCTTTGGTTAGAATATCATTTAACTTATTTAGTTGAAGTAAGTATATTTGATTATTTTAGTTTGTGCTGATACATTATTTTTTTCAAATCATAAAAAGGAAACTTTGGGGCTTAAATTCACTTGCACAAAATGATTTACTTAAGTTTAAAGCTTTAACATTTTAAAATTAAAGTTTAGTTCATTTTTGGCATTTTCCTTCTTAAAGTTTTTTCAACATTTTTCAATTAAAATTTAAAAAATCTATTCATAAAATGCAATTCTTTTTGAGCAATTTGTGTTATTTTAAGAAGCAAAACAATAAAACAATAAACAAATTTGAACAGAATTTAATTTAGTTTCTTCAAAGACATAAAGCAAACTACTTTTATTATAAAATGCATTAAAATTGTTTGTTTCTTTTATAAATTAAATGTCATTACTTAATTTGATATTCATTTTTGATATCAATAAAAAAAAAAAATTGTTTTTAACCATGATAAAAATTAGCATAAGACAACAGACTGAATAATAAATTTGAATGAAATTTTAATAGAGAAAGGTTCATTAACATTTCTCAATTAAAACTTTATCCAACATTTCCATTAAAAGTTTTTAAAAAAGTGAATTCCTTCATGCTTTTGTTTCCAAAGTTAAAGAATGAATAATTATTTTTACTACATTAGTTACTAACTGGTGAACTGTAAGGATTTTATTTATTAGAATTAAAGAAAAAAAATAGCATTAATAAATTTTATTACAAGGAGCTAATGTCCATATTTTAACTAGTTTTTTTTTTTTAGAAAGGTCTCCATTTACGTCCATACCTCCCTATTTTGTTTTTTGAATTAAAAAGTGGATCCTCAAGCTGAAGACAACTCTCTAAAATTTTTCTTTTAATTTATTGTTGTGTGTATTTGGGTGGGGTTGGTGGATAAAAGCTGTAATTAAGAGTATAATTAATTTAGCTTGAAAATTTACCCTAAATTGAAGTAATAAGAGAAATATTTAAAGAGGTTTAATCTACCATTTCAGATATTACTTAATTCCTAGCCATGCCCCAGAAGTACTGTGTGTTTTCTTGCAAAACAAATTACAGAAGCCAGCAAGACAAAACTATGTGTGGTGTGATTAATAAAATACTAGTTTATCATTTTCAAAAAAAACAAAGATGAGAGAGAGCAATGGATTAAATCAGTTACAAATGCCAATTTAAATGTTACTAACAATACTTTTATTTGTCAAAAAAATTAACCTTCAAATTTTTATACCATAGAAGTTCATGGAAAAATACGTCCAAAAAATTCACTATCTGTATGGCCAGGTAGGCCAAGTAGTCAAATACCAACACCCTCAGCAGTTCAAAGGAATATAAAAAAAACCTCCAGTACTGTTAGAAATCAAATTGCTGATGAACTTGATGCTTTTTAGAATTAGATAAAATTAATTATACAAATTTGAAAGGAAATCTGCTTGACAACAAAAAAAAAAATTATAAGTCCAGTTGTATCATTTTTGGATGAAAATATTTTAACTGTTCAATCATCAAAATTTGTTGATAGCATTCCTCTCTTTATGTTGAGAATTTATAACAATTTGTGCATTGAAATATTTCATTATGGAGTTAAGTGTTATATTAGCAGCCTGTCCAAAAACCGTATAAATACAGTTGATACTTGGTCAAAACGGGAAGAAATCATTCGATATTTAAATTCTATGGCTTTTGATCACAAGAAAAATATCCTAAGTCAACAAATTTTAGTAATGGCTCCCAAAATGGTTGGAATAAAATACAGGTCAGATATAGTTATACATGCTTTTGGGTACTATGCAACATCACAGAGATTGTACAGTAGATTAACAGATGACTTTCAATTACCCTCATTAGCAACATTAGGAAGGATGACGTCAAAAGTTTCAAAACTTAATCAAAAATCTTTTTGTTATCTATATTTAATACTCTTAATACCAGTCAAAAAGGGTGCATAATTCTCCATGAAGTATATATATAAAAAAATGTTGCTATATCATGTCAAACAACTATTTGGTAAATCAGTTGACAATCCATCTCTACTTGCTCAAACAGTACTTGATATAATGTTGACATGTCTCAATGGGGGTCCAAATTTTTCTACAAAATTGATTCCAGTTTCAAAATTAACATCAGCCTTTTTATTTGAACAAATTGAGTTAACAGTCCAGGCCATCACATCTCTACCAGCTGATGTAAAGGCTATTATATGTGATGGTAACTGAGTAAATCAAACTTTTTTAAAATTATATCCTACACTTCCTGAAAAAACCTAGGTTAACTGAAGATAATAAACATTTGCTTTTTGATTATGTTCATCTATTGAAAATATTCGCAATTTATGGCTGACAGAAAAAAATAGAACTAATCTTCGATAATGATGGAGTAAGATGAGTTGCAAAATGGGCACATCTTAAACAGTTATATCATTTTGAATCTCAAAGACTAGTCAAACTTTCAGATTAAAATGAAATTTCCTATACTCCAAAGCCAATAGAAAGACAACAGGTTTCTACTTGCTTCAGAATGTTTTCTGAAAAAACGTATAATGCACTTCTCACTCAGTCTTGAACAAGTGTAGATAAGAATGATATAGCCCTCTTCATAAACAAGGTTTTGACATGGTGGAAAATTGATGAATTATGTAATGATTCTCTACAAGCTGAAATCAGATCTCCAAATGACACCCGATTTGATTTTATCATTAAATTTGGTAAAATGGCTCTTATTATGGCTGGCAGTCAAGGTAATCGTAAAAAACAATTATCTCAAAACACTGCTACTGCCATACATCATACTTGCAATGGAATTGTTAGTCTATGTTGACACTTTTTAGCTACAAGTCATAAATATGTACTACTTGGGCGATTTTCAACTGATCCATTATAAAAGAATTTGGTAAACTTCACCAAGGATCAGGTGACACCTATTTTATTAATGTTCAACAGTGTATTGAAAAGCTGCATATTAAGTAGACATCTTTACTTTTAAATCAAAATGTAAATATTGATGAAGATGATGTTAATCGAGGTCACCAATGTACATTGTCTTTAATTGGAATCATTTTGAGATGAGGCTTCTTAATCTGAGAATCTGAGAAGATAGCGGTTTCAAATCCTACCCAAGCTAGCCAGAGGTTTACTTGGTCAAAAACGTGGTGCGATAGACAACAACTATGGAAGGCAGTAATTACTGGGGATATGGTTATAAGACTCAGCATTCCTATCCGAGGTTGCGGTAAATCACCTGAAGAAGGCCAGAGGTGAAATTTGGCCAAAACGTAGTGAAAGAAGAAACAACACAAAAACTACCAAGATGAGGACAAAAAGTCCGCAATAAATAAAAATTAATTCTCAGATTAAGAAGCCTCATCTCAAAATGATTCCAATTAAAGACAATTACAAATTCGGTACAGACCCGACTATGGAAGACCAGATAAGCAGAACAAATAATTGGATTTATAAGACCAAAAAATCCATCCTTGATCGCCCTTCGGGGCCCGTGGCGCAGCAGATGGAGGCGTTGAGTCTATACGGTTCCAGGTGAGCATTGTCAGAAGATAGCGGTTTCAAATCCTACCCAAGCTGGCCAGAGGTTTACTTGGTCAAAAATGTGGTGCGATAGACAACAACTATGGAAAGCAGTAATTACTGGGGATACGGTTACAAGACTCAGCATTCCTATCCGAGGTCACGGTAAATCACCGGAAGAAGGCCAGAGGTGAAATTTGGCCGAAATGTAGTGAAAGAAGAAACAACACAAAAACTACCAAGATGAGGACAAAAAGTCCGCAATAAATAAAAATTAATTCGCACCAATATACATCTTGTGATTATAAACTTTGTGAGGAAGGTTCAGAAATATTTGACAATCTGGAAAATCTAGAACCATCTCTTTCTAATGAAATAAAAATGGCTCTTGAACCCAGTGAATGTGAAACCCATTTTTATTATGAAAAGTATGGAAAATATACTGACCCTGAAAAACTAAAAGTTTTTTCTGACCACACTTGCCAATGGTTATTTTTCTGTTTCATCCTTTTCCATACAATAAAGGAAAAGGTTTGCTATAAATCATTAAGTAACATTTTTATGCTTATTTCTGAGTTGCATTTTTTCAACATTGAGAAAAAGCATGCTTCTATTTTTGCAAATATAGTTTTGGAAAATTTTTGAAAACATGGCACACCCAAATCAGAAAAATAACCAGCTCTAAAAGTTTTGAAACTTTCCATGAATGATTTTGTTTTATTTGTCTATATTTCTGAGATGATTGATTGTTATATACACACTTCGGCTGATGTCTTCCAGTCTTCTTGGTTTCTGTTTGTCAAACCCAGTAACTGTAATGTAAATTTAAACCAAACTCTATTCATTCGCAGGGAATAGATAGAATAAAGGGTTCAGTGACACCTGTAAATAATATAAATATTTCTGATTCAATATTATGGGTATTATATCTTTTACCAGAAATCATAATTACCCCTTTGTCTAGTTAAATAATTATCAGTGTCCATAGCAAAAATACATATTTTTGTTTATTTAACTTTCAACACATCCTATTATCCTCAGGTGTGAATGAAAATGTTATTCTAAGTATTTTCAAAAGTAGTTGACTTAATTTTCTGCTAACATTTCTGAAAATTATACATTTTTCAATAGGCCTCCAGTTCTGGCTCTCAGTTGCACCATGAGTTGGCCTGTAGTATAGAACGCCATGGCTTCATCCCAAAGAATGTAGTGTGTACATTTCTTTTTTCAAATGTAGTCTGAATAGAAATGCATATTAGAGAAGGTTGGATAATGTACTAGCCAAAAGATAATGTGAACAACAAAACCAAAGAGGAGCTCAATTGTTTGATTAATTCTTTCAATAGAAAACTGTTCAAATGATGTTAGCTGTTTTACAATGGGTCTGTCTTACATTTTGGCAATTTGACTGACAGAATGGAACCATAAATTTCTTCATCTCAAATCTGTTATGATATGCAGTATACTATCTGTGTGATAGTTAACCCTTTTACTACCATATTTTCCAGTTTATGGTAGCTCCTAGTGCCACATTTTCCAGCAAATAATGATTGTTTAAAAAACATTACTTTAAAACTATTTTTAAAAAATCTCTATAAAATGTTCTGATAATAAATGTAAATTTTTATTACTTAGAATATTTGAACTATTACACTCACAATGTTTTGGCCAATGCATCCTTCGGCCTTCTTCAGTTTCATATTGACTTTGATCTGAACCCTTTATTTAATCTATGGGGGTTAAATAGTTCTAATTCCATTATCCATGACTGGATATAAGTGTTAAGCTTTAATAAGTATTCCTTGTTATTTACCTACAATCAGGATTGAACCTGTAACTTTCAAATGATTTCACTTAGAAGCAATTTAACCAAATGCCTATATCTTTCACTATGTGTCCTGCTGGTCAATTCAGAGAGAATGTTTGGCACTTATAAACCTAATGTCTCCATAAACCTATAAGATACTACTATTATGTACAGTTTCTTTTTACCTTAGTTCAAATAGCATTGGTTGAAACATGGTGAGTAAAACATTAAAAATGAAAACAATAATACAAAGATTGTAAGTGATAAAAATTATTAGGTTTCATCTCAGAAATTTAGACAAATAATATCAATGATGTTACAAAATGGTATTAGAATTAAAAAAATGCAATCTGTAGATTTTTTGCTTAGGCCTTTTTTTATTGTTATTATTGTTATTATTATTATTATTATTTTAAAATATAATTATCATCTGTAATGTTTGACCACGTGATATCTCAGCAAGAAGTTTGGAAGATGTATGGGCAAAGATTGTCCTTTTCATCCTTATGATCCCAAAATTCATACCTTCTTTACTTCCCATTTGAATGGGACAAACTGTTAACACATATTGTTTTATAGCAACAATCTGAATTAAAAATGTGGTAAAATAGTCAAATTTTGTATCAAAATAACAAAAAACTTTTCTGCAAGATTCCCAGTGAATGGAAAATACAGAGCCTCTAACAAAACAAAAATTGGATTATATTTACACATAGTACAGCACTAGGAATTTGACTATCAGTACACACACCAGTGAAAAAGTTAAGTTAGGCACACTTATATTTTTCAGTTGATTTCATAATCAAAAAAGAATTCACTTACCTGCTTCTTGGTAAAAACATAGCACTCTCAATGAATACTGAGCCTGACAGTAAAATATACCAACAAGTGCTCAGCTCACCTTGACTGAAAGAAAAAAACAACAAATAAATCACAGAAAAAGAAATTATTTTATTAATTTTTTTTTGTTTGGTTTATTCGTTTAACAGCATGGGGCTATTTAATGGCAATATTTGATTCATTTCTAAATGTTTGATTGTAATCATAACTAGATTTTTAATGTTCCATTGCATTTTCTTATTTGTCTATAATCATTTGTTTTCATACAATAACATATCAAGTATCTCAATTTAATACAAATGATTTGCACACGACTGTATGGTTTCAACTATTCCTACCAAATACTAATAATTTATACGCAATTATATGGTTTCATATAACTATTAATAATAATGCTTAGTAAATAATTATGGTTTTAATAACACAATACAAATAATTTACACACAGTTATATGATATCAAATATCCTATCTTTTACATATTCAAACAGATCTATTAGAAGGGACTCCAGGACAGAATGAATCTGAGAGTAATGACAATGAAGAGGCACCCCACACTCCAAAGCTCCAGAACTAGAGCCTCAACACCAGATGAAGTTTAATATCACACCCAGAACACTTGATCTTTTAGATGAAGCTTTATCATGTATTAGAAGTGTACTATGTTTTGTCTGCCCTTGGCATTTTGTATTGTAAGTTACCTCCCTTGCTTGCAATCGTTAGTTGGCGAATTTGCTTAGTCAGGGAAGGTTTTTGTAGAATAAAGCCTTATTAAGGAAACCCGTCGTGTCAACTCATTTCAATTTATTCTACAAAACCAATTCAACAGTATGGAGAAATACTTGAAGCCGGAACGTTTGGACACTCCTCCTAATACACCATTATCAAGTAAGAATTTTAACCACTGGTTTAGAAGCTTCTCATCGTTTCTACGAAAAATTATTGATCCTAACATCCATTCTGACTTAGATAAACTTGATACCCTGATTAATTGTGTTTCCCCTGATGTATATGAATACATTGCTGAGTGTGATACTTTCGACACTGCCGTTAACTGTTTAAAAGAACTGTACATAAAACCCCCGAACGAAATTTTTGCTCGACATTTACTTGCTACTTGCTGTCAAAAAGAAGAGGAAAACATCGACGAATACGTCCAAAGACTTCAGTTACTGGCGAAAGAATGTAACTTTAAACCTGTTGATGCAGTTCAAAACCGCGACGACTGTGTTAGAGATGCTTTTATTTCGGGTTTACGTTCAAATGTTATTCGACAACGGCTACTCGAAAACAAAACACTGCAGTTAAATGTAGCAATTGACCAAGCTAGAGCACTACATACAGCTCAGAAAAATTCAGAAGCATACACACATACTCAAACACCTATTGTAGGTGCTGTTTCTCAGGAAAATACTACTAACAGTTTCCAGCCAACAGACCTCGTCAACACTTGTTGTGCGACTACTGCTAAAAATTCGTGTTTCTTCTGTGGAGGGCCTCGTCATAATAGAAGCGTGTGTGCAGCAAGAAATGCTATTTGTTTTAAATGTAAAAGAGAAGGTCATTTCTCAAAAATGTGTCGTTCGAACCCAAAAATAACATCTGCTGCAACGTGCTCTCACAGACTCGCGACAATGTTGATAACGAATACTACTTCTGCTTCGTTAGGACCTCTAAAACAGGCGGCATTATACGTGTTAGTCGGAAAATATGGCGCCGGAACAGCACTAATGGATACAGGGAGCTCTGGGTCTTTTATCTCTCGGTTATGTGAGGAAACACAGACTATATATGAAACCAGCTGCTGGTAATGTATCCATGGCGTCATCTTCACTGAGAGCCTCTATCAAGGGACAATGTACAGTAGATTTGAACCTTCTAGGTGAGTGGTATCCAGATGTAAAACTTTCAGTTCTACCTAACCTCTGCTCTGATATTATCCTTGGCCAAGATTTTATGTCACAACATTCCACCATATCTTTTGCATTTGGCGGTTCTAAGAAAGATCTTGTAATCTCTCATCCTATCTCTTGTAGTGTACCCTCTGCTTTAGTGGACACACCATCTTTATTTTCCAATATTGATCCGGACTGTAAACCTATTACAACTAAATCTAAGAGAAGTGGAGAAGGTGACAGGCTCTTCATACAGACAGAGATTGAAAAAATGATCAAGGAGGGTGTAATTGAGGAAAGTACTTCCCCTTGGAGGGCTCAGGTCTTAATAGTAACAAATGAACGTCAAAGAAAGAGACTAGTAGTCGATTATAGTAGAACAATTAACAGATTTACAAGATTAGATGCTTATCCATTACCAAGAATGGATGACTTATCAAATATCAAAATTTAAAATTTATAGCTCATTGGATTTGAAGAGTGCATATCACCAGATACCAATAAAAGAAGAAGATAAGCCCTATACAGCATTTGAAGCTAATGGTAAACTCTACCAATTCTGTAGGATTCCTTTTGGTGTTACTAATGGTGTTGCATGCTTCCAAAGGGTAATAGATAAGATTATTGAAGAAAATAATCTAAAGGGTGTGTATGCCTATGTAGACAATATAGTCGTAGTTGGCAAAAATCAACAAGCCCATGATGAGAACTTAGAAAAATTTAAAAGGATTACTACACAGTATAACCTCACTCTCAATGAAGATAAGTCTGTGTTCTCTAAAACATCCATTGATTTTCTGGGCTATAATATATCACAGGGCTTACTTAGACCTGATGCAGAACGTCTACGACCACTAAGAGAACTACCTGTTCCTCAGAACAAAACCTCGCTGCGTCGAGTGCTTGGATTATTCTCTTACTATTCCCAGTGGATACCCAAGTTCTCTGACAAGATTAGACCCTTAATAACAGCTAACTCATTCCCCTTGGATCCAGAATCGATAAAAACATTCGAAAACTTCAAGGAGGAAATTGAGAAGGCCTTATTGCACTCAGTCGACGAAAAAATACCTCTCGTGGTAGAAACTGATGCCTCTGATACTGCTATTGCAGCCACTCTGAATCAAGCAGGCCGTCCAGTGGCATTCTTTTCACGCACACTTACGACTACAGAACAAAAACATTCTTCCGTAGAAAAGGAGGCTTGTGCAATAGTAGAATCAGTCAAAAAGTGGTCACATTACCTATCAGCGCGACGTTTTGTGATAGTCACAGATCAACAAGCTGTGAATTTCATGTTCGATGCAAGAAGACATGGAAAAATCAAGAATAGCAAAATCGAAAGATGGAGAATGGAGTTGGGATGTTACGAGTATGACATCATGTACCGACCAGGAAAAAACAATATCCCAGCCGATACACTCTCACGTGCCCAGTGCAATGCACTCAACAGTATGGGAAGACTACATGAAATACATGAAAATCTTTGTCATCCGGGTATAACCAGGTTGGCTCATTTTGTTAAAGTAAGGAATCTTCCATACTCTATTGAAGATGTTAAGAGAGTGTGTACAGCATGTGCCGTGTGTGCTAGATGGAAACCACGCTTCTATACACCCGAAGCAGGACGTCTAGTCAAAGCAACACAACCCATGGAACGACTCAGCATTGACTTTAAGGGGCCCCTCCCTTCAACTTCGAAAAACCGTTACCTACTAACAGTTATAGATGAATATTCACGCTTTCCTTTCGCTTTTGCATGCACAAGCACAAATACAGATTCTGTAATACAGAGTCTAACGCAAATATTCATAGTATTTGGCATGCCGTCCTATATCCATTCAGACAGGGGTACATCCTTCTTATCAAAGGAAGTGCGTGAATATCTCACCAATCTTGGGATTGCTACTAGCCGGACAACACCTTATCACCCTCAAGGAAATGGTCAGTGTGAACGGTATAATGGAATTATATGGAAACACACATTATTGGCCCTAGCCTCAAGAAATCTTAGGGAATCCCAATGGGAAACCGTTTTGCCTGAAGTGCTACACTCCATAAGATCTCTTCTTTGTACTGCTACTAATGCCACACCACACGAAAGACTCTTTTCATATCAACGGCGAACTCCCAGTGGTCATTCCTTACCTACTTGGTTATCTACTCCAGGGCCTGTTCTTTTGCGTTGTCATGTCCGAACCAGTAAGTATGAACCATTAGTTGACGAAGTAGAATTACTTGAAGCAAACCCCCAATATGCTCACATAAAATTCACTAATGGTCGTGAATCTACAGTCTCTGTAAGTGACCTAGCACCATATTACAAAGTAAGGATGTTCTAAATGATAACATCCAGGAAGAATTAAAAGATTCTACAGACACTAATGAAAATCCCAAGGAAAAAGAAGTAGATGGTAACGACTCACAAACTAGTGTTAACCCAGAAATTGTATCTTCTCCAAGTGATTTAAGTATTACTTGCCCTCATGTAACGTTAAGAACTCCTGATATACCCAGACGATCCCAACGAGAAATTCGTAAGCCAAAGAGGTATGAAGAACTGTAAAAAAAAAAAAAAATTTTAAATGGGAGGGGGAGAATGTACTATGTTTTGTCTGCCTTTGGCATTTTGTATTGTAAGTTACCTCCCTTGCTTGCAATCGTTAGTTGGTGAATTTGCTTAGTCAGGGAAGGTTTTTGTAGAATAAAGCCTTACATTATGCTTCATCTTAATTTTAATTGCTTCTTTATCAAAGCTCATGTAGAATTTTACTTCTTCAACAGCAAGGAACAGCACATATCAGAAACAAAAATGAAGAAAAAGCTCCTGATGAATCTTAAATTCACATCCTCTTTTCCCTCAGAGAAGTTTGGTTCTCCATACAAGCTGCTTTATCATTTAAATTGTGAGAGCATTGATGGCTTCACATGATTCTAAATAACACATATAAAGCCATCCAATTAGTTCATTTGTGATTTATTGATGCCACGTTTGTTGTTATACATATAAACAAATAAAATGTACAATCAACATTACTCATGTGTAAAAAAACAACATAGCCTCAAGCCTTTCCAGGAACTTATTCTTGTTCATTATTTCCAATTTATCACTGTTGTAGAAATATTGATTGAAGTGAGTTGTGATAAAGCTTGTTAAAGTTAATCCTGATAAATTTGAACTTGCTTAGAAGCAGATGCTAAAATTGGTACAAGAAAGTGTGTCAGAATGCTGCAATGGATCTCGCTAGTCGATTTCCCAAGGCTTGGGTGTATTAACTTGAGCTCTTCTATTCCTCGTGTCCTGTGCTTTTCCTTCCTTCCTTCCTTCCTTCCTTCCATCCGTCCGTCCGTCCGTCTCTCCTTCAAGTTGTAATGACACTTTCGAGCGTGCACGTCGGTTGACTCGCTCAGAAAGAATTGCCCGTTCCAGCCGTCATCGTGCGTTTTTACGCTCGCGATGTCTCGCAAGAATTTGCATACGTGCAAATTGACTCTCGCTGGTTCGAGATATCTCAACGCTACATATGGTGCTTGAGGCAGCCATACCAGTTTCTCGCTTCTCGCTTCGAATGTCCAGGTACGTTGCGTCCATTACATTCACACTCCTCCCTGATTTGGGAATCACACAACGTACAGTTTCTCGCTTCCGCTCTACAGGCCAGACACGTCCGTGCGCGCTTCGAATGTCCAGGTACGTTGCGTCCATTACATTCACAGAAAGGAAATGTGTTTTATAAAATTACCAACTCATGGTATTTCATGTTAAAATGGTTTCCTGTGCAAATATGATTGGACTGTTACATGAATGTAGGAGATAACTTAAACCAGGAAGAGAAACAATAGATCTCCAAATTGCAACTTATGATAATCTCTCATTTTTAGCCTCTAGGGACATTACTTTATTTGTTTACTTGTTTCTTCTTTCCTTTCAGAAGAAAGTTCAGTCTTTCTACTGCTCTGTAATGAAAATGATTCAATAAAAGGAGTGAATTGAAATCAATATGACCAGACAAAAGAATATTTGATTTATATATTTCAGAAGAGGATTTACCAATCATTATTATTACTACTACTATTAATAATAATAATAATAATAATAATAAGAAGAAGAAGAAGAAGAACAACAACAACAACAACAACAACAAGTGGAAATGAAAGAAAAAATTCAGAAAGAATATCTCAGAACTAGAAAACTACTCGAGACAAAACTCAATAGCAGAAATCTTATCAAAGGAATAAATACCTGGGCTGTACCACTCGTTAGATATTCCGGACCCTTTCTAAGTGGACCAGAGACGAACTTAAACAAATGGACCAAAGAACAAGAAAACTAAGACAATGCATAAGGCCTTACATCCCAGAGACGACATTGACAGACTATATGTTTCAAGAAAAGAGGGAGGAAAAGGACTTACCAGCATTGAAGACAGCGTTGATGCATCGATACAACGACTCAAAGACTAGATACAAAAACACGAGGGAGGACTCATTACAGCCACCAGAAACGATACTGAGAACACGATGAACAACAGAATGACAATAACTAGGAAACAAAAATGGGAAGGAAAACAACTCTATGGGCGGTTTAAACGACTAATAAACAACATCTCACACGACAAAACTTGGACATGGCTAAGAAAAGGAAACTTTAAGAGAGAAACAGAATCTCTCTTAATAGCAGCACAAGACAACGTCGTAAGAACCAATCATATCAAGGCGAGGATAGATAAGACTCAACGAAATAGCAAATGCAGGCTATGTGATGACAGAGATGAAACCATCAATCACATAATAAGCGAATGCAGCAAATTAGCACAGAGGGAGTATAAGGCGAGACACGACGGGGTCGGCAAGGTGATCCACTGGGAAATGTGCAAGAAATGTAAATTTGACCATACTAACAAATGGTATATGCACAACCCAACACCTGTCCTAGAAAATGACATGCATAAACTCCTATGGGACTTTAACATACAAACGGATCTCCTGATCCCAGCCAGAAGACTAGACTTAATTATAATCAAAAAAAAAAAAAAGAGAACTTGCAAAATAGTCGACTTTGCTGTCCCGGCTGACTACAGAGTAAAACTGAAAGAATGTGAAAAGAAGGATAAGTACCTCGACCTTGCTAGGGAATTGAAAAAAACTGTGGAACATGCAGGTGACAATTATACCAATCGTAATTGGTGCGTTTGGAACAGTAACTAAAGGATTACTAAAAGGACCGGAGGACTTGGAAATTGGCGGACGAGTGGAGACCATCCAAACGACAGCATTATTGAGAACGGCCAGAATACTGAGAAGAGTCCTGCAGACTTGAGGAGACTTGCTGTCACTCAGACTCCAGTGAAAAACCATCGGCTAACGCTGATGTGAAAAGCTCTAATGAGTGAATAATAATAATAATAATAATGATTTTCCTTCATCTTTCAATTCTTAATTGCTTTTTATTTTTATTGCAACTCACTTAGGCAATCATTTCTATGACAATGAGGAACAGTATGTAACAAAAACAATAAAAAAGTAACAGAAACTTATAAAATAAAATCCTAATCAAGATTATTATTATTATTAACTCCTGGTTAATTTTTCACACCAGTGTTAACCAATGGTCTTTCACTGGAGTCTGAGAGACAGCAAGTCTCAAGTCTCCAAGACTCTTCTGAGTATTCTGGCTGATTGCAACAAAACTATGTTCTGGATGGTCTTGATTTTGTTCTCAGATTTCCAATCCGTCCACTCTTTCCAAACCTTTAGAGACTGCTCCAAGTGCACCAACTATAATTGGTATCACCATAAACTTCATATCCCACAGATTTTTAGTTTTCTTCCAAGGTCCAAGTATTTGTTTATCTTTCAGTTTCTTTTATTTTCACTGTGATCCACTGGAAAGACAAAATTCACTAGACAACAAATTCTCTTTTTTTGTTAATTAACACAAGGTCTTGTCTTTTGACTAGGATTAAGTGATCTGTTTGTATCTCAAAATCCCAGAGAATTTTATGCATCTCATTCTCTACGATGAATTCTGGTTTGAGCATGTACCATTTGATTTGATGGTCAAATTCCAATCTTCCCAATGGATCACCTTTCCCCAGCCCAGTCAGTGGGGGGTTGTAGAATATGCTGACTGTTGAGGTGTAAGATGTTCACCCAAAGGAGTTTCTTAGATATGACACTAAACTATCTGATAGTGAGGCTCCAGTCATGGAGTTTTAAAGAATGTGAAGTACCCTTTCATTGCCATTACTTCCAGATCCACTCTGACCTGGAGTGGTAGTACCTGTTAGGGTCCAATCTACAGGTCAAATAGAACTGCATAACCATTTAACTGTGTGCAAACAAATGACTGATGCCAAAATGAATTATGAGTGTTAAATAACAATACTAGAAACCATTTAACAATGTGCAAATAAAACTATTAGCATTAGATAGTAATACTTGAAACCCTTTAACTGAGTGCAAACAAATGATAGAATTAGTAGTAGTATCTGTTGGGGTCAAACAGAACTTTTTAACCATTTAACTGATGTTGAAAAGAATTATTATTGTTAAATAGCAATACTTGAAACTGTTTGCATGCAACCATTGAACTATGGCTTATATAAAACATTACCTAGAAACTATTTGTTTACAAATCCTATATATTATATGTATAAACAGGATTTGGTATTAGATAACCTACAATGGTTGATATGCCATAGAACCCAACCAACCAAATAATCACTTTTCCCACCAAGTTGTGCATAGTCTTATACTCCTTCCATGCTAGTTTGCTGCATTTGCTTATTATGTGATTAACCATTTCACCTGTCTCCACATAAGAGACACTTGCTATTCTGTTGCATATTATCAATTTTCACTTTGATTGGTCCTCATGGCATTGTTTTGATCTGTTATTATAAGAGATTCAGTTTCTTTCTTGGGTTTCCCTTTTGTAGTCATGTCCAGGTCTTCTTGTACACAATCTCTCCAGTTCGTCATTTAAAACAGTGGTCCCCAACCCCTGGTTCCTGAACTGGTACTAGTCCACAGATCATTTCGTACCAAGCTGCCAAGAAAAACTTTCTTGGTACAAAATTATAGCTTTTTTCATTAGCACTTCCAGATCTGTGAAAGAGAATAGCAGTCAAATGGCAGGAGTAAACAAGACTTACTGTGTTCTTGGAGAAAGAAGGTTAAGCTTTGTCTAGCATGTAGGACCTTGGGGTAAGAAAATTAGTACCTGCTAGCACTTGGGTGTTTAAGCACAAAAGAGCAAGAGAATCTGGGTCCTTCTGAAAAAAGTGACTTAAGTGTAATGCAGATGCTTGGCTTGACAGAGGAGCCTAGATGCATGAAAAGCTGCATGAACTCTGGCGTTAATAAATAGACAAGCCAGATGCCTAGTAGACAGTTGACTTTTGCTGCCTGGCATTCATGCTGGGCAGTTGTTTACTAACTTTGACAACTTGGCCACAGGAAGCTGTCTTCCCAGGTCTTTGCTTGCTTTGGCAGGGCTGAGTTTATAGCTTGGGGCCTGACCATCTTATCAAGGAAATTCTGATGGGGTCAAATATTTTTTAACCTGCACACATAAGTTCTGACTTGTGCACTGCCCCCACAATAGAGCAGCCTTGAATCATATTCTGACATGGTGGGAAGTCAGATAAATTGTGTCAGCTTTGGCAGAACTGAGAGACAGTAGCAGAGATTGTTTTGGACATGAGTGAAAGAGGTAGTGGCAAGATAGTAAAGAAGAAGAAGAACAACGACAAAACTGATTTCACGTGTTCATTTAATTCCAAAACATCACAGGCTCTTATTTTGAAAAATGACAGTTTTTGCTTTTGCTTTACCACTGCACTTGATTCTGGCATGTTATTTAACACATCAGCTAACCACAATTATGACTTTCAGCTAACCACAAGCTAATCCTCAGAAAAAATGAGCCAGAAACAAAATTCACTGAAGAGCTTTATCAAGAGGAAACAAGCCAAAGATGGGATTGTAGAAGTGTCGCAGGTTGTCAGCAAATCAAAAGCTGCATTTAAAAAGATTCCTACCTAAATTATGGTTTTATCATAACAAGCTCCTCACCCAGTATGTATAATTTGCAGTGAACAGTTAGCTAATGAATCTAGGAAATCCTCAAAAATGCTTTGCCACATTCAGACCAAATACCCTGCATTAAAAGACAAGCCCTTACAATTAAAAGAAAAAAATTCAACTTGAAGGACAAAAGAAGGACTTAAACAAACATGTCTACCCTGAAAGCATCATTCTTAGTTGCTGTAAAATTCCAGTCAAAGGGAAGTAACCCCAAACCATGTCACGAGCATATATCTCCCTTGACCTATCCAGAAAAGGAAGTAACTGTTGAGTCATGAGCAAAACAGCGGCACTTGTAAATAATGTAAATAAAGTATATTGCTGGGGAATAAGTCAGTCCTACCTCTGGCAGTCAGCTGTTAACATCTCTTTGTGTTCCATTCTTTTCTTTGTTAGCTGTGAGCCGGGCTTTAGACATTACATTTTGGTGACAAAGATTTTCGTGACGAGCTCACGTGTATAAACCAATTTTAGGAAAGAAGTCAACACACAAAAGAAAAATAATGGCCAGTGGAGGTTTACCAGTTTTCCCGACTTTCAGTATCCATGCTGACCTGAACACAACCAGCATATGTTGGAAGAAAAGAATGGACAAGCTGGAAAATTTATTCGTTGCCCTGGACATTGACAGCAATAAAAAATGGAAAGCGACACTTCTCCGTTACACAGGAGACAAAGTCTTCGATATTTATCACAGTTTCACAGACCAGCAGAAAGGAATAGGCACCACTACTACTACAGAGGATGGTTCGACAATACCTAATGAGTATGAAACAATGAAAAAGTCAGTAACAGATCACTTCATGCCCTAAAAGAATACGTCATATGAAATTTTCAAATTTTGATGGGCCCTGCAAAACCCGGATGAAAATTTACATGCCTATCACGCAAGTCTACAAACTCTGGCTTTCACGTGTGATTTTGAAAACACCAACTGAGAAATTCTGACCCTAATTCTACAAGGATGCTTGTCTTCTAGACTTGGAAGAAAAGGGCTGAGGGAAAATTCCTCCCTAAAACAGGTTTTAGACCAAGCCAGAGGCATAGTATTAGCTCATGTGTGTGCTACAGAGATGGAACAAAAAGAAATTCATGCGCTGTCATTTTATAACAGAAATGAAAATGACAAGCGACGTACACACAGGAACAACAACCACAGCAGTAGTAAAGGTACCACCAACTCTAGTAACGGTCATTCCAGATACCAGCACCATGACAGCTGCCAATTTACCTCGAAGCCCCAAGCACGTGGGGGATACACAAAAGATGGCAGACAGACCTGTTACTATTGTGGATACTCTTCAACACACCCTGCTTGTCCAGCCCGAGGTCAGGACTGTAGAAACTGCAATAAGATGAACCATTTTGCTAGAGTATGTAACTCCAAGCTGGTAAGACAGATTTGCTCCACCCATTCTTCAGTATCCCGTTCTAAGTCGAGTGACGAGTCTGTATTCATGATTATACTTCACACAACGATAAAAACATGTAAAGTCACCGCTCTTATAAATGATTCCCCTGTAACATTGGTTCTAGACACTGGTGCTAATTTCTGGACACGTGTGTAATGGTTTAAAACACAGACCAGCCATACACCGCACAACAACTCGATTATTTGCCTACAGATCCCAACATGTGATACCTATCCAAGGATTTATTGATATGATGAAATTCCAGGGAAAATGCTGCAGAGCCAAGATATTCATGGTTGACGTTGAAAGCCCCTTACTTGGACTGCAGAATTTGCTTAGCACTCACTCCACCGAAGCAGTAGGCATGATAACATTTAACTTCACATTCCACATGTCAGTCCCCATTCTGGAAAAATTCCCTTCACTGTTTGACGGTAAATGGGGAAAATTTCTGGCGTCATTATCAACCTCCACATGAAATCCTCTGTTCCCCCAGTAATGCAATGACACCGTAGAATACCTTTCCATGTGAGGAAAGATGTTGAGGCAGAATTAAAATGCCTCAGAGAAATGGACATCATTGAAGAGGTCACTGGCCCTACCCCATGGGTAAGTCCTGCGGTGGTAGTCCCCAAGAAAAACAAGGGTGTACATATTTGCATCAACAGGAGGAAGGCAAATGAAGCCATCCAAAGGATAAAACACCCAATGGATGACTTAACTGCAGATCTAAATGGCTCGACAGTTTTCAACAAATTAGATCTCTCAAATGCATACCACCAACTGGAACTTGGAGAACCAAGCAGGCATATCACAACATTCGCCACACATGCAGGACTATTTCGCTACAAGCACCTACTTTTTGGAGTAAACACAGCTTCTGAGCTATTCCAAAAGGCAATTTCTGACCTTCTCAGAGGCATCCCAGGTGTCAAAAATCTTTCAGACGACATAATAATTTATGGATGTGACCAAATCTCACATGATAGCAGCCTGAAGTCCACATTGGAACATCTACAGAATGCTGGAGCCAGACTGAACAGAAGAAAATGCCTTTTCTCTGTGCAAGTACTAACCTTCTTTGGACATATTTTCAGGGAAAATGGAGTGTCACCTGATCCAGAGAAGGTCTCTGCAATAGTAAAATGCACACCCTCCACTAGCGCTGGTAAAGTCCGATTGTTTTTAGGCATGACACAGTATGTGGTGAGATTCATCCCACACTATGCCACTATCAGTGAGCCACTTAGACAACTCACAAGGAAGGAAGCAAAATGGAGATGGTTGGAGATAGAAGAACTAGCATTAAACAAGCTGAAGGAAGCTCTGACAGGAGCTGGAGTTATGGCCTATATTGACCCTAACAAAGATACAAATATCCTTGTCGACATGAGTCCTGTCGGATTAGGCGCAGTCTTCACACAAAATGGGAAAATACTGTGCTATACTAGTCGTGCTCTAACAGATGAAGAACAGTCATACTCATAGACTGAAAGAGAGATGTTGGCTGTTGTTTGTGTATGCAGCCGAACACTATTTGTAAGGAGAAAAATTCACAATCACTACTGATCACCGACCACTTCTTGGAATGGTGAAGAGTCTTGAACCAGCAACAGCCAGGATTGAGTGCTGGTGTCTGCGCCTCATATCATATCGATACAGTTTGATATACCAGCCTGGAAAAATTGATCTAAACCCCATGGATTATCTCAGTCGTCACCCATACCATAAACCGGAGAAAGACAACGCTGCAGAAGCATACATAAGCTGTGTAGTTCAGAATACCATACCCAAGTCAATGACCCCTGAAGAGGTGAAGAAAGCTACAGAAGAGAACTGTTTGTTACAGAAAGTGAAGGCTGCAGTTGGAAATGAATGCTGGAATGACCCACAGCTGTCACACTTTTCTCCATTTAAGGAGGAACTATCCGTAATTAACGTTCTCATCCTTCAAGGACACCATCTTGTGATCCCTTCCAAATTGAGGAAAAGAATGATCGACATAGCTCATCACTCACACCAGGGCATTGTCAAAACAAAACAACTAATAAGGGAAAAGGTGTTGTTTCCAGGAATAGACAAGCTAGTGGAAGAGACAGTGCACAGTTGCCTCCCATGCCAATTCTTGAATCCAAAGCACACACATTGTGAACCCATATGCACCACACCACTCCCAGCTGCCCCATGGACTGAAACTTCTGTGGACTTTGCAGGTCCTTTCCCATTTGGGGAGTATCTGCTAGTCGTCATCGATGACTACAGACGATTTCTTGAGGTTGAAATACTCCCCTTGTTGTCAGCAAATGTAGTCATCCCTTGCCTCAATATGATCTTTGCCAGGCAGGGATATCCCACCATTATCAAAACTGACAGGGGCAAGATTTCAAAGACTTTGCCACCCAATCAGGTTTTGGGCACAGAAGGATTACACCTTTGTGGCCTGAAGCAAATGGAGAAGCCAAATGCTTTGTATGTACCCTAAAAAGATATATTCTTGCCACCACTGTGGAAGGGTTTAGCTGAAAAACCCAGTTACCTCATTTTCTAAGGCAATACAGGGCCACCCCTCATAGCACCTCAAAAATATCTCCTTTTGAAGCCTGCACCGGCAGAAAAATGAACATTGGCCTACCCTATACTCCTAAGAACCCAGCACCAAGACCAATACATGACCGTATAGCTAGGAACGACTCAAAAAGAAAGGAGATAATAAAATGGTATGCAAACAGAAACAAAAAATCAAAGCCCTCACTCCTCTGCCTAGGTGAACAAGTCCTGATCAAGCAGAAGAGTCAGAACAAACTGTTTCCACCATACAACCCTAAACAATACATAGTCACAAAAAAGAAGGTGGTAACAGTGCAAAGAGGAGACCACCAAGTCACCAGAAACTCCTCTCTATTCAAGTGAGTTGGTTTGAATGCTTCTCATAAGGAAGAAGAGGACTAAGAGTCTGAGTCTAAGTCTGAATACAACCCACACCTACAACTAGAATCTCCTGAAATACCCACAACACCAACACACAACCAACCACCACCACCAAGACATAATCCACTATGGAAAAGGCTGCCCCCAACCAAACTCAAGGATTTTGTAGTATAGTAAAAAATTATATCAGCAAAAAAATAAAATAAAATAAACACACATACATAGACAATGCATTTTATCAAGAAGGAGAAGGGTGTAATATTCCAGTCAAAGGGAAGTAAACCCAAACCATGTCACAAGCATATATCTCCCTTGACCTATCCAGAAAAGGAAGTAACTGTTGAGTCATGAGCAAAACAGTGGCACTTGTAAATAATGTAAATAAAGTATATTGCTGGGGAATAAGTCAGTCCTACCTCTGGCAGTCAGCTGTTAACATCTCTTTGTGTTCCATTCTTTTCTTTGTTAGCCGTGAGCCGGGCTTTAGACATTACAGTTACAGACCACATTGCTAAAGCTAAGAAGCCCTTTTTCAATAGAGGAAAAATTGATTCTACTTGCTATGAAGGACATTTGCAATGAACTTTTTGAAGAGAATGAGGTGAAAAAGCTATCAAATGTCCCCCTTTTGGCTACCACCATGATGAAATAGGGGATGACATTGAGGCACAGTTATTAGAGAAGATAAATGAGTCACCATGATACACAATTCAGGTGGAAAACTGTACTGATGTTGACAATAAAGCAATTTTACTCATTTTTGTGCAATATATCTTCCAAGAGGATGTGCATGAGGATTTATTATGTGCACTTTTTTTGCCAACCAACACCACAGCTGCAAAACTATTTAAGTCCTCGAACAATTACACATCAGGAAGACTTAATTGGTCGTTTTGTGTTGGTTTATGCATAGACAAAGTGGCTGCAATGACTGGATGGCTTTCAGGTCTGACAACTCAGATCAAGGAGGTTGCTTTTGAATGTGAGTCTACACACTATATCATTCATACAGAAATGCTGGTTATCTGAAAAATATCACTTGAACTTAACAAGCTTTTGCAAGATGTGATAGAATAATTAACTACATCAAAGTACATGCCCTAAATCCACATCTGTTCAATTAGCTCTGTGAAGAGATGGATGCAGAACATAAATGCCTTCTCTTTACACAGATAACTTTCCAGAGGCAAATCACTGATTACAGTTTTGAAGTTACAAGAGTCTTTGCAGAGATTTCTTCCAGAAAAAGTCACCACTGGCAGAGTATTTTAGCAGCACTGATTGGGTCTCAAAACTTGCTTACTTGTGGGACATTCTTAATTTGCTCAACAAACTCAATCTCTCACTTCAAGGAAAAATGACAACTATTTTCAGGTTGTCAGATAAGGTTGCTGCATTCAAAGCCAAACTGGAATTATGGAGACAGAGAGTGAATGCAGACTTTCAACATGGGATTATAGAAAAGACCTTCATTCTACCAGTTGGTTCATGACCACCTGTTGAAGCTTTAAGCATTATTTCCCAATCGAAAAAGATCTAAAACAGTAAATTAATGGATCCGTAAACTATTTGTGAACAAGCCAGGTCAATCAACCTTATCCCTACTGGAAGAGAAACAACTGGTTGAGATTGCAAATGATGATGATCTTCGATCCACCTTTGAGACAATTTCAAATCCCTTAGCATTCTGGGTTAAAGTCAAAGCAGAGTATCTTGACATTGCCACAAAAGCATTGAAAGACTGATTTTTATTTCCAACCATTTATATTTGTGAGTTGGGGTTTTCTGCCTTGACAGCCACCAAAACAAGACTACAGAGCAGACTGGATATATGTAACACAATTCAAGTGTCACTGTCTCCCATAACCCTAAGATGGGACCATCTAGTAGCAGGGAAACAAGCCCAAGGCTCCCACTGACTCTGCATTATGATGAGTTGATATTATATTGCAAAACTTTTGTAATTGCCTAATATAAAGTGTAATCATTGTATTCAGATTAAATTGTGTGAACTGACAAAGGTTTTCATTATTGGAACCCTCACAGTCCATGAAAACATGCATAAAACTGATCCCTGGCACAAAAGACCACTGATTTAAAATATCCCTGCAGTTGTTTTTCCTCCCAATTCTGTTTCCTAGTTTTTGTTGTTTTTCTATCTGGACTTATGTTGTTCTTACTAACTGTTGTAAGTAGTCTTTCTATGCTCTTTTTAATGGAGTCCTTGTACACATATGTCATCTGTTGGATGTAAAGGTCTTGAGCATAGTCATCACTTTCTTTGTCCTTTGGTAGATTTGTGTGAATTACTCTCTTGTCCATTTTAAGAATGGTTCTGAGTATCCTACAAGGGGGATTGCCCAGAGATTTTTGCTGCAGTGCTTGATTTCAAGAAATTTTCTTGTTCTTCAGAGGTACTCTTTCCTTATTTTTTATTTCATCACTTTTTCTTTAATAAATCAAAATGCTTGGAGAGAAGGAAAATTACTTGGGAATATTGGGAGTGGAAACCACTCCCAATATTCCCAAGTAATTTTCCTTCTCTCCAAGCATTTTGATTTATACCTTCTATTGTTTCTCTTTTTTCACTTTTCATTATCATGGTATATTTTTCATGGTATATTTTTCAATGACAAATTCTATTCCTATATCCTGGCTTATTATTTTTATCAAACTATCTTATTCTTTTTCATTTTTTACAAATATCTTGAAATTATCCATGTACATCAGGTGATTACACTTTTCTTGTGATTTCATAAATTTGTAGTGCCCAGTGCATTTCCTCAGTATGTAATTGAGGAGCATCATTGCTATAACAAACAAAAATGATGTGAGTGAGTCTCCCTGGAAGACATCTCTTTGGATTTTTACTCCTGCTAGAGTTTATCCTCCTGCTGTTAATTCCACTTCCCAGTCTTTCATGGCTTTTGTGATTAAATTTACGACTTTGCTGGATATTTTGTACGTTTTCAGACATTCTAGTTTTTTCGGACATTTTCAGAACCATACCATAGGCCATTTGGTAGTCAATCCATGCCATAGCTATATTTCTCTGATTTTTTTGTTGTCTTGAGGATCTACTGATCCTGATATAATTGGTCAACTCTTCCTCTTGTTTCCTTGCAACATCTTTTCTATTCTATCAAGCAAGTAACAGTCAGGAATTTACACATAATAGGTAAACATATTATTGATCCATACTTACTGTGGATGGTTCCTTTTTGGGAGTCCTTCTGAGTTAGTTTTCAACTTTGTCATCTATTCTGGTATGCTTGCTTCTTCTAAGCATTTACTTGGTTAAGGAGCCAATCTATCATGGTTAGGGATGAATTTTTAAACCAGAATCTATATATGCCATCATAGGCATTTTCCATTTTGGTACTTTCTTGAGTGTTGCTCTTAGTGAGTCCAGGTGTATGTTCACCTCAGTTGCTTCTTCTAATCTTTTTCATATAATTCCCCCATTTAGCCTTCCACTTGTTCATTTGTCTTTGTGTTTTATACAATAATGTTTGACAATGCTTCAGATTAATATGAAAGAAAATACTAGTCAAGATTATTATTAATAATAACGGATGATGATTCATCTAAAGATAGAAATAAACAAAAACAATGAATAACATAGTCCTGAAAGAGCATTATAGGTGTTTTATATGGAGGTTAACATCATAGGAAATGGACTCAGCAAATCAAGTTTAATATATCAGGTCCACTCTGACTCGGAGTGGTAAGACATGTTAGGGTCCCATCTATGGGTTAAATACAACTATTTAATCATGTACTATACTTGAAACTATTCAACTGTGTGTGCAAACGATAAATAGCAATGCTTGAAACTATTTAACTGTGTGCAAATAAATGAGCTCTGGCTTGTTTAAAAATAATGTTATCTACAATTTATTTGTTTACAAATTATCTTTATAAAATATATGAATAAGCAGGATTTGGCATTAAATAACCATCAAGAGTTAATATGCATTTAAACCAAATAACCTAACCTCTCCCTCTCTCATCTATTTTATTCTCTGTAATTCTAAATACTGGAGTCTTCTCTCTCTTAGCTTTCCATGCTTTTTTCTCCTGCAGACTCAATTTGCTAGTATCATTATTATCTTGAACTCAGAGCCAAACAGATAAAATACTCCCTACATAAATGTTTCCATCATTTATGACAGGAACTATGCTAGTATATATAGCATTTAAAAACGAAACAGACAATTTCAGAATTTTAGTAGACCAAAACTATCTGAAATACCAACACTCATAATGCAAAACCTGTGGAAGTCAAATCTTGTTATGATTCATAAGACATTTAAGAACACAGACAGATTGGTTGACATAGCAGCAAACAATCACATGGCAAGGAATTAAGCCTTTTTTAACAAATCAGAAGGCATCACAGACAAAAGCTACAGACAATTTCTTGATCCCATAAAAAGCATATAAATAATTACCTTCACTCCACAATGATCAGTTCTCATTATCACAGTTCCCATGCAACTTCAACAGATAGTATCTCCTTCACTCAACACAGCTGTGCAAATAACACACAGAAGATATCATTTTAGGATCAAGATACCCAATCTCATATACACACACCAAAGGATGACCAAAGTAAGTCATCCATGAACTCAACCTCAGAACAGACATTCAACAATCTAGCATCTTTGTAAGCCTTCTAAATTAATATAAGGAAAGGGAACCTTCTTGTACATTTTCATATATAAATTCTATTTTATTGTTGATTCTATTGTTTATTTTCCACCATTACTATCAGAAGGTAGTACAATATCCTGGTCAGTTATTGACCTCTCTTCCACACTTTTTCTCTCTTCGCCTGCATTACCATACACAAATATAACAGATTTTTGTAAAAAAACCTATAAACAAGCAGTAGTGTAAATCCATATGGAAATAATCCAGTTATTTATAAGAGAGATAAACAAATACACTGAGTAATTTGAAAAATGAAACAAGCAAAATTCAAATTTTGATGCTCATGAAGATCTTGTGCTCATGCCTTTTCTAAAGGGATGAATACAATATAAAAACAAAGAAATCATGAATGGTTCTACTCTAAATCCAGTAAGAAGAAGAAATCAGGAGTATTCATTTAGCATAAACATTAATAATCATTTATTTTCTTTGATGATTGTAATGGACATAATAGTGACTTACATACGTGCTGTCTCACTTGTCAAGTTGCTATTTGCAGGGAGTCCAGCATGCATGTGTAAAACCGTCTATTTCATACAGTGGGCTCATTTGCATGAGAGGGCAAATATGTGTTTTAAGAATAAGGCGAATAGATATGACAGGGTCAGTTTTTATGTGAGGGGTTTTGGCTTCCCAGCATGTGGATAAGTTCACACTCTTTATGACTGTATCCGACGCAGCAAGGTTAATTAATTAGCTCACAACCAGCAGGTAAGTGGACTGCCTATTTGCCAAGAATATGTAGGTGAATAGACACCTCTCATGCAAATGTGTTGGGCAGGTCCATCCTAGTAAAGTGGACCAATCCACAGGCTACCCAGGCACTCTCCCATAAAAGAGGTGAACTTAATTGGCTAGCTTTTAAAGGAGGCAGCCATGTTACTTTTGACTTCTACAGGTGAGTGCTGATTATTGTTATTCTATATCTCCCCCTCTCCCATCGCGCATGGGCAATAGTCTTTCGGGGGGGAGGAGTAAGTTTCTTCAATTCCGGCTTCTTGTGTGGGAGCAGACAAGATAAAGCCCAAGCAGGCCTTGACTACATCATCATGGGTGGCTGATTGGTACTGCTTGGTGGCAGGGGCGGTTGTGATGACATTCCACTGTCTGTGGTTTGCAACGCTGGTGCTTTGCTTTCATCGTTCTCCTGTAGTTGTGGTAATCAGTTAAAAGGACTTAGAATTGGGTGTGGGGTTACAGAAGCTTCGAGTTTCCTGAGGAATCTGCGGTTCTGCAAGGTTATCCTCCCTGATCTGATCACATAGAATAAATCCATAACTATCAGTTGAAATGGCCAGTCGGAGGATGGCGTTAAGGTAATGGGCTTCCTTGGTTGACTAGTGGCTGTGTTAACAATGGATCTCATTATTGAAGGAGCAATGTTCAGGTCGAATTCCAGTTTTGTAAGGCAGTACCTCTTTCCGAGAAAAATAACTGTCTGATAGGGCTAAAATGGTTCATCAACTGCACATGCAAATAAGCAGATTGGAGATCCAATAGTGCAACATTCAGCCTTTGCCATTTCCACTCTCTAAGTTTGCAAATGTCAGCATCCACAGTGTATGTATCAACATGGAAATTTAATTATCTATAATCATCATAGGTCAGATCTTTGACTAATTCTGTTGTACAACAGCCATCAAGGGAATAAATCTCTAAGGGGGTCCAAGCTTTGTTTATCATAAGAAATGAGCCAGCCTTTCTTAATCCATTGCTCTAATTCCTTCTCATACAATTTTCTGACTGTTGCTGGCATTGAATATTCCACGACACAGTTTTGCAACTAGTTGAGTGCTTTACCTACAGCCCACTTCCACAATGTGATCCATTCATTTCATCACTGATCAAACTTTGTATGAAAATCAATAAAAAGCAGTAGTGTCACAGCACAGGCTGAAATATATTCGCCAGGAAATTGCGCTTTTCCTGACTTTGAAATTGACATTCTCCTAAAAATAAGTCAAATTGACATTCTCCCCAAAATAAGTCAAATTCAAGTGGGTCCTCCATCATTACCAGGACCTCCATCCTAACCTCTGTTTCATTTTTCAGTCAAAAACTGGTATATCTGACTCCACAAGTTTGCTTTCGACCAGTGATTGTAATCCCATCAATACCCTGTTTTCTCCATATCTGGCACACTCTTTGGCTTACTGGTACAAGAGCATCCAGAATGCCCCTCCCATCAATCACATAGGGATCACACATTCTAGTTTTTTCACTGAGCATAATCAGCACACCCATTCTGCTTTTCCAATCCATTCAATTATGGATTAGTTGCAATCTGTGCTGCTAACCTAGGATATAAATTTCAAATAAAATTTTTCTACTAACATTGACTGAAATAGCTTGTTAATTTCAGTTGTAGTTGTAATTCGTGCTCATAATCTAACGCACTCACCCACCATGAAGATTTCAGTCATAGTTGTAATTTGTGCTCATAATGCAACAATGAAGAAAGTCACTAGAACATAATGGAAGAGTGACAAGAAATAAGCAAGCCTTCTGATGCATGTCTTTAAAGATCTTCGCAAAAGTAAATGCTATATGTGAGGAGATGTAATGGATGTAATGGTGACTTACGTATGCACTGTCACGCTTGTCAAGTCACAATTTGTAGGAAGTCTGGTGTGCATTCTTGAAGCTGCCTATTTCGTACAGTGGGCTCATTTGGATTTTTTTTTATTCAGTGAATGAGAATGTTGGAGTATGAGTACGAATTACAAATTTGACTGAAATTAACAATGATCAAGCTAAAGACTTATCAAAGATAACAAGTGAATGTGTGAGTATTCTAATCAAAACAGAAAACAAATTAGAGTTGCAGAGTTAGGAAGCATATGACATTCTGAATCATCCATGGCCTTATAAAAAAAATTCTAATTGTGCACCTATAGTTCAGAACTTGATATCCCAATGCCTTCTTGCAAATGGCAATCAAAAAATTCATAAAATGGTTAACAAAGTTTTTCGTTTGGACTAAGTTATTAACAAAAAGTTTAAATTTTAGATTTTGTTGTAAACACATTAAAAATTTTAGTGCAGCCTTATTCATAGACAAGGATTTTGAAATATGAAGAACATTCCCTACTTCTAGGGAAGATAAAAGATTCTATCTAGATCAAGACAAATCTATCCAGATATAATTTTTCTAACAAATGTATCTAGATTCAATTTTTCTAGTAAACTTTCAGCAAATTTCTATTGTAATATTTTCAACAATATAGCCAGTAAGTACAAATAGCATCAGATTGTGGGGAAAAATAAGCAAAAGAAAGGACTCAGGAAAACATTTGGAAAATAAATTCTACACACAAATATCTTACACTTTCTTGATGATACCTTCAACATTTACATTACATTCTTAAATTTTTATATTACATAATGCATTGCAATAAAAAAATCTCACCTGAACAGATTCAGACATAGACATTATATTTTACTTTATTTACATGACTATTGTCACTATCTTAGTTGGTATGCTTACAACATTTCAGCCACTGAACCCTCCAACTTTCATCTGTTGCCTTTTGCCATAGATGCTTTGAAATTCCCTGTAGATTACCACCAACAGGGAATTTCTGACCAAACCATTTAATCAATTCCCAGAGGTAGACAATTGTATTTCTATTGAACCAGGGTCCAGGGATTGAACTCACAACTTCTGGATATATTCCAACAAGAAGATCTTAAGCAATGCTTTTAGCAGAAAGAGAAGCAACAATACAATGACTAAAAAGGTGAATTAAATGATACAAGATATTTCAAGATATAGACGGCAAAATGAGAACAGTCTAACCTCATGAGGATTGAATAAAGTTAAAAATTTCTAGAAGGTTAATGATTATAACAAAAGAAGAAGGCTGGAGAGTACAGCAACCAAAACATTGTGAACCAAGATGAGGACAATAGTTCAAATAGTGTAAATACTGTAGATAACAACAACTCTGGATCTCTAAAATTTAAACAGGTAACATGAGAAGCAATAAAACTAAATAAAATAATGTACTCTACAATTGTGATTATTAAATGACTATACTATTACTACAAATACTATCCTTGCTATTGACGGTATTAATTCTCAGAATTGAAGTAATAAATGTGTCTCCACTTCATCTCCAACCAACACTGTCACTTGCACAATAGAAAAAGAAAGACAAAAGAAACAAATGTCATACTGCATATTCTCTGTGACCCCACTGCATTATTTCATGCATGACTTCAAAAAAAGATTTGTGCCAGTCAGCAGCCAAGACACAGACTGGCAAATATTCTATTGTTAGAAAAGGCTTCAACCAACCAGTAAGAGTGGATCTTTTCAAAAGTTGGAAAATTCCCAGCAGAAGATTCTGACATGCTTTGTTCTGCTTCAAAGGGATTCTCACATAAAGATAAAAACAAAAACATATTATAAATTACTGTTTAAAGACAAAATAAAGGTGCTTTCCCTCTTAGTATTGAATAATACTTTGAATAAAATGAATAAATAAATAAATAAATAATAATGATAATAATAATAATAATAGCAACCTATACAAAGATATAGAAAAAGAATGATAGAGATCTGGCAAGAATGCGCTAGTTTTCAGACAACAAGTCAAAAATTTGCTAACCAAATTAGGACAATAATAAAGAAAGGTTGGTTTTCTGACCTTGAAATACTAGACATACACCAGAAAACAAATCATGAACAAGTTAGTAATACAATATCAGACACACCAAGTATCAACAAACAAGAACAGTCTAACCAAAATAAACCACCAACTTCTGAAAATAGAAATACCATACAACTAAATGACATACAACCAAACAACACAAAGCAAACACTAGCACAAGAACAAAAAATAAACTTAGAAAATTTAAAGAGAATTATGAATGGAAAAAGACTGCCTTACCATCACTAAGAAACATAGAATGGAGAACAGTCAAAACAGAAATGGAAAAAATAAATCAACAAATAATATAAACGAATTAAATGAAGTAATTTATGCAGGAGCAAAATTTGTTTGTGAGAAAATCGGAGTCCCCTCAAAAAGCACAAAGAAAAAAATCAAAACCTGGATGGAAAATTTGACTGGAAACACAGATAAAAAATCTATGAAAACAGGCCAAAATAATAAAACCTGGAACATGTAGGGACAAAAAGAAAAGGCAACACAAGAAAAAATAACAATACAACTTGAGGAAATAAACCAAAAAGTACTATGAAAGAAAGAAGATTAAAAAGATATCGAGAAAGAGTAAAACAATACAGAAAAAACAGGACATTTCAAAACAACAAAAGGAAATTCTACCAACATTTGGGGGGAGATGACACAAAAAACATACCAACAACCAAATGCACAAGAAACCAAACAATTTTGGAGTAAAATATGACAACCAAGAGAACATAACAAAAAAGCTGAATGGATAAGCAACTTAGCAAAATAATTAAAAGGACTCAAAGAAGGTCCAAAAGCAGAAATATACATCGATTTACTCAGAACAACACATTAAAAACAATATCAAATTGGAAAATGCCAGGCCATGATGGAATACATGAATTCTGGTTCAAGAAATTCACCTCCATTCATGACAGACTAGAACTCAAAATGAACAGATACCTACAAGGGCACACATACCTGAATGGATGACCAAAGGAAAGTCAACAATGATCCAGAAGGACCTCCTTAAAGGAACTGCCCCAACAACTACCGACCCATAACCTGCCAACTGATGATGTGGAAAACATTAACAGCACAAATAAGGGAAGAGATTTACTACTCACTAACAAGCCACAGATTGTTCCCTGAGGAACAGAAAGGATGCTGCAAAGGATCCAGAGGCACAGAAGAGTTACTCTACATAGATCAGCACATCCTCAATGAGACAAGACCAGATAGAAAAATATAGCTATGGCCTGGATTGACTACAAAAAAGCATATGATATGGTCCAACAAAACTGGATAAACTGCCTCAAAATGTACAAAATATCAGATGAAGTCATAAACTTTATCAAGAAAACCATGAAAACCTGGAAAGTGGAATTGATAGTGGGAGATAGAAACTTAACTGAAGCAAAGGTCCAAAGAGGTATATCACTGTTACTATTTATAATTGCGAAGATGCCACTTAATCCCATACTCAGAAAATTCACAGCTGGATACAAACTTAGTAAATTGCAGGAAAAGAACAATCACCTGGATGACATCAAACTGTTTGCAAAAACTGAAAAAGAACAGGAAACTCTAATACATGCAGTGAGAATATACAGTCAGGACATTGGTATGGAATTTGACATTGAAAGATGTGCCATACTAGTTATGAAAAATGGCAAATGACACCAGATGGACAGTGTAATATTTTGACCTTCGACCCGGCCCAAAAATAATATTCCAAGGTGATACACTGGAAGGAAGTGACACATTCCAATGGCCAGTAATCGAAAGAGATCGCATGGGCGGATTAAGGCTTATGATATGGGACAAGGTGAAGGTCCCATTGTGCCACTAACAGTGATGCACCGGAAGAGAGTAACCTCTGAACTGCATGACAGTTATTTCCGCTTGATGACGATTAAACATTCGATTTCAAAGATCCAGTAGGCGATCATGTGGGCGTTGAGTTATTATTTAACTCAGTTGAGTTCGGGGTGCCAAGCAGTTGCCAGCAGACTTCCAGACAGTAGAGACCAGATGTGGTAGGGAAGGCCACACCCGACCGAGTGGGCACTCGGAACCCCCCCGAGGCAGTTGCCAGCAGACTCCCAGAGGGTTAGAGATGAGATGTGGTAGGGAAGGCCACACCAGACCGAGGGGGCCCTCGGAAAAGCCCCGATGGAGTGGACCCCAAGACCTCTGGTTGAGCATCTAAGAGAACAAGAAAGACACAACGTGACGGTCATAACAGTGGGGTCAAAATATGAAGTTTATGTTCGGTTTCCAGCATCCTCTCACATGCAAACCCTTGAACAACCCTTTCGAACCCTTGCAATAAAATGAGAGGTAAAATGTTGTTAAAGAAATCTTCCTGTGTCTTCCTTCAAGCATTTTCCTTCATGCGTCCTTCATTCCTGCGTTATCCTTCATGCGTCTATCTTTCTGCGTGCGTCCGTCTTTACTATTATTGAGTCGTTATGACTATATAACACATGATATATAACAGACAGAATGAAACTGCCAAATCAAGACAAGATTAGAATGCTTGGAGAAAAGGAAACCTACAAATACTTGGGTATCTTGGAAGCTGATACCATCAAACAGGTGGAGATGAAAGAAAAAATTAAAAAAGAGCAACGCAGGAGAACCAGAAAGCTACTCGAGACAAAACTTTGTAGCAGAAACCTTATCAAAGGAATAAATACCAGGGCTGTACTCTTCATAAGATATTCAGGACAATTCTTGAAATGGACCAGAGAACTTAAACAAATGGATCAAAGAACAAGAAAACAAATGACTATGCATAAGGCATTACATATCAGAGATGATGATGACAGACTATATGTATCAAGAAAGGAGGGAGGAAAGGAACTTATCAGCATTGAAGACAGCATTGATGCATCAATACTGTTGATATTCTTTTGTAAAGCTCGGTAGCTATGAGTTAGCACTCATTTGCGTAAAAGTGATTAGTTAAATGTTGAAGTGAGATTATATGTGTTGGAATTCATTCGTAATGCTTGTTAGCTGTGAGTAAATACTCATTTGCATAAGAAGCAATGTTACGACTTGAGGCGAGATTATATGGACATTAGGGCATTCCATTGCTCTCAAGTGGCTAAGTCTATTCTCTGTGTGATTGGTTGCTGGTCCAGTAAATGGGCATATTAGTGTGTGTATACACTGGCTTGTTTAAGACGTTACTGGCTCGGTATTGGGTTACCATCCATTTTATTTTTTTGTCTGCCAGCTGGGGCTGTTGAACTGGTAAGTGTTATTCTTGTTGTTTATTCTGCATGTTAGAGTAGTGATTTCTACAATATGGACATTGGGGCACTCCATTATTCGCAAGTGGCTAAGTTCATTCTCTAGACAGTGAATGGTAGCAGTTATATTAGTGTATATACATACCTCGCTTGCTTCAGTCATGTTACAGGCTCGATATTGAGTTACCTCCCATTTTATTTTTTGTCTGGTCACTAGCTGGGGCTGCTGAGCAGCTAAGTTTTGTCATTATTGTTTATTCTCCATGCTAGAGCAGTAATTTCTACATCTCCCCTCTTCTCCTCCCCACGAGTAGGCTGGGTTGTATGAGGGCTGTACCCTTCTTTTAGGCCTGGCCTGTTATGTGGTAATAACCTGGATAGAGCTTGAGAAATTCTTGACGACCAAAAGCGTGGTGATGTATATGTAGCTTGTTTGGGAGGTTCAACTGCTGTGTATGTGCTACCGAAAGATGTTGGGGGATAGGGCTGCAAGAGAGGAGCATTGCTTGTGGGAGTTATTGGTCCTAGTGCTGCACTTGGTACTGGGGTTGGTGTGGGCTTGAGTTTGCACTTTCTAAGGAAACAGCAGTTCCTAAGTGTGATTCTTCCTGATCCATCAACCCTGATTCGGTATTGATGATCTGGTAGGACAGTGATGATTATTTCTGTTGTGTTCCATCTGTGATTGAGTGGACTTTAGATGGCAATTGTGTCACCAGCTTGTAACGGGGGAAGGTTGTGGATATATTTTTATACCTTCCTATTATTTTTGCATTGCAGTGGTGGAGGATTTCCTTGTGGTGTTGCACTGCTGCAACTCATTCAGGGTGTGGATTGTAGAGGATTGGCCGTGAAGGAATGGAATCACGGAGTTGGTGGTGGAGTAGGAGTTGTGCCAATGATAGGCCAATACTTTGGATTGGGGTGTTTCAGTATTGCAAGATGGCCCGGGCAACAGTGTCATTGTCTAAGGAGCCTGGGGGCCTGTGTTTCTATTCACTATCTTCTTTGTGGTTTTCACCGAGAGATCTGCCCGGCCATTGGATTGGGGACATGTGATGGAGGATAGTCTGTGCTTAACACACCATGTCCTAAGGAATTCTTAGAATATGCTGGAGGTAAAAGGTGGGCCACCATCAGTACTGAGTTCATCTGGGGCACCATATGCCTGGAACAGTTATCGAGAGATGGACATCAATTTGGATGAAGGTATGCATGATTCCCAACATAGAAGAGATCCATGACAATCTGCTGGAATGGCCAATCAGGAGATCGTGTCAAGATGATAGGCTCCCATAATTGACTAGGGGCAATGTTTGAACATAACATGCAATTTGGCCTAATACTGCAGATTGAAGCATCCATCTGATGCCAGTACACCGATGCATTGACATGTGCTTTTATGCCGACTACTCCTTGGTGTGCATGAATGTAGGCAGTGCAAGACTTTTCTCTGTTGAATTTTGAGGATGACAATCCTTCAATCCAACAACACCAGGCCATTGTCAGCGCTGAGGCGGTGCGTCATGTCTCAATACTCATGGACCTCGGGTTCAGTAAGATTACATGTCCTTGGGAAGCCTTGCTGTATCCCACTTATTAGTTTTTCATATTGTGGATCGCCACAATCTGCTGTATGGATTAGGTCTAGTGATATTATGGCTATATTATTGCTGCCTGGAAATGTTGCCATTAAGGCTATTGACTATATTATATAACTTATATTGTTAGACTCCAGAATATCTGACTGAGATGGCTTGGCTGGAAACACATCGAGGGCCTGCACCATGGCCACTTGGTGGTGGGAAACTGCACCAGTGCCTATGCGCCACTTCCCAGAGTAGTGATGGATGGTAAATCAATATCTGAAGGTCTTCTCCTTTAGTGGAAACAGCCGGGGATTTGGGATCTTGCTCAGATCTCGATCACCAAATAACCCCTTCAGTGGTTCATGGTCTGTGACCACTATGATGTTTGGACAACCCATGACGAACATACAGCATTTCTCTAATACCCATGCTATCGCTGCTGCCTCACCTTCTCTTGGTGCATACCTACGCGTAGCATCTGCACAAAATCTGCTGCTGGCAAATATTAGGCACCAACCTTCAGAACAACAGATTGGGGCTTTTTCAACAGTGCATTGGCAATACTTTTGCAGAAATAGGAAGGCCATCCTTTCTTTGCTCCAATTAGGAACAAGGCAAGTTACCTGGTCCTTATCAAATATGCCACACCTTTCTGGACTAGGTCAATTATAATTCAATTGGAGTCTTTAAATGTGTCCTCAAAACTTTGGTTCCAAGCGAAACTGAATCTCTCCTAATAGCAGCACAAAACAATGCCATAAGAACCAACCATATCAAAGAGAGAATAGGTAAGATGCAACAAAATAGCAAATGTAGGTTATGTGGTGATAGAGACAAAATGATCAATCACATAAGTGAATGCAGCAAATTAGCAGAGAAGGAGTATAAGACTAGATATGACTGGAAGTTGTGCAAGAAATTTAAATTTGACCATACAAACAATATATATTATATATGCACAACCCAGAATCTGTCCTGGAGAATGAGACATATAAACTCCTATGGGATTTTGATGTATAAACGGATCACCTAATCTAGGCCAGAAGACGAGACCTTATAACAATCAACAAAAAAAAGAGAACTTGCAAAATGGTGGACTTTGCTGTCCTGGCTGGCCACAGAATAAAATAGAAAGAAAGTAAAAAGAAGGATAAGTAGCTGGATCTTGCTAGGGAGTTGAAAAACTGTGGAACATGAAAGTGACCTTTATACCAATCGTGCTTTTGGTACAGTCACCAAAGAATTATTAAAGAGGCTGGAGGACTTGGAAATAAGAGGATGAGTGGAGACCATCCAAACTATTACATGATTGAGAACGGCCAGAATACTGAGAAGAGTCCTGGAGTCTTGAGGAGACTTGCTGTCACTCAAATTCCAGTAAAAGACCATCAACTAAAACTGATGTGAAAAAGTCTCAAGGAGTAAATAATAATAATAATAATAATAATAATAATAATAAAAACTGAAAAGAAAAACTGAATCTTTTGTAATAGCAGCTCAAAACAGTGCCATTAAAATTAATATCAAAGGAAAAACTGATGATACATAGAAGATGTTTATCATGAAGGGTTTTTGGACTATTGTCTTCATCAATCATTTCTTCAACGTTTCGGCCGATATGTCCTCCGGCTTTCTTCAGATGTTTGTCAAACTCAGGAACCTACACAGAATTTCAAACTACATCCTTTATTGAATCCATGGGGGTCACCTGTTCTGATTCCATTAGCCATAACCAGGTACAAGTGTTCAGCATTCCAGTATTGTTACTCGCCTGCAGTCACAATTGAACCTGCAACCTACAGATGATTGTCTCCTTAGAAGCTTAGGGAACCAACGCCTATAACCGTTACACTATGTGTCCTGCTGGATAGTTCAGAGTGAATTTTTGGGACTTATAAACTTAATGTTCTTACTTGACTAGGATTACTTTTATTATGTATGATTTTTTACCTGTGCTCATATTCAGATTTTTTTTTCATTTAGCCTTTTTAGTTATCGGGTCCCATATTGTATTGTATTGGTCTACTCAGCAGGTCATTGTAGCCCAACATATGTGCTGATTCCTTAAGGTGTCTAATCCTCCAATGTTCAGCCCTATAAATTATTTCAACTTTATCCCATAAGGGCAGATGGTTTCCCTTTTCCTTCCATATATGGTCCGCTATACCCAACTTTTCAATCTCATCTCATACTACTACCTTCTGATGTTCTTCTAGCCTTACTTTTAGTGGGTGACCTGTCTCACCTTTGTATATTTTACCACAACTGCAAAGGATAGAGTAAACACAGTTCTTGATCATGTTGAATTCCGTTGGTGGCTTGACCTGGAAGAGATATCTCTGGAGTGTTGAACCACTTGTGAATACCGTCCTGATGTCACGTGGACTACATATCTTTTGGATCCTTTTGGCTAGTCCTTTGACATAGAGCAGACATACCGTGGTGAGTTTTGGGGTATTGTCCTCTATCCTCCTATCTAGATTTCTTGGAGCCGATGTTATGCACTCTGGGTAGTTGTTACGATGGAGGTTGTGTCTCAGACTAATCATTTCTTCTTGATATGTATCAGTATCACTACTAATGGCTTTTGCTCGATGTTGTAAGCAACGGACTATTCCTCTCTTTACCATATGTGGATGATGGGAGTTATCTTAGATTAAATAACTAAAGACACAGGATCAAATGTGTAGATCAGAACACTTCCACACAAATGATCGCAATTTCCTCAGAGGTGTTAAATTCACAATCACAGTAAAAATTGAAAAAAATACTAACATGAAATCAATGATTGAAAAAGTCAAATGGATAAAAACTCGGGAAACATATATGCCATTTGGATTTAACATGAAACTTAATCCCACATAAGGTCAATATTAAGCATGTTTGAATTCAGTTTGCCTTCTAAACTGGTTGCCATACCAAGGTTAAAGAACCTAATCTGCCCAACTATTTACTCATAGCTGGAGATATAATAGCTATTTGAAATGCCAATAGCTTCATCCAGGATTTGAACTCAGGTTGCTAAGTCTATTTTCTATGACAATAACCATTGCATCATGAACACTTTTTTATATATATATATATATATATAGGTGTACTTATCTATGGAGAGATATATATTCATATTTATTGTTGGGGAGTTTCAATGTTATAGAGTTTGATAATAGATACTTCTTAATAATATCAATTATGACAGAATAATGTTCCACTGGAAATAGTAGAATACTGATATCATTGATTAAGAAGAAAATTAACTTTTTATAAAAAATTGTTAGAGGTGTATTTATTTATGGGTGATACTGTATTCAATACCATCTTCAATATGACCAATATATATATATATATATGATAGAAATGTGTGGAAAGTTGGATAAATGAAATACTTAAAACTGGCTTAGAGGCATGATATCTCATTCTTTTAGTTCATTTTTAAGGACTTTTTCAAACTGAACTGTTTTCTGAGTTTTTCTATATATAAGCAAATGAGAAACATGACAAAATGACAGAGAGGATAAAGGTGTAGCAGGAAGAATGAGAGGGTTTAAAGTTAAATGTATCAGGAAATTCAAAGCATTTAAGATCATGAGGTTAAATTTAGATTTGAAGTTTTATTTTTAGAAATTGCTTATATCAAAAGAATCTGAAGCATCATTTCTTTCATTAGCTTTTTTCAAAATACATCATAAACAAAAGTGAAACATGAATTATGGTTAAAAGAAAAACTGAAAAATATGAAACATCCTGTTTTGACTGTACAATAATTGACCTCATTTTGTCTTGAATCCAAATTAATGATGATACATGATTTTACAAAAGTGGTTGAACAAAATGTATTTCTGTCTTCTGAAAACAATAGCGCACTATTCAACTGATCAAATTTTATTCAAACTTTTTTTTCAAAATAAAGATTATTTAACATCATTATTACACTTGGCTTGTATTTCACATTTTAATTTTAGTTATTTTTTTTTATCACAACTCACTTGGGTCCTCACTTCTCCAGTGTCTGAAGTATGATAATAAACTGCAACCAATCTGGAACTTGCTATTACTCCTAAGTCCACTTTGACTCAAAGTGGGAGAACCTATTAGAGTCCCATCCATGAGAGGAAGGAATCCTTGTAACATAGAAGCTAACATGCTGGACTGTAACACTGTAGTGAGTTTGCACTCCAGAGTACACTATTACATTCACTTTCAGACTAATACCCTTTGGAAAGGTATGAACCTTCTTATGCTCCCAGCTATGGGTTAAGTAGCACCACTATTGTTCTTCTATAAGGATGGTTTTGGTATTAAATAACCCACAAAGGTTGATATGTTATTAAACAAAAAAAACTAAACCAAAGCATCTATGGATAAAATAGATATGAAATCATGTTTAGAATGATTTTTAACAAAATTTGCTTTTAAAACATTAATATTGTAACTAAGTTTGAAGTATTTACAAGTTTAGAATGATTGAACTTAATTAAAACATTGGGTCTTAAAACATTGATACTTCAATTTTACAGGAATAGTTAATAGAAGACATAATTGTTAGCAAATAATTATTATTGCCATTAAATAAGCATGGTTACTTGAAATCATATAATTCCTAGCAAATTATGTATTAAAAATAGTTAATTGAAGCTATAATTATTTATAAATGATTACTAAACAAAAATAGTTACTTGAAATATAATCGTTGAAAAAATAAGACTTTGACAATAAATAACCAAACAAGAGTTAACACATCATAAAACCAACCAACCAACCAACCAACCGTCCACAAGAAACAGCATATAACAGAAAGAATAATGATAGATAAGCTCTTGGTCAGACTTGAATTCACATCCATTTTTACATTAGGAAAGCCTGGTACAAATATGAGAAACAAAAGTATTGTAGGAAGCCGAAATCATACTAATAACACATCCTTAATTTGTCTCTCAGTTTTGTTGGTGCAATGGTTGTTGTTGTTGTTATTATTGTTAATACACAAAGTAATATTAGTAGCATATTCTATTTTATTTTTATTAGCTAAAGTATAATCAGTCGTTATTATTATTATTATATTACTCCTTGTAAGGTTTTCATACCAGCGTTAGCTGATGGCATTTCACTGGAGTCTGAGTGACAGCAAGTGTCCCCGAGTTTCTAGGACTCTTCACAACAATGTTGTAGTTTGGATGGTCAAGGCTTGTTCTTCAATGTCCAACTCTTCTAGCCTCCTTACTAAGCCTTTAGGGATCATTCCAAGTGCACCAATTATAACTGGTATCACTATCAACTTCATGTTCCATAGCTTTTTTATTTTTTGGCAAGGTCTAAATACTTGTCTCTCTTTTCATTTTCTTTGATTTTCACTCTGCAGTCTGCTGGGACAGCAAAGTCCACAATTTGGCAAGTTCTCTTTTTTTATTTATCACTAGGTTTGGTCTTCTGACCAGGCTTAAGTGATCTGTTAGTATCTCAAAATTCCAGAGAATTTTGTGCATCTCATTCTCTAGGATGAATTCTGGTTTGTGCATATACCATTTGGTAGTATAGTCAAATTCAGTTTTTTGCACAATTAACAGTCGATCACCTTCCCCACACAGTCATGTCTCATCTTGTACTCCTTTTGTTCAAATTTGCTGCATTCACTTATTATATGATCAATCATTTCATCAACCAACATAACAACCAACACTTGCTATTCTGCTGCATCTTGCCTATTTTTGCTTTAACATAGTTGGTCCTTATGGCACTGTTTTGTGTAGCTATTAGAAGAGATTCAGTTTTTCTCTTAAAATGTTCCTTTCTTAGCTATATCCAAGTCTTCTTGTGTGAGATTTCGTCAGTTTGCAACTTGAAGTATCCACAGAGTTGTTTTTCTTCCCACTTCTGTTTCCTATTTATAGTTGTTCTGTTGATCTTTATATTGTCAGTGCTGTTTCTGGTTACTGTAATTAGTCATTCTTTGCTCTTCAAGTTGTCATATTGATATATTTTCGCTATCTTCAATGTTGGTGAGTCCTCTTCCTCCTTTTATTGACACATATAATCTAAGTCATCTCTCAGATGTAAGGCTTTGTGCATAATTAGTTTTCTTGTCTTTTGGTCCATTTATTGAAGTTCTTCCTTTGTCCATTTCAAGAATGATCCTACCTATCTTATAAGGGAGACAGCCCAGGTGTTTATCCCTTTGATGAGATTCCTGCTGCAGAGCGTAGTTTCCTGAAATTTTCTTGTTTGTCTGGAATACTCTTTTCTTATTTTTTCTTTCATCTCATCAGTTTGATGGTGTGTACTTCCAATATTCTTAAGTACTTGTAATTTTCTTTTTCTCTGCACATTTTGATTCTTTCTTGATTTAGCTAGTCAATTCTTTCCATTATTAATCCTTTTCCTCTTCTAATTATTAGCATGGCACATTTTACTATGCTAAATTCCATTCCTATATTCTGACTGTATATTCTTATTGTTTGTTTTAGAGTCACCAATTCTTTTTCATTTTTTGCAAAAAGCTTGAAGCCATCCAAATGCATTAGGTGGTAAATCTTTTCTTTCAATTTAATAATTTTGTAGCCTCCTGTGCACTTCTAAATATGTAATTGAGTGGCATCATCACTATTACAAATAGTAATAGTGAAAGTGCATCTCACTGGAAGATGCCTCTCTGGATTTTCACCTCAGCTAAGGTTTTCCACCGGCAGTCAATTCCACTTTTTGGTTTTTCATCACTTACATGATGAACTTTATGACCTTGTCAGATATCTTGTACATTTTTAGACAGTCTATTGTCCAGCTTTACAGGACCATATCTGTTGTGTCCTTTTGAAGTCAATCCATGACCTGACTATATTTTTCCACTTTGCTTTAATCTCCTTAAGGATGTGTTGATCAATGTACAGAAGATCACCTGTTCCTCTTGTTCCCTAGTGGCATCCTTTCTGTTCTTCAGGAAACAGTCCATGGCTTACTAGCAAGTAATAGATCTCCTCCCTAATCAGTGCTGTTAGGATTTTCCACATCATAGGTAAATATGTTATTGGTCTATAGTTTCTGGAGACAGAGGTCTTTTTGGATTAGGGTGGTCTTCCTCTTAGTCATCCATTTGTTTCTATTAAGCATTTGCTCAGTTCAAGAGCCAGTCTGTTGTGGATAGATATGAATTTTAACCAGAATCCAGGTATGCCATCATGGCCTGGTATTTTCCAAATTGGTACTTTTTTCTAAGCAATTCCAGGTGTATTATGGTCTCAGAGCCTTCTTAGAATTCTGGTAATTCTTTTTCCATGTTATTTATTCATTCTTTCTATTCCTATATTTTATTTATTTATCCATTATCTTTCCATCTCCATATTTTACTCCAAAATAGCTTTGCTTTCTTTGCATTCAGTTGTTGGCATGTCCTCATGCATTCTCCTCCAACTTGTAGGAAGAATTTTCTTTCATCATTTTAGAAAGTCTTTCCATGCTACAGTAGTTTCCTATGCATCTAACAGAGCAGATTAATCAAACAGCATTTATTGAGTTAAAACATTTTAACTATGACATGTTGATTCATTTGAGGCCACTTCAAAAAATGAGAATTATGCTATTTTGGCCTGTTGATGCGTTAGATATCAATGCACTGGCTCTGCCCTCATCCAAGAGAAAGAAAGTATAAAGTATAAAGTTTTTAAATCTTCAAAATTAAAACTACGTAAATAAATATCATTACATATCAAAGATTACTAAATCAAAGTAATGTAAAGGATATTTTATTTTCATAAAAATCTCTATTGAGCTTCTATATAATTAAACACACTAACAGTTACAAATGGTAATTGTTATTATAAAAGTTAAATCCACACAGTAGAAAAGATGTTTTCAAATTATATTCTTGTTATATTATCTTGTAAAAAATTAATATTTTTTAAAGAATTATTTTAAAATTTGCGTGAGTGACACTGAAGAGATTTTTTGTTTAGAGTTAATACAAACTAAGCAATAATACTATTTAATTATTTCAATCTTCCACTTGAAGAACTAATTATAAGCCTAATTAGTTATAGGAATAATTACTCAGCAAGACAAATCATTTGTTTATTTTTAAGTTTGGAAATTCAAGTTGTTACATCTTGCAGCAATATGACTTCCTAATGATTATTATTTATTGTTAAAGATCCTCTGCTCAATAAAAATCCCTCCACCTGCTTTCTCTATGAAGAACAAAAATAAATTTTCATGTAACCTAACCAAATAAATTTATTAACCAGAAAAGTGAGAATTGACCAAAAGGGATTTTAGAAGAATAAAGTCAGAACATTAGAAAAGTGAAAATTAATAGAAATGGATTTTAGAAGAATAACTCAGTACATCACCAAGGAATGAATCAAGGATGATTTTTTAAAATTTTTTGATGAAAATAGAACAAGTCAAAAATATATATAGTTTTTTTTTTTTAAAAAAAAAGAAAAACATATTGTCATTGTTCAGCTAGAAGAGGGAAAAACCAGGCGAAATTGTTTTGTCTAAAAAAGTTGTCAGAAAAAATTATTTTGATAGTTTCCCAGGTGGCAAGCAGACATGAGGGTTCAACCCTAGAGTCAGAGTCCGACATAATGAAAGCTAAATGGGCTGAGTACAAGTGTGTTTGGAAATGGAAATTTTTAATACAATTCTTTTTCTAAATTTGAAGCATGGGAAGTTTTATTTAACCATTATGATTTAAATGAGAATACTGAAGATAAAAGACCCACCTCTTTTGGGGTAAAGGTTAGAGGAAACAAACACTGAAAGTAGAAGGCAGAATGAGGAGGGAGTATAATTAATTAAATCCAAATTAGGATGGACTGGCCCCTTTTGGTAGAGGTCGTAGGAAATCGATAAAGTGGAATTAATTACTGGAATTCAAACTAGGAGAAAATTGATAATACCAATAGTCCAACAAACTATGCCCACCTCAGTGAAGAGAACATGCATATAAGCTGAGATTTTAATTCATTGCAAGAGACCAACACAGAATGGCTATGAGACTCTACGATAGTAAACTTTTAACAGACTCCCTAACACAGAGAAACTGAGAAAAGCAAACATAATATGCTGCTTGAAATCAACTTACACCAGACTATCAAGAAAAAAGAGAAGATAGAAGCAAGAGACTGAGAAAAGTGAACATTATACACAACTTGAAATCACTTTCAGCCAAGAAAAAAAAAGCCTAAAACTTAACATGATAATTTGAGAAGCCTTGTGGCTGACTCTGAATGCTGAGAAATTGACTGACTGTTAATTCATGAGCAAGGTCTCCATTCTATTACTGCTACACATCAGGAAGAGTGAATGTATGTACCATTTTAAAGACTTTTTTGCTAAACAAAATATTATAGTTTGTTGCAAAACTATGTCCTGTTCTGTCTGTTGGCATTTGACTTTTTTTACTTTCTTAATTATGTAGTCTCATCCATCCACTCATCAACTGGTGACACTGATAGGAGATCGATCGGCTATTTAGACTGAAAACAATGTGGGCAGATAAACAGATCAACAGTACCATCCAGTGACATAACCAGCCAAGCAGAACAGTCAGCGGATTGAAAGCAGAATCCCCAGTGATTGGGGAAGGCCACTTCATATTAAAATAATTTCTTGGTTCCAAAAAGTATGCATACCAAATTTGGTAGACCTAAATCAAACTGTGTAAATGCCTATAGAGGACAAACAAACAAACTGTTCCAAATGGTTGATGTAGATACCCAAAGAGTAATCAAAGAATTCTACTCATTTAGGTGATTGTAAAGGAATTACATTTTACCAGAGAGGATATTATCATCATCATCATCATCATGTCGCGCCGCCAGCACGGATATCCTTGACCCTATCTCGCCACTTCTCCCTATCATTCATCGCCTCCGGCAGGTCTTCAGAGTTACATCCTGTGTCCTCACATAGTTGCTGTATGTAAGTTCATGCTGGTTGTCCTGCTTTTGCACATCCATATGTGGGGGTCCACAGGAGTACATCGCTTATGAGCTCGTCCTTGCTTCTCCAGCAGTGTCCCGCGTGTCTGGTTCGTCTAACTTGTATAGTTTTCGTGATCGGGGGGCAAGTGTCCGTATAGTTGGTGTCTCGTGGGGTGTTGTCGCCAGGACTTGTTCAATACTGCTCTCAACATTCTTGTTTAATTTCTGTCTAGTTTCCTCTCCAGCTGCTTAGTTAGCGTCCATGTGGTGCATCCATATTGACACAACTGCTGCCTGGAAGAAACTGCGTTTCATTTTATCGGTTAGGTCCGACTTCCATATGATCGAGAGTCTATCGATAGCTGTCCATGCCTTCGTCAGTCGTGTGTTGATGTCTTTTTCGGTTGATGAGACGCTACTTCCTAGGTAGGTGAATTTGTCTACTAGTTTCAGAGAGGCTCCGTCTAGCGTGGCAAACAAATATAGATTAACTTTATTTAAATATTATCATCAAAAAGGTAATCAACTACATTTTCAACACTTGCAGCCCAGTGGGAATACAAATTTTTGATTCCATGTTTAACGAAATTGGGAGTTTTCCTCAAAAAATAGTTAGGAAGATTGTCTTCAAAATCTTCTTTGTGTTCTGCCACTTAAGAAACGTTCTAGTGATCAAAACAAATGAAAATCTGCAAGTGCTAAATCTGGTGAGTATAGAGGGTGTGGAAGAACCTCCTATCCTGACAATCTTTTCATAGATATGTTGGGTTGCAGTCATTGAAAATGAAGATGATTAAATTTTTATTGATCATAAATTTAACTTACATTTGTTTTTATATCCTATACATATTAGCATAAATTAAAAAATTTCTAAAGCTTAAAATTTTTCTAGTGGGAGGTTTAATTTACAATGTAAATATAGTTCTAAACTTGACTCTTAACTTTTAGTCCATCAGTTGAGCAAAACTGAAACTTTACTGTTTTGCTGTATAAAGTAGACATCTAACTGAAAAGCTTCTAGACAGATAATTTTTTAAATTAATTTTTCCTGATGACATTTTACTTGATCAAGAAAAATCAAGACTTTAAAAATCATGTTAATGTGTTTACATTTGTAATGGCCACCAGGAGTTCTCAATAATATTTTCAATTCCATGTCATTCAAAGTCATCACAAAGTCTTATAAACCATGTTTTTAACTGCAATAAAAAATGGAATGCTTAAATTTATCATCAGTCTATATAACATCAAGAATAAATCATTGATCTTTCTCTTATATAGCTTCAAGAAGGTATGACTCAGTAAATACATAGTTCAAATCCATGATTTCTTACTGGGTTCAAATACTTTATTTAGGCCTTCGCTAGGAATTAGCTTAAAATCATACCTATAGAGCAGGTTTTCAGCCAGTTATATAAAACATAATCAATCAAGATTGACCATTTTACGTTTCTGGTATTTACTACTGTAGATTTGAAACAGGCATTGTATTTTGTCTGCTTTGAGATAAAAACAGAATCAGAAAAAGTAGGAATGGTTTATTTGCCATTTTTTATTCATTCTTGGTGGAAAGAATTTAGTGGCATAAAGTGCAAAGCATCTTTAACAGCCCACTTTATATGAAATCAATGATTAGAAGAGGAAAAATTATCTTTTATTGGGGATGATTTTTAGAGATAAGTGCAACAACAACAACAAAAAAGTGGAGAGTAATTGTAAAGCCAATAAGAAGTTTGTTTTGTCCAAGGCTTCCATCAATTTCTAACCATTATCTAAGCATTAAAGTTTCAGAAAAAAATCTTTAAAGTCTTTCTTAGGCATCTCATTATAAATAGTAGAGAATAAAATGTTTCTCTAAAATTGAGACAATTAGTTTGGCAGATGATTTTGGTTTCTGTCTGTCTGTCTCTTTGTTTTTTGGTTTCTTGTGGGTAGAGGATTATGTTACTATGGTAACTATTTCATTTCTCTTTTAAATTTTCTCCTTAGAAACTATTTTCTTTATTTTTAGAGCTTTTTACACATCTACAATATTGTTCATTCTGCAATACTGGGATGTGTATGGGTGTGTAAATATGTATATATGTGAGTATGTATTAGTATTTACTAACATCCTCTTGGCTATAATATGCAACACATGGTCAGTTTAATGAAAGGTTCCATGCACATATTCATGAGCAGGACCAAAAATATCCCAGCCCTTCTGACAAGTCTTGCAGGTGTTTGACTACACCAACCTTTCCCCAGCAATGGATGTGATGTTGCTACAGGATTGGAATTCCTATGATCAGTCTTGCTTCATCTTTCTTCTGAAAAAAAGACATGAACATGGCTGATGGAAATAAATATATACTAATCCTAGTTTGAATGCTGAGGAAAGTGTTTGTGCATGTAGATGCACATCTATATGTGTGCATATTCAAAAACATTACTATTTTAGAATAATAACAGTAATAACACTTACTGGCATAAGGGTTTCCAGCTAGTGTCCAGCTAGCAGACAAAAATAAAACAGGCTGTAACTCAATAAAGTCCCTGCAAAACTACTAAAGTAAAAGCTGTTATATATATATATATATATATATATATATGCTACTATACCCATGCATAGACCAGTAAACAATCGCAATCCAGGGAACGGACTTGCTCACATGTGCACAATGGAATGTTCCAATGTGGCATAAATAACTCTCCTTCTTCCAAGCTCATTCTGCAATTGACTCAGCTTGCTACGCAACTGATTGCTGATTTTGATCACCTATCAAACTCAATAGAAATGAGCACTGTAACTTTCATTGCTCTGAGAAATGCCATAAATTACTCAGATTGGCACACCAAATATAAAAAAGGTTATGAGATAGAAAATGAGGATATGACAAAATCTAAGATACAAACACTTTCAGTAATATATATGCTTTACAAAGAATGAAATGAACAAAATGTTATTTTCAAATGCAGAGTTTTATTCTATTTTATTTGTATGCTAGTGACATGATCTAGACAGGACAGGTGACCAACCAAATTACACATTAGATGCTGTAGAGACTGATAATCACCATATTTCTATGCATGTAAGGAGCAAGACTCTAAGGTAAGACTGATCATGGGCATTGTTTGCTTTGGTTAATTTGTTTAACAACATATCAACTCTGTATGGGTAATTTAATACTAAAATTTAATTCATTTGTAAATCACAATTTCAAGTAACTATTCCTATTTAATGATAATAATAATTTGTTTGCAAACAATTATGTTGTTTCAAGCATTCCTATCAACACTAATGATTTTCAAACAAATCAATTTAATCCATAGATAGAACCCTAATAGATATGACTACTCTGGGTCAGTGTGGAGCTGGGAATAATGTCAATAAAACAGTACTCCATACCCACTCAAGCTTCAGAACTGGAGTCACACAACCAGATCTACAAGATCATGGTTAGATTAGTTATATTTAATTTGTAGTAGACTGCATGTTTGCTATATGTGAGTAGGAATGCTAGGAGGAAACACAAGTTTAGATATTATTTTGGTACCAGGTATGGTGTAATAGTTAACAAGCTTTGCTAGCAGACCACTGCTAGTGAGTTTAATTCTCCCTAGGTACCCCATAATTCTGACCTTGTGTCACACAAAACTAAACTTAGTAAATGACTAGTTCTTCATACAAACCTATATACCTACATATATATTTAAGTTGGGTTGTATATAAAATCTACATTTCATAAACATATATCCATATACTTATATAGACAGTCTTATAGTTTATATTGCTGCATAACTCAGTAATGAATCATAGACAGGTATAAATGCGAAAAATCCCTAAAAATATTTTTAGTAATTTAGCCATCACTTCAACATATTTGCCTTGTCAGTGAGCAATATTTTGAATGTAGATTCTGATTAATTCCATATTGCACACAAGTGAAAATTTTAATCTTACCACCAACTAATTTTGTTTCCTTTCATTGCTTCATTCATTTCACCATGCCTTCTTTTCTCTATTACTCTCTCTTTTAACTCCTTCTTCTCATTTTTTCTTTTCTTTTTTTCTTCTATTCTACTGCTTCTCCTTCCTCCCTCAATTTCCTCTTTCTTACACTTTCCTCCATTCTTTCCCATGTATTTTGCCTGTCCTTTTTCATTTCCTTTTCTTTTTTTTCTTTCTTCCATCCATCTTTCACCCATTTCTTTCTTCCTCCATTCTTTCCTCTTACTCTTTTGACCATCCTTCCTTTTTTTCTCTTTTTTCCTTCTGGTATTTTCCACATTTCCTTCCCTTCCTTCCATTTCTTTTTTCCTTCCTCTCCTTTTCACTTGTCCTCTCTTCTTTTCTCTCTCTAGGTACTTTACATTCTTTCTCTCCCTTTCCCTCCCTCTCTCCGTCATTTATTTCCTTCACCAAACAGTTCATCTTTTCTTTTATGGTCCTACACTGTAAAAAGTTGACCAACAAAAAATCTTTTTAAAACATCAGAGAAATAATGTCTCATTGAATATATTCTCTTTAATGCATGTATTCCTAAAATAATGCTTCTTCGCTTTTGGCATCTGGATTTCATAGAATTTGCTAAGTAGAATATTTTGAATAGCTTTAAACTTACAGTCATTAAATGGAATGTTGTGTTCTGAGTATGGCACACAGCATTCCAGAAGACCTTCAAGTTAACATCTTGATAATATACAAGACAGATATTAATTTAGAATAGATGAACAAAGGTATTGCCCTCAGGCATTAATTTTAATAATATCTACTATATAAGAATGAAAGAAAGACATTATATATATATATATATATAATGTGTGTGTGTGTGAGAGAGAGAGAGAGAGAGAGAGAGAGAAAGAAAGAAGACAATATCGAAAATTAAATTGACATGAGTTGATATAAGAATAGCTTCACAAAAACACATTTTCTGATGAAACCTTCTTTTCATACTAATATCAAGAAAATAAATGATTAAAAAAATGATCTTCAGTTTGAATGCATACTCACCAAAATTATCATTCATCTGCAAACTGGAGTGGAAATTGTTTTATACTTTAAGAATATTTTGGGTAGGTTGTTGTTTTTGTTAGGTTACAGTCACACACATAGGCACGAGAATTTTAGTGATATATAAATGATGATGATGATAATAATGATGATATTACTGCTGTTCAAGACAAGAATCTAATTACCAATCCATTAAGAATACAACTAAATGCCACTGATTCAGTCATGATAGCTCATTTTCTATCTTTCAGTGGCTTAAAATAAAACCCATACCAATCATTCATAACACATCACTCAATAAGTCCTGGGTCTGACATATAGATGGCACCACGAATAAAAAAAATCTATATTATTTTTAATAAGTACTAAACTTTAAATGCCATGTGTCAAAATTTGAGCTCAATCGAATTATTAGTTTACAAATTACAGTTGCCATTTGCCTAAAGAGTAGAGAATTCACCAATGGTCTAGGAGACCAGGGTTCAACCCCAGGTCAAGTCATACCAAAGACTCAAAAAATGGCACTTGATGCTACCTTGATTAACACTCAGCATTATAAGGTAAGGATTAAGGATAAAGTGGAACAATCCAGGGAATGGAGTAGTGCTCTTCTCTACACTTTGGTATAGAAACTATTGAAAAGGGTGCCTTCGGGTCACCCCTGGCTACGGTCGCCAACTTTACTTACTGCTTCAAATTTTCAAAACAATGAAAAAATCTGGATTTCGTGTGTTGATAGAGCATTGCTTTCTGATGGGGAAAAGTACTGGCTTGATAAGTGTTATTCAGACTCTGCTCCATTGGAAACAACAATTAAGAGGTGGTATGCTGACTTTAAACGCGGTTGTAGAGACACAAATGATGCTGAATGCTCAGGTCAGCCAAAATCTGCAGCTGTCTTGGAAAAAACAAAAAAATTCCATAAACTTCTTTTGGCCAATCATAAATTGAAGTTGCATGTGATAGCAGAGATGCTGAAGATATAAGTGTATTCACTATTTTGCACAAACATTTGTCAATGGGAAAGCTGTGTTCAAAGTGGCTGTCGCGTTTGCTCAATCAATCAAAAACAACAATGCACTGACAATTCAGAGTATTGTTTGCAACTGTGTCAATGCAACAAAAAGAAGTTTTTACATAAATATGTGACAATGGAGGAAACATGGATCACCACTTCACTCCAGAGTCAAATTGGCAGTTAGCTGAGTAGACAGCAGCAGGTGAAAGCTATCCAAAGCAACTAAAGACGCAAACATAAGCAGGCAAAGTTTTGGCTTCCGTATTTTGGGATGTGCAATGTATTTTGTTCATCGATTACCTTGAAAAACAAAGAACCATCAATAGCGAATATTACATAGCATTATTGGTGCATTTGAAGGAAGAAATCACCAAAAAAACAGCCACAAATGAAAAAGAAAAAAGTGCTCTTTTACCAAGACAATGCACCGTGTTATAAGTCGATCACAACGATGGCAAAACTATATGAATTACACTTCAAATTGCCTCCACACCCACCCTATTCTCCAGATATGGCCCCCAGTGACTACTGGCTGTTTGAAGACCTCAAAAGAATGCTCCAGGGAAAGAAATTTGGCTCCAATGAAGAAGTGATATCGGAAACTGAGGTGTATTTTGAGGCCAAAGACAAATCATTCTACAAAAAAGGCATCAAATTGTTAGAGAAGAGTTGAAATAAATGTATCACCCAAATAGAGACTATGTTGATGAATGAAGTCAAATTTTGCCAAAAAGTTGTTATTTTATTAGTTAGGCCTGGGACTTATTGAGTGATGTGTTATTTCTAAAAAACAACCTATAGATGAGACTAATAGTTACTACCACACCAGATCAGAGTGGGTGTATTGGCAATGAAAGGATATTCAAGGATTTATTTTGGCTGTATTTGCTTTACCTGAAGATTTATGTTTTGGGAGGGTTTTTTTTCATTTATTCATTCTTTATTTTTCAACATACAAACAAAAAGTGAAAAAAAAAACAGGTTGAAGCTTATATCAACTTTTTTTTCATTTTAGTACATGTAAATTATCAGGCAAAATCAGGTTTAGGTTTATAGTTATTGGTTTAATGGCATATCAACTCTTTATGGGTTATGTAATAGCAAAATTTCACTCATTTCTAAATGTTACATTAAATCATAACTTTATTTTCAATGTTCCTTTGCATTTTTTAGTTCACTCTTTTATTTGTCTAATAATCATTTATTTGCAGTTATTTGACATCAAGTATTCCTATATAATACAAATTATTTGTACACAGATAGTTTCAAGTATTCCTACTAATTACTAATGATTTATACACAATTACATGGTTTCAAATAATGATTCCTAATTTAATTAATAATAATCATTCATTTGCATAGTTATATAGTTTCAAGTGATTAACAATAAAAATCCTTAGTAAACAATTATAGCTTCAATTAAATATTCTTGATATAAATAATTTGCATACAGTAAAATGGTATCAAGTATTCCAATCTAGTGCAATAATTCTATCTAATAAGTCATTTGTTTGCACAGAGTTATATGGTTTCAAGCATTCCTGGGATTGTTGTGAGCAAGATACGCAGCATCATGCATGAAAATGTCCACAAATTGCATGTGTATGTTGACATAGAGCAATTGAAGAAAGAAAGCTGATGAAGTGTACTGATGCAAATGTAAAAATTTGCAGCTTAACTAATCAGCCACCTCATTGTGGTCTATAAAATAAGTGTGTCAGAGGCTTAGTTAGTTTGATCGGGAACCATCTTGGATACCTGTTCGTGAGAAGGCTGCCATGATTGAGAGAAGACTGCCCAATTTTTTTGTGGTCTTCATACAAGCTATTTCGGCAGTTATGGTTTTCGATCCTAAACTAATACCACTATTTGACAGAAGTGATTTTGGACAGTCAGTTATGAAGTGGATTGAGAAGGCAGAATTGATATGCCAGCTTAGCGCTGTAAAGCGTATAGAGTGTGTGGTTCCAATGTGTCTGTCAGGACGTGTATATGTGGTGTACCAACAGCTGAGCAAAGAAAAGAAGAGTGATTTTACCTGCATTAAAAATGCTTCATATACAGCATTCACTCTAGACTCCAATACGGCTTGGAAGCAACTTATAGCACACACTACTTACACCCAGGTGAGACTGTCAATGTCTTTTTGGCTGGTTGGTAGTATGACAGATTGGAGTCTGATGCACACGTTTATCACTGGGTTGCCAGAGTACGCAGAGGAATTGCTCTGAGCTTTTACCCATTTAGACAATCTGAATATTTCCCAAGTGCTGGTTCAAGCACTGAAGATCATCAAATCTACACAGAATCAGATAGAAATGAATATATGACTCGCTACATGATAATTAGCAATGTGTTTATTCTTTCTTTTTTTTGTACTGTGTTACACTTTTTTTTCATGAAAAATAAAATTGCAACACCTCTGTAACTAAAAATAAAATTGCTTTAATAATAAATGCAAACTTATTTTTGAACTGCTTCATACACGTATTCACATTTTTAGTTGCAAATATTCAATACTGTAAAGTTTGGTGATAAATAATACCTAATGATATCTATTTTGTTTAAAGCTGTGGAGTCAAAGTCAGAATTAGAAGCATTTTGTAGATTCAGATACAGAATCAGTAAGAATGTAACAACTCTGACTACTAATTTGTAATATAGATGTCAGAATGTTCTATCTCCTTGATGATAAATTTGATTAGGCTTTCTTTCTGGTTATATTTTAAGGACATATTTTAATTCAAGTTCTCTGCATATTTCACAGGATAATATATGATGATATATATATATATATATTATGCACACACACACACACACACACACACACATTTATGTACACAATTATATATATATATATGTGTGCACAATCATATTTATACATATATACATATAGGGTGTAACGATAAAATTGTCACCCTAGAAAAGACAACATGATTTCATTTCTGTTTAATGAAAACTGGTTTTCTTTTTTTGTTGCAGACCATCTACTAGTTGGCCAGTTGTGTACAACTCCCAAGAGCGATAGGAGCCTTCTATCATGTCTGAAAGTGACACAATGTTCAACGAGTGAGATCAGAGATGCGCTGCAGTACAACTCATGCTCTCTACCGATCCAAGTTATGACAGCCAGAACCATTGCTGGATTGCCACAAATAACAGGGACATGCCCAGGATGATGAAAACAAAGTTTTCGGCTATGGTTATGGTCTTTGGTGTGGTTTCAAGTGAGGGCCACATCATGCCACCTCACATCTTCGAAGTCAGCTTGAAAGTCAACACCAAAGTGTACCTGGATATGCTGAAGAGTGTGGTGATCCCCAGGTGCAATCAGGTGACCGGTGGCAGACCCTGGGTGTGGCTGCAGGACTCGGCGCTGGCCCACAAGTCCAAAGAGACCCAGGCTTGGCTTCAGAAGGAGTGCTACGACTTTGTACCCTTCTCTCACTGGCCCCCCTCCTTCCCCAACCTGAACCCGCTGGACTACTTTGTTTAGTCATATGTCGAGAACATCATCAACATGACCTCCCACAACACCAAAGACAGCCTGATCGCCACCATCTGCCAAGCTCTCGCCGGCGCTTGTGGAAAAGGCATGCTCCCAGTTCCGGATCCGTATCGAGGCTGTGATTGAGGCTGAAGGTGGCTACATTGAATAGATGTTAGCTCTACTACATAATCAAGTTACCTGAATTGATTTTTTTAATAAAAGTTTTAAAATAAAGCTGTAGTGTTGTTTTCTTTAGGACAACAATTTTATCATTCCACCCTGTATACACACATACATATATAAACACACAATTTTTTATATATAAATGAAAATATATATATATATATATATACATAACACACAGCCACAATCATATATATATATATATATATATATATACACACACACACAAATACACAATTGTAATTAAAATTTAACACAAAGCATTTTGAATCAATAAAATACAGTGTTCTACACACAAAAATGCAGAGCAATATCATAATATTTAAACTATAAGATTATATGAAAAAAATTCACTTCTGAGTTTCATATGGCTGATCCTCAGTTGAGCCTGTATCAACACATCTGAGAAGCATCCACATGAAACTCAAACCCATGAATTTTTTTATCTTGCTTAATTCTATTTGATATTATATATATATATATATATATATATATATACATCGACTGGAAAAGGTATCATTACATAAGAAAATGAATGGCTTCCTTAGAAAGCAAAAATACTAAATTAAAAACCGAAAAACCGAACTGAAAAACGCAGTATCAAGGTAAAAACAAAAAACAAAACTGCTACCAAAACATAAATTGTCAAACCACCCAACTCTAATATATATATATATATATATAAATATATATATAAAGAAAAAGGTGAAGAACAAGGTAATCCAAAAAGAATAATTTAATGTAAAAGAAAGTCAATGTTATAATGTCTCAGTTCTAATCATTAAAACTAGGAAGGATGATTTCTTGTGATATTAAATCATCGAAGGATGTTTGATAAAAGACAATACAAGGAGGAAATATTATATATACAGAGAAATATGATATTTTCTCCTTGTGATGTATTTTATTAAACATCCATCGGTGATTTAACATAACTAGATATCATCCTTCCTAGTCTTGATGACAGTTCATTAGAACTGAAACGTTATAACATTGACTTACTTTTACATAAAATTCTTCGTTTTGGATTACCCTTTTCTTCAACTTTATATATATATAAATTATAGTTGGGTGATAATGATAGCATTTCTGGTCGATATCTGATTTTGCTTGTGATTGACAAATGTAAAACATTCAACGCAAAATTTCTCGTGTATTTCTGGTCCAATCTTAAAGATATTTATATGGCTGGAAAGGAAATAATTTCTCTAAATAAAATAAAATCTAAAATTAAGGTGAAACTGGCAACTGTTTTTTATTTTTACTCACTATTTTGTTAACTTAATTTTATCACAAAAAAGTTTGGTTTTTTTTTTTTAAACTGAAAGGAATAGATTTCAGACATAATGTCATATTTCCCTTTATTTCTATTCGAAAGCATTCTATGATATGAAAGATTTCCAAGTATCATATAAAAAAGATATACATATAATTAAGGTAAGTGGGTTGTCTCCCATGGTTGACCCCACTCTCTAAAGGACATGTACAATACATGATTGGTCGGTACATCTTTAAAACTAAACAATCGCTGGCTTCTAAAACGTTGGCACCAGATATCAAAGACATGTCTAGCCCTTTTTTACAACCAAGCTCACTCATGAACAGACGTTAAAATTGTCTCAGCTAAAATTCCAGCAGTGAACTAGAGCCATATGAAATACATTTAACTTTCGTATATATGACACAAAGACTTCAGAACTATTATATGTTTATTTATTTTGTATAATATCATATAGCTGCAAACAGAACAGTTTGTTTGTAAAAGTTATATAATACTTTAAAATTCTGAAGTGTTCATGTTTTTCCTGATACTAACTTTCTTCTGCTTTCAACTTAACCATTTTGTGGCACAAATTCCCACTAATTTTTTAATATTTTACAAATAGATTTCCCATTTTTTTAAAATAATATCTGACATATTTCCTTTTTTCTTCATCTTCATTTCTTTTGCAAACAAATAGATTTCACATTTATTTCCTCAAACTAGTCAGTTAAATGTTTTTATCATATTTTTGTTCAATCTTTTCCTTTTACAATGGTATAAATGTTGATGAAATTTTATCTTATCAAAATCTGAAAGTCTTTTTCAACTGTGTTTCCTTGGATATGGTCACTCAGTAGTGATAACACTAAACTGAATGATTTCGATTTTGTAAAATATTTAGATGCTGTTTCATGGTGTAAAGATGAAAATGAAAAAGTTGGTTATACTGCCCATCTCTAATATATATATATATATATATATATCAATGAAAGCACAACCCATAAAAAGACTTACAATGTTGAAAAAAGTCTCTAAAAAGTCAACTGTTTTTGACAATTTTACAAAAACAACAAATGGGCAATATTTTGTTTGTCGATATATTGTAGAAGATGATGATAATGAAAACACATTTGGTGCAAAAATTAGTAAATTTTGTGGTGCTGAAAAAATGCACTTACAAAAGAGCAGCAAATTTCAAGTGGCACTTGCAGTATTGGCAGTGATTAAATCGCTTTGTTGTATGTTGAGCGCTTTCAATCAATATAGTAAAGAAATAATATATTTATTATTTTCTTTAATGATATATATATAAATAAACTATATATAATAAATATATATAAATAAATATATATAATAAATATATATAAATAAATATATATAAATAAACTATATATAATAAATAATGATATATATATATAAATAAACAAGTTAGAGTCAGAGGTAGCATAAAGGGAGGAGTTTTATGAACCAACTCCACAGCCCAAGTTTGGATTCTATAAGGTTCCACTAGAAATGATAAAACCCTGGTATTTTTTTCATTTAGAAGAAAATTAACTTTTTATTAAAAAATTTCTCTAAGGAATACTATATATACATATATATGCTTATTAATATAAAAATTTTAGTTCATATATTGCTGAAAAATGTCCATTTTCAGCTACTCTCAAACATATTGTGTACATGCATATCTCTCTTTCTCTCTTTCTCACACACACACACAACCACCCCTGATAGTGATAGTGCAATCAGATGTCATAGGTTGAAAACATGTAGCTTTGCATCTAATTCTACCCAGTTGTTAAGCTATGAACTAATTAAAAAGAAAAATATTGATTAATTAGAAATCATTGCTTTTCATCTTTTTTCAATGATATGTACATTGCTTTTGATGTTACACAAACTCATATTTTGCACTGTACTTTTTGGACCTTTTCTATGATTTTTTTCCTGGCATTTTAACACACAAAATTGAAAACACATGCTATACAGTTATATAGACTCAAAGATCACCTTCAAAATTAGAAATTAAATAAAATCTCTGTTTCTTATCTATGATTATTTTTTTATAGAATACAGAAAATCTACAAAATAAAAACCAACTCCCATTAATGAAAAATGTTTTAGCTTAAATGTTCTCCATTTTCGGTTTTAATGAATTTTAGGACACACTGTACTTAGTAATGTCATGCATCTTAAAGCAGTTGGTCTTATTGAATTCCTATCAAAGCAATTATAATACTGTTCTGAGTATGACATTAAACTGAATCTGATGATGAGGCTTCAGATTCAGAGCACTAAGGAGTTTGGAGTCACAACTTTGTTCCACTCTAACTTAGAGTGGTAGTACCCATTAGAGTATACTTGAAATTTAATTGCAATGCAAATTATTTATATTAAGAATAGTTATTTGAAGCTATAACTGTTTACAATTAATTATTACTTTCAATTATTTAAAACCATTTAAATGCTTGCAAAACAAATGAACTTAGGCAGTAAATAAACCAATGGTTGGCATGGCATAAAACCCACCAAAAAGTTAAGCAATTATAATATAACAACATTATAATGATAACATTTTGACAACAGATGATTAAAATTATCCCTTAAAATGGCTCAGGTTATTATTGCTGCTTCAGTCAAGTTTAAATGATGAAACCTGTAATTTGAGAATTATAACATGAAAATAAACTCATCAATATTCTTAACAATATTGTTTAAAAGAATTAGACAGCTACAAAAAACATGTACCTCCTATCTTTGAATAATGGTGGATATATAATGTGGCATAGAATCTTCAAGGCTCAGAATTTGTTGTGGGTTGATTGGTTGGTTGGTTTTGCAGCATGCCAACTCTTGTTGAGTTATTCAATACTGAAGTCATTTTTTTACAAGCAATTATATGGTTTCAAATAATCATTTGTAAACAGTTATAGCTTCAAGAAACTATTCTTAATACAAATAATTTGCATACAATTGTAAGGTTTCAAATATGTGAAGCAATTATATGGTTTTAAGTAAATAATAATAATAATAACAATCCTTTTAAAAAATGATAATTTCAGGCAATACAAAGGAATGCTTGGTGTAATGATTATTGTCATGGTGATCCAAGGTCAAATCCTGGACAGAATTGTTTGTGTTTCACTTCAAGCTAATACCTTTTGGAAAGGCATGTCACCCCATCTATGTATAGATATTAGGGCTGTGGCGAAAATCGTGAAAACGGAGAGGGGGGGGTTTACCTTTTAAGCGACCTCGCGTGTGCATCGTTCAGATACAGGCCGGGAAATGAAGAAATTCAAGATGAGGCCTGCGACTTTTTATAATCATCTGATCTCAAAGTCACGCAAATTATCACTGCTTGTATGCAAATGAGGTGGTCTCCGACTTGATAAAAGCAGGTTGCTTTGAGAAAGGAGCGAGGTGACAATATGAGAGGTGTTATTCTGAGAGACGTATGACAAATACCATCGGATAATACCGTGTTAGAGTTTTTCTTGGAAGTGTGTAAGTTAAAATTATTTTTATTATTACTGTTATTGTTGAAGTGCATTTGTTATTTCTTTGTGACCGCCCCCTCAAACAATTGTTATTGTTGTTTGGTTTTGAGGAGGGGCTCAAACTCGACTCCTTTTCTTAACTTTTTAAAAAAAAACGACAGCCATTTTTCACTGAGCCATTTTTTGCATCACACGTACTCCATTTGTTCATAAAATGTAATATACGGACACTATTCCTCCTGGTTGCTCTTCAAAAGGCAAGTATGGAGTAACCGTCACCTAAATCACCATCACAGAACACACAAACAATGTTTGCATTGCAAAATGACATTTTTAATGAATTGGAACCCCACTCGAAGCTGGAAGATGCATCGCAATCATCATCGGCCAGCTCAATTCAACCCGGACAAAAAGCACCATCTTTGCCGGTCTCTTGGGCAACACAAACCAACAAAAAGTCTCCTGAGGACTATGCCAGAGACAAGGCAAAGTATGCACAGTATTTTCAGGGTAACCGCATTTTGCCAATCCCTGAATTAATTAAAAAAGTCGAAAACAAAACCCTGTCTTTCATTATAACTGACAACAAGACGAAGAGACGAAGAATAAAGGTCACTGTGTGCAACGTCCCTATCCAGCTAAGTGAAGATGTAATAGCGGCGTACCTCACAGAATATGGAGATGTAGAGGTAATGATAAAAGCAAAATCTACAAATGGAACCGCACACGGTGACCATTACTTCACCATGTACCTAAACAGGACGTGGTTCCAATCGATTCCACATACCATTGAGTACGAAAACCAAACAATGATAGTGGTTGTTGAGGGCAGAAAGCCCCAATGCTGGAATTGTAAGCAGTTGGGGCATTTCTCCAGGACTTGCCCCTCAAACAACCACCAAACCAATATCATCAACTTCGACCACAGCGACAACGACAACAGCAATTACCATCTCGACTGATGAAGACTCCAAAACTGAAACTGGGGACAACCCGAATAAAGAAGAAGGGTGGACCGAAGTAGTTCAGGGAAATAAGAAAAAGTCCCCTTTAAAAACACAAAACCAGAAACAAACACAAGAGGAAAAACAGCAAAACAAAACATCAACATCGATACTACTGCTGTAGTAGCAGTAGTATCGATGTTGATGGTTGATGTTTTGTTTTGCTGTTTTTCCTCTTGTGTTGATGATATCGGTTTGGTGGTTGTTTGAGGGGCAAGTCCTGGAGAAATGCCCCAACTGTCCAAAAAGGAAAATCATAATCATCACCAACAGCAACAACAAAAGTACAACAAAACAAGGGAAAAGAAAAACAAGAAATAATGGACATTAGCTACAACCTGAAAAGGAGAAGGGACAGTGAGGAATCACTAACAGAGGAGGGGGAGAAGAAAAAACATCCTTAAAAAACCATCACGGAAACCATCACAGCAACCTGAATCACCCTCTCAGCCACAACCCAAAGAAAATAAAAATAAAACAAAAACACAACCCCAGCAAGTAGCCCAACTCATTCCTCCCCAACAACAACAAGAAAATACCCAAGTCACTGTGCACCCTCCTTTTTCCCCAACATTACCTTCCCTATTCCCTGTATCAACCCCCAAGATATTCCCCTGATCTCATTCAGAAACAAGAGAACCAGCACCATCAACAAGGAAACGAAACAAGTCAGTCTCAAATGAGGCTCGACAAGTTATCACTGGAATGTACTTTTGCGCGGACACTTTAGACCCCTCCACATTCGATGCTCATTTGAAAAAAACATTAAAACCGTTAATCATAAAAGAAAAAGATGTGACGAATCCGTATTTGTTCAGGGGTGCACCCATAGTGATCACCCTTGTTCGGTCGGCTGGCACCCGTACAAGGGAGCTGTGGCGTTTCCTTGAGGAGGCCAGTCAAGTGGACATAAGGCTGGCGGAGTTGGAGCCCCCTTCTCTCGATAAAATTCTTATTAAGTGTACAGGAAGGGTCCCTATTTATGTTCACCCGTCATTTTATAGGTCCCTAAAATCGCTGTACCCCAGGGATGTTGGGGGAATTTCTAGGGACGGCTGAGTTACCAAAGAACTCAGCACCGGTTCCCTGCGTCAGGCTGTCGGCATCCTCAGCCCAGAGGATTTCCGGCCTGTAATCAACTGTGAGTAAGTTAAGTGGGGCTGATGGCTTTAAACCTTGCCACTTTGAATGTGAGGGGACTGAGGGATTCAAGCAAGTGTGCGTGCTTGCTTGGTGAACTCAAGAACCTTATAGTGTATGTCGCTGCAGTGCAGGAGACCCACTTCATTTGCGCTGTGGACTGTTGGGTGCTGGAAATGTTTTAACTCAATAAATGCTGTTTGATTAATCTGCTCTGTTAGATGCATAGGAAACTACCGTAGCATGGAAAGCACCTCAAATTTCTCTACTTTTTTTTTTGAGGCTTGGAGCTCTAAAAAAAATGTCTGATTAAAATTGTACATATCTATGTGAAATGGACAGTGGAGTGAGATGGATAAAGGGGCCAATGACCTTTTCTTACCCAGAAGCCCAGATCAGTGTCAAGTCCACCTCTAGGACAAGCTTTCATATCCTGTTACCTGAGATTAAATCTCCAAATCAACATTTTTGAGCCTTAATTCCTTCCAAAAAGTGTTGCTAGTAATTTTGTTGGTAATTTAGTCTTGTAATCAGTCTATTACTCATAAGGCCTGCAATAATCCCATGCCAAAAATAGTTACTTCTGTATGATGTATATTTTAATGAAGATTTAATTATGGATGGTTTTAACAAGTCTTAACGAGCAGAGCAATTCACTTCTGACAATTTTACTCTTTTCATTTAATGATATATGAATGTTTTCTATGGACTGAGGGATTCAAGCAAGTGTACATGCTTGCTTGGTGAACTCAAGTCCCTCGGCATAGATGTCGCTGTGGTGCAAGAGACCCACTTCACTTGCGGTGCCAACTGTCGGGTGCTGGAAAGCGATTTTAACGATTTCTTAGCATACGGCAGCCGCGCCAGCGCTGGGGTCTCCTTGCTAGTGGACACAGCCTTGATGTTGATGTTGACGTAGTTTTTGCAGGTGACGGGGGCTGACTGGTTGTGGCCTATGTTGCCGTTAAAAGTTTCAAGTTCCGTCTGGTTGCAGTTTATGCGCCCAATATCATTGCCAAGAGGGTTTCCTTTTTTCGTCGGTTGGCGCCATTCCTAGGCGATACAAAGCGACTAGTCCTAATGGGTGATTAGAATGCGATCCTTGATCCCAAGATAGATAAAGTAGGGTGGGGAGCTAGTAGATTGGGAAGGTGCGAAAGCAGCCTTGTCGGCCTTATGACCCGTCATGACTTGATCAACAGGTTTCATCTGGATCACCCAGGGCGGGAGATGTAGACGTGGCTAGATAGCTCACGCTCTGCCAAAGTAAGTTCCTACTTGGTTAGAGTGTTAGTTAGACGAGCTGACCTCGATTTCGTTAGTTGTCCCACATTCCATTTGATAGTGTGGACTGACAATAAACTTGTTAGGGTCAGTCTACAGTTAGCTAATAGGCCTAGTCTAGCTGGCTACTGGAAGTTCAATACCTCCTTACTGGAGACGCGGGACTTCCGGGAGCGGCTAGAATCCCTAATCAAGCAGGCGTTAGTGGGAGCGGTTACCGGGAATAGGTGGTGGGCTTCCCTTAAACATAGGATTAGAGATTTCGCCACCAAGTACGGTCGACAGCTCAATTTAGATAGGACAAATTAGGCGAAATCTATAGACGATAGACTTTCCTGGGGGGGGGAATCCCTAACCGTAGAGCTAGCTAGGGGGGACCTTGAGAGTGAGAGTAGCAAGCGCTACAGGGGATACATAGATCTATGTTAAAGAGAGTTCTCAACGAAGCTGGGAAATTGAACGCAACTGCACGTGAGGAAGAAGTGCAAAGATTTCCTGAGTGGTATATCGATTCTGTGAAGACTCCGGATGGGTGACTGCTGCGATCGAGTCCCGAGATGCGTGATGCCTTTCGGGCACACTTTCGTGATCGCTTTGCCCGCTGTACTGATCTCCTGCTTCAGGAGTTTTGCAGCTATCTTGCTGACTTCCCCCGCCTTGGGGTAGCTGAAGCGGCTAGCTGCAAGGGTGTGGTTACTGAATGCGAAGTCCATGATGCGTTGAAGCAGGTCGGCCTCAACAAGTCACCAGGACTAGATGGTTTGCCCTACAAAGTGTACTTGAGGATGTCGCACATGTTTGTACCTATTCTGACAGATATGTTCAACCATTGGTTCGCCCAGGGAGCCATCCCTGGTAGCGTTACCAAGGGTGTGATCACATTGCTGAAGAAAGGTGGCAGGATTGTTGGGGAAGGTTTAGACGATTACAGGCCCATAACTCTGCTTAACACAGAGTTAAAAATTTTGGCCCAGGTCTTAGCGAATCATTTACAGCTTGTCATTAGCGATCTGATCGGCCCTGTGCAGACCTACGCTGTGAAGGGAAGATTGATCCAGGACTATTTGCACTTGATTTGCGAGGTCCTAGAAGACGCGACCGACCGTATATTGGGATGTGCCTTTTTGGCAGGTCTCCTGGACACGTCGTCAGCTGCTGCAAGCATCTTTGAGGCTCACTGAGCTCAGGCTGGATGAATTGCTGGCCTGAGCCCAGAACATCTTAACAGACAACACGGAACCGGTCTCGGTGGCTGTGGAAGCACCCAAACCGCCAAGAGAGGGCCCAAGATGCTACAGATGTGGTGGACCCAACCACTTCTTTAGGGACTGCCGAAGCCGTAGCAGTACAAAGGACACACCTGACCAAAGAGCACGGACATGAATACACTGCTACCATTGCAACAAGCTAGGCCACATAGCATGGAATTGTCCGGGAAACAGGCAAAGGGGAGGAAGATGCAGCACCAGTCTCCTCCCAAAATCGCCGCTGAACAAGGAGCTACCCGCAGTAAGCATGCACATTAACGGGTGTAAGCACTCAGCACTTGTAGACACCAGGTGGACCCAAACCTTCGTGCGCAAGGCATGTTGTAATGCATGGTAGAAGAAGAACGTTCCGGTGTTAACTGTTGGCGGGGGCTCGCTGGTGTGTTGTGGAGAGAGCGTTGTCCACATAAGCGTCGGCGATGGGCCCCCAGTGGCCATACAAGCCCTAGTCGTGGACAGGGAGCTGCTTGGTTATGACCTACTCCTCGGGATGGACTCAATTATGCAGCTGGGTGGAATCACTGTGAATGGCACCAGCAATATAAGGTTTTCCTGACATGAGAAACACGTTTGCGCTGCAATCACCCTTAACGAGCCTGACTTTCACGCGGAATATGACAGGAACACAAATGTGTAGACGGCGTCGTGGAAGTGGTCGGGTGATCAGCCACCAATATCCTTGTGGAACCGGCTATCAGAGTATCCCCCTCCCACGTGGCTTAGGGAGCAGTACGAGGAAGAACTGCAGGCCTGGATTGACAACGGCTGGCTGCGTCCATACCCAGAGGATGATCTCAGGCCCCCAAGAGGGCTGATCCCCCTAATAGCCCTTCTGCAAGAGAACAAACAAAAGGTCCATCCCATCATGGACTACCATGAACTTAATGAACACGTCGACCTGTACACAGCAGGGGCTGACTTTGTGCACACAAACTGAGGGAGTGGCGGCAGCAGGGATCGGACGTGGTAAGTTTGGACCTGCAAATACACGTTGAAAAATTGCTATGGCCATTCCCGACTGTAGAAATTATGGGAACTCGCTATTGTCTGAGCAGACAGGAGTTCGGCCTCAACATGGTCCCGAGCATTATAACAGCAATCATGAGTGCGATCTGGCAACTAGATGAGGCCGTGCGACAGGCAACATCATCTTACGTCAACATCTTTGTGAATGAGGGCATCCTGTCTGCCCAGGTGGTCAAAGAACACTTTGAGAGTTTTGGGCTGACGTGCAAGGAACCAGAACGTCTATGGGAAGGGGCAAAAGTGCTTGGCCTGCACGTGAGTGGTAGCCAGGAGGGACTCCGCTGGAGGAGAGGTGGCAACATCCCGGGGGTTCTGTCCAATGTCACGTGTTGGAGCGTTTTCTCTGTTTGCGGAAAGCTGGTGGGCCACTACCCCATATGTGGTTGGCTCAGGGTAGCGGTGGCAGCTATAAAATGACGTGCCACATCAGTATTGTTGAGGTGGGATGATGAGGTGCGTGATGCCGCTCTACGGAGCATGCTGATGGAAACTGTGGCCAGGGTGATTCATGACGACCCTGTATGAGGGAACTGGTGTGTTGATGGGAACGAGTTCACGGTCTGGGTGGGTGCCAGTTCGCTTGCCCTCGGAGTTGCCCTTGCGGTTGATGAATTCATCAATCGAGTTGATTACAGAATCCTACAATATTAGAATTGCCAGGATCATTTGAGAAAGTTTCCAGTTATTTTGAAAACGTTTCTTCTATCTCGAGTTCTTTTCGATGCCTTTTAAAATTTTCTTGACGTTGTTTCTGAAATTTTTCCATTTCCTGTTTGCATAAAATTTCTTGCTGTTTCAAGAATTCCAGAATATTTTCAAAGTCCTCTATTTTTGTGAGTACTTGTCAATTTGTACTTCCAATAAAAGTTTCTCCATATTAGGGTGAAGGGCATAGAAACCAACCCGCTGCCCGAATGGGAAGTAACTGGAGAGAGGATTAAGGAGGGAGATGTCATCTGGGTTAAAAAACCATGCAGTAAGTGCACAACATGATATGGAACTTGACATGTCACTGAAGTGATCAGCCCACAATCAGTGCGGGTTGATTGTGTGCCCCGTCACATTAAGGACCTGGGACTGGCGACGCAGTTGCAACCACCAGTGAGTGATGAGAGCAAATCGGAATCTGAGACCCATGAGCCATCACTCTGGTTCACACCAGCCCCATTGGGCAGTGATTCTGATATCAGCTGCCTCCCGGGAAATGCAGTGTTTTTTGACTCTCAGACCGCGGACGAAAGCACAAGTGAAGATGAAGCCCACGTTGTTCCCCCGCAAAGAAGCACCCGGCAAAGATGATCACCGCCTCCCTGCCCTCTCTTTGATCATGAGATCAGGGGGGGGAGTGTGACGAAAATCGTGAAAACGGAGAGGGGGGGCTTACCTTTTAAGCGACCTCAAGTGTGCATCGTTCAGAGACAGGCCGGGAAACGAAGAAATTCAAGATGGTGCCCGCGACTTTTTATAACCATCTGATCTCGTAAAGTCGTGCAAATTATCACTGCTCGTATGTGTTGAATCACGAAACACACTTGTAGTCAGTAGCTAGGCTAAGAGCAACGTCTTTAGCAAGGCCAATTTATTTCCAAAAAGTACAAATTATGCTTTTTTGGTGGGCACAAGGCCCAAGAGTTTAGGGGAGGGGAAGGTGTGAGAACTGTATTTTCCTATGGGCCCTAGCTAGTCACACTCATCACCAACAGTCAACAGTCATTTTATTTCAATCATTCTATACAATGGATTCATTCAACCAACCAACCACGCACCTCATTCACTCCATGAGAATCCTACTTAAAAACCCGATGCAATGGAATGTCGTACGTACAATGGATAAAATGTGATGAGGTATTGGAGGAAAAAGCCCCAAAGTAAACAAAATATAAAGCCGGTTGGTTTCCCTCCCATACCTCCTTCTATGATGTGGAGAGTCGACTGTTTTCTGGTACTTGGATAAGACCAAAAACAAGCCGAAACTCCCCCTATAGGGGAAGATCCTAAAAAAACCAATCAGGATAAAATAACAGGCAGGAAGGGGGCCGGCCTGGAGTGGGGAGTGAACATGAAATACTGAAAATGTGGCCAAGATCCTCATAAAAGGCCAGGGACTCACAAGTGGTAGAGGGGACAGAAAAAAAGAAAACTGGGAATGGGGAGGATCTTGAAAGAACTAGCATCTAGATTGCGGGGCCAATGACACACTTCATACCACTAACTAGGGGGTCAAGTTATCTAAATGTTACATAGAGTTCCTACTTACTCGGGGTGGGGTCCCGAAGGACCCGGACCATCATCACCATGCGCACGCAGAGGAGGGAAGGATGACTCCAACGTTGTCCCCTTGCATACGACCAAGCTTGCTGCATACACCCACCTTTTGCTGAATGTTATGCAGTCCAAGCATCTTCTATCGCATCTAATCTTGACCCTAAGCTGATGCCTAAAGAACAAGATCAGATCGCGATAAGAAAAGTTTGCACCCTCATACAATCCCTTGTTTCGCGTCTGCCAAATCACCATTCTAGCCACGGCTAGGATCACGAGAAACACCACACGTTTCTCACCCTGAAACGGAGGGTCAACATTGTCCAAGACGTATCCAACGTCGAGCAGCACAAGCTCTCTAGGGCTGATGCGAGCCGTCCACTCCTCGACGTGGCTCCAGAACGGGCGAACCCGCTCACAGTAGTAGAAGGCGTGCGAAGCCGTTTCTTCCAAACCACTGTCGCAACGGGGGCAGTCAGGCATATCTGCAATGCACGCTCTGTAAGCCCAGTCGTTGAGGGCCAACGCATTTCGAACTAGCCGCCAGGTGAGCGAGAACTCGGAGTTGTTCAAGAAGCCCGAACCTGGCGCCCAATTCCAATGGGAGCGAGCCTCCTCCGCCGACCAGCCGAGCCGACCCATCAGAGGATCCGAAGCGGAACCCACCACTAAGCCTCTATATAGTTCCTTACGAGTCCATGAGAGGTCACTGGACCGAGGAAGCTTTCGAAGGGCCCTGCGGCACTCGATGACGAATGGTGGTTCATCCCTTGGCCTACGACGGCCTTCAGCCTCGGGATTCAACCTTAGGCGAGGAAAGGCGACTCTCACCTTGAGGCTCCACACCGCGTCCGTCGTCAACGATCGGCCTAGGTGAGCCAATCTCTCAGCGAGCCGGTGGCTCTCGAGATCCGGCATCCCCAGACCCCCATCGCGAGGACGTTGATAGCAGACCTGTCTACGGACCATCGGGCTTCGACCCTTCCAAAGGAACTTGAAAAGGGATTGTTCCAGCGCCACCCGATGAACCTTAGGCAGAGGTAGTACAGACAAACGGTAAAGGATCAGGGGGAAGATGTACCCGGCGCACACCTCCGCCCTGCCCTTTAAGGTCAAGCGCCTTCGAAGCCAGGCAACCACCTGCGCTTCTACCTTAGTCCGTACTTCCAACCAATTTCGCTCCAGCTGGAGGCCGGGCCCGAACCACACCCCAAGGATGCGGACAGGACCGTCACTCCAGCGGAAGGGACCTGGCAGGGGAACGCTTCCCCTCCAGGCACCCAACCGCAAGCCTTCGCTCTTGTCAAAGTTGACCTTGGCACCTGCTACCTTTTCGTAACTCGCGACCGCCTCCTTCACCGCCAATATGTCCCGACGCCTGGACACAAAGACCGTGATATCATCGGCGAACGCGGAAATCTTCGCTCGGACGCTGCCGCTTAGCAAGATTCCGCGCAGGGCCGGACCATCCCTCTCATCCCTAAGCCTTCGGAGCAGGGGCTCCAAAGCAAGGACATAGAGAAGAGGAGATAAGGGGCAGCCTTGCCGGACCGATCGCTCGATCGCAAAAGCCTCTGAACACCTCCCGTTCACCTGCACCACCGCCTGTGGGTTGCGGTACAGCATGCTAATCCATTTGCGGAACTCCGGCTCGAATCCGGCGGTCTCCAAAACCGCCGCCAAGAACCGATGATCCACCCTATCGAAGGCCTTGGACTGATCCAAATTGATCAGCGCGGCTTCGGTGTCGTCTTCTATTCCCTCTAGGATCTGGCGCACCAAATGCAAGTTGTCTTGGATCGATCTTCCCTTCACAGCGTAGCTCTGCTCAGGGCCGATCAGATCACTGATGACAAGCTGCAAACGGTTCGCCAAGACCCGGGCCAAAATCTTTAACTCTGTGTTAAGCAGAGTTATGGGCCTGTAATCGTCTAGCTCGCCCCGAACATGCCTGCCTTCTTTCTTCAGCAATGTGATCACACCCTTGGTAATGCTACCAGGGATGGCTCCCTGGGCAAACCAATGGTTGAACACATCCGTCAGAATAGGGACAAACATGTGCGACATCCTCAAGTACACTTCGTAGGGTAAACCATCTAGTCCAGGCGACTTGTTAAGGCCGACCTGCTTCAGCGCATCACGGACTTCACATTCCGTAACCACACCCTCGCAACTAGCCGCTTCCGCCTCCCCAAGGCGGGGGAAGTCAGCTAAATAGTTACGAAACTCCTGAAGCTGGAGCTCAGGACAGAGGGCAAAGCGACCTCGAAAGTGTGTCCGGAAGGCCTCACGAATCTCACGGCTCGATCTCAGCACTCGCCCGTCCGGGGCGCTAACGCACTCGATGTACCGACAAGGGAACCTTCTCCACTCTTCCTTACGCAAAAATGCGTTACATTTCACGGCTTCGTTCGGAACTCTTTTTAGCCTATTTCTAACGACGAAACCCTTGTAACGCTCGCTAGCCTCACGCTCAAGGTCCCCCTTAGCTAGATCTATGGCTACGGAGTCCCCCCCTACCACCGCCCGGGAGAGTCTATCTTCTAAGGATTTCGCCTTCTTAGCCCTATCTAAAGCGAGCTGTTGGCTATACTTGATGGCGAAATCCCTAATCCTATACTTAAGGGAAGCTCACCACCTATTCCCAATAACCGCCCCCACTAACGCCCGCTTGATTAGGTTTTCCAGCCGCACCCGGAAGTCCCATATCTCCAGTAAGGAGGTATTGAACTTCCAGTAGCTAGCCAGACTAGGCCTATTAACTAGCCGCAGACTGACCCTAACGAGTTTATGGTCAGACCGCCCTAACCAGTGGAACGTGGGACAAGTAACTAGGTCACTGTCAGCTCTTCTCACTAACACTCTGTCCAGGTAAGACCTAACCTGGCCAGAGAGCGAACCTCCTATCCACGTCCACATCTCCCTCCCTGGGTGATTGAGACGGAACCTGTCGACCAGGTCGAACTCAGTCAACAAGTCCGACAGGCTGCTCTCACACCTTCCCAAACTGCTAGCACCCCGACCGGCTCTATCTATCTTGGGGTCAAGGATCGCATTCCAATCGCCCACTAGAACTGTCCACCTCGAGTCATCCAAGAACGACCCCAACCGCCGAAAGAAGACGCGTCTCTCCGCAGCGATACTGGGCGCATAAACCACAGCTATCCGAAACTCGAAAGTTTTCACGGCAACATCAGCCACCAGCAGCCGGCCCCCGTCACCTGCAAAGACAACATTAACAATCGCATCAAGGCTGCGTCCAACTAGCAGAGAGACCCCAGCCCTGAGGCGGCTGCCGAATGCTGAGTAAACGACAAAGTCGCCCCTCAGCACCCGACAGTCCGCCCCGCAAGTGAAGTGAGTCTCCTGCACCGCAGCGACATCCACACACAGGTTCGAGAGTTCAGCAAGCAAGTGCGCACACTTGCTTGCGTCCCTCAGTCCCCTCGCATTTAAACTGGCAACGTTTAAAGCCATTCTGGCCCACTTACCTAATCAGTGCTGATGATGGGCCGGAAATCCTCAGGGGTGAGGATGCCAACGGCCTGTCTCAAAGAGCCGGTGCCGAGCTCAGTTGTAACTCGGCCATCCCTGGACACTCCGCCGACATCCAATTGGAACCGCACCTTTAATGACCTGTAAAAGGAGGGGTGAACAAAAATGGGGACCCTCCCTGAGCAAAATGGTAAACATCGTCTTAGTGAGGAGTGCTCCAACTCCGCCAACTTTACACCCATGTCGGTCTGACGAACCGTATCCAAGAACTTCCATACGCCCTTGGTACGATCGCCAGCCGTGCGGATGAAAGTGGTCACCATGGCTGCACTCGTAAAGTTCAAAGGATTACATATTCCTTTTTTCCGGATTTTTTCCAGGTCAAGCAGTGGCTTTAATAACTTACGTAGCTGGAAGTCAGTTACTGAGTCCAGCCCGACAGTACAAAAAGCCACTGCCTTCCTGTATTGTTCATCAGTCACATCTTGGATTTCCTGCTTGGCCTGCCGTCGAGCTGGCTTGGGTTTGGCCTCTGGGGCTACTTGTGCTGGTGCTGCTGCTGGTTCTGGCTCTGCCTGGATTAACTCCGGGAACAGCTCTGGAGAGGAAGATGAACTTAGGGATGGGAGAGACAAAGTTCTAGGTAGACTTTGGGGGGATTGTCTCTCCAAAGAATGTGGTCTTCTCATGTGCTGAATCTGATAAGGACGAGTTTTTGGAGGTTGAGATTGTCCCAATTGTGGGGATTGTGGAGGTTGAAAAGGTTTAGGAGGTTGTGGGATTTGTAGGGGTTCAGGGGGTACATGTTGTGGAGTTGGGTATTGAGGGGGAGGTAGTGGAGAAAGTGGTGGTGGAGGAAACGGTGGTGGCGGAAATGGGATTGGTATCCGCGGTAGGGTTTGTTGAGGGGGAGGTGGTTGAGGAGTAGGCTGAAAGGCATTGGAGGGACCTTCCAAGGGGTCATCTGTGCGGGGTGGCCCCGCGCACATCTTTTTCGCGGCTCCCTCTCCGCTGCTTCTCCTCCTCTTCAAATTTGTTGTTGTCTCCATGGGGAGATCCAGTGCTTCTTTAGTGGTGAGGGTTGTTTTATCTTTGGGCTTCTTTTTGGATGGGGCCTTGGTTTCTGGGAGTATTGGATGCTCGATAATGTTGGGCGGTATAGGCGCCGTCACTGATGTGGGTATGAATTGGGATGATGAGCTTCTAGCAGGAGAGGCAGTTACAGTCGCAGTCTTGTCCTCCGTTTTCTTGGGGGATTTCATTTTTTTTTTCCTGGTCACTTCGGTCCAGCCTTCCTCCGCTTTTTTTGGCTGGACCTGACCCGGCTCCTTAGCTGTTGGACTGCTGGTTTGGCTACTGATGGTGGCTGTGGCAATTGTTGCTGTTGGAGTAGTTGTTGTGGAGGCTGCTGGAGCTGCAACATTTTGAGGGTCCTTCTTGGGGCAAAATTTTGAAATATGTCCCAACTGTTTGCAGCTCCAGCAGCGTGGACGTCGTCCCTCCACCACCACCATCATCTGCCTCTCTCTGCTGATGATAACTTCTGGGATGTCTCGGAATCCCTCCCTAGTCAAACATAGCCGGAACACATGGTCCCTGTAGGCCGTCCCGGCGGCTGACCTTAGAAGGTTGCTTTCCTCCACTTGTCCATATCTACTGAGGAAGGCGGCCAGCACCTCCCCAGTGACAGTGGCCGGGACGTTACATACTGTAACGCGGACCCTGCAGGTCCCCATGTACTCCGGCTGCAGTCGGAAGAACTTGGTCGCGATTGTGGTTGTGGCCGCTTTTGTTGCCTGTTCCTTGGTGGGAAGCAGGACGTCCCAAGTTGCAAAACTCTTTCTGCAAAAATACTGGCATGGGACGCCTGCTTTCCGTAGGAGGTCTTCAAATACCTCCTTTTTCAACCCAACCAGCCGTCTTGTCTTGAGGTCCGAAACCACCAAAGACAAGATTCTTGGCTCCAGCTTTTCGATAATCTCGGGGATGGGCAAGATTTCGTTGCCCTTGAAGTACTGGGCATACTTGCCCATCCGGTCTTTTTCGTGATCTTCGGGGTTTTTTGTCTGGATTTTCCAAGGTACTGGGCCTGGTGGTTTCTCCTTTTGTCCCGGCTGGATTGGGCTATCTGTTTCATCAGGTATTGGCAAAGAAGGCCAATTTGAGCCAATGAGGCTAACCGTTGGTGTTTCCGGTTCCCTTTGTTCCTCCGACTGCTTAGGGAGGGCTTCTCTTTTTTCCGCTTGTGAAGGTGGGTCGCAAGGATAAGATGGAGAAGAGGAACCCTCCATGACTGCTAAATCGCAATCAGGAGGGTTAGTGTGATTCGACGGGAGGTCCAAAAATAAAAAATAAAAATAACTAAAGAGGTCAGGATAGAATGGATATAATGACCGCAGGGTCACTTGTCAACGGTAGTAAAGCAAACCCTCACTACCAGGAAACTGGGGGCAGTACTGCCGCCCAGCAACTGGCGCTAGGTGCTAGGTAAGGGAAGTGGGGAGCAACTAGCGTCCAGTTGCCAGACAAAAAAAAGGTGGCAGTAACTCAATACCGATCCACAATACAAAAGTTGTCGTCCGTGAAACACACTTTTAGTCAGTAGCCAGGCCAAGAGCAATGTCTTTAGCAAGGCCAAGACCAAAGTGAATCAGTCCTCAATGAAAGAGCTATTTATGGCACATTGGGAGATTCCAATGTGCACACATTGGCCGGTCCATTCCTTGGATTGTGATTGGCTAGAACATCCAATTGGATATGTTTGTTCATAAATACCAACCCTGTCCAGTAAGCATTTGTCTTGACTATGCTGGACCTCTTTGTCTAGTTCGGTCGTAATTTTGCCCGTTTTTTTTCAAAAAAAAAAAAAAAAAGGAAAAATTTTTATTTGCAGTAAATCATCGGATCGGATTTTACCATCTCATCACAACAACTTCTCCCGGCTGGGCTGTAATTTACTGACCCGGTTGGAAAAACAAAGCTAAGTTCTTTTTCCCCCTTTTTTTGTTGTTGTTTTTTTGGGTTTTTTTCTCCTCCTCATTTCTACATCTCATTCTTTCATCATATCATTTATGGCCGGGCAGAAGGCTCAGCCATAAAGGCCCTTTTTTCCCCTACTAAGGGTGACCCTCCCCCCCAGGTGAAAAAGAAAAACACATCACCTACCCCGAAAAATGCCCCTTCCCCTGACCAGAAAGAAAAAACGCCCCCCAAAAAATTACCCTCTCCGGAAAAGGAAGGAAAATTATCTCCCCAAAAAGGGGGGGATAAAAATGAAAAAGAAAACAGTTGGACAGCCCCCCCGAAAATACAGGTCGATGTCGACGACCTGCTCCAGCGAGCAAGGGCCATCTCCAGTGAAATACAGGAGCATGGCCTTATGTTCAATTTGGAGGAGGTAAGACAAGACCAGAAAAAAAGAACGCTGTCTGTCTTTTTAGTGGACAAACGATCCAGAAAAATCGTTAAGCCCGCAAAAGACATGGTCCTTCGTCAAATTTCCAGCCTGGGCGTAAAGGCACAAGCGATAATCGCTGGTGCTTCTTACGCTTTCTGGGATATATTGCTACCGACTATAGAAGATGCCGTCGCCCTCACAAAAAAACCTCTGGAAAATAAAGAATTTTTTTTCAGAACAGAATATATGGGGCGACGGCGGACCACGGTTTCAATATACGAGGTCCCTAGCTTCCTTCGAGACGCAAACTTAGCCGCCTATATGCTTCAGTTTGGTGACATCGTCTCAGCAACACACGATGGAATGCGTGGGGAATGGAGGTTCGATATCATGTTGGATATGAAAACCTTCTACTCCGTTCCCAACTGGTTGGAGGTGGAAGGGCGCAGGCTTCCCGTAATAGTATCGGGAAGGAAACCCGCCTGCTGGCACTGTGGCGAGATTGGTCACCTCTCCGCAGTTTGCCCGGGGAAGAAGGCCCCGAAGAAGCCCGACCACAAACATGATACCCTCTCACCTGTGGTTAAAATAAACACGGAAAAGGAGGCTCCCGTAGTCTCGCCCACACCAGCGGGTAAAAAAAACCCCACTCCCCCTTCGTCCCCTACGGTTAATTCCGAAGAGGCGAAGGCTGAGTGGCTGACTGTGGGAAAAGGTGGGAGGAAGCTCCAACCTGAGGATCCTCGCTCCCAAAAGTCGGCCCAGGTAGGCACCGACAGTTTACCCCCCTCTAAAAAGTCCAACAGTCCACCCCCCACATATGCCCAGAAGTCATCCCCCTCAAAAAACAAAGCCCTACCCAAAACCCCTCCTAAACAACGTACACCTCCCAGGGTCAGATCTTTCAGCCCAGGCCGGGAGAAATTTGAACAACTCCTGGAATTCAAAAAGCGGAGAGAAAATCGGCTCCACGACCAGGGCCCTCTCATTCCACACCATCATCACCAAGACACGCCAGAACCATTCGTCCACAACCAACCACACCACCCCATAGATCCATGCCTCCACCTCTCATGTCTGTGCTAGTCCGGGGAAAAAAGGGACCCAGCCCCCCTCCGCTGCCGTTGGAATCACCACCAACTAAACCAGCACCACCAGCAACAGCAACCGCATCATCTCCATCTACCACGCCCAAGAAACGGCAGCGGAGCTCGTCAATCGACAGCTCGGGGGATGAGGTCCCCAAACATATAAAAAAAAGGGAAAAACCACGTCATCATACCGGAACAAACATCTGCCGGGTGGATGAGGGGGCTCTGGATCGTCTTCATAAGGTCCAGCCGCAGCTGTTGAAAGACTTAAGGGTCCTCCACAACTTCAAAGAAGTCAACGGTTGCAACGTGGAGGACCCTAAAAATTTCCCCGATTCATGGATCACCACCGTCATTCGGAAGGGCCGAGGGTCGGAAGGTGTGATGAAAATGCTCGGCGAGGCTAACGAGGCCCTCGGCCCTATATCATTCCTTAAGGACGATTTAGCATCATGTAAGGGTCTTGTTGGGAGGGTCCCTGTTGTTCTACACCCCTCCCTCTATAGGGCTTTGAAACTAACTTTTCCGCGGGACGTCGGGGGTCTCGCTCATGACGGAGCCATCGATAATGAGATGGCCACGGGATCTATGAGCCAGACCGTCGGAGTCCTGACCCCAGCCATGTTCAGTCCGGGCACTCAACCCCTGTAATTTTCATGATGGATCTAAGGTTGGCTAGTTTAAATGGCCGCGGCCTGAGGTCGGATTCTAAGCGATCCCAACTATTGTTATACCTCCAGCGTCGCGGCATTGATATTTGTTGTTTACAGGAGACTCACTTCGACTCCAACTTCTATGAAGGTATTCTGGCGAGGGACTATTTGTCCTTCTCAGCATGCTTTGATAGTCGTTCTAGAGGTGTCACCTGGCTGGTAAGTAGACGTCTGGACGCTTCGTGTGCTCTTGTTCTTTCAGATCCGGCGGGCAGACTTTGTGTTCTGGATGTTACCATAAAGGACAAGGCGCTTCGTTTGATTGGGGTTTATGGACCCAATACCACCAGTGAGCTTCCTGCCTTTTTCCGGCGCATCGAGCCGTACGTCGTTCCGTCAAAGCGGGTAATTTTAGTGGGAGATTGGAACGCCGTCCTTGATCCCAACTTAGATAGAGGGGCTACTAGTACGGGTACTAACTCCTTGGATGCCAGACATTTCCGCGAGTTTGTCCAGAAATTTGAGCTGGTGGATAAATTTCGCGAAAGGCATCCAAATAAGATAGTTTGGACTTGGACCGGTAGGGGCGCCTCGGCCCAGCTGTATAGCTATTTGGACCGAGTGTTAGTTAAGCGAGTCGACTTAGACTATATAGGTGGTCCAAGTTTTGAGCCATATAAAGATTCCGACCACAAATTTTTATGTGTGTCGATTAGGTTAGATAAGGCTAGATGTAGGATGTCTGGTTACTGGAAGTTCAACCTCTCCCTTTTGGCGGAGGCTGACTTCCGGAACCAGCTAGAACTAACATTAAAGCGGGAATTGACGGGGGCTATTATGGGAAATAGGTGGTGGGCTAACCTTAAGGATAGCATTAGATCCTTTGCTGCCGACTATAGTAGGAGACTCAAGTCAGCTAGGGTAGCGGAGCAAAGGTCGATTAAGGATAAGCTAGATAGGGCGGTGTTGGCGGGAGATAGTGGGCAAGTTAACGTAGCTAAGGCCGAGCTGGCCTCCTTGAAAATTAAGGAGTACCAAGCTCTGGTAGTTAGGGCTAGGTTAAAGAGAATGTCCTGCGAGGCGACGAATATGGCCCAGGAATTACGGGCCGAGGAACTCAGGCATGCTACTGATCGGCATATCGCCAGTGTCACATCGCCGGAGGGGCTCCGTCGAACTACAAACGAAGCCATCTGTGGGGAGTTTCGGCAGTATTTCTTGAAGCTTTTCACCAGGGAGCCCGGACTGAGTTCTGCTCAGTTCGACGCCTATCTTGCCGACTTCCCTCGCCTTTCGGCGACTGAAGCGGCTGGGTGTGAGGGGCTCATAAAGGAGGAGGAGATTCGGGTTGCACTGAAGTCGGTCGGGCTGGATAAGTCCCCCGGAATTGATGGTTTGCCCTACGAAGTGTACTTGAGGTTGTCGCACATGTTTGTCCCCTTGCTGGCAACCATCTATAACAACTGGATGAGGCAGGGTACTATACCCAGACGCTTCACCAGGGGTATAGTGAAGTTGCTTCGTAAGAACAAACATGGTGGGGATGGGGTTAGTAACTTTCGCCCTTTGACGATGTTAAACACGGACTTAAAGATTTTGGCGAAGATCTTGGCAAACCGTTTGCAGACTGTCCTGCCTAGTCTGATTTGCCCCGAGCAGACTTGTGCTGTGAAGGGTAGGACTATCCAGGACAGTCTTCATCTGGTCCGCACGATCGTAGAAAAAGTCGACGGAAATGCCGCGCTGATCAATTTAGATCAGTCCAAGGCCTTCGATAGGGTTGACCATGCTTTTCTGGAGGCTGTCTTGTCTTCGGCCGGCTTCGGGGTTGATTTTCGCACCTGGATACGTCTCCTTTATGCGTCCCCCGGAGTCGTGGTGGAGGTGAATGGATTAAGGTCGGAGCCCTTCACTCTGACTCGATCGATTCGTCAAGGTTGCCCGTTATCGCCAATGCTATATATCCTGGCGTTAGAGCCTTTTCTACGCAGGATAAAGGCGAACCCGGTCCTACGCGGCCTCACGTTACCTGGCGCCAGTGAGGTGGCCAGGTACACTGCATACGCTGACGACATCAGCGTGCTTGTAACGAGCAGTGCCGAGGTGGAGGAGGTGAGCAAAGAAATCGGAAGGTACGAAGCTGTAACGGGGGCCAAGATTAACCGTGAAAAGTCTGTCGGCTTGCGGTTGGGCTCGTGGAAAAGCTGTGTCCTTCCCGGCCCCTTCATTTGGAAAGACGGTCCGTGCAAGATACTCGGCGTCTGGTTTGGGCCCGACCTTCAATTGGAGAAAAATTGGTCGGAAGTGCTGAATAAGGTCGTAGCCGCAACTGAGTTGTGGCTGCGTAGAAGGCTTTCCCTAAAGGGTCGGGCAGAGGTGTGCAATTCGCACATCTACTCCCTAGCCGTTTACCGACTTTCAGTACTTCCTATCCCGGCCACCATCCTATTCAAGCTGGAAAGGATTCTCTTCCAGTTTCTCTGGGCCAAGAGACATCCTTTGGTGCGACGGGAGATCTGTTACCTTCACCCTTCTGAAGGCGGTCTAGGAGTACCTAACGTCGAGGTACGGCGCCATACTTTGCGTCTTACTTTCCTAGACCGGATGTGTTCACGAGACACGGCGGCGGGAAGCGTCTGGAAAGAAGACGCCAAACAATCTTTCCTGTCGCTAAGAAGTGTGCATTTTGCTGATGGGGAGGCCCATCGGTTGCCCAGATGCGAATGCCCCTTCTATCGCGAGTGTCGGCATGCCTTGAAAGTGCTCTCTCGGCTGCAGACAGGTCTCTCTGACAGCCGGCCGTTGTCGAGTAGGGCATTATATCGATGTTTAGTGAGGGGGGCCGCTAGCGATGGTCTGATTGGCGAGCTCGGTGTGACGGAGGCGGAGGGTCGCTTACTGTGGCCTTGGGCCCCCAGGATGAGGTGTCTCAATAATGACGAGGCTTCCCTCACCTGGCTGGTCATTCGGAATGCCCTCTGGGTCGGCAAGAGATTGTTTGCAGCGCAACAGGCCATTTCGCCTGAGTGCGGCCGGTGCGGTGATTTGGAGGAGACTATTAGTCACGCCTTCTTTCACTGCCCGGTCGTACGGCCGCTGTGCAAGCTTCTTGAAGGCTACATGGTCCGCATCCTCAATGGAAAGTTTTTTGTCCTGGAAGCCAGTTCTGTGTGCAGCAATGTGGTGCCGAGGTTGAACAGACAGGAACATTATGTGTTTCTCTGCTTACTCGGCGTTATGCGTGTCGTGATTTGGACGACAAGAAAGAAGGAACTCTGTGAGGGTGAGTCTTTTTCTTCTCAGACCCTGGTGGCATTTTACAAACACCAAATCAAAGTCAAAATCCGGTCTGAGAGAAAGAGACTCTCTTCACTGGAGTTTGGCGAAAGGTGGGTGACTGTTGCGCGTTTGTGTCGCGTGGTAGGAGCCAACCTTATTTTCACTTTGGACGTTCCAGGGACTTAAGGAGATTGAGTTACCGGAAGGACATGACCACCCAGCCCAGGTAAGTTAGAATTTTTTTAGGCCATTTTGATTTAGTTTGTTCCTAATTGAGTTAACTTAGCTAGAGTATGCAAGGTCATCGGGCCCCCCCTTTTTTTGTCCCCTTCTTTTGTTTTACTCTCCCTTCCCTTCCCCTCTGTTAGATGACAGGAATTGGAGTTCTCCAGGAGTGCGATGGAGGGCTTATGTTAATTCATATTTATTGTTTACTTATATTTTATACCATTTATTTATCTTATTTGATTATTTTTCCTCCTTCGACACTATTTTCGACTGGTTAACTCCTCTTTCTGCCATGTTTTAGTATGTGGGGGGGACCCCATACTAACCATCATAATGTATATATGTTTTGTTCATCTTTCGTTTTTAGGGGAGTTTTTAATAAATGTATATAGCGTTCGTTTAGTTTTTTTTTTAAATCGCTCCCCTCCCCCTCACTTTGTAAATATGGGATTAAGTTTACAAGTCCATGGAGCAGTAGTTTTGTTTTGGTGATTGTTGTTTTTGGTGAATGCAGTATGATAGTGATATGTTTAATTGAGGTATTTTGGTGTTTTTTTAATTTGGAGATATGTATTGGTCAGTGAATGAGTCTAGTTAAGTTAGAGATTAGGATAGTGTTGACCAGCCTCCCCCCCCATTTTTAGGCCTTGTGCCATATTTGTATTTTCCCTCTTCTTTTAAAATACAATAAATAGTCTTGACTATGCTGGACCTCAGGTAAGTGTTGCTGTTATTATTGTCACTATTATGGCTGTTGTATATTGTTGCGTTCTACAGTATGCAAATGAGGTAGTCTCCGACTTGATAAAAGCGGGTTGCTTTGAGAAAGGATCGAGGTGTGATACGAGAATTGGTGGAGATCGTTGGATTTGGTTATTGTCTCTAGTGTGATGTGTGCGTAGAGGAGAAAGGAGTTTCGCTGAACTAATAGAGGCAGCTTTGAAAGTCAATACAAGAATCAATTTCACATTGTCATTTACACCTATTTTTACTACAAAACTGATATTTGCTTTTGATAATTTCGAACTCTTAGATTGAACATTCAGTTTGCAGTAACATCTTTCTACAAGGACAAGCCAAGTTCTTTAGACTTGACATAGCAACCAGTCTAAGAGAAGGAAAACTCTGAATTCAAAACACCTGTACTCCACTTAAAAATTAAACTTGTGTTACATTCTGCCCATAGTAGAAGGGTTGGATAAATACAAACTTTTTAAGTCAAATAATTTGCACAGTTATATGGCTTCAAATATTCTGATACTAATAATTTTTAAACAAATCTATTTAACCCAGAGGGGACCCTAATAGATACTACCACTACCTGCTGAGAGAGTAGATCTTTAACCTAATATAATTTTCTCAAGACATGAATTTAACCATCTGCTTGGAAAGAGCAGGAAACATGACCCATCTGATTAAGCAAAGAGTTACCAGTCATTCGTGATTTAATCTTGTTGTCTGAACCAAGTAGAGTCCAATAACTGTTAATATGATGTCAATAATGTTGTTACCCTGTTTGATCAATGATTCCAAAAACCCATGGGATATTATGCATGTATCTATCCAACTCCTCCACCATGAACAAGGTCAATTTTTAAGCACAGCATAGTTGGTTTGAATTCAGAGTTTTCTTTTCCCTGGACTGGTTGTCTTACCAGAGTTAAAAAACCTAGTCCGTACTCTATGGAGTGGTATATGTATATGGTATACAGTGCATTGACTAATGAGTTGTACAATGGCAGCATTGAATTGGGAAGCAATTTGATACAATGTTTCTCTTTGTAGGTTTGTTACCAGTGGTCCCATTCTAGCATGTGGTTGCCCAGTTTTCATATACAAATTTATCTGGATGATTGATAGGTTTTACAGGATGTCAGGCCTTGTTGGGTTATTTCATGCCAAAGTCAGTTTAACAATTATGGTCTCCAATTATATACAGTACAAAATATATCTTTACAATCATTTCAAACAGGTAAACACATCACTATCTTAAAACAAATGTATTTGACTGATAGATGAGACCCTAACAGGTGATATTTACCCAGCCCCTTCCCACAAGCAGAAAGCAAGACAATGTCAATTTTGAGTTGAGTACAACTGGTTTGAATTCAAAGTTTTCTTTCTTTTAAACCAGCATACATACAAAGATTAAATAGCACAGTCTGCTATTTCCACATACCCATAGGAGAATAGTTGAATTCATACCTTTTACAAGGGTATTAGCACGAAGTGAAATGCATACAGCCTCATTCAAGGTCAGAGTAAACTTGTGAGTAATGACAATGAAGAGGTAACTTAACATGCCCTAGAGTTACAGAACTAGAATCTCACCACTGAGTGTTATATTCAGGACACCATTTTTTGTTTTTTTTTATGGGATGGGGAGTTTTACTTCCTCAGCAGTCTTATTTCTTTGCATATTTTAGGTTTCATCAACAGGGAAGGATTAATCTGGAATTCATATATTTGTGATATATTCTTGCTACTGTTATCTATGAATATCCTAGAGCAGTTGCTACCTCCTTCCACTCACAATAACCTTTTCACATGAAACGATAATAAATCATGTCCATAGCTTACCTCCAAAAACTACATTACCTTTTAACCAATTACCTCACACAAGCCATCTGGTTGAGTGTATTTCAACAAATAAGAGAAGGTAAAAACCATCCTGTGTCTTCCTGTTTTGAATTTTTTTGGCGTTTCAGTTTATGTTTTAAAAAATAAGATAGAATTTAAATCTGAAAATCAAAATAAACATTTATCAAATTATATTTCTGGCTCTTCTTGGTTTTTATTTATTTTTAACGAAATATGAAACTGAATAATCTTTGAAATAATTTATCATACACGAGCATTGGTTGTTCTTAGTGGGCTACTAGTAATGTCGGAAAATAGGAAGATGTCGGACAAACCACTAACACATGTTGATATCTTAACAACTTTATTCAACTATCCCCTAGTGGCATTCCCTAAGGATTGTAACAACTCCAGGGGGATAACCCTTGATACTTTACTTACTGATGAAACAAATAATGTTTTCATCAGCATATTTCATATTTTATACTTTTTTTTTTTTTAGATAACTGAGATAAGTAAAGATATTACATTTTAATCTTAGTCAGCAAAACTGGGAAATGACATTTTGAACCTCGACAGAAATGAGAGCTGATACATTTTGATCCAATGCGAAAATTCTTAAATAATACTTGCATTATTTTCTAGGTACTATGATAGTGCATATATGATTTAAAAATTCTAATTAGAATATAAAATTAAACAAAATAACAATTGATTTTTTTTTCACACAAATATAATAAATATAGTTATTTATCAAAGATATCTTTAAAGACTAAATTTAACCTACTAAACTTTGCTTAGTCTAGTACACGAGCCTTACGTTGTTTACAGTAACCTAATTATCAATGCTTAACTTTGGTGATCTAACAGAAACCAATACTTTAAGTGTAACTTAACTCGGAGTCAGTTAGTGGTGGTGGGGGTTCTAAGGGAGGTAACTTACTTTGTATTTGACTGGGTAGCCTCCCTTGTATTTTATTTCATTTTTTACAATGACTGCAAAAAACAAAATTCCGAATTAGAAAAGCTATGGTTAGCAAGATTATAACATTGCAATAAGTTTAATTCTCTTTGGATGGTTTATCATTACAGCTTCATGTAAAAATAAATGAAACTTGATAAGATTTGATAAAATCTGGTGAAAAGTCTGTTCTTTATATTTTTGCTCTGGTTTGCTTGTCTAAAATGATAGTATTTAAATTCATAAGTAAAAGTAAAGTTGGCCACCGTAGTCGAGGGTGACCCAAACGTTCCCTTTTTGATAGCTACTACACCAAGGTGTAGGGGAGGGCGCTACTCCTTTCCCAGGATTTGATCCACTTTACCCTTGATACATATCTTATAATGCTGAGTGTTAAGCAAAGAGGCATCAAGTACCATTTTTTTTTGAGTCTTTGGTATAACTTGACCTGGGATTGAATCCAGATCTTCTGAGCCATTGGCAAACACTCTAACCATTATACCAACTAGCTCATTACATATATATAGAGACAGACAGACAGACAGACAGAAAGAGTGAGATTTACATGTATATATAAAGAGATATACATATATGTCTGCATATACATATATATGAGTTTGGAAGTAAACAATGAAAATAAATCCAACAGAATGAAGAAAATAGAAAAACTAAGTAATCCAAATGTGATGAATTTATTATAAAGGAAAGTCAATGTTAAAACAACTTTCCTTTATAATAAATTAATCACTTTTGGATTACTTTGTTTTTCTATTTTCTTCATATATGAGTTTATATATACATCTGATGAAATCTTTTTTGGCAGTACAGCTGGGTGCGTGTGTAATATATGTATATCAAATTATAATAATAATCATTTGCAGTGGATATGGAGAAATGGTTATCATCTTAGAAACTGGGCTTTTAGCCTTGGCTAGACAGCTAGTCTAGGAGAAGGTAAACTCTGAATTAAACCCAGTTCTTCACATAAAAAATTGACCAGCTCATTGTAGAGGGTTTGGATAAATAGACATACATACATTCTGCAAATCTACATATTTCATATATCCTTTCTGAAATATACTTCAAAATGAATTTAATTTAGAAAAATTAATTCCTTTTTTCAGTTAAACCAAGAATGTTTCAGAACTTCCTTGTAAGTAGACGATATAACCTGAACTGTCTCTAACTTCTGCTCTCAGTATAAATTTCTTTCTCCTCTCATTATAATTTTATTCCTCAGTCTCTCATAATTACTTTCTTTCTTTTTCCCTCTTTCACCATCACTCTTTTCCTTCCTTACATCCATTCTTCCTTTATTGCCATAAGTAAATAATCCAGATGATGAGAATCATTCTTGTATATATAAACATAATTGGGATTCTGAATAAATTCTAATATAACACAAGTTAGAAAGGTTGTAGATCAGATAATTTTTAGCTTTATCATAGGTTAATTGGTTGGTGGTTGGTTTTATGGCAAGTCAACCCTTATTGGGTGCAGGTGAAGTTTACGTGATGTAATGGCTAAAGTGCTGAACTGCAGCCTTTGAAGTAAGCAAGTTTGAAGGAATAAAAACCTGCATAGTCCTTTTTGGAAGATACTTAGGAACATTCTTAAAATGGACAAGGGAGAACTCAAATTGACCAAAAGACAAAGAAATTGATGACTATGCACAGAGCCTTACATCCAAGAGATAACTAAGACAGACTATTGGTGAGAAGAAAAGGAGGGAGGATTTGTAAGCATTGAGGATTGTGTAGAAGCATCAATACAAAGATTTGAGAAAAACATTTAAAAGAACAAAGAAAAATTAATTACAATAGCCAGTAACAACAATGGCATCATGAATAACAAACAGAAAAGCAGCAAAACTAGAAAACCAAAATGGAAAAAAGAAAAACTGTATAGATATTTCAAGCAACAAACTGGCGAGATTGCATGAGATGTGGACACAGTGAAGAAAAGGAAACTGAATCTCTTCATCAGCAGCACAAAACAAAGCCATAAGGACTAACTGTATTAAAGCAAAAAATGATAATACGCAGTAGAATACCAAGTGTAGGTTATGTAGAGACAAGAGATGATATGATTAATCACATAACAAGCAAATACAGCAAACTATCTTAGGATGAACAAGACTAGGCACAACAAGGTGGGAAAGATGATTCACTAGGAATTATGCAAGAGATTAAAATTTGACCAAACTACCAAATGGTATACACATAAATCAGAATCTGTCCTAGAGAATGAGATGCATGAAATTCTCTGGGATTTTGAAATACAAAAAATCACTTAAGTCAGAAGCCCAGACAGAGTATTAATTGTCATCGAGGTGTCTGCTGTTCTGGTGGACCATGAAGTGAAAATAAAAGAAAACAAAAAGAATACTTGGACCTTACTAGTGAGCTAAAAAATAAACTGTCTAATATGAGGGTGGTGGTGATACCAATTATGGTTGAAGTTCTTGGAACGGTTTCTAAAGGCCTGAAAAAAGACTGGAGGAACTGAAAATCAGATGAAAAATCAAGACCATCCAGACCCTAGCATTGTTAGAACAGCTAGAATGCTGTGAAAAGTCCTGGAAACCTGGGGAGATAATAATGAAAATAATAATACTGACACAAAAGGAATACAAGACTAGGCATGACATGTGAACGATAAACCAAAATCTCTCCTTGAAAATGAGATGCATAAAATTATCTGGGACTTTGAGATACAAATGGATCATGCAAACGTGAACAAAAAGACCAGATCTAATATTAATAAGACAAATAATCATGTGGATTTTGCCATTCCAGTGAACTATAGAGTAAAAATAAAAGAATGCAAAAACTGGGAAAATATCTGGATCTTGTCAGGGGGCTGAAAAAGCTGTGGAATATGAAGGTGACAGTGATAACAATTGTAGTTGGTGCCCTTGGAATGGTCCCCAAAGGTTTGGAAAATAGACTAGAACAGGAAATCCAAGGAACAAATGAGCACTTTGGAGCTGTTTTATGGTGATTAAGAAGTTAATCTAACAACTCACCGGTGAAATAAGTTTGATACTTACTAAGTGTTTCACTATGATGGCCTCCATTCTATATAACTTGCAATAATTTTTAATAGGCATTTACTATGCTGTTCTTTCTTATCATTGTATCCCTGAGTCAGGACCTGTTAGTACTGTGACTATGTCATGGTTGCATGCTATCTTCACCCAATGACCAACCTTCTTCATGCTTCCTCCAGGCTTGGGACCAGCATTTACTCCTAGCTTTGAATCTAAACTGGTAACTCACCAAGGTTGGAGAGGCAAGTCTACTTTACCATTTTACCAAAAACTAGACGGGTTCAATGCTTATTCCATTTTACCAAGAACTAGATGGGTTCAATGCTTATTCCATTTTCTGTGCCACATTACTCTAATGTAGAGAGTTCAATACTCATTGAGTCACCACCCGTACCAGTAGTATCACTTTTGGACATCATCACCTGCTTATGACCAACACTGTACATTGCAGACCTCAGCCAACTCAACACAATTATTGCCTACAATGAGTACTTATGTAAATAAATTATTTTGTTCTTTCAAACAAGTTCTGATTGATGGATTGATTTTAATGGCATGTCAACTCATCTAGGGTTATTTTATGCCTAGAGATTAAGGAATCACGTTCATTGTATGCTTATATTTACATCTTTTGTGTAGTCGTTTCTTAAGTGTATTTTTTGCACACAGTTCTATTGAATATGAATATTTTTAAATAAATCTATTTGACCCATAGATGGGACCCAAACAGGTACTCATAATCAGAGTTGACCAGGGAGTTATAGCAATGAAGGAATACTCCATACTCCCCAGATCTCCAAACTGAAGCCTCACCATCAAATGCATCATAATGTTATTCCCAAAACATGCCTTTTTGGAGGGGTCTAACATCTCAACAGGAGAGTTAATCAGAATATTCTAAGCCCCATCGACAAGGCAAAGTTCATCATAGAAGATTTCTTTCTATTTCCATATTTCAGATAATGATTTATCTGATAAAGCTCATAATGGACAAAATATTATAATAAATAACTACACTATCAAATTTTGGTTTTTATATAATAATTTCTTCCATTCTGTCGGACATTTTATTTAGTTATATATATATCCTCTGAATATCTTTTCATATATCACATATTATTGGATTTATTTCCATCGGGCTGTCTGGCTCTCTTTGTGACTCTCTCTCTCTCTCTCTCTCTCTTTCTCTCTCTCTCTCTCTCTCTCTATATATATATATATGTATCAGGTTGGAGGATGTCAGAAGCATAGTAGTGACCATAATTCTATAAGAAGGAATCTTTACCAATCACAATCTAAATTCCTCTTAGTGTTACAAATTTGGCTCCTGTTTTCTACTGTTGTTGGCTTGTGTTCTGTTATGTCAATGGTTTTTCTTTAAAGCTGACCAGGTGATGTTTGACCGTAGGCCACTTGTTTGCTGAAAGAGCCAGAAGAAAATACTAGGTTTCAGATTGAATGATGGGCAAATCCTATTCAGTTAAAGTCTGGCATGCATAATCTACATGCTCTTCAACTCTTAGTGGCTGAAGAAGTGATATGCTGATGCCATACTTTATCTTAGAGCTGTTGATTCTTTGCAGTAGCTGAAGAAGTGATATGCTGAAGAAGTGATATGCTGATGCCATACTTTATCTTAGAGCTGTTGATTCTTTGCAGTAGCAACTGCAGAAGACTCTGAAAGACCCATGAAGACTGATGACAATTAATGAGCTCTTCTGATCTTGTTTCATATATAGACCCATTTTGCATATTTTAAATCAAGAGCAAGTAATTTTAAAGTGTGTTTATTTCTTTTTTCCTTTTCCTTGTTCAATATCATATCTCTAACACTTGAAGACAAACAAGGGCCATTTTGCTCATGGACAAAAACTTCCAGTGACCTTTTAACATCATAAAGGAATTTAGGTGGATAATAAACTTAGATATTCAATTTCAAACCCATTATTTATGATAACCCAATATCAGTAAGTGGAGGTGGGTGAAATTCACTAACAGGGTATTTCACAAGAATTTACTAGATCTTTTCTAAGTTCAATTTTCATTAGAGCTGATAAGGATTTCAATTTCATTTCTGAACTTTTATTTAATTCTAATAAGATCAAGCTTTCTTAGTTGATGTTCTTGCTAATAAAGATCAAGCCATCAAGCCATTCAAATGCTTTAAACAACCCAGTGAGATATATATATATATATATATATATATATATAGTGGTTAATTTAATGTCATATCAACTTCTCATGAGTTATTTAATGCCAAAATCTGGACCATTTGTAAATATTTTTGTAAGAGAACCTGCTTTTGTCTGGCCAGCCTGGATTGAAGACATGTCCTTAATGTTACAATAAAGACAACGAGAGCATCTTCTGAGACACATGGCTTAGTTCAGGCATCTGGATGATTGAGGGAAGAAATCAACAAAGTTTTAGCACCTGGATGTACTAAAAGTGAAGCATATAAAATAATTACACACTGAGAGAGTGAAGATGTATTCAGTGGGAGACACTTGATGTCCTGCGTATCTCTCAATCAAAGTGATCGTCTTTGTTTTTTTATTTTATTTTTGTCAGCTTTTGCCTCCCAACTTTTGCTTGGGTGGATGAGGCACCCTTGAGCCTTCTTGTTTTTTCTCTTTGCTTTCTTTCCAGCTTCTCCTCCACTTCATACCAAGGTTCATTTCTCTGCTAAGAGGGAAGTCACAATTTTTTCCCCGCTTCCTTAGTTTTCTTATGTCCTCACTGTAGGCTCAGGGATAAGGGAGCAAATCTAGCCCTGCACAGAGTCCACTTTGTTGACTGTTACTGGGTGAAGGTTTCTGTGTACACTGATGATATGATAGTCTTTGTGTCCTGCTTTTCAGACAGAGAGCCTGTAAAGAAGGTGGTCATGAGGGGGAGACATTCCCGTTCCTGGATCCTTCCGCTGGAGCAACAGTCCCATCCGCATACTTTGGGTGTGATTCAGATCCAGCCTCCGACTGAATCATAATTGGTCAGAGGTACAGGCAAAGGCAGAAGTATAGGTGGGTGTCTGGCTTCAAAAGTGGTTGTCCTTAAAGAGCAGGGCAGAGGCGTGCCCCATGTACATGTTTCCCTCTGATCCTTGACCAGCTGTCTGTACTTCCCCTGCCTGAGGGCCCTTGATTGACATTGTAACAATCCCTCTGTATGTTACTGTAGGGAGGCCAAAAGTCAATGGTCCACAGACAGGTCTGCTGTTAACGTCCCTGTAATGGGGACCTAGGAATGCCTGATCTGAAAAGCCAATCTTTGATGGTGGAGACGTAAAGTTGAGGTAGCTTTTTCCAACCTGGTGTCCAACCCCAAGGCTGAAAGCTGTCATAAGCCAGAAGGTGAAGCACTGTATCTCACCGAGTGCTGAAAAGTCTTTCACAAGCTTCCTGGTTCCAGTGACCTTTCTCAGTCTTAATAGGAACTCTATTAGGAATTAGTGGTGGGTACTGCTTCAGATCTACTCAAAGACCCACTTTGCTGGTCATTGGAGAGTGATATAGTGGAAGATCCTGAAACCCCCTGTGAATGGATTACTCGCTCTATAAAAGACGCGAGTAAGCGGTAACCAAGTGAGTGAAGCGAGAGTACCCACTCTGGCATTTTAGATACAATCGAGTATCCATTTATTATTTGTACGTTGTACTTTTGAACAATAAACTTGTTATACTTACTCTTCGTGTGGAGTCTTATTTATACTGAGTATATTCCCCCAGGGATATATCAGATTTGGCAACAAGGTATTCGAGATGGATTCACACCCAAATTTATATCAGATTTGGCGATGAAGATTCGAGTACAAACTCACACCCAAATCTATACCAGATTTGGCGATAAAGGTTTCGTAAAAACAAACTCCCATTCAATTTATCAGATTGGACGAACGATGTAGAGATTTTTTTTTATCACCGTATTAGGTGGACCAGTTGAAGAAAAAAATATTTTTCAACACACCCGGAAATATAACAAGGATTTGAAGTACTTCAAACAAGCGTGAATAAATAAAAAACCAACAGTGGAGTTTAAAAAAAAAGATAAGTCGTTTTTTGGCTTTCCCCCCTCCTCATTGAAAGTAAAACTACGTCTTTCTGGCCAAAACTATTCAATTGTTGGTCAACTGTTTGGTTGGATTTTTATTTGTTTTATGCTAAATATGGAACAATTAACGCAGTACAACAATTACAACAACAGTTTGTACAGCAACAAGAAAATTTCCAGAAACAACAGACAGATGTGCAAAAACAAATTGTAAAACAGTAGGACATTTTGCAAAAAATATTGTTAAAGCAAGGCGAACAGGAGAAAGGTTCGAACACTTTTTCTGCAGAGGGCATAGCAAACTCACTGTCAGAAATTATTAATAAACCTGAGGAAGGAATAACTTTTCCTGCGTACTTCAAAAGGTACGAAACAATTTTTGCAAAAAGGTGTCAATCATGGTCCAATGAAGAAAAAATTATGTTAGTACTTCAAAAGTTAGGTGCTCATGAAAACATGAAATATATGAATCATATATTGCCAAATAAACCGGAAGAGATGTCGTTTGAAGAAACTATAGAAACTCTATCCAAAATGTTTGGAGAACGGGATAGTTTGTTTCATACCAGGTATAAATGTTTGAAGATAATTAAAGAAGATGAAGATTTCGTAGCATACGCCAGGAAAGTAAATGCCCAGTGTGAATGGTTCAAACTTAAAGACCTTAAGGAGGACATGCGTGTTTAATATTTGTACAGGGCTTGACATCAAATAAGGATAAAGTGATTCGGTCAAAGTTATTGACAATGTTAGAACAAGATACGGAGATAACATTGCAAAAAGTATTGGAAGAATGCCAGAAATTAATTAATATCAGACGGGATAACATATGTATTGAAGAAAAAAATGTTGCCAGAATAAATAAAGTCAAACGTGACAATAAAGAAAGAAAAGAAAATGAACCTTATGAAAGAAGGGTAAAAGAACACAATGAGAGAAAAATTATTGCAAAGAATGTCGAAGTTCGAATCATACTACGAGTAGATGTTATTTTAGGAACAAGATTTGTTTCAAATGTGCTCAGACGGGGCATAAGGCTTCTATGTGTAGAAAGAGAAGTTATCAGAAGCCTAAAAAGATAAATGCAGTTTTATCGATAGTTATGAAAAATAACGGGAAAAGAAAATATGTAGACATGAAAGTTAATGGTCAAAATATTACTTGTTTGCTGGATACAGGGAGTAACATTTCTACAATTGATGAAACTACCTGGAAAAAGATAGGCAAACCTGAATTACAAAATACAGGCAAAATAGCAAGAGGTATTTTGGGAAGCAAGCTAAAATTTAAAGGAGAATTTGATGCTAAAGTAACACAAAATGACAAAATTAATCAAACGAAGATCTATGTCATAGCAGGGAAAAATGCAAATTTATTTGGCATTGACTTAATAGTTTTATTAGATTTATGGGAGAAGCCGATAAACGCGTTTTGTAGAAGATTGAATGTGTCGAGTATGGGAAAGTCAAAACAAACTGAAAACTTTGTGAATAAGTTAAAAAGTGAATTTAATAAAGTTTTTGTGGACAAACTTGTTTGTTGTACGAAGATTGAAGTGAGATTCAAACTCAAAGACAATGTAAAACCAGTATTCAAGCCAAAAAGAAAAGTACCGTTTTCATCATTAGAAACGATAGACAAAGAGTTACAGAGATTAGAAGAAAATGGAGTAATTAAAAAAGTAGACTACTTGGAATGGACATCACCTACAGTCTACGTGAAAAAGAAAAACAATAAAATAAGGTTCTGTGCGGATTTCTCAACCGGACTGAATGAATGTCTAAGGGATTACACATATCCACTTCCCACACTGGAGGAGATATTTTCAAAGTTGAATGGAGGCAAAATCTTCTCAAAAATTGATTTATCAGAAGCTTATCTGCAAGTCAAAGTAGAAGAAGAATGTACAAAGTATCTAACCATTCACACACATAGAGATTTATATCGACTGAGATGGTTGCCCATCAATCTGAAGGTAGCACCGAGTCTATTTCAACAAACTATGGATATGATGCTTTCTGGTCTGGAATATGCAATGGCATACTTAGACAATATATTAATAAAGAGTGAAAATTTCGAGGAACACAAAAGTCATGTCTGAGAAGTTTTTAAAAGAATTGAGAAATACGGATTTAAGGTCGGACCTGAAAAGTGCAAATTTTGTATGAACAAAATAGAATGTTTGGGTCAGATAATCAATCATGAAGGAAGAAGACTGAACTCCAAAAGAACGGAAGCTATAAAAAATATGCCTATTCTGGATAACGTAACTAAACTACAATCATTTCTTGGTTTAGCAAACTATTACAATTTATATATTCCTAATATTCATGAATTGAGAGCGCCATTGAATAAGTTATTGAGTAAAAATAAAAATTGGTGCTGGACTAAAGAATGCGACAATGCATTTAATAAAATAAAGAAGTGCTTATTATTGGATCTAGCTTTAACCCACTACAATCCAAAAAAGGAGTTAATTGTAGCTTCAGACGCAAGTGATTATGGCATAGGGCCCATGCTGCTACACAGATTTGAGGATGGAGTAACAAAACCTATAGCTCATACTTCAAGAGCTTTACTACCTGCAGAGAGAAATTATAGTCAAATTGAGAAGGAGGGACTCTCAATAACATATGCTGTGAAAAAATTTCATAGATTTATTCACGGGAGAACATTTGTTCTACAAGCTGACTATAAACCGTTATAGTCGATTTTTGGGTCTAAAAAAGGTGTTCCTACTCATTCCGCAAATAGGTTACAAAGATGGAGTGTGATTTTATTAAATTACAACTTCAAAATACAATATATGCCATCCAAGAAAATCGCACACGCGGATGGTCTTTCGAGACTAATCCCGGACAACGCTGAACAGTTGGAAGAAACAGTGATTGCAGCACTGAAGCAAGAACAAGAACTAAAGGAAGTATTGATTAATACCAGTTACACTGGAAGAAATTAAAAAAGCAGCAAAAACAGATGAGTACATAATCAACATGAATAAACAAGTGAAAGGGAACGAGAAAAAAAAATGAAAGTATCGCCATTTTCAATATGTGATGAAACTTTGATGTATGTGCAAAGAGTAGTAATACTGTAGAACGCAACAATATACAACAGCAATAATAGTGACAATAATAACAGCAACACTTACCTGAGGTCCAGCATAGTCAAGACGTTATTTATTGTATATACACATACAAATATGGCACAAGGCCTAAAAATGGGGGGGAGGAGGCTGGTCAACACTATCCTAATCTCTAACTTAACTAGACTCATTCACTGACCAATACATATCTCCAAATTAAAAAACCACCAAAATACCTCAATTAAACATATCACTATCATACTGCATTCACCAAAAACAACAATCACCAAAACAACACTACTGCTCCATGGACTTCTAAACTTAAACCCATATTTACAAAGTGAGGGGGAGGGGAACATTTTTAAAAAACTAAACGAATGCTATGTACATTTATTAACAAGTATTTTCCCCTAAAAACGAAAGTGAACAAAACATATATACATTATGATAGTTAGGATGGGGTCCCCCCCACGTACTAAAACATGGCAGAAAAAGGAGTTAACCAGTCGAAAATAGTGTCGAAGGAGGAGAAATAATCAAATAAGATAAATAATTGCAAAAAAAATATAAATAAACAATAAACATGAAATAACATAAGCCCTCCCTCGCACTCCTGGAGAACTCCAATTCCTGTCATCTAACAGAGGGGAAGGGAAGGGAAAGTAAAACAAAAGAAGGGGACAAAAAAAGGGGGGGCCCAATGACCTTGCATACTCTAGCTAAGTTAACTAAATTAGGAACAAACTAAATCAAAATGGCCTAAAAAATTCTAACTTACCTGGGCTGGGTGGTCACGTCCTTCTGGTAACTCAAAATTCTTAAGTCCCTGGAACGTCCAAAGTGAAAATATGGTTGGCTCCTACCACGCGACACAAGCGCGCAACAGTCACCCACCTTTCGCCAAACTCCAGTGAAGAGAGTCTCTTTCTCTCAGACCGGATTTTGACTTTGATTTGGTGTTTGTAAAATGCCACCAGGGTCTGAGAAGAAAAAGACTCACCCTCACAGAGTTCCTTCTTTCTTGTCGTCCAAATCACGACACGCATAACGCCGAGTAAGCAGAGAAACACATAATGTTCCTGTCTGTTCAACCTCGGCACCACATTGCTGCACACAGAACTGGCTTCCAAGACAAAAAACTTTCCATTGAGGATGCAGACCATGTAGCCTTCAAGAAGCTTGCACAGCGGCCGTACGACCGGGCAATGAAAGAAGGTGTGACTAATAGTCTCCTCCAAATCGCCGCACCGACCGCACTCAGGCGAAATGACCTGTTGCGCTGCAAACAATTTCTTGCCGACCCAGAGGGCATTCCGAATGACCAGCCAGGTAAGGGAAGCCTCGTCATTATTGAGACACCTCATCCTGGGGGCCCAAGGCCACAGTAAGCGACCCTCCGCCTCCGTCACACCGAGCTCGCCAATCAGACCATCGCTAGCGGCCCCCCTCACTAAACATCGATATAATGCCCTACTCGACAACGGCCGGCTGTCAGAGAGACCTGTCTGCAGCCGAGAGAGAACTTTCAAAGCATGCCGGCAAGCGCGATAGAAGGGGCATTCGCATCTGGGCAACCGATGGGCCTCCCCATCAGCGAAATGCACACTTCTTAGCGACGGGAAAGATTGTTTAGCGTCTTCTTTCCAGACGCTTCCCGTCGCTGTGTCTCGTGAACACATCCGGTCTAGGAAAGTAAGACGCAAAGTATGGCGCCGTACCTCGACGTTAGGTACTCCTAGACCGCCTTCAGAAGGGTGAAGGTAACAGATCTCCCGTCGCACCAAAGGATGTCTCTTGGCCCAGAGAATCCTTTCCAGCTTGAATAGGATGGTGGGCGGGATAGGAAGTACTGAAAGTCGGTATACGGCTAGGGAGTAGATGTGCGAATTGCACACCTCTGCCCGACCCTTAAGGGAAAGCCTTCTACGCAGCCACAACTCAGTTGCGGCTACGACCTTATTCAGTACTTCTGACCAATTTTTCTCCAATTGAAGGTCGGGCCCAAACCAGACGCCGAGTATCTTGCACGGACCGTCTTTCCAAATGAAGGGGCCGGGAAGAGCACAGCCTTTCCACGAGCCCAACCGCAAGCCGACAGACTTTTCGCGGTTAATCTTGGCCCCTGTTACAGCTTCGTACCTTCCGATTTCTTTGCTCACCTCCTCCACCTCGGCACTGCTCGTTACAAGCACGCTGACATCGTCAGCGTATGCAGTGTACCTGGCCAACAGTGTACCTGGCGCCAGGTAACGTGAGGCAGCGTAGGACCGGGTTCGCCTTTATCCTGCGTAGAAAAGGCTCTAACGCCAGGATGTACAACATAGGCAACCCTGACGAATCGATCGAGTCAGAGTGAAGGGCTCCGACCTTACCCCATTCACCTCCACCATGACTCCGGGGGACGCATAAAGGAGACGTATCCAGGTGCGAAAATCAACCCCGAAGCCAGCCGAAGACAAGACAGCCTCCAGAAAAGCATGGTCAACCCTATCGAAGGCCTTGGACTGATCTAAATTGATCAGCGCGGCATTTCCGTCGACTTTTTCTACGATCGTGCGGACCAGATGAAGACTGTCCTGGATAGTCCTACCCTTCACAGCACAAGTCTGCTCGGGGCAAATCAGACTAGGCAGGACAGTCTGCAAACGGTTTGCCAAGATCTTCGCCAAAATCTTTAAGTCCGTGTTTAACATCATTAAAGGGCGAAAGTTACTAACCCCATCCCCACCATGTTTGTTCTTACGAAGCAACTTCACTATACCCCTGGTGAAGCGTCTGGGTATAGTACCCTGCCTCATCCAGTTGTTATAGATGATTGCCAGCAAGGGGACAAACATGTGCGACAACCTCAAGTACACTTCATAGGGCAGACCATCAATTCCGGGGGACTTATCCAGCCTGACCGACTTCAGTACAACCCGAATCTCCTCCTCCTTTATGAGCCCCTCACACCCAGCCGCTTCAGTCGCCGAAAGGCGAAGGAAGTCGGCAAGATAGGTGTCGAACTGAGCAGAACTCAGTCCGGGCTCCCTGGTGAAAAGCTTCAAGAAATACTGTCGGAACTCACCACAGATGGCTTCGTTTGTAGTTCGACGGAGCCCCTCCGGCGATGTGACACTGGTGATATGCCGATCTGTAGCATGCCTGAGTTCCTCGGCCCGTAATTCCTGGGCCATATTCGTCGCCTCGCAGGACATTCTCTTTAACCTAGCCCTAACTACCAGAGCTTGGTACTCCATAATTTGCAAGGAGGCCAGCTTGGCCTTAGCTATGTTAACTTGCCCACTATCTCCGGCCAACACCACCCTATCTAGCTTAACCTTAATCGACCTTTGCTCCGCTACCCTAGCTGACTTGAGTCTCCTACTATAGTCGGCAGCAAAGGTTCTCATGCTATCCTTAAGGTTAGCCCACCACCTATTACCCATAATAGCCCCCGTCAATTCCCGCTTTATCGTTAGTTCTAGCTGGTCCCGGAAGTCAGCCTCCGCCAAAAGGGAAAGGTTGAACTTCCAGTAACCAGACATCCTACATCTAGCCTTATCTAACCTAATCGACACACATAAAAATTTGTGGTCGGAATTTTTATACGGCTCAAAACTTGGACCACCTAAATAGTCTAAGTCCACTCGCTTAACTAACACTCGGTCCAAATAGCTATAGAGCTGGGCCGAGGCGCCCCTACCGGTCCAAGTCCAAACTATCTTATTTGGATGCCTTTCACGAAATTTGTCCACCAGATCAAATTTCTGGACAAACTCTTGAAAATATCTGGCATCCAAGGAGTTAGTACCCGCACTAGTAGCCCCTCTATCTAAGTTGGGATCAAGGACGGCGTTCCAATCTCCCACTAAAATTACCCGCTTTGACGGAACGACGTACGGCTCGATGCGCCGGAAAAAGGCAGGAAGCTCACTGGTAACATTGGGCCCATAAACCCCAATCAATCGAAAAGCCTTATCCTTTATGGTAACGTCCAGAACACAAAGTCTGCCCGCCAGATCTGAAAGAACAAGAGCACACGAAGCGTCCAGACTTCTACTTACCAGCCAGGTGACACCTCTAGAACGACCATCAAAGCATGCTGAGAAGGACAAATAGCCCCTCGCCAGAATACCTTCATAGAAGTTGGAGTCGAAGTGAGTCTCCTGTAAACAACAGATATCAATGCCGCGACGCTGGAGGTATAATAATAATTGGGATCGCTTAGAATCCGACCTCAGGCCGCGGCCATTTATACTAGCCAATCTTAGATCCATCATGAACATTATAGGGGTTGAGTGCCCCGACTGAACATGGCTGGGGTCAGGACTCCGACGGTCTGGCTCATGGATCCCATGGCCATCTCATTATCGATGGCTCCGTCATGAGCGAGACCCCCGACGTCCCGCGGAAATGTTAGTTTTATTGCCCTATAGAGGGAGGGGTGTAAAACAACAGGGACCCTCCCAATGAGCCCCTTATATGATGTGAGATTGTCTTTAAAAAATGATATAGGGCCAAGGGCCTCGTTAGCCTCTCCTAGCATTTTCATCACACCTTCCGACCCTCGGCCCTTTTGGATGACGGTGGTGACCCATGCTCTTGGAAATTTCTTGGGGTCCTCCACGTTATGGCCATTAACTTCCTTGAAGTTGTGGAGGACCCTCAATTCTTTTAAAAGTTGAGGCTGGACCTTGTGCAGACGATCCAGGGCCCCCTCATCCACCCGACAAATGTTTATCCCGGTGTTATGGCGTGGCTTTTCTTTTTTTTTTATGTGTTTTGGGACCTCATCCCCCGAACTGTCGATGGATGAGCTCCGCTGCCGTTTCTTTGGTGTAGTGGATGGTGATGCTGCTGCTGTTACTGGTGGTGCTGGCTTGGTTGGTGGTGACTCCAACGGCAGCGGAGGGGGGATGGGTCCCTTTTTTTTTGGTACTAAAACCGACATGAGAGGTGGAGGCATGGGTCTATGAGGTGGTGTGGTTGGTGGTGGTCGGGTGATTCGTTGTCTTGGTGATGAAGGGGTGGAATGAGGGGGTCCTGGTCGCGGAGACGATTTTCGCTCCTGGTCCAGCCTCTTTTTGAATTCGAGCAATTTTTCGAACTTCTCCCGGCCTGGACTAAAAGATCTGACCTTGGGAGGAGTGCGTTGTTTAGGTGGGGTCTTAGGTGGGGGTTTATGTTTTGGGGATGATTTTTGTGCATAAGTGGTGGGGGGACTGTCGGACTTTTTTGATGGGGTTGAACTGTCGGTGCCTACCTGGGACGACTTTTGGGAGCGAGGATCCTCAGGTTGGAGCTTCCTCCCACCTTTTCCCAGAGTCAGCCACTCAGCCTTCGCCTCTTCGGAGTTAACCGTAGGGGACAAAGGGGGAGTGGGGGTTTTTTTACCCGCTGGTGTGGGCGAGACTACGGGAGCCTCCTTTTCTGTGTTTATTTTAACCACAGGTGAGAGGGTATCGTGTTTATGGTCGGCCTTCTTCGGGGCCTTCTTCCCCGGGCAAACTGCGGAGAGGTGACCAATCTCGCCACAGTGCCAGCAGGCGGGTTTCCTTCCCGATACTATTACAGGAAGCCTGCGCCCTTCCACCTCCAACCAGTTGGGAACGGAGTAGAAGGTTTTCATATCCAACATTATGTCAAACCTCCATTCCCCACGCATTCCATCGTGTGTTGCTGAGACGATGTCACCAAACTGAAGCATATAGGCAGCTAAGTTTGCGTCTCGAAGGAAGCTAGGGACCTCGTATATTGACACCGTGGTCCGCCGTCGCCCCATATATTCTGTTCTGAAGAAATATTCTTTGTTCTCCAAAGATTTTTTTGTTAGGGCGACGGCTTCTTCTATAGTCGGTAACAATATATCCCAGAAAGCGTAAGAAGCACCAGCGATTATCGCTTGTGCCTTTACGCCCAGGCTGGAAATTTGACGGAGTACCATGTCTTTGGCGGGCTTAACGATTTTTCTGGATCGTTTGTCCACTACAAAGACAGACACCGTTCTTTTTTTCTGGTCTTGTCTTACCTCCTCCAAATTGAACATAAGGCCATGCTCCTGTACTTCACTGGAGATGGCCTTTGCTCGCTGGAGCAAGTCGTCGACATCGACCTGTATTTTCGGGGGCGGCTGTCCAACTATTTTCTTTTTCTTCTGGTGATTTTTTTTCCTTGGAGGGTGATTTTTTTGGGGGTGTTTTTTCTTCTTTTTGGTCAGGGGAAGGGGCATTTTTTGTACTAGGTGACTCTTTTTTCTTTTTCACCTGGGGGGGAGGGTCACCCTTGACAGGGGAAAAAAGGGCCTTTATGGCCGAGCCGTCTGCCCGGCCGGCCATAAATGATAGGCTAGATGAAAGAAGGAGGTGTAGAAATGAGGAGGAAAAAAAACAAAAAAAAAACAACAAAAAAATGGGAGAAAAAGAACTTAACTTTGTTTTTCCAACCAGGTCAGAAAATTTCAGCCCAGCCGGGAGAAGTTGTCGCGATGAGATGATAAGGTGGTAAAATCCGATCCGATGTTTTAGCTGAAAATAAACTTTTTTTCCTTTTTTTAAAAAAAAAGGTCAAAATTAGGACCAAACTAGACAAAAAGCATAGTCAAGACAAATGCTTACTGGACAGGGTTGGTATTTATGAACAAACATATCCAATTAGATGTTCTAGCCAATCACAATCCAAGGAATGGACCGGCCAATGTGTGCACATTAGAATCTCCCAATGTGCCATAAATAGCTCTTTCATTGAGGACTGATTCACTTTAGTCTTTGCCTTGCTAAAGACGTTGCTCTTAGCCTAGCTACTGACTACACGTGTCTTACGAAAGAAAGAGTTGAAAAAATTTCATTTGGGTCATCTGGGTATATCCAGAATGAAATCATTAATGAGAAGTTACACGTATTGGCCAAAAATGGACCAAGACATTGAGGATTTGGTAAGACATTGTAAGACATTGTAAAGAGTGTCAATTAGCAGCCAAATCACCACCAGTAAGAACTCAGCCCTGGCCAAAGATGGATATTCCTTGGTCACGTATTCATATGGACTACGCAAGGCCATTAAATGGATATTATTATTTGGTGATCGTAGATAGCTACTCTAAATGGCTAGAAGTTTTCAAATATAATCACCCAACAGCAACAATTATAATAAGAGCGCTAAACGAAGTGTTTAGTCGGCTGGGAGTCCCTAATACCATAGTAAGTGACAAGGGAACGATGTTCACTGGAAGTGAATTTAAAGTTTATTGCAATTCGTTAGCAATCGAACAAATAACAACGCCAATGTATAATCTTCGATCAAACAGACAGGCAGAGAGGTTTTTCGATACATTTAAACGAGCGTTAAAAAAAGCCAAAGAGTTCGACACTAAAGAGAAAAATATTCAAACTTTTCTGATGGTTTACAGAATAACGTCCAATCAGAATATAAAGGGAAATTTATCGCCTGCTAAGATCATGTATGCAAGGAAAATACATTCAGTATTCGACAGGTTGTTGCCAAATAGAAAGAAGAACTATACGAAAATAAAGACAAACTATAAATCATATAAAGAAGGGGATAAAGTCTTCTTTAGGAACTATTGAGCTGGAAAATATTTTTGGGAGGATGGTATTGTAACTAGAAGAATTAGGAGAGTTATCTACATAATTCAAGGATCAACATTTTTCAGTGAGAGACATTTTAATCAATTGAGACCTCGATACATAGAAACCATCCAAAATAATGAAGAAATACCAATGGAAATATTGTATGACTCTTTTCAAATAAAACCACCCATGAACGTTTGAATGTCAATAGAGGAAACAACAAAACAAAAACTACTGATTCTTCTAAATGTGAAAGTACACGGACTGAGAGGAGAATTAGTAGTGGGAAAAGGAGGAGGACTAAACACCTATGTCTTAATCCTAAAAGAAAGAAAAACTGAAAGCAAAATTCAATGAAGAATTTAGCATGGGGGAAGGTTATATAGTGGAAGATCCTGAAACCCCCTGTGAATGGATTACTCAGTCTATAAAAGACCCGAGTAAGCGGTAACCAAGTGAGTGAATCGAGAGTACCCACTCTGGCATTCCAAATATAATCGAGTATCCATATATTATTTGTACGTTGTACTTTTGAATGATAAACTTGTTATACTTACTCTTCGTGTGGAGTCTTATTCATACTGAGTATATTCCCCCAGGGATATATCAGAGAGGATTCACTTCCAACGGAATTGGGCTCAAGGTTCAGGCTTTTTGAACAACTCTGAGTTCTCGTTCACCTGGCAGCTCATTTGGAATATGTTACTCCTTTCCGACTGGGCTTTCAAAGCAGGCCTAGCAGACTTACCTGATTGCCTCCACTGTAGTAGTGGATTGGAAGAAACAGCTGAGCATGCTTTCTACTACTGTGAAGCGGTTTTGCTCATTTTGGAGTCATGTCAGGGAGTGTACAGCTGGCATTAACCCCAAATAGTTAATGTTGCTTGATGTTGGTTACATTGTAGACAATGTTGATCCTTTGTGAAAAGGTTAGAAACCTAAGGTGTTTCTCGTTATCCAAGCTGTAGCCTGAATGGTGATTTGGACAACACAAAAGAAGGGATTGTATAAGGGTGCAAACTTTTCTGATTATAATTTGATTCTTTTCTTTAGACATCAGCTTAGGGCCAAGATTAGATGCGTAAGAAAAAGCTTGGACTGCATAACATTCAACAAAAGGTGGATGCATGCAGCAAGCCTGGTCATATGAAAGGGAGCAATGTTGAAGTCATCCTTCCCTTCTCTTTCTGCACATGGCAAAGATGGTCTGGGTCTCTTTGGGCCCCATCTCTGATGAGTTAATTTTTGTAACCCATACTTCCCTAGTTATCAGTATGTTGTGGGTCATTTTTCCCACCATTTAATTATTAGCATCCAAGATCCTCTCTACTCTTCTTATTCTAATTTCTGATTATCCTAGCCCCACTTTTGAGGATCCTGGACTCACCAATCCATATCACTTATTCCTTTCTGCACCCACCCCCAGTGACAGTGGTTAACTAGGATCCCTTAGTCCAGCATTGTCCATGAAGACTACTCATTTTTCCCTCCTCCATTTTATTTTTTGAGGCTGAAAACAGGAATAAGTATGTATTTTTTTTCTAATAAAGCTTAATGTTCTGCATTGTGGACAAGAAATTGGATTAGCAAATCTAGTATGAAATCTACCATTTTATTGTAATCATAATTATATTTTAAATGTCCCATTGTATTTATTTTTAATTGCACTGATTTTATTTGTCTATAGTCATTTGCTTGCATATAGTTATGTGATATCAATTATTCCTAATACAAACGATTTGCACACAGTTTTATTGTCTCAAATATTTTTATTTACTACTAATAATTTATACTTGATTATTTATGGGATTAAGTATTCTTACCTATGACTATTAATTCATATGGTTTTAAGTAATAATTCCTATTCAATAATATTTGTTTGCATAAGTCTATGATTTCAAGTATTCCTATCTAACAACAGTAATTTGCAAGAAATTAAATGGTTTCAAGTAACTAGTAATAATAATCCTTAGTAAACCATTATAACTTCAAGTAAATATTTTTAAAAGAAATAATTTGTATTCAGTTATATTAAATAGGAGGAGCTCATGGTGTAATGATTTTGGCTGTAGGAAATGGACACTGCAACCTGAGTTCAAATCTTGGATGGCACTAATACTCTTGAGAAAGGTCTGAATCCAACTATTCTCCCTCCAACTATGAGGGCAGATTGAGCTCTTTAACCTTGGTAGAGGAATTGGTTTAGGAAAAGGAAAACTAAATTCAAACCTGATCAACTCTGTTTAAAAATTGACTTTATGTCACATCCTACTTGTGCAGAGGGGGTCCTATAAATACATATATTCCACTCTGAATATGAATAATTTTCAAATGGATCTATTTGACTCACAGATGAGACTGTCACTCCAGATCAGAATTGATCTCGGAGTAATGGCAATTAAGGAAAACTTCACATTGTCCAGAGCTCCAGGACGAGAGCCTCACCACTGGATGCAGGTTAGTGTCATATCCAGGGCACTTTATTGGAAGAGGGGAGTTACCATTCTGCAATGGAGGGTTGATTATATATATATATATTTATTTTCGGATGAAACATTTATGAAATTCTTCTATTTCATTATTTCTAAGTAATTAAAAGCAAAATTAAAATCCCAAGCCCCAATGTAGTAGACTGCTGAACGCAGTACATTAACATAGTTTAATGTACAGTCCACAAATGTAGCCTTTTGCCAAAGTTAACCTCTTGCCACCCATTTCTGAGCGTACTTGCTTTCAAGCACTGGTGAAAAATCTGAAGCAAAGAAGTCTGCTGCATCTGTCTTCAATGAAACTATCATTACATTAAAAGAGAGAGATGGAGAAAGAGGAGAAAGGGAAGGGAAAGAGGAAGACATGAGAAGGAAGGGAGAGAGAGTGAGAGAGAAAAAAGAATGAGCATGTATTTATTTGTATGTAGCTACTTATATATTAATTTGATCCTCTGTCATTGAAGCATTTATACCAAGCTCAATCCTTTAACAACTAATCTCCATTACATCCATTTTTAGGCAATGGTGAAAAACTTACGGCAAAGAAGCCAGTTCTACTTGTCTTCAATAAAACTACCTTTGTGTTATTCATATTTTGAAGTATCCTGTTATTTCTAATGTTCTGGCATGCAAAGGATGCAGAGTATGGTTTTCAGCCTGCACACCTGGTTATAAGTTATAAGTGTGCATTTGTTGTTTAAGTATTTGACCCTGTAAACCTAATATTTCTGACTATGTATTATTTTACTCTCTACCCTAAGCATAATATTTCTGGTAAAAGAAATCATCTCAGATACAAAAAATCAAAACAACCAATCTATCTTTCTTTTAATGAAACCCTGAAATAACATTATCATATTACCTATATAGTATACTCAAACTACTCACTTTCCTGTAATGGGGAAAAATCTGTGGCAAAGAGATCTGCCTTACTTGTCTTCAATGGAACTGCTATTTCATCATTCATAATTTGAAGTATCACATTGTTTCTAATGTTCTGGTATGCAAAGGATGCAGAGTATAGTTTTCAGTCTGTATTCTTGTTTGAAGGGGTACATTTGACACCTGTGCACTCAATATGATAAAAGTCTTACATAATTCTTCTTTCTCCCTCTTGGCATCCTGTGAAGTTTTTGCTAACACAAGTAAACTCTAGTTAACATAATTAATTTTAAAGAATATAACAAAATATAACTGCTATGCATGGTTACATGATAAAACAAAATTTCAAATGAATATTTCTATGAACATGTGTTGCCATTATTTTGAAGAAAGCAGCATGCATCAAGATAATTTTGCAAAAATTGCAAACTGACTTCTCATATTTCCTTTGTCATGAGGAGTGTTTCAAAAGTAATACCTATTTATTTCGATAGAAACTACAACAGATACAGGGTGCACAATGGCCTTGTTTGGATAGAGAAAGTTTTCAGCTACATAACACTACTTTTTCACATAGTAATCATTATTGGCTATGCATTTTAACAAATGTTGAACAAAAGCCTGCATGTGGTATTTGTAAGAGAGTTGCTTCAAAAGATATTGCCTCCTGTTTTATGTTATTCAACATCAGAATCAGATGTTTATCATATTGCAGTAAGGGTTTGAATAATAACCATGTTTTTCTTTTTGTTACAGATACTACCAGAGCAGCGGTGTAGTAATAAAGCCTGACATGAAAGCAGAAATGAGCCATGAAGGCTACCAGTGAAAAAGTCTCCTTAGGTCTCCAGGACTCTTCAAAGTATTCTAGCTGATCTCAACAGTACTGTGGTTTGTAAGGTCTTCCTCTGATCTCCAGTTCTCACAGTCTCCTTTCCAGGTGTTTGGGAACCATTCCAATGGTTCCAACTGCAATTGCTATCATCATCACCTTCAGATTCTACAACTTTTTCAGCTTTCAGTCAAGATCCTACTACTTGTCTATCTTTTCACTTCCTTTTGTTTTCACTCTATGCTCTGCTGGTAGAGAAAATTCCATTAGGTGACAACTTCTTTTCTTCTTGTTAATTAATACTAGTCTCCAGGACTCTTCTTAGTATTTTGGCCAATCTCAACAATCAGATGGTCTCCACTCGTCCTCTGATTTCCAAGTCCTCCAGTCCCTGTACCAATCTTTTTGGGACTGTACCAAGTGCACCATTTATAATTGGTATCACATGTTCCTTGGGTTTTTTTTCAGTTCTCTAGTAAGGTTTAGGTACTTGTCTCTCTTTTCGCTTTCTTTCAATTTTATCCTGTGGTCACATAGAATGGCAAAGTTCACTATTTGACAGGTTTTCTATTTTTGTTGACTATCACTAGGTCTGATAGTTTAGCCAAGATGAGGTGATCCGTTTGTATCTTAAAATCCTAAAGAAGTTTATGCATCTTATTCTCTAGCACAGATTCTGGGTTGTACATAAATTACTTGTACATATGGTCAAATTTCAGTTTCTTGCACTACTCCCAGTGGATTATCATCCCCCACTTAATCGTGTCTAGTCTTATACTCTTTTTGTGTAAATTTACTGCATTCACTTATTTTGTGATTGATCATTTTGTATCTATCATCACATAACCTACATTTACTATTTTGTTGTGTCTTGTTTATTTCTGCTTTAATATATTTGGTCCTTATTGTGTTGTTTTGTGCTGCTATTAGAAGAGATTCAGTTTCCCTGTTCAGGTTTTCCTTTCTTAGCCATATCTAACTCTTCAGTTTTTCATGGTTTCCTCAATAAACTTAAGACTTTGTCGAATATCTTGTACATTATTATTATTATCATTATTATTATTATTATTATTATTAATCCTTGTAAGTTTTTCACACTACATTAGCTGATTGTTTTCACTGGAGTCGGAGTAATAGCAAGTTTCCTCAAGTCATCAAGACTCTTTTCAGCATTCTGGCCAATCTCAATAATGCTGTAGTTTGGATGGTCTTGGTTCGTCCTCCAATTTACAGCACTTCCAGCACCCTTATCAAGCCTTTGGGGATCTTCCAAGAGCATCAATTACAATTAGTATTACCATCACCTTAAAGTTCCACAGAAATTTTAGTTCTCTGGCAAGGTCCAAGTAGTTGTCTCTTTTTTTGTTTTCTTTAATTTTCACTCAGTAGTCCACTGGGACTGCAAAATTCACTTTTTGGCCGGTTCTATTTTTTTTTTATTGTTAATTATTATTGGGTTTGGTCTTTTGGCTGATGATCTGTTTGTACATCAAAATTCAAGATAGAATCATTATTATTATCATTTTCTTCTGTTGTAAATTTACAAATTACCATTGAACAAGATGTAGTAGCCATGAGATTTTTTCAGGTTATCACTTAAGCTTGGATTCTATTGATCATATAAAAAGCAGATCAAAGTAATCAAAATGTTTATCTTTATCTTAGTTACCAACCGATGTGTTTACTGAATTTCAGTGTAGGATCAAAGTAGAGTGAAAGCAACCATTTTAATGTTTAGAAACTCTTCAATTTCTGAAGAATAGAAAAATCTTTTCCCTGAGTAATAGAGAAAAGGCTAGAGATACTAGAGTATACTTTGCCTAGTGTAATAGTTATCAAGTGGATCATTGTGAATAAGTTTGACTCCCACTGGTCCTTGCACCAGAACTAAGCTAAGTTTAGTAAATGACAAGACAGGCTAGTATAGTTCATATGACTAATTAAATCCACTTTATTTCTAATTTGGGTGAAATCAATTTTTAAAAAATGATTATTTTGCTCTTTCTTCTTTAAATTTTTAAACCCTTATCACAATAAATTTCTAATTAAATAAAAATTAGAGAAAAATGAATAAAATGAAATAAAATAAAATAAAATAAACTCTAAATATATAAAATATAAAATGCAATGTGTACACAAATACACACACACACACACACATATATATGTGTGTGTGTGTGTGTGTGTGGAGAGGGAAAGAGAGAGAGAGAGAAAGTCTAAGCTATGTAGAGAGAGAGAGAAATGAAACAGCCAACCGCATAAGTGAATGCAAACTTGTATAAAAAAAGTACAAGAACAATATATATATATATATATATATATATATATATATATATATATATATATATATAATTATTATTAACATAATCCTTGCTCATTGAACCCACTGATAAACACAGATACCTAAATCTCAATAGCTGAACTCACTCAATCTAAAAAAGCCAATTTTATACAGTTCTTGTTTATGTATTAAACATATTTGCTCTGAGCCCCTTGAATATGAAGACAATTTTAGTTTATTAGCTCAATGATTCATCCACAACAATTACTCCATAAAAATAATTAAAGAAGTTATTAAAAAAGCCTCAACTCTGAACAGACAGAAACTTTTGCAGTATAAATTAAATAACCTTAATAATCAAATCCCCATTATCTTTGACTTTGACCGTAACACACATAAACTCACGCACATATTAATTAAAGATTTCCAATACCTCAAAACAGACTTTGAAAATCAGCTCTATATATCATGGACTACCCATCAATGCTAAATGACAACCATCCAATCTATTTTCACTTCTAACTTCATCAAGAAAGAATTTTCATAAGACACAATATCAGGACAACTATATGTGCAACAAAGCCCATTGCTTAGTCTGTAAATACCTTGTTCCTCTCTTACCATACCGAACACCAATATTATAATCCAACTTCTTAATCTTTCTTGAGATAGCTCCAACATAATACAACATTTTCTGTACTCAATGCAACAACATAGATTACATCGGGGAAACAGGCACCTGATACTGTCTAAGATTCAACAGCTACAAACAAGTCATCCACAAAAAATTCCCATACTAACCTGAAGCCAAATGCTTTAATCTACCTGGACACACTTTGGACAACATCAAATGCAATTGACTTAATTTAGATATGGGCTTTTTCAAGGGATACCAATACTTTTCAAATAAATAACCCAATATACCTCATCTAATAAATCCACTAAAATCTAAATGAATAAACAAAGCAAATTAAAAAAATCTCATTCAAACAAACACAAACTTAATACAGATATAGAATGACAATATTTCCTTAAAGTGACACAAATACTTTTACTTCAAACATCTTTGGGGAACCTGGATTGCAAAATGAAATGTTACATCAAACAAAAATAGATACATAGCAGCAACTTAGATGCTACATTTTTCAAACACAAAACAAGACAGTAACACATGACAGCTCAACTCCAACTTAATTCCTGTTGATGATATCACATTGATTTTTTGGTTATTTCTGTATCATCATCAGTAGGGAAAAGGTTTCTTGGGAAATATGAAAAAACACATATTTATTTTTATTTTTAAATGCTTCATCCAATGGTGTTAGATGTATTAAATTTTTTCAACATTTTCTTTAAGATATTAGAGATTATTTTTTTTATAGTATTGAATATTGACTGAAAAAATCCTTTGACATACTGCATGTACTGCCTCCAGTACATGTTTGTCTGAAAAAGGGTAAATGTGTACCTAAGACAGTCAGATAAACACCTTGCGGCAATTAAGACTCTGAAGAGAAATTTGGATCCATCAGGTTTATTAAATACCAAAAGAGTGAAACTGAAAGAAAAGGAAATAAATACAAACAGATTGGGCTTATTTGCACAATTTAGGTAACAATTAGATGAAAGGAATAATACAAGGGTTTGATGAGACAGAAGAGGCAGAAAGCCAAGAATATTGAAGAGACTCAAATACGTTTAAAGTTACAATATTTAAATGTTAAGAACAATTTAGGAACAAAACAAGTTACAACAAGTAAGAACAGGTAAGTACGATGAAATAGTAAGTGAAGCATGAAAGCTACATGTAGTAGAAGGTATTAGGAAGTAAAAGTGTAAATAAATGTCACATTTCACAAATGTTGTGTGAGAAAGTCTTCAGAAGAGAGTCCTAGACATAAAGGGAGGAAATGTTGTATAACATACAGATGATGTTGAGGAGAAGAATTTTTTGGATTGAAACTGCTGTTGGCTAGCTAAGGTCAGACATCTAACTAAACTATAAACAAGAAGTAGTCAACTGGAGAAGGCCCTAAAGAGTTCTTTGCTAAAAAGGGGTCACTGAAGGGAGGTAAAATAATTCAATGATAATTTGAGTTCTATGGGACAGAACACTGCATAAGTTGCATGGGTGGCATAACAAGATGTATACCTGTTTCCTAAAGTAATAAGACCATGGATGCCCCAGTAAAAATGCTGCATAAGTTGTGTGTGTGGCATAATAGGATGTGCACTTGTTTCCTAAGATAAACAGAATGCTGTTTCCTCAGCAGACATGCCCCATAAGGTGTGTGGGTGGCATGCTAGACAGGTGCAATGCATGTCCGTGGGAGATGTGACCATAAGGGAGCATGAAACAAAAAGTCAGAGAGGTTTCAAAGAAAAATTACTTTTCAGCCATTTCCAACTTGCTTTTAATTTACGCATCCATACATTTCGGGTAATAATAAAAAAAAAACAAGAAAAGGAGCAGGTTATATTTTTATACATCAGCACTGTTGTTGTTCTTCCCTGTATGCAATATATTTGATTTGTGGGTTTTCAACCAGTTTTGTCACTGACGTATTTTTGATAAACAACTGGATTGCAATCAAAGAAGACAGACTTGAACCAACAGAAAAAAAAAATATAAGTAGGTGATTTTACATTTGCATTAGGTGATTTCTGCTCCTTTTAGCATATTCATATATTTAAAAAAACAAAAAACAAAACAAAAAGAAGATTGTAAAATAAAAACCAGGTTTTCAACTGATCTTAAACTGCCAATTAACTCTCAGATGATAGATGCAGCTAATTGAGTTTTTTTTTAAATAAGAGATGCTGCCCTTTTGTGTAGTTTGGTGAGTTACTTAATGAAAAAATTGTAAATTAGTGATGTCCTGGTATGAGAGCCTGCAGAATGGAGACAGATTAAAATTGGTGTAATTTACAATTTTAATAAGACACAAAAACCAGGGTAACATTTATATTCTTTTTAATTAATCTATGAATGGTAATCCATGTCTTGTATGTAGTAGAAGTAGTGGCTGCTGCTTAGCCTAATTTCTAAACTATAGAAAAAGTAAGGTAGTTTAAAATGGGACAGGGTTTGTGGCTCATATGGTGGTTTTTTGGGCCCATCTCTGATAGAATCATGTCTATGATTTTAACCCAAGAGAATGAAGAAGACCGACAGAATAGCCACTAAGGATAATGCCACTCAGGGTGCTGGTCTTATGCCAGACTGCCAAGAATAAAAAGGTAGAGAAAAGCTTGAGCTGTACCAGACTCATAAAAGCAGAAAAGCGAAGAGAATCCATGATGACTTCGTGCCTTGAACTTGTGAAAGTCAAAAAGCAAGTTGAAACAAAGATGATATAATGCCTTGAGGTAGCCCTGTACCAGTCTTCTGAAAGCAGATTGAAGAAGAAGCAGTTCACTGAAGATCCGTATCTCACCCTGTGTGTACATCTCAGCTATCTTTGATTCTCTTGCTCTCAACAATTTCATACATTTTGGATAATAAAAGGAAAAGAAAAAAGATTATATTTTTTTATCATTAAGGGTTTTCGGACTATTGTCTTCATCTTTATTTTTATTTCCACAACATTTTGGCCGATATGTCCTCCAGCCTTCTTCAGATGTTTGTCAAACTCAGGAACCTACACAGAATTTTAAACTACATCCTTTACTGAATCCACGGGGGTCACCTGTTCTGATTCTGTTAGCCATAACCATGTACAAGTGTTAAGTATTCCTGTATTGTTACTCGCCTGCAGTCACGATTGAACATGCAACCTCCAGATGATTGTCTCCTTAGAAGCTTACGGAACCAACACCCAGAACCATTATGCTGTGTCCTGCTGGACAGTTTAGAATGTATTTTTGGTTTCTTGGATCTGATGTTATGCGCTCTGGGTAGTTGTTACGATGGAGGTTGTATCTCAAACTAATCATTTCTTCTTGATTATGCATCAGTATCGCTACTAATGGTTTTTGCTCAATGTTGTAAGCAACAGACTATTCCTTTCTTTACTGTATATGGATGATGTGAGTTGAAATTGAGGTACTGTCCGGTGAAGGTGGACTTACGGTACATAGATGACTTGAATCCTTGCTCTGTGCATGTTACTAATACATTGAGGAAGAGTAATTTGTTGTCTTGCTCTTTCTCCAGTGAACTGTATAGATGGTCAGATTGAATTCATGTGATCAAGTAATATCTGAACATCTTCCTGATGAGGCCAGAGAATGAATGTGTCATCGACGTATCTAAGCCACAAAGATGGCTTTAGTGATGTAGATCCTAATGCCATTTCTTCGAAGTATCCCATGTACATGTTAGCCAATACTGGTGATAATGGCGAAGTCCTTCTTTTTGTTGGTATATATCAGTCAAAGTCAACATTTCCATTAGATTATCTGTCGGGATACAAGTGCGTTCTTCCAGCAAGGGATCTGAAGCCAGTTTATCCCGTGTCTCATCAGTAGGTACCTTTATAAACAGACTAACTACATCCAAACTCACCATCTGGTTAGAATGAATGGGGGTATCACTGATTCTCTTCACAAAGTGGGCTGAGTTCTTAACATATGATGAGGATTTACCAGTTAGTGGGCTGATGATCTCCACAAGGAAGCAGCTCAATAGGTGATATGCCGAACCTCAGTTACTAACAATGGGTCTCAATGGAATACCATCCTTATGAATTTTTGGAAGGCCATATATGTGTGGTAGCTTACTGTAATGTTAAATTAGCTTTCATTCATGCCAATTTTTGATTCAGTTTTTCGAATTGTTTCCATTGATATATTGTATCAGGTCCCTACCGACTGGATATTAGTTGTCTAAATTTCTGAGACGAAGCTTGATGATTTTTATCATTAAGGGTTTTCGGACTATTGTCTTCATCTTTATTGTTGTTTTGGCTGAAATGTCTTTCGACCTTCTTCAGGTGTTTGTCAAACCCAGGAACCTACACAGAACTTTGAACTATGTCCTTCATTGAATCCACGGGGGTCGCCTGTTCTGATTCTGTTAGCCATAACTGGGTACAAGTATTAAGTATACCTGTATTGTTACTCGCCTGCAGTCAGAGAACCAACACCTATAACTGTTACACTATGTGTCCTGAATACAGTATGGGAACCGATAATTAAAAAGATTACATAAAAAAATTTTTTTTTAAATCTGAAAATGAGCACAGGTAAAAAATCATACATAATAGTAGTAATCCTAGTCAAGTAAAGAACATTAAGTTTATAAGTACCAAAAATTCACTCTAAACTGTCTAGCAGGACACATAGTGCAATGGTTATAGGCGTTGGTTCCCTAAACTTCTAAGGAGATAATCACTTGGAGGCTGCAGGTTCAATCCTGACGTTGTGGAAATAACGATAAAGATGAAGACAATAGTCTAAAAACCCTTAATGATAAAAATCATCAAATTTAGACAACAATTATATTTTTATGCATCAGTGTTGTTGTTCTTCTTCCCTGTATACAACAATAGGCTAGGTAATCTTTAACCCATTTACATAAGAAGCATACGTGGAAGGCACACTTTAATATATATTTATACATATACATATATAGTATTTGTACAAGTCAAATGACTCCAAACCAGCACCCGCCAACAGGCATGTCTTGCATGAAATCAAACCTGTAACTCGTGTGGCATCAAAGGTCATTTTTCAATTGTTTGCTGATCCAAATCAAGAAATTGCTTTAGTGAAGTGAGAGGCCTTCAGGATAATGAAGCTAACATGGACAGTTTGATTGCACATGTAGAGTTTGACCAGGAAAAAGGCTCATATATGTCATCCAACAAAAATAGTGTTGTGGAGATAGAAGCAACACTAGTCCCATTTTCTCCAAGGCCTGACCCTAGAAATCCTGAAGATATTCCAGGCAATTAAAGCACTCGGTTGAAGATCTTCCCAGACAGTGGAGCTACTATCTGCCTGGGAGGACCCAAGCGCCTACATTGCATGGGTCTCAAGGAAAGTAACTTGATCCCATCCAAGAAAGTTATGCTGTAGGAGACTCAACCCTTATTAGCCAGGGGTGGTTGCCTGTTCAATTCAATGTTGGAGAAATGTCGACAAAGCAAGCCTTGTATATCTGCAATAACATCAATAAGCTATATTTTAGCAAGGCCACCTGCATTGATGTAGACATACTATCCCCACGTTCCCCCCCACCTATGTCTTTGACAAACCAAAGACAGGTAAATTGTATGACCAATGATCATACGGCAGCTGTGTGCCTCTTCAATATGGAGCAAAAGCAATCCACAAACTTTCAGCTACTAATTCGCCCTGAAGAACCCCCCTTTCCAGCAAACTAAAAAAATGTGAAGAATCTGAAAAAATGGTTATTGGAACAATTTGCTAATTCAGTGTTCAAGACTGATGGGGAATTCCCAGCCATGTCTGGTAAACCCGCACATATCCATCTGAAGCAGGAAGCAGTCCCTAAAGCTAAACACAGACCTATACCAGTGCCATACCACTTAAAAGAACCAGTGAGGCAAGCTCTTATGCAAGACATAGAAAGGAGCATATTAAAACAAGTGCCCATTGACACTCCTATGGATTGGTGCAGCTCAATGGTGATTACAACAAAAAAGGATGGTCGGCCAAGACATACCATTGATTATCAATATCTGAATTCATAATACAAGCAAGAAATCCACTACACTGCCTCACCTTTGCAGCTGGCAATGCAGGTGCCACCCAATACCAAGAACACAGTGCTGGATGCTGTAGATGGTTATCACTCTGTTATATTAGATGAGGAGTCCCAACTACTCACAACTTTTATCACGGAGTGGGGGAGTTTTATGTACCTTAGGATACCTCAAGGCTACTTGGCATCTGGTGATGCATACACCCGTAGATATGATGAAGTTATAAAGGACATTACCAGGAAAATCAAAGTGGTCCATGATACCTTACTCTACGACACCAACATCAAAGAGGCATTCTATCATACCTTCGATTTTCTAACGAGATGTGCACAAAATGGAATTGTACTCAGTAAGGCCAAATTCCAGTTTTGTAAGGACACCGCTCAGTTTGGTGGATTGCAAATAATTTCATCAGGAGTATCTCCTTCTGAGTCAATGCCTAATGCTATTTTAAATTTCCCAGTTCCTAAAACCATCACTGATGGAAGGTTTTGGTTTGGTCTAGTAAACCAACTTGCCTGGGCATATTCATTAAGTCCCATTATGCTACCCATTTTGGGACATTGTCAAAAAGAGCTCAAGATTCAGCTGGAACCAGACCCTTGAGAAAGCATTTCAAGAATCAAAGCAGGTCATTGTTAAACTAGTAAGGCAGGGTGTCTCAACATTTGATATCAACAGAGTTACCTGCTTAGCCCCAGACTGGAGTAAGGATGGCATGGGATTTTTGCTTCTTCAAAAGCACTGCACATGTGCAATCGACAGAGCCCAGTCTGCTGTCCTGAAGGCAGATTTTGCACCGATGCTGAACAATTGTACTGCATGTGCCTTATCCCTGCTTCATAAGGGCGACACAGTCTCCATTCAAAACCCAAATAGCCATCGATTGAACATAGCTGGACGAATTGTAGAGACGCTTCCCAACCGCCAATATAGAATTAGAGTTGCAGGATCAGGTAGAATAACCCAGCAGAACCGCAGGTTCCTAAGGAAACTTAAAGTGCCCATAATCGAGACCCCCCATACCAAGTGTCTTGCCTTTGTCACCTGAGCCAACGATTACAGATATGAGTAGACCACATCAACCTGCCAAAAAAACAGGAAATGGTGGCATTAGATTGCAAAGTGACCTGGAATGCTAGGGCCCTACTCAATCACCACCATCAAGAACCAGGACTCCCAGGGCGCTATCTCAACTACTTCTGTATAATCGGCCAAGAAATAAGGAACTGATTCCGCCCCAACGGCCACTATGCTTTAGCTTTGTGGTCATTTTAATCTTTTAGATTTTGTATATCAGCTCCACTTAATAAGAGCATTCAGCACTTTTTAAAAATATTTTCTAATTCATTTTGGACAATTACTCATCCAAAATCCTTACATATATATGGAAAAATAAATAGAAAAGTGGATAAACCAAAACACAAAGAAATTCTAAAGAGATCTTTGATGAAATAAATTTGAATCCATTGTTTGTTTTTCAGTTTATCCACTTTTCCATTTATTTTTTCACATCTAGTAAGATTTTTCCAATTTACTATCTCTCTCTCTCTCTCTCTCTCTATATATATATATATATATATATATATATAAATATGACAGTATTTAATCCAGTATAACTAGAGTTGGGAGCAATTCCAAGCAAATAAAATCCACAGAGCAAATTATTTTTTCAAAAAACAGGCTGGAAATAAATTAATTATCTTAATATGACCGATTGTTGTTTTTTTCTTTTTTAAAAAAAAAACAAAGAAAATATATATTTATTGTATTGAATTAAAAATTAAAAATTAAATGAAAAATTAATTATTTTTAATCAAAATTTTCGGGATAAACATCCACTCAGAATTTAGATCAAATAAAATATCACATTCATCAATGTATTGCAGAACAATTAAAAGAAAAAGAAGTTATATATGTAAGGGGAGTAACTCTAGGAGTCAAAAAGTTTGATTTGCTAGGCGGAAACCTAATTCTTTATCAGTGAGGAAAAACCCACCCATCCCACTGTAAGATGATCAGTAAATTCATTAAATAGTAAAGCAGACGGCAATTTAATCTTAGCTGTCAATGATGCAGAGTAATGAATAAGCTTAAGATTTCAAGCAAGTCAGGTTTGTATCAAGTATTTGATTTTACAGACAGTAATGGATACATATATTAAGCTGTGGGTCCAGATTTTTATTAAAGATTATTAGAAGCTAGATATGGTTTCATATTAAAAAATATGAATAAATATTAGAGCTAAAAATGAATATAAGAAATGAGAATTTTAAGAAAATTAAACTGAATATTATTTAACAGACTTCTAAGTATTAGGTATTAAATGGAATCATTTTTGCTATTTTGTGAATCAATTAAACTCTATCCTGTAAAAATGTATATTTATTTCAGATCTACACTGCTTACTCTCATTCATAGAATGATAATCTGAAAGTTTCAATAAAAATGAAATTAAGATAAAAGAAATACTAATTGAAAAATTAATGATATCTAATAATGCTTTATCTTAGGAATACAAAAACAAAAACTAATACAACTTGTATATTTTAAATAAGATAATGACATATCAAGTGGCCTGGAAATTTTTTTTAAAGTAGCAATAATATTGCCAATAATGAAGATCACTCTAACCAATTTTATTTATAATATCATGATTTTCTTCTAATCCAAAGATACCAGGGTTTTACTATTTTTATTTGAACATAATAAAAATAAGAATAAGTAATTATCTGTAAGTATTACGAACCTTATATCAATTTTATGTAATTCTATTATTGGTTAAAATTGTTGCCATTTTATTTTGGTTACATACTTTCAATACTGTAGTGTTTGATCATAAATAATGCCTAATAATATCAATTTTAATTGTATGAACTTCTACTAGAAATAATAAAATCCTGGTATTTTTGAATGAATAGAAAATCAACATTTTATTAAAAAATCTTAGATGAGTACTTATTTACTGTACATGGGTAGATTTAAATGATTGCAGTCAGTCAATGGTTTCCATAGCTCTATTAATTTCATCAGAGGTTTACACTCTATTTCTGAGAATGATAGTTTGATAGTTATGATAAAAAGCAAGTAAAATTAAAATGAAATAAATACTAGTTGAAAAATTAGTAATACTTAGCAATACATCATCTAAAAAATACAAAAAAATAATTACAACTACAAGAATTACTGAAAAGTCCTTAGCCCAACCCAGAAGAGAATAACTTTTTTTTTTTTCATTGAATTTATTTTTTAAAGATTAAAGAATGATGTACCAAGTATAATGAAGTGCAGGATAAGTTTATGAAATAACAAGTACATTTCATTCCTTTCTTGTTTTGGACAAGAACTTTTCAGCCCTTCTTCATAGTGTATGTAAATAAAAAATGGTGGTATATGAGGCAGCCAAGGAAAATAAAAATTACCTATATGGTTAGGTTGCAACCAGTAACCTCTGTGGTTTAATTGATCTAGCAGCTGTTAAAACAGGCTTCTTGATCTTACCAGAAATTTATTCTTTATTTCCAATTCACACACCTTACTAATAGTGTAGTATTGTGCTTTCAGCAATCTAATGGAATATTAAAATTGATGTTTGAACCAAGGTAATTTGAATGACTGCGGCTAGTAGTCTCTGTGGCCAAATTGATATAGTAGCTGCTAAGACAAGCTTCTTAATCTCATTAGAGGTTTATACTTTATTTTCAATCTGCACTGTTTTCTAATAAGCCAATATAACATTGCCTGCAATTTAGTCAGATATTACCAGTAATCTTTTAGTCAGAGTAATTTAAGTTTCATAGTGTCAATAAAGACATATTGCCCTAAGAGTGAACAATTCAATGAATGCTCTGGTTTTGCAACCACAGATCATGATGTTATGGACATTAGCTAAAACTAATAAACAAATAGATACAATTGCAGAATCAAAGACACTTGAGAAAAAGATTATTTGATGAAAATTCTCATGAAACAAATAAGAAATTTGAAAAGGAAAATTAGAAGGAATTTTGTTGTTTGAAAATTTTATTTCTTTCTTTGTTAATTTTGTTTGTCTTCTCAAAATTATTATTTTACTTTCCAACTTGTTCTCACAACAGATTGTACAAACAGGTTCTAAAGCTGAAAGAAATATCAACAAAGTAGACAAATTTGAAAAAGACAAACAATTAAAACATTGAACCAAACAAATCCAGCAATTTTAAAATATTGCTTATTTTTTTCCATTTTTCTCACTGGTCAATTTTACACATGCAGTAAAAAAAATTAAAAAAAAATGTGGCACCAATAAAGTTTTCATCAAATGATGACTGATATCAAAACTTAGTTTCAAGGTTGAAGTAGCATCACCAACATTTAGACTGCAAAGGCAGAATTGGAGTCTGTGATACAAATTAACTAATTTGCATGTGATTTGATTGTTGCACAGAATGAAAGAAGTGATGTGCAATGGGAGAAATATAAGACTGAATGCCTTGCTTCATCTCACATTTTTGTTTAATGGCATATTAACTCCTTATGGATTATTTAATGCCAAAATTTGATTTGTTTCTAAATGCTTGATTACAATCAGAACTATATTTTCAATGTTCCATTGCATCTTTTTATCATTTGTCTATGATGATTTGTTTGCACACGGATATATTTTTTTACATATTCCTATCCAATAATTTTTAAAAAGATCTATTTCATCCATAGATGGGATCCTAATAAGTACTAACATTCCTGATCAGAGTGGATTTAAAAGTAATCCCAGTGCTCCAGTAGTGGAGTCTTACCACGGGATGTAGTTTAGTATCATACCCTGGACACACTTCTCACTTTCTTCTTAAGTATTGGAAGAAATGGATAAAGTTTTTGTTTCTTCATCAGGATTTACCACCATTCAGACCCAACATTTTTTCTTATTGACCTCTCCTGGTACTGAGTGTACTATTGTCATCTATGGTTAGTGACCATGAATCTGTTAATAAATTGTAAATATTGAGACAGCATTATGCAATCTCAAACAACTATTAAGATGAAGCTGATTTATATATATATATATATATATATATATGTCTGTATGTGTATGTGTGTAATGTGTGATTTTGTACAAAGAACCAGAGTCAAATGCTTGCAAGGTGAGTGATAAATCTAATGTAGGAGTGTAGGAAAAAAGATTTAGAATTATGAGTGTCTGAGTTCTGATTGGTTGGTTGGATTGTCATTTGGTTGAAAAAAAGTCAGAGTTTTTCAATTACTTTGGCATCATTGAGAGTTGGAGTTGACATACAGAAGAGAACAGATGTTTTTGAGGTGCTTGGAACCAAATGGGCTACCATACTTAAGATAGCTATGAAACTTTTTTCTCTCCTTAATTATGGCATCAAAAAAAATCTCTCTAAGAAAGGGTAGCCTGAATAATGAAGGAACATCTGAATAAGAATTAGAATCTATTGAATAATGAATTCAAGTTTGACAGCTTTTTTGTCATGTCAAATTAAGTGACAACCTTCTTGAGACAACCTGAAAATATAACAATAGGGTGGATCATAGGCCATTTTCTGAATATTTTTTACTTAAAAAGTACACATAAGCAAAATATTTATACCAAGATATAACATTATTTCAACACCTAAATACAGATAAGTTGGCAAAAAATGCAAATGATTAAATTGTAATTCTTACATTAGGGTGTTTTGAAAATAAAGGCCAATTTTATAACACATTAAAATGTAAAAAAGATCATTATTTTTCTGAATAAACTGTAAAATTCCCTTTATAAAAAATAAACATGTACCTTACAAATTGATAAACTGATTAGTACATATCAAAGAGTTTTTTTCAGAGGGTTTGACTCTATTTTTTAGGGAAACTAAAACTAAAAATGTAAAAGCATAATAAACAAAAAATGTAATCTATATTTGTAACAAAGTAAACATATATACAAGCTTAAGACAAACTGTCTTTGAATTTTTTTCCTTCAAAAATAAATGACAGAGAGAGAAAAATGTTCAATAAAATCAGACAGTAAACCATTTTTTTGTGTCACTTCTGCCTAGAGTGACAAGATTAAACATCAATACAAAGCAACATGAGTAAGTACCTATAAGTATTGAATAAAGTCTCTTTGTATTCTGGCAAACAAAGCAAGAGAATTGAAAACTCCAGATGTTTGTATTTGTTTACTGAGTCATTTCATTGTCTATTTTTTTCCATTATATCATCATTACTTGATTGTCTTTAGTTTTCTTTAACACTCAGGTTTCTTTATACTTCCTGTTCTCTTAAATACAATATATATATACAATCATAATTCATTAAATCTTTTTTGTGTCTGACTTTCATTGCATAACTCCGAGCTATGGTCACAAAATATTCTGTGTTTACTAATGTGACTTTAAAGCATGTTTTCAGTGAATTAGTTTTTGAAAATTCTAAAAATGAAATAAAGTTTTTAGCAAGGGATTTAAATATAAGTATAATGCTAAACTGGACACATATTACATTGTCTGTCAGATTAGTTAAACTTATGTTTAACCAAATAAAGTAAGTATCTCGCTAAAAATTTCCTAACCACCAACCAAAGCTATTATGTTTTTTCTATGACTTTATTGTTGTCATTATTTTTTTAAGGAAACAATTTTCAATGACAGTGAGCAAAATTAGCTAAATAAGAGTGATAAATAGGTACAAATGAACAAATTGTCTTTAAGAAATGAAAAATCCTAGATTTTGAAGTCCAGCAGAGATCTGGTAGTATTGAATCCACAAAAATGGCTAGTGTGCAAGTGTCTAAACATTAGTATCAGTCATAAGCAAACTAATGGGAAATCTAATAGTTTACCAAATCAATTAATTTTTAAACCCAGAGAATCAGTTAATAAATGAGACACCAAAGGAAAAAATGGAGCAGAGAATACAAGAAAAAGAAACCCTTTGTTATTTCAAAAGTAATCCTACAGGAAATGTATGACAGAGATCTGGAGAGAATTAGCTAGATATATACACACATACACACATATATATAAGCCTTACTAGTAAAAAAAATAATATTTATATAAGCCTTACTAGTAAAAAAATAGTATATATATAAGCCTTACTAGCAAAAAAATAAACTTAAAAAATTGATGTGAAAATTATTTTTTTGAAATAAAAAATATCTTGGTATCCTTGGTTTAGAAGAAAATGAAGTTTTTTGTCAAAAGCTAGTAAGGGTGATACTGTATTTATACCTCCCTATTCAAGACCAATTACTCAATCTTCAATGGTTATAAATCAAATGCAAAGAAATAATTACACATCTGGGTGGATCCCAATGTCTAGTTACTAAAATAATAAAAACACAATTCACATACAAAATGAACGGAACAAACCCATTTGTCACATTCCTGTCTGTTATTTGACTTTTGTTTACAGATTTATTCAACATATGTAGATAAAATGAATATTTGTAGATAAAATAAATATTTATTTAATGTACTTAGATAGAATAAATAAGGTAATTCCTTTTTCAGATTTGAAACTTTCCAAAATATCAAATGCCAAACAACTCTTTCTTCTACTTGTCCTTATTTTTTTGGTTCAAATGATATTTTGACTAGTTTATTCTCTGACCTTCTTCAGGTATATGCATCATAATAAGGAAAGAGAGACACTTGATCTTTCTTTGGTAGTGTAAAGCAAAAATGATTTTTTTTTTACATGGAGATGCATATTATACCTGAAGAAGGTTGGAGAAAGTATCAGTCAAAACATTATTTGAAAAAAGGAGTGTGGTTATCCAAATAATTCTTTGATTCAGAAATAACTAGTTTATTTATCATTTAACTTTATATATAAATCTATTTAACTTTTCTTTTGAGAGAACCAGTTGATTTCCTTGTAATTAATTTATCTAATAAACTGTGTGACTTTTTCTAGAACTGAAATGAAGAGTTTTATTATCAGTAAAGGTCAATTTTACCCCAAAACTTTTCAGAAACCCCTCATATTACACCTAAAGAAGGTTGTAGAATGTATCAGTTGAAAGATGGTGTGAGAAACAAAAACAAGGAATTCAACATCTGAATAATTCTTTCAATGTTAATATTACTTCTCAGTGACTCTTTCTTGCTCTTTTCTCACAAGACAATGTCTGAAATCTTTGAATATGTATGAAGATAAGCTTAGCTGAACTAATCTTTGTTGCCAATGGTTTTTAGACTAGACCTATATGCTTTGACATTTGCTTTAAGCCAAAAGGAAGGAAGGAAGAAATTCCTTCTTCTGTCCTTCATACAAAGACTTCTGTTCCTGTAATTAACTATTGGGGAACACAGTCAAGGGTATCACATAACGCTTTTGTATGGGAAAATGGGAAAAACTAGGCAAACATATATATATATATATATATATGAAAATGTAACAGTTATTATAGAGTGTAGCACAATTGTAAAAATCCAGGTAGAATAATGATTATTGGCACAGACATTTTGTTTGCATTCACTTTGTATAAATGCTGACCAATCCAGGTGGACATGTAAATACTGTCTTCACTGTTTGCTTAGATTTAATTCTCTCATATTTTTCCTTTTTTCTCAGTATATTTATTTAATTTACAAGGGGATGCTGAAAAGTTCTCAATTCAACAAAATTCAAAGAAATAACATTTTTCTTTTTCTTATCTTTTCTTCTTTTTTTTTTGAGTGTTAAAGGAACTTAATAAATATACTAAGAGTGTTAAACTTCAAGATAAATGTAGAATAGCATGTATGTACCATGGCACAAGGTCATTTACCTCTTGATCAAGCTGACAACTTTTCAGCACTCTCTCATATCTTATTCTATTTTACTAACAATGTTGTTTTATTTTTGCTCTTTTATCCTGATAGAGATGTAAATAACACATTGAAATATTCCTACTTCATCTTTTTTGGTTGTTAAACTACATTTGATTATGAAACAAAAATACTTGTAAAATAACTTATTCTTCAAGTCAACAATAGTTTTTCCTGTTATGAACTCCAACAGCAACATAATTTATTGAAATGGCAGAAATTTATACAAGGGTTGTCTGTTGACATGTGTAATCAAAACTTTAAATAGGAATGTGTGGGGATACATTGAGCTGGTGATTGAAAGCCGGGGGAATGTGTATAAATGGTCTAGCTGAATTAATCAAAGAAGAAAATCACAGACAGAAACACAGAGACAGACAAAGGATTTACAGACCAGAGAGCTTAGAGAGGATTGGGATCAGGCTTCAGCTGGAAGAAGTCATTGTTCAGTAAAGAACCAGAGAGAAATTAAAGAAATTAATATTCCAAAACAAGCCTCAAGTATACCTAAAAATACCACATCTCCCAAAATATGTGATGCATTCAATAAGTTTCCAGACATTTTTGTACAGGCATTTAAAATTGTCATAGTCTGGAAACTTATTTAATGATCCTCGTATATCACAAGTGACATATAACTTTAGTATTCTACGTACCCAACAACATCTAAGAAGAGGGAAAATAAATATTAAGAGTCTTTTTTAACCTTTTTACAGCAATGATGTGGAATTAACCTTGATGTTGCCACACACAAATGTTATTAGGGACACCTGGAAATGTGATGACTTGAAAATGACCCCAATGTCATGTGTGCATGTTGTAGAAGTGCAAATATCAAAAGAAAAAAAAAGAACATCTTGGGATACTGGAAGTTAATGACATGAATACAGGCCCCCACATTCACTCACACAACAACAGAGCAGGTGAAATGATATGTACCACTCAGAAAAGAACAAACAACTTGTAGATATGAGATGAAATAAGTTCTACTCATGTATTAAAATTAACAGATAACTGAAATTTCCTCTCCTCCAGACAATTGCCTGAAAGAAGTGATCTGTATCCTCAGCCTCTAGAAATAATAAGTCAGTTTTTACAATTGGTTAGACATTTGTATCACTGCTTCTTCCCATTACAAGACAATCATCCCAATATTTGTGTTCTATGGCAAACAATACACTACTTCTCTCATGATAATCACAGCATTCTCTTTATATGATAATAATGAAATTAATAAGTAAAAAAGTTAAAAATAGAAAATGAAACATAGAATTTTATATAACTTTATAATTAAGATTTACTATCAGTTTATCTATTTTTTTAATAAAGTGAAAGTAAAACTCACCAGTATAGGATCACATTAGCATCATGATATTCATATCGAACAGTTCTGCAAAGAGCCTTTAATGCTGACTCTCGCAGTAAAGACAAAGCTTCCATTCCATGTAGGTAGGAGTAAATTATGTCTAAATCCTACAAAAAAACAAAACAAAACAAAAAACATTTATTAATAGTAATCATAATAACAGGTTTATCAAGAGCACAATTGTCTTAAAAATGCATTATTTAAACTTGAAATACCTTTCAAGTCAAGAATTGGATCACATGTTGAATGAGACTTGCAGACAATGTCAAAAATTCATTCTACTAAGAATTTATATTTCTAAGTTACCTCTCTTATGCAAATTTATGCCAAATGCTTTTAAGTGGTAATTATCTCTAAAAAGATAACTCTACACTGGGCCATTGGCATAATGGTTAGAGTGTTTGCCAATGGTCTGGGAGACTAGGTCAAGTCATACCAAAGACTCAAAAAATGGTACTTGATGCCACCTTGCTTAACACCCAGCATTATAAGGTATGGATCAAGGGTAAAGTGGAGCAATCCAGGGAATGGAGTAGTGTGCTCCCCTACACCTTGGTGTAGTAGCTATTGAAAAGGAACCTTTCAGGTTGCCCTTGACTATTGTCACCAACTTTACATGAATGAAATGAAAAGATAAAAACCTGACTGCAGCACTTGAAAATTTAAAGAGCCAAGATCATATATATTATATAGAGAGCATTACATAAGCTTAAAAAATTCAGAAGAGCTACGGTCATCAAAAATATCACATGTAGAGCATAAGCTTAAAAAAAACAATTGGGAAATATTAAGAGTTATCCCTATGAACTCTTAATTGATTAAAAAAATGAAAATATTTTTGGATAGACCCTATTCACAACATTCTATGAAGGATAAGTGATCAAGACTCAAACAGTAATTGTTATTATAAAATATCTTTTATAGTAACAATTACTTTTTGATAGTAAAATAATTGGTAAATAGACATTCGTAATACATAATATAGACATTGGTAATACACAAAAGAAAAGAGATTTACCATTTGTATTTATACAATCTTATAAAGTTAACTTCTATCTGTGAAAGATTTTATAGTTTTTAAGGAGGTGACACATAAGTTTCATACTTTTTTTTTTTGTAATTATGATTATCAGTCCAAACTAAGCAATAAAAGTAAGTTGGCAACCTTAGTCGAGGGTGACCCAAAGGCTCCCTTTTCAATATCTACTACACTGGCATGTAGGGGAAGGTACTACTCCATTCTCAGGATTGCTCCACTTTACCCTTGATCCTCACCTTATAGTGCTGAGTGCTAAGCAAGGTGGCATCAAATACCATTTTTTGATTCTTTGGTATGACTCGACCAGGGATTGAACCCTAGTCTCCCAGACCATTGGAGAACACTCTGCTCATTAGGCCAATAGCCCAGTAAACTAAGCAATAATGCTATGAAATTATTCTATATATCCAATTTGAAGAATATACATAAAACTTATGAATAATATACAATTAAACGGGAATGATTATTTTAGTAAAACAAATAATTTGTTGTTTGTTTTAATTTGGAAATTCAAATTCCACACAATTATCTATGTCTTATGTAATATAGTTTTATACTGACTATTGCTTTTGGTCATCATGTCACGCTATCAGCACAGATATCCCTGACACTCTCTCGCCACCCCTTCCTATCATCCACTGCTTCCAGCAGGTCTTCAGGGCTACATCCCGTATCAAAACAGAGCTGCTGTATGTAGGTTCGTGCTGGTCGTCCTGCCTTTGCTTGTCCATGTGAAGGGGTCCACAGGAGTCTATCACTTATGAGCTCATCCCTACTTCTCCAGCATGTCTGGTTCATCTAATTCTGATAGTTTTCGTGATGGGTGGTAGGTGGCGGTACAGCTGCTGCTTTGTGGAGCGCTGCCTCCAGGACTTGTTCAATATTGCTTGCAGCATTACTGTGTAGTTGCTGTGAAGCTTTTCCTCCATACGTTTAGTTAGCGTCCATGTAGTGCATCCATATTAGCAGTATCGACACGACTGCTGCTTGGAAGAAACTGCACTTCATTTCATCGGTCAGATCTGACTTCTATATAACCGATAGCCTATCAATAGCTGTCCATGCCTTTGCTAGTCGTGTGTCGATATCTGTCTCAGTTGATGAGACACTGCTTCCTTAGGAGATGAACTTGTCAACTAGTTTCAGAGAGTTACCGTTTAATGTGAAGATGTTGCCTGTTTGATTAAAGCACATATATTGTCTTGTGTGCATTGACATGGAGGCCGATGCCTGCAGCGGCTCGTTCCAGACTATGTAGCTGGGTTTCGGCTTGAGCAGGGGCATTTGCCAGAAGTGCTATATCATCGGCGTAGTCGGCATCAGTAATTGTTTTTGCAGGGTACCTTCTGCTTCTTTCTTTTGTTAGCTTGAAACTGTTTTCTTTGATTTTATCGATAGATGTTCTAAGCACATAGTTGTTATATAGCAGGATTCAGATCTCTCCCGATTTGCGATTTCATTCAAAAAGACAAACGTGGCAGGAGAAGGGTAGCATTCAACCGGATGTTAGCCTGATGGCTGCTGCCGAGACAATGAGTAAAATGCATCTTTGTGCAAGAGGCTCTGCACAGGGCTTCCGGGCAAGAATGCAAAAAATTAATTCAATTTAACAAAATACCCTTTTGCAGCCAATCATAAATCTTCCCCCTAAAAAATTTCCCAGAACCGACTTGATCCAAAGGGTAGCTATTTAAGCAGCGAAGATCTGCAAAAAGGAGACTGATCAGAAGGGTGGAAGGATAGAACACGCTACTGCCATAAAAACTCCTCTGAACACATCACCTGCTGTGACAACTGCTGACTTGGCTACAACACCACCCCGTCCACGACTACTACTACCACCGAGATCATCTAATATCCTTACCACCCTTATACCATCATATCCACCAAGTGAGTTCCTTAACTTACAACAAATGTGACCGTACATGAACTCTGGCTTCTCACACACACATTGATTCACTCTTTCACTTGATATTGTACGCTACAATTTTGTACAGTTGATTCTTTGCTTTATTGCCTTGTTTTCCTTCTGTTAATATAATTGTTTAAAACTTTCAACCTGTGTTTGTCTTTTCCTTGCCACCATACTCTAAATATAACTTAGTCTAGACAGATGATAGAGGTATGGGACCAATGTGTCTCCTTGCAGTACACCTGTTACAATGTCGAAGTAGTCGGTGTCTCCATATGGAGAACGGACTTTTACTTTGTTTTTTTTATAGAGCATCATTATAGCTGTGACAGTTTCTTTTTTTTTATTTTTAGAAACCAATTCAGTATACATACTAAATTTAGTAACTTTCTACATAAAAGCATTTGGCTATGAGTTAAAAGACAGACAAATAAACATTTCTCAATTATCTATATAGATGATATTAATACCAATTAGTTGTGAAGAAGTGGTTACTGCCATCTGGTGATGATATCATGCAATATATTTATCAAAAATCAGACAAAATGAAACTTGTAGCTGAGAAAAGACAAAACAAGCAAAGTCACCAGCTAGATTACAGAAGCCATGATTGTTTCATGAGATTATCAAAATACTTAGATCAATCATTATTGAAGGATTGTTCAATTTGAATTCTTTGAGTATCCACATATAAAACAGATTGAGTCAATATTATTTCTCAGCTTCTAAATCTTCAATTCAAAGGTTCTACTTAAAAGAACAAAAGTAACTCAGTAACTAATTGTCTCCATTCACCTGACAAATTAAAAAAGATTTACAATTGAAAATAAATGTTTGTATTTGTTATTCAAAGCAAACTGAAAATTCAATTTGGCTAGTGGTTCTCAGATTTGCATATTAATAAAAATGAAAAGAAAAAACCCCAAAAAACATATAATTAATTACAAGAGTTGATTGATAAATAAGGTCTACAATTCTATAAAATAAGTTTTAGACCAGCTAGAATAATAAAATTGATGTGATAATGAACTATGAGGACTGATTGATAGATAACATCTCCAATCCTATAAAACAAGATAGAATACTAAAACTGATATCAAAATGTAGTAAATTTATGCCTTTGAATGTGCAAGTAAATAAATTGAATACAAAAATTGATTAATAAGTAAGGTCTTTCACTGCATAGGATCAATAAGAGTTGAGACAATCATGTTTCAACAAGTATTCAGTCATAAATAATGTTCTGTACAAATGTACTTAGTGTCAGTTCAGTGTGGGACAGCATTGAGTAATAGCATTTGAGCATTTGTTAGTTATGAGTACTACATCTGAGTTACATGCAAAGCTGCAATCAATGATAGTGTCAAATATATGTAATTGAAACACATGGGTAAAGTTCAGGTAATGTATGTCAGTCACCAGCAGTCGCCATCTTGTTCGTTTTTGATGAAAATGTAGCTGGCTCTATATTTATACCAACCTGGAACAAGGAAGATAATTCCTTGTTTTTATATGTCCTCTCCTCTCCCCTCCATGTGGGCAAGGCCTGATAAGACAGTTCTTTAGAGCTAACAATGTTATGCTAGAGTAGTTTGGGCAAAACTCAAGGAATTCTTGATGGCATGCAGTGTGTGTACCAAATGCATGATGTGTAATTACCTCTCGTAGGGTGCTAAATTGCTGAATGGGCATCATTACTGGCAAAGATTGGGAAATCAAAATGTGTGAATGGAACATCACTGTCAGAGCCTGTGGCCTCAGACAGAGCACTTAGTATGGGAGTGGGCATGGTTTGAAATTCCACCTTCCTCAAGAAACGACAATGAGCAATCCTGCCAAATCCATCAACTCCAATTCAGTATTACCAATCAGAAAGGATCATAATGACTTTACTCATAATGTTCCACTCGGAGTTGAGCTGATTATATATAACTACTGTATCATCTTTCTGAAGAGGGTGAAGGTTATGGGTATACCAGTTATACCTCTTCAGCATCCAAGTATTGCATTGATGAAGGTTTGCATTATGATGTGCTACAGTTACCAATTTAGGATGTGGCTTGTAGAGAAGAAAGGAAGTTACAAAGTCAACAGTGAAGTAGAAATCATGCGGAGGATAGACCAATACCTTGGATAGGAGTACTTTGGTATCGTAGGATGGCTCTTTCTACCTTGTCATTGTCTAATGAACTCTGAGGATCTGTGCTATCATTTACTATCTTCATTGCAGGTTTTACAGCAAGCTCTGTCCTGCCATTAGATTGGGGATATGCTACTGAGGACAATCTGTACAACCTACACCATGTTTTTAGGAATTGCTGGAATAAGCTGTATGTAATAGGTAGACCACCATTGCTACAGAGTTCCTCTGGAGAACCATACATATGGAATAATCCCTCACAAATCAATATTAATTTGGAGGTGGTAGCATGACTTGCTACAAAATAAGCCAAGGTATGCAAAGTGACCAATATTGAAAAGGTCCATTAGTAGGGCCACTCTAGGGATAGGGTTATGGTGATTGGTTCTCGAGGTGATTCAGAGCACACTAAGCAATTGGCTCAGAGGTATTGATGCATACATACCAAGTCAATAGAATGTTTCATTTCACAGGTCTTTATGTCAACCACCTCTTAATGGACTGATAGCAAACTGCATAATACTTTTCTTCTGAGTGATTTGGGAACTCCAACTCTCCCTTCTACTAGTACTAAGCCCCTATCAGTATGAGACAGAGCCATACTGCCCAGAAATTGAGGATTTCAGATTTTATCAAGGAATATCAGCTGGAGAATCTGTGTTCAATTGAGTTCATTAAAGTTGTATAACTTTGATCATTTTGGCCAGATGCATGAATGAGATCAAGTGACATGATAGTCTCATTGTTGCCATAATCCATTATTGCTTGAAGGGTTGCTAATTCTACAATAGCATTTATATTGTCTGAGAGTTGATCATCTTGGGAGGAGAGGTGTGTGGGGAAATAGGCAAAGGGCTTCCAACATATTAACTGAGTTACAAGAAATAGCATCAGAACCTCTGTGCTTTTTACCCAGGCAATACTAGATAGTAAAGAAATATCTAAACCATTCTTCTTTGAGAGTAAATAGGCAGGGGTTGTGTATTTTACTAAGGTCTCTGTACACTAATACACCTGTTACTGGTTGATAACCTGTTACCGCTATTACATTAGAGCAAACCATAATAAACATGTGACATTTTTCTAATGCCCAGGTGATTGCAGCTGTTTCACCCTCAATGGGTGCATATTATTGGTGTAAAAGCTACTACCTGCAAATACAATGTGCCAGCCCTAAGGACAACAGATAAAGGCATTCTCAGTGAGGCATGTACAATGTGTCTGTAACAGCAGAAAACCTATGTCCTTTTAGCTCCAGAGTAGGATGAGGCAAATTACTCAGCATAAAAAATTATAACATCTTTTTTTACCAAGCTTATGATGATCTGCTTGAATTGCCAAAATATATTATGGAGATTTTGGTTTCAAGTAGAATGTGAATTCTGTTTAAAAAGGTCCTTAAAGGGTGACATAATGGAGTTTAGAATAGAATCAGCCTACTTGGTTTACTAGTCCAAGTCAAGACTGGGCATCAATGAAATCCTTTGGGAATCTGATAATTGCATTTAGCATTCTTTCGGAAAGGGTCATTCCTGATGATGTTATTTGAAGGCCTCCAAACTGAACTACATCTTGGCAGAATTAGAATTCATCTCTGTTGAAGATGTTTCCATTTTTTACACAGTGTGATAGGAACTCAAATCTGTAATAGAATGCGTACTCTATACTTGTGGCTCAAGAGTAGAGCAACATCAACAATTTTACTTTGTAAGGAATGTCTTTGATTACCTCATCATATCTCCATGTGTAGGCATCACCAGAAGCTAAGTATCCTAGAGGCATCCAGAGATACACTTATGTGGAGTGTTTCCTGTTTGCATTAGGAGTTTAGATGTTAATAATCCACAGTTCTCCTAGGTTTCATATTTTTTAGGTGATAAGTATGGTACTGTACCAATGAGTAGGGGTACCAACTTCAACATTGGATGAAAAATGTTGAAATTTCAAAGTCAACATTTTTCATCCAATGTTGAAGTTGCTGTGCACAACTGGATCAAAAGTAAACCAGTAAGTTCAGGAATAAATGAAAAAGTGGATAGAATGTTTGCAAAAATGTGTAGCAATGAATACTATGCAGAAAAATTTTGATTTTAAAAAGAAATACATTTCATTTTCATACCTATTTTATTTGTTATCTGGTATAAAAATTATTTTATAAGATAGGCGACCTCATACTTCATCATGATACATTATTCTATCAGGTATAGAATTTGTTTTATAAGATTATAGACCTTATTTATCAATCATCCTATTATTTCATATCAATTTCATTATTCTATATAACTTATTTTATAGCTAAGAGGCCTTATTTATCAATCATCCTATTATTTCATATCAATTTCATTATTCTATATAACTTATTTTATAGCTAAGAGGCCTTATTTATCAATCAACCCTTAGTACTAATAGATATGAACTTAAGATTTTTTTTTACTCATTTATCTACAATTATTCAAATCTAAGAAATTGAATTGAATTTTCAGTTTGCTTTAAAAAATAAAAAAAGAATTAGATTTATTTTGAATTATCAATTTTTTTTACAAGCACATGAACATTTAATATTGTATATCATCATGCTCATTAAAAATTTACTAATATGCAGTACATATACATTTATACTAACATATGTGGTGCATTCAATAAGTTTCCAGACTTTTTTTGTACAGTCATTTAAAATTGTCGTAGACTCTTGAAAATTCAGTATGTTATTGCTATACATCTTATGAGATAACCGACCAATTTTTATGATTTCAGCTTCAAATGAACAGCTCCAGCAGCAATTGGAATACACCCTACTAAAGCCTGATTATCACAGCTGGGGAATTTCAAAAATGCAATCTGCACATGAGGACACTTAAGGAGAATGATATGCAATAAAATTCTGTTTTAAACTTTGAAAAAATGTCACAGAAACGTATGGAATGCTTCAGACAGCTTTTCGACCATTTTGCATGAATTGAGCATGAGCTTTTGAGTGGCATCAGAGATTCAAGGAAGGCATGGAGTCTGTGAGGATGATGAGAGGTGTGGGAGGAGTAAAGAAGTCAATACACCACAGTTGATTGGCCAAAGGGTTAGGGTTAGGGTTACTATGTTGAGGTTTTAAGGGAGTTCAGGAAGAGATTCCGTCAGAAGAGGCCAGCACTCTTCAAATCGGGTCAGTGGCATTTCCACGAGGACAATGCACCAGTCCACAACTCCATCGTTGTCACAGACTATTTGACCAAGATGGGCATCAACACAGTTCCTCACCCTCCCTATAGTCCAGACCTTGCTTCCAATGACTTTTGGTAATCCCTAAGCTGAGAGGCTGTCATTATGAGACAATTGAGGAGATGAAAGAGGCTGTGACAAAGGTCATTGACACGCTCACACAAGAGGACTTCCATGGGGCCTTCCAGAAGTTATTGGAACGGTACACCAAGTGCATTGCAGCTGGAGGAGATTACTTCAAAGGGGACTAGAGTATCAATAAAAGTGCCCATACAAAAAAAGTCTGGAAACTTATTTAATGATCTTCGTATATATTTATATATATACATATTTATACTACAGTGTATATATATCATTAAAAAAAAGTAAGATGAAGATATTAAATCACAGGGGGTGGATTTTTTACACAAAAATAAAAACAAAAAACTCAACTCCTGCTCAATTCCCTATATAGCCAAAGAATGTTGAATTTTCTTCTCTGCCTGCACAAGGTAGCCTCTAAAACAAGCAGGATGTTGTTTAGACCTAGCTTTGTACAAGACAGAGAAATAGTCATCTGAATAATTAGATGCGAATTGGAAGAGTCACTAACACTACAACCAGAATAAAATTGTTGTATTAGTAACTTTTTTGTATTCATGTCAATGATATGTTAGCTTCCCTGTTGCATGGACACAGTTTCTCATTTTGTTTGATATATCCTCTCTGTTCACTTCATCCCTCTGGATGAGACTATAAGTATTTGTGTTGATTACTTATATCATTGCCTCCACCTTTTCCTGAGCATAAATTTATTGAGTTAATGGAGTTAGCCACTAAGTCTGTCTTGTTCAGCTTTAATGATACTATGTATCAGCAAGTTAAGGGTCCCCTTCTGGCTAATGTATTTGTGGGGTTCTTGGAACAGTAGTTGTTTGACAAGGTTCATAAAACTTATTGTTATTATGTTCATTACATTACTTGCTTTTCATCACCTAACAAGGCATTAAAATTTTTTCATTGTTTGAATGGACTTTACCCTTCCCTGATTTTAATTATGGAGGAGGAAATGAACAATATGTCACTCTTTCTCAACATATTGGTCGAGAAGGGTCCTTCTTTCTTTATTAGTAGTGCTTTCAATAAGCCAACTTTCACAGGCTTATACACTAATTGGGACTCATTTTCCCAAAGTCTAGGAAGATTAACCTTGTCAAATGTTTAACTCTTTAGGCACTGATGATCAGTTCCAAAAGTAGGATTGATGTGGAAATTAAAAAGATCACTGATATCATTCTGAGGAATGGATACTGAGACAACATCATCTCAAGTAGTATTAGATCAATGATATCCAAATTTAATTCCATCAAATAGTTTGGTCCTTCAAAATGTCCTGTTTATATGAAGATAGCTTGAATTGGGGTTTTTAGCCAGCTTTTTACTGATTAAATATCTTGGCCAGTTATGTGCTGCTTTAAATCTGTTAAGGTGAGAACCATCTTCACCACTAGACCTGCATTTCAGTCTTCTTAAAAGGGCGTCCTACCTCTACTGCAACAAAGTAAGATGATTTATAAATGTCAATGTCAGTATGATGCTGACTATATAGGAAGGACTATTCAAAGGCTGGAAGTTCGAGTTAAGCAGCACATCTCACAGAAATTATTTCGACAGCCTCAAAACACTACATCTGGATCTTCTCAGGCACAAGAGTTGGCCATTGGTGCTCACTTGGCTGATCTTTATATATGTAAGACTAATTATTATATCTTCATCTTTTAAACGATTCTGGTGTAATTGTTGAAAACACCCCAGATGAAAGGGTCCTTCCAATTTGTTTTTATTTTCTTAATTAATAAATAAATATGATTCCTTACTTTTTGTAAAGATAAAATTTTCAAATACCAAAAATATATATTGTAGAATTTGTCAGGTTGCGTAGGGCAATTAGTTGCGATAGCTGAGAGTAATTAATTGCATTAGCTAAGAGCAATCAGTCGTAAAGACAGGAAACTCAATTCCCGATTGAAGAACGGGAGCTTTTTATGGTGCCTTGGGGCATCCCATTGTGCACAAGTGGACTATTCCATTGCATAGATCGTCATTGGCTGCTTGTAAGTAAGTGAAAGTATTTTATTATATAAACCAGCTTCAGCTTGTAAGGAGGACGGCACTGAGCTATGACCTGCTTTATTTTTGTCTGCCAGCTGGATGCTTTACGGAAGTATGTGTTATTGTTATTCTACAATATATATATATATATATATGCAATTTATGTTAAAAAAGTATTGTGACAAGTTACATTTGCCAAGACAAAAAAGAACAATTAATGAAATATTGATTTTCTTCAAAATAACCCCCTTGGCATTCAATACAGTTATTCTAGTGGGTTTTAGTGGGTTGTTGAAGTATCTCAGTGACTTTTCACAATACAATGTCAATAAAAGAGTATTAAAAAAAGTGCTTGACACTACTATGACAAAGCAGGTAAAAAACCTAAAATATCAAAATTATGTACTCTTAAAATCCCTTATTAAAGTTTCAGTTGTCAGACAGAATATATGACTATCGGTTTAGAATAAAATCTGTGTGAGAAATGGAAGATTATATGGAAAATTAAACTGACATTTCCCTATTAGGTAAACTTCATTAGAAATGAAATTTTATTTTGCAAAAATAGTGTACACATGACAATTGAGAGAGAAGTGTGTCCTTTTTTTCTTTTTAATCCTCTATCAATTAAATTTTTTATCTTATTATATAAGATGTTTTGTTTCCTTTTTTGTTGTTAATGTCTTTCAGGATCCCATATTCCATGAGTATTAATTTGGTGAGGACAGAAGATATATTAAAGAAACCTGGCTGGCAAAACAAACACACACACACACGCTTCTCTCCCCTTCGTTACATGTGGATTTCATTTTTGTGAAATAAAATTACATTTCAGAGGAAGTTATCCTTTTAGTAAAACATGTCAATTTAATTGTCTTCTATTTCTCATGTACACACACACACACACACACACACACACACAAACCAAAACAATTACTTAAACTGAAAGTAATTAAATAAATTCTTAATTTGTTTAATATTAATTTTACTGAAGCAATCAAATATGAAAAAGTATGCTAAAAACTTAGCATTACATCTGCATGTTATAAATATACACATTGAATTCAGTATAGTAAATGTTGGCTATAGTTCAACAAAATTTCCTCAAACTCAAGCATAAAAGTAACAAGTTTTTTCTTGTCTTTATTTTTTTTTTTTCAAAATGTTACCTACTTTGCAAACTCTAAGCCAAAGTTCTTAACAATCAGAAAAAACAGCATAAAATATCTCAGGCACCAAGCTAAGTTGCTGTATATCAACAGAAGATTTTGGTTATTTTTTTTGTAGTAGTGCCACGACTATTTGTCCATGAAGTCAAATTGAACAAGTCAATGATAATAATAATAAGCAGGAATTGAACAAAACTTCTCTTTTATTCATTTTTAGATAAAAAAAATAATAGACTTAATATAATCCAATTTGATAAGTATTTTCTTTTCCTCTTTATATTGTTACTTAGGCTTCTCCATGGCAAATGTGAGTCCAAGTTTCACTGGGAGCTTATTCTTTAGTCTTGTTTCTTATGAACACCATTCCTTGTGACAATCCAAATGATTTGCAATGAAAAGCATATAATCATGTTTCCTAGAAGTAAAAAGAGACATAAGTTCAAACCTTACCAAGAGTTTATCTTCTATTATCAATATTTCCAATCTAAGTTGTTTCTCATTTCTACTACTAAAATTCTCATTATGCTTGAATGTATGGATGTAACCATAAACCAGCAAAAATGCTATATCAAATGAGATTTTGATTAAGGCAACACACTTAATATCTTCTAATTAATTTATTTTGCCCTAATTAAAATCTTGATAGAGAAATAAAAAAATTCCAGAAAAATCAGCAAATGGATGATAAGTTTGATGATCTTGCATTCACACTGAATGTAATTTTCTCAACTCTCAATATAAGGTAAATAAATGCAAAGTATAATTCTTATCTTAGCTATTACAATTGTACTCCAACTCATGCATGGGTCATTTAGTTGAAATCAAAATTGACTAATCTTTTGCTATGAAAAATAACTTATTCTGCTTAAACTTATGCCTTAAATTGCTAGTCTGGTACAATGGGTCAAAACTTTAATGTTTGACACAAGTTTATCTTTGGTCCTAAAATACAAAAAAAAAAGAGAAAAGAAATGTAAGGTGTGGTTAATTTTCTTGTTAACGAAGAGCTGAGTGATTAACTATTATCTAAATTAACGTATCAGTAACTAATCATGCAGAGATAATCTCCAAATTAAACCCAAACAGAAAATACAGAACAGCTAAAGTGACAAAAAGAACAACAACAACAACACACACACACACACACACACAGAATAAAAATTCCAAATCAATGTTTGACTTCTGAGTGAATTAGTAAAACTTTACTAATCTTCTAATCTGACCTTTCATGGATAATCCCTCTCTCTCTCTCTCTTTCTCTCTCACTAATTCTCTCTGGCAAATGTTTCTGACACACAAAAAAACAATCAAAGAATACTTGATTATTAATCTACTATTTAAAAAGAGTATTTGCATATTTATTTTTGTCTTTAAAGCTTCCCAATTTCAATTAGTTTCAATAGAGACAATATCAGAAATAAATCCCAAGTTATTTCCCTTGAACACACCATCTACAAGAGTAAGTATAAGTGAACTTCCTATGGAATAATTAATCTGCTTAGCTGAACATTATTACTGCCGTCAGTTTAATTCTGGAATGTTCCTCCTAACTAAACAATAATGCTATTAATTATTTTTACACCTACAGATTGAAGAACTACTTACAAACCTAATAAGTAATGCTTAAATAAATAGGAAAAATTATTTTAGCATAACAAATAATTTGACAATTTCTTCCTAATATGTTTTATACCAACTGAACTATTTGTCAACATCAGGTCCAAGGTCAAGATTTGAAGTGCAGCTAGTTATTTTACAATCAATTCTGTTAATTAAAAAATATACTAAACAGTTACAAACAGTAATTGATACTTGGAAAGATGTGACAGAAAAGAGATTTAACAATTGAATATTTTGTATTATCTCATGAAAATACTATTCTGTATGAATTTTCACAATTTTTAAGGCAAATGTGTTTTAATTTTGATGTTTTGACACTTAAAGATATTTATTAATTTGAATTAGTTAATCATTATTGTTTGATTAGATGTTAATAATTATTTTAACAAAACATTTAATTCATAACTATTTTTCATTTGAAGTTTGAAAATCTAAATTCTGTACAATTAATTGCATTTTGCAGCAATCCCACTGAATATTGCTTATTGTTAGAAACCTCCTCTACTTTCCCCACGAGGAAAAATATTTTTTTAAGTTAAAACCTTCCCCTGGAACCAATAAGGATACATTCAAAATTTGGTAGTTTTACATCAGGCTATTTGGCACCCAATAGAGGATAGAGAGACTATTTCAAATCATTGATATAGATATAAGAGAAAGGTAAATGGCCATCTTTGAACTGAATATTTTCTCTACCAGAAATAAACAAGATACCAAAATATGAAGTGATTTAAAGGAATGAACACAAGTGGCATATGACCAGTAGTTTAAAATACCAAGCTGTAGACAGACTAGGAGAGTACATACATTCAGTGTTCTTAGAATTATAAGCCAATGAGAGAGTGAATTAGACTGGATGAAGTAAACCAAAAATTATATTGATAAGATAAGCTTTATTTGAGCAATGTAAACTTCTGACAAAACAGGAACAATAAAGAATTTGTCTTTCAGCTTTCAGAGTAATTCCCAGTCTCCTCATAGTTGTGTGGTGTAATTGATTGAACCAGATAAAGGGTAAATAGCAGGAATAGTTATTTTACACATACAGACACAACAAACAATTATTTTTCTGATTTTCTTGCATCTTTCCTTATGACTAAACTTGGGAAATAAGGAATAGTTAGTTCCAACCACATACAACCTTCTGTCATTTTCTTCCAAAGACCTAACATTATTTCCTTCCTTGTTGAATAAGTACATTTACAGACACTAACACATTAGAACTTAAATCTCAAATGCTAATTTAGTGAAAATCATTACCACAAATTTTCCCAAGAGAAAAAAATTTCAAGGAAATCAACACATCACTCAATAACTCCAGGGTCTGACATATAGATGGCACCACAAATAAAAAATCCATGTGACTTTTATAAAGAACTAACCTTCAAATGGCACATGTTAAAATTTGAGCCTAATCGGATTATTAGTTTTCAAATTACAGTTATTTAAGTGAAGCTCCTGTTGCAAATTTTCAAAATAATGCAAAAATCTGAATTTTGTGTTTTGATAAAGCATTGTTTCTAATAGGAAAAAGTACTGTTCAAGCAAAGCAATGGCTTGATAAGTGTCATTTGGACTCTGCTCTGTCAGAAACAATGGTTAAGAGATGGTATGCTAACTTTAAATGCAATCATACAGACACAAATGATGCTGAACACTCAGGTCACCCAAATTCAGCAGTTGTCTCAGAAAACATGAAAAATCACTAACTCGTTTGGGCCAGTTGTAAATTAAAGTTGAGAGAAATAGCAGATGAGTTGAAGATATCAGTAGGCAGGGTATTCACCATTATGCATGAATATTTGTCAATGAAAAAACTGTGTTCAAAGTGAGTGCCATGTTTGCTCACAGATGATCAAAAACAACAACACATTGACAATTCAGAGCATTGTTTGCAACTGTTTCAATACATCAAAAAGAAGTTTTTCTGAAAATATGTGACAATGGATGAAACATGGATACACCATTTCATTTCAAAGTCAAATTGGCAGTCAGCTAAGTGGACAGCAGCAGGTGAAAGCTGTTGAAAGCTGTCCAAAGATGAAAACATCAGCAGGCAAGGGTTTGGCCTCTGTATTTTGGGATGCACAAGGTATTTTGTTCATTGATTACCTTGAGAAAAGAAGAATGATCAACAGCAAATATCATATAGCATTATTGGTATGTTTGAAGGAAGAAATTGCCTAAAAATGGCCACCAATGAAAAAAAAGGGCTCTTCACTAAGACAATGCATCGTGTCACAAGTCTATCGCAACAATGGGAAAACTAGATGAATTGCACTTCAAATTGCTTCTGCACCCACCCTATTCTCCAGAACTTGCCCCCAGCAACTGCTGGCTGTTTGCAGACCTCAAAAGAATGCTCCAAGGAAAGAGATTTGGCTCCAATAAAGAAGTGATATTGGAAACAGGCGTATTTTGAGATCGAAGACAAACTGTTCAACAAAAAAAGCATCCCATTGTTAGAGAAGCATTGGAATTAATGTATCACCGTAGAGGAAACTATGTTGATGAATAAAGTCAAATTTTGCCAAAAAGCTGATTTTTTATTAGTTATGCCAAGGACTTATTGAGTGATGTGTTATTATCAGTCTAATGCTTGTCAAATCTGTAACCATAACACTAGCATTCAGATTTAAAATAGTCTTACTATAAACTGATGTACTCAAACTACTGTCCTCATCTTTGTTGTCATTATAGACACAATGTTTTAGTTGTTCTGCCCTTTCGCCTTCTTCAGGTGTATTTATTAAACCTCTGGGAATTTTGAACTGGACCCTTTATTCATTCACAAGAGTAGATTGTTCTCATCATGTTAAACATACTTAAAGCTGATTTATCTTAATTAATTAAATTATCATTATTAATTCATTTTAATTTATCATTGTTTTGTTGTTTGTCAATCACTTACATTGAACCAGTGTATATTAATTTTTATATACTACCCAACCTCGATACACATTTACCAATGTTGTTCTCTCATTGGACTAGACAAAGTCACTAGTCTTAATACATCAGTGCATAAAAAATAATTCTTCATTTCACAAATTCAGTCAAAATAAATTTTATTGTATCATTACTGTTGATATTCTTATAACTTAATTACAAGCCTCAAATTTTATATTAGCTATTAACATAGCAGTCATTTACTAAGCTTGGCACACTTTAGTACAAGGCCAGATGTATAAAGACACCCTGTGAGAATTGAACTCACAAGCAATGATGAGCTACCATAGTTTGCTAACCATAGCACCACATGAAGTGCTCAAGCAATTTACTAAGCTTAACTAAGTTTGGCATAAAGCCTAAAGTATCTACAAACAATACAAATGCATAAATAATGGTTACTAGCCTAGCTTGTTAACTATTACACCATGTGAGACACCCACCGATACTCTCATAGTAGATGGTGCAGATGGCAAAAGGATGACACTTTCTATTCTTCTATATATATATTGTGATGAGGAAATATGACACCCTCATACATTCTCCGGGTTGTGGGGGAAGGAGGTGCAACTCTCCGACTATAGTGGCAAGCAAGAATCAGCAGACTATAGTAGTAAGCAGCATGGGAGAACCCCACTCCCTATTAGCCATGTATGCGTCAGCAGAGAGGCAGACCTGCAACCATGATTGGTACTGAGGAAGAAACCGCCAAAAAGCCAACATGTGGTGAATTTTCAAACTACACAAACTAGTTAGTTGCCATTTATTCGTCAAAGGATGAAGACACATAAGGAGTTGCCTGTTGTTCGTTGAAAAACCAAGAACATAATTTGGGATATGGAAGAAACCCAAATTCCAAAAGTCATACTGTGCAGAGAACACTGAAAAAAAAAAACCTTCTTTGAATGAACTCAAACTCCGAGGTATGGCGAGCCTTGCTAAACGAAGAACCAAAGAAAAGACTTCTCTCCGAGAAAAGAGAATAATTAATCTTGGTCTTATCTGAAATAAGATGTATATCCTTCTACCAACATTTTATGGAAACCCAATAACGACAGAAAAAGAGAAGAGAAAAAACTCCACAAAATCCCAAGTAAGTGAACATACAATTTCAGTATATTTAGTTTATCTTGCTGCATTCACGCTGACATGAATAAAAGACAAATTACGGGAGGAAAGAATAGCTCTGATGAGATAAAGGAGAAAAGAGGAAATATTCCTCCAATGATAAACTTGAGATTTGGAGCACGAGCTCTACCATTAAATCCAAAAGTCTGAAGGAAAGTGGAACGTGTCTACTGCTGTCAAACTATATTCTCACCTTCCGCCATTAACAGATATTAAATGGGGATCTCGTCCGGGATACAAATATTTTAATGGAGGCTCTTCTGAGATACAGAAAGACTTTCTCGCTCCTGACTTTTACCTGAATTATTTTTTCTTTGTTTCTTTCTTTTATTCAATAAAAGAATATTGTTATTAATCTTGTTAACACAAACATGGCAGTTCAGAGTTCTTTTTTTTGTTGCAGAAGCATTATATTTGTCAAAGACCTTGTATTTGAGGGGGAAAGCTTGCCAGTTAGCTGTGTTGACTTTTAATAATTCACCTATAACCCACTTGGTGGCTTTAAAATGTGGTTCAGCTAGGGAGTTAGTGATATCTGTGACATTAAATAGTGTCGGCAAACCAAAGCCAACGTCTGTACCCTGCGTTAACTGGTGAACTTGGCGGGAACAAATAGCACTCGGCAAGCCCTCTATGGACATGGCGGTGTAACAGATATTTTATGGGGGCTCTGTCCAAAAAATTTTTGTGATTTTTCCCGAAGAACACAAGAAAAATCGTCCTGAGAACATTTTTCTTCATTCTACTGCAAGAACACAAATTACTAAAAATAAAAAAACTCCCCTACTCAAATACACTAAATAACTTCATCAAAACCTAGGAAGAACCTATGATGGAGATAGAGGAGATAAACAAATTTTTAGAAGAATCTTCCATGGAAAAGTTGGAAAAATTCAGGAAAAGTGAACTTATAGAGATAGGAGAGAAATTAGAACTGGAGGTATGGAGGTCAATGAGGAAAAATAGACTCATCAGGACATATACATGCACATATATATACACACACATATATACAAAGACATATATACACACACATATATGCATACATATATATATATATATATATATACATACATATATACATACCTAAATATTTATACACACATATATACATACATATATATATGCACACACACACACATATATATATATACATATATATACACACATGTATATATATATATACACACACACATATATATATTTATAAACACATATATATATGTGTGTGTGTATATATATATATATACATATATATATATGCGTGTGTATATGCATATATATATATATACGTATATATATACATGTGTGTGTGTGTGTGTGTATATGTATATACGTATATATATATATGTGTGTGTGTGTGTGTGTGTGTATATGTATATATATATATGTGTGTGTGTGTATATATATATATATATATAGTACTCGATAGAGTAGTTAAGGTTAAACAGGCGTATATATTTTTGTTTCCAGAGATACAATCTCCTAAAAAAAAGACATTTAAATTGATATTGAGGGAGAGGAATTAATTTTAATGACCAAGTTAGATGTTTTAAATTTATTATAGCATATAATAAGTTTTATTTTTTTATTAGGATCAGTTTGGAGTATGTTTCTTTGAATCAATGTTTTTATTATATTTTTTATCTAATTTATAATTGAAGTGCATTTAGTTGCGGTAAAAAATGTTTATCAAATCCTTGTTGACTGGGTGGAATGTAACAGTGTTTATTTTGTTGGCTAACATTTTTAATCATATGTTTAATTTGTTCCTCAACAATATAGTTAGGGAACCCATTATTAATGAAAGCTTTTTTTATGTTTTCTACCTCTTTATAAAATATTGTTTTGGAGCAAAGAGATCTGTTTGACACAGAATATCAGGTTATTAATAATTGCTTTTTTATATCTGAAGGGGCATTCACTTTTAAAGTTGAGGGTACAGGAGTTATTATCAGAGGGTTTTTTGTAAGTAGAGGTAGTGAAGTTATTATTACTGTTAGTATCAATAAAAACACCTAAAAAGGAAATTTTATTGTTTTTGTTTAGTTTTTGAGTAAAGTTAAGAACTGAATTTTTTTGTAGGTGTCTTGTAGAATGTTGATTTCGTTAATATCATTAGCAAAAATAAGTATATCATCAACATATCTTAGGTATATAGAGGTTTTCTAATGCTATTGAATTTTTCATTTTTGAGGTCAGACATGTACAAATTATTAAAGATCAGGCCCAGGACAGATCCCATAAATACCCCATCTGTTTGAACGTAAATATTACCAAGATGGTCATGAAATGGAACTTCAGTAGTACATGTTAGGAGTATTTTTCAAAGTATACTAGGGTTGATTTTAAGAGGAGAGATGGGTTATTATAAGTACTATTTATGATAATATCAATTGTTTCATTGATAGGTACATTAGTGAATAGATTTTCTACATCCAGTGAGACTAATATACCATCATTAGGTTTTTGCATGAAGAATTTGAAATAATTCACATGTAGATTTTATGTTATATTTACTAGGTAAGTATGGTTAAATAAATTGTTTTGTTGTTTTTCTGAGTTCATAAATTGGTGTAGGTATTTGTGATATAATTGGGTGCAGAAGATGATTAGGTTTATGTATTTTTACAGTCCCGAAAAGATAGCCGGGTTTATAATCACCGATTATTTTGGGTGGTTTTGTGCTATTAAGTTTGGCATTATTAGCAGTAATTAGTTTATTAATTTTTGATTTTAGTTGATTGGTTGGATTCTTATTCCATTTTTTAAATTTTGTATGGCCATCGAGAATATTTTGTAGTTTTGAATGGTAATCTGTTCTATCAAGTACAACAAAAATGTTTGTTTTGTCTGCTTTTTTATAGTGATGTTGGGATGATATATATATATATATATACACACACACACAAACATATATATATAAATAATCATCATCATGTATATATATATATATACACACACATGCATACTTGTATATATATATATATATATATATATACACACATATATATACATGTATATATATATATATATAAACGAAGGATCATTAAATAAGTTTCCAGACTTTTTTCGTATGGGCACTTTTATTGATAGTACACACATGAAACTATAGTCCTCTTTGAAGTAATCTCCTCCGGCTGCAATGCACTTGTTGTACCATTCCAACAACTTCTGGAAGGCCCCATGGAAGTCCTCTTGTGTGAGTGTGTCAATGACCTTCATCACAGCCTCTTTCATCTCCTCAATTGTCTCATAACGACAGGCGCTGAGCTTAGGGAATAAGCAAAAGTCACAGGGAGCAAGGTCTGGACTATAGGGAGGGTGAGGAACTGTGTTGATGCCCATCTTGGTCAAATAGTCTGTGACAAGGATCGAATTGTGGACTGGTGCATTGTCCGGGTGGAAATGCCACTGACCCGATTTGAAGAGTGCTGGCCTCTTCCGACGGAATCTCTTCCTGAAAACCCTAACCCTAACCCTTTGGCCAATCAACTGTGGTGTATTGACTTCCTTACTCCTCCCACACCTCTCATCATCCCTCACAGACTCCCTGCCTTCCTTGAATCACTTATGCCACTCAAAAACGGATATATACCATGTATATATCTGTGTATATATATATATATATATATATACACATTATATATATATATATATATATATATATATATACACATTATATATATATATATATATATATATATATCCGTATATATATATATATATATATATGCATGAATATATATATATATATATAACGTACGAGGTGCTTTCAATAAGTTTCCAGACTATTTTTGTACAGTCATTTAGAATTGACATAGACTCTTGAAAATTCAGTACGTTATTGCTATACATCTTATGAGAT
>OY757932.1:38993734-39011234 GCA_963585895.1 Sepioteuthis lessoniana
TTCAGTACGTTATTGCTATACATCTTATGAGATGACTGGCCAATTTTTATGATTTCAGGTTCAAATGAACAGCTACAGCAGCAATTGGAATACACCCTACTAAAGCCTGATTGTCACAGCTGGGGAATTTCAAAAATGCAATCTGCATATGAGGACACTTTAGAAGAACGATATGCAATAAAATTCTGTTTTAAACTTTGAAAAAATGCCACAGAAACGTATGGTATGCTTCAGACTGCTTTTGGACCATTTTGCATGAATCGATCATCAGTTTTTGAGTGGCATGAGAGATTTCAATAAGGCAGGGAGTCTGTGAGGGATGATGAGAGGTGTGGGAGGAGTAAGGAAGTCAATACACCAGAAATGATTGGCTAAAGGGTTAGGGCTTAGGTTGCTATGTTGTGATTTTAAGGGAGTTCAAGAAGAAATTCCGTTGGAAGAGACCAGCTCTCTTCAAATCGGGTCAGTGGTATTTCCACGAGGACAATGCACCACAGTCCACAATTCCATCCTTGTCACAGACTATTTGACCAAGATGGGCATCAACACAGTTCCTCACCCTCCCTATAGTCCAGACCTTGCTCCCTGTGACTTTTGCTTATTCCCTAAGCTCAGCGGCTGTCATTATGAGACAATTGAGGAGATGAAAGAGGCTGTGACGAAGGTCATTGACACACTCACACAAGAGGACTTCCATGGGGCCTTCCAGAAGTTGTTGGAATGGTACAATAAGTGCATTGCAGCCGAAGGAGATTACTTTGAAGGGGACTATAGTTTCATGTATGTACTATCAATAAAAGTGCCCACACAAAAAAAGTCTGGTAACTTATTTAATGATCCTTGTATATATATATATTTATGTACATATATATATATACATACACACATATATATACACACATATATATAAATACACATATACACGTATATATATATACACACACATACATATATATAGATATAAATATATATGTACACGTATATATATATATATATACACGTGTATATTTGCACAAACATATATATGTATATATATATTGTTATGCCCCCATGTACCAAGCGGGCTTGCAGGGTGCTGTTTGTTCCCACCAAGTCTGCCAGTTAATCTCGGGCACCGACATTGTGGTTTGATGAACGCTATTTAAAGTCACAGATATCACTAACTCCCAAGCGGAACCACATTTTAAAGCCACTGGGATAATTATAGGTGAGATATTAAGAGTCAACATAGCTAACTGGCTAGCTTTTCTACTCAAATACAAGGCCTTCAACAAATATAATTCTTCACAATAAAAGAAGGACTCTGAACAAGATTAATAACAATATTCTTTTATTGCTTAAAAGAAAGAAACAAAGAAAAAAATTCAAGTAAAAGTCAGGAGCGAGAAAGTCTTTCTGTATCCTGGAGGAGCCTCCATTAAAATATCTGTATCCTGCATTAAGCCCCTCATAAAATATCTGTTAATGGTGGAAGGTGAGAAGGCAGTTTGGCAACAGTAGACACAGTCTGCTTTCTAGCAGACTATGGGATTTAATGGCAGAGCTCGCTCCAAATCTTAAGTCTATCATTTCAGTATGGATGCAGCAGGGTAAAGTTGAATATACTTAAATTGTATATTACTTACTTGGGATTCTGTGGAGTTTATTCTTCTCTCCTTTTTCTTTTGTTATTGGGTTTCCATAACACATTGGTGGAAGGATACATGTCTTATTTCTAATAAGACCAGGATTAATCATTGTTCCTTTCCTCATTGACAAGTCTTTTCTTTGGGCATTCATTTAACGAGACTTACCATGAATCGGGGTGCGGGTTCATTCAAAAGATAAGTTCTTTCTTTTCTCTCAGGGTTCTCTGTGCGGCATTATTTTGGAATTTGGGTTTCTTCATATCCCAAACTACGTTCTTGGTTTTTCAATGAACAAAGGCAACTCCTTATGCGTTTTCATCCCTCGAGGAATAAACGGCAACTAATTTATCTTCTGTAGTTTGAAATTTCACCACATGTTGATTTTTTTGGCGGACTCTTCCTCATTACCAAATATGGTTGAGGGGTCTGCCTCTCCGCTGACACATACATGGCTAACAGAGAGTGAAGCCCTCACATGCCTATCTCACCTTGTAATGATAGAGGGAGTGGAAGAGAGAGACAGCCTCGCCCAGGTGCACTACATTACATTGAGGGGACAATGGAAATTGTTATGTATTACAAAATACTGAAGAAGAATGTTATTCAAGCTGTAAAATGTCTTCAACAAATGAGAGGTTGAAATTTTCATCATGATAATGATTTGCTGTAAAAACAATTGAGTAGATTGAGGTGAAAAAAATAAGGTTTGTAGAGTATCCAAATCAGCAGCCTGACCTAAATCTATGGGAGAAATTTACTTTTAGAATTTATGAGAGGAATCCCCAAAACATGAACAATCTTAAGGTGATTTCTTAACAGGAGAGGAATAAAATTGGAGTTAATTTCTACAAGAAACTTACTTCAAATTATTATAAATGCTATTGAATACTGAACACTGTTTATCAATTTGTGTCCAAAACTTGTGCATGTTACTTAAATGTTGAATTTGTCAATTAAATTTAGGTGTAGGCAAATATTTCCTATTTTTTATCTTAATCATAGTATATCTGTGGGGATTTAGGAATTAACAGTAAAAACTCCCAACCGGATATTGACTCGTCGGCTGCCAGATACAAAATGTACAAACGCGTCGCCACGCATAAGGCTCCACGCATCCATCCGGTTAAAATCAGAAAAAAGAAAAATAATAAAAAAGTAAAGTAGCCAATGAGAAGCGGTCGCGCCAAAATTAGAATGATTTTGGAGTGGCGAATTTGGAGCCGGTGAAGAGAGATAAATACTCAGGTTTTCTGTGAACCGACCTCTTTTCGGGTAGTGACGTCGAACCGACAACACCGATTTTACTATCTGGTGTTTTGGACACCACGCTATGTTTTGGGACGTAGCGTTGGTTAGTCCATTCACCAAGTAAATAAAGGAAAGTATGAAAGAAATGTTTTCGTCTCTTATCTGTTTTTATCTTTTCCTTTTTGTATATTTCTTATGGACCTTCTTTGGGCAAGGCATTGCGCCAGCCAGTCAACGTGGGGTAAAATAATATAACCAAAATATGGAGTCAGATATCTTATGGCAACACAGCCTTGCCCTTAGCCACTGATTACCTAAAAACCTTTAAACCCCACATTGGTGACCTCGACGCAAAAAAAAAAAAAAACCTTTAAACACCACATTGGCGAACCCTGAACATGTGAATGAATGAACTCCCAGAATGAAGAAGACATCCCAACAAGAAATTTTAAAAAAGAAAAAAAACAAAACAACAAGAACATCCTAAACTGGAGACAGACGACTTTCCACGTGGAACAAAAACAAAAAAAAAAAAAAAAAAAAGGAACAAAACAAAAAAACAAAACGAAAAACAACAACAACAGCCAGCGAAACACCGAGAAAAATTTTCAAATGTTCCCGCCGAACTAACTTCTGGAAAACAAAATTGGACGTAAATACCAAAGCACGTGGAATTTCTTTAAGCAAAACATTATCTTTCAACACTTTTTCACTTCCCAACTTGCAAAATAAGGTAACTTTTTTTTAAACTTTCACTCACCCTACTTCTATTTCGGTTTCTGTCGCCACATGGTTTATCTCTCCCACTACCTCACTAAAACACCAACACGACTGCTAGGAATTCCAGAGAACCCCAAAAAAAACTCACACTACTCCTCTGAAATATACTGCTACTTCTGTAGGCCACCTCGGCTCATAACTTTTTTTCCCAAAGTGACATAGTTTTTTTAAAAAAAAACAAAAAAACAAAAAAAAAGCAAACAAAAAAAAACAACGTACAACGAGGTACACAAAAAAAAGATTTCCAGCAAATACTAGCGACAAAAAAAAAAAAAAAAAAAAAAAGTAGTCACTACTACAGAAAATGCAACGTTTAAACAAGCGAGCGAACACACATACACAAACAAAAAGAACAAAAAAAAGAACTAAAAAAAAACAAAAAAAAAAAAAAAACTCACGGATAAATAAATAAAAAAAAAAAAAAAAAATTATTCCCGGATATTAAAAGAAGTTCCAAAGAAAAAGCAAAAGGGTTAATGAAGAATAATCCTCTCAAATCAGACGAGTTGTTGAAACTCTATGTACTAAAATTAATGCACATAAAAAAATGGAAATAAAATCCGTCATATCCAACGAGTCCTAGTTTTCCAGCCACCCTTAACAAATTACCAAAATTATTGAACATTTGCAAGTAAGATACAAGAATTTGATAAATAATCCTCCTAGAAAATAGGACAATTAAAAATCAATTCAGTCTTTTTGCAAAAAAAAATCGGGTTGGCTGGACACACACACAAAAAAAAAAAAAAAAAAAAAAATTTCTAAAATTTGAAAAATTTTAAAGGGAGCCGTGACACCCTTACAAATATTTATTTTTTTCTAAGAATCCTCCTAGCTCCGCTATTTCGGGTGGCGATGTATTGTGGGGATTTAGGAATTAACAGTAAAAACTCCCAACCGGATATTGACTCGTCGGCTGCCAGATACAAAATGTATAAACACGTCGCCACGCATAAGGCTCCACGCATCCATCCGGTTAAAATCCATTCACCAAGTAAATAAAGGAAAGTATGAAAGAAATGTTTTCGTCTCTTATCTGTTTTTATCTTTTCCTTTTTGTATATTTCTTATGGACCTTCTTTGGGCAAGGCATTGCGCCGGCCAGTCAACGTGGGGTAAAATAATATAACCAAAATATGGAGTCAGATATCTTACGGCAACACAGCCTTGCCCTTAGCCACTGACTACCTAAAAACCTTTCAAACCCCACATATCTTAAGTATTTACTATATTCAAATGAGGTTTGAAGTTTGTAGCAATAAAAAGGAATTTATACTTTCTTAAAAAACCTTTAAAAATCTATTGTGTCTAATACTTTTGCATGTCAAAAGATATATAGAATGACAAAAATACTTGTTAGCAAAAACCATACTAACAGTTTAAACCTAAGAAAAGTGTCCTATGTCACAAAACTATCGGTTATTTGTATATATCTAACCATTGGTTATTTATGTGTATTTATTTAACCAACCCCTCCATCACAGGCAGGATGCAATACAAAGGCAATTTTTCCAGTAGAGTATACCTAATTTGAATTCAGATTTTCCCTTCTGGACTGGTTGCCATACCAAGGTCAAAAGATCCAGTCTGCTCTACTAGAAAATGGGGAAAACAGATGGATTCGTGCTTTTCTCAAGGGCATTACTATGAAAGGAAATGTAAACAGTCTTGTTGAGGATGTGAACTTGGGTTGAAGATTCCATTTCCTATGGTGATAACCATTACACTAAGCATGCCTCTCATATGCATATATGTATAGAGAAAAAGCATTTATTCATATATCCCTATTATTTCTATTATGCTGGTGTATATGTATGTAAATATAATTGAGCAAAAAGGCACATGATAGCAAGATTTTTATTAGAGCAATACATTTAAATTGCTCTAATTTAGGGAATAAAGCAGTTTCCAGTTCAGTTTGCAACTATGTAATTTTGTGGAGTCAAACTTTATGCTCAATGTAATTTTTAACCATCCAAATTCCTGAAATAATGGAAATAACTGAGATTTAAATTAAAATCTTTCACTCCTTAAATAGAAGCATCAACATAATCATGAACCACACTTACAATGAGAACACAGTAGGTTCATGAGTCATCTAATTCTATAGATAAGGTTCCATACTATCCTCAGTTTCAAGTATGTGCAAGGATTCTTGGATAAATGTAAAGTGGGAGACTACTATACTAAAAAACAGCTTTTGAAAACCAATACTACAGAATGAACATTCATGGGAAAAAAGCCAAAAACATTGAAGTCAAATTTTTTTCTTTGTTTTCTCTTGTGCTTTGTTGTTAACTCCATCTCTTTGTTAACTTATCTCTCTTATTTCAATCAAACTATACATTTCCAGCACATTCTAAAATCCTATATAATCAACTTTCAATACTCACCTGAACATTTGCTTCCCATACTTTTTCAGACTTGCCTTGTAAGTGATAAGCTATTATCACACACCCCATCCACCCTCACTACCATCCAACCAATCCATATTAACATTTTTCAACCAATCAATAATCAGATACAAGGAGAATATTATCCATCTCATGCACTAGATTACAAAGCATTTTCTCACTTTATTCAGCACTTTGGTTTCCAAAGGTCAGTAATGGTTAAAAAACAAAAAAAAAAAAAAAAGCAAATCTATTGTGAGAAGCCAGGAGAATATCTCACTCACTGTTTATCTCAAAGTTCATTTCTTTCCCAATTCTTGATTTTCAACAATCCTTATCTCTTGTGAAAACTTAATTTAGGGAAAACTAGAAATCCCAATTTTAAATCCAACGTCTTCACAATATAGCAGGGTGAAGTTTCCCAGACACTTTATCTCTTTAAAAAATACAGTATGTAAAAATCAAAAACAAAAACCAAATAAATAATCACCATGTACCAAAACATTCATTTTGCCTAATTCTGACATGAAAAAAAGCAACTGTTAGCTTCACAACTTCAGCTTTGACAATTTTTTTTCATTTTTAAATGAAACGCAAATGAAGCATTCTCTTTCTACCATAAATTATGAGAAAATGAAATTTCTTTATTTATTCAAAGCAACTTAATTGACTAGAATTACAAATGAACAAATTCGTAGCCTAAAATGATTCTCATCTTTTGATGGCAAATGAGAAGATTAGCTGAGAAGAATTTTAAAAAATTATCATTTGAAGAAAGGCTAAATATGGATGTCTGAAAAATGAAAGCCTTATCATCATCTCAAACCATGAATGTAATTTCCTGAGAGTTTATATCAATGAACACAAAAATGCAAGAAAGAGTATAAAATTCCATTTTTAATTGCTAAATCTCATGATTTCATATTTATTCAGAAAAAAAAAACCAACTTTTATTGAAGATAATCTATACTATAGTAAAAAAATTAAGTTGGCGACTATAGTCGAGGGTGACCCGAAGGCTCCCTTTTCAATAGCTACTACACCCTGGTATAGGGGAGAGTGCTACTCTATTCCTGGGATTGCTACACTTGATTCTTACCTTATAATGCTGAGTGCTAAGCAAGGCAGAATCAAGTATCATTTTTTGAGGTTTTGTTATGACTTAACCTGGGATTGAAACCTGGTCTCCCCAGACCATTGGCGAACACTCTACTCATTAGACCAAATAATGATCTGAATTTTTAAGTATTTACTCAACCCCTTTACCATGGCAAGACATAACACAAGGTCAATTTTTAAGTTGAGTAAGCTGATTTGAATACATAGTTTTCCTTTTCTTAACTAAATCTAAAGAATCCAGTCTGCTTTACTATTTGCCTATATATGGGAGGGGAGAATAGATGGACTCATACTTTTCCTAAGGGCATTGGTGCAAAGCAAAGCACATATAGCCTCAAACAGGATTAGAACTCTGGTTACGAATTGTGTATACATTCAAAGTGTGATAAAAAAGTATTGAGAAGGAATCTTTAAATTTCTAAAATGTATCATCTAGACAAAACAGTATCAGTTCTCAATACTTTTTCATGAGCAGTCTCAACACATTTTGATCAGTAATCTCTGGTGAAAGATAGGATCATACAAGTACATTCTCAGTAGATCAAGACAAAAATTAGGGTTTGATGATGTGGAAGATATTAAAATAAATACAATGGCAAAGCTTTAAACCATATCAAAAGAGCAGTTTCAGAGGTGCTTCAACTAATGGAAAACTCACTGAAACAAGTGTGTTGAATACCAATAGGACTATTAGTTGTCTGAATTTTTGAGATGAAGCTTGATGATTTTTATCATTAAGGGTTTTCTGACTATTGTCTTCATCTTTATTGTTATTTCCACAATGTTTCAGCCGATATATCCTTCTTCAGGTGTTTGTTGAACTTGGGAACCTACACGGAACTTTGAACTATGTCCTTTATTGAATCCACGGGGGTCGCCTGTTTTAATTCCATTAGCCATAACCGGGTATTCCTGTATTGTTATTCGCCTGTAGTTAGGATTGAACCCACAACCACGAGATGATTGTCTCCTTAGAAGCTTAGGGAACCAATGCCTATAAACGTTACGCTATGTGTCTTGATAGACAGTTTAGAATGAATTTTTGGGACTTATAATGTTCTAACTTGACTAGGATTACTACTATTATGTATGATTTTTTACCTATGCTCTTATTCAGATTTTATTCTTTTTTTATTATCTAACCTTTTTAATTATCAGTTCCCATATTGTATTCATCTATATACTTGGTCAACTCAGCAGGTCATTGGAGCCCACCATATGTGCTGATTCCGAAAGGCGCCCAATCCTCCAATGTTCAGTACAAAAATTCACTCTAAACTGTCCAGCAAGACTTATTTATTTACAATCAATTATTATATAAATTCTTTAAAGAGAATGTGACTTTACCTCAAGCTTAATAACTACCAAGAGCAGCTTTTTATCAAACTTCTAATGAAAACAACCAGCATTCTTATCTAATAGAAGATTATAAACGTTTTTGTCCAGGTTGTCCTTCATTAAGGTTACCAGGTCAAAAATAATTTTAACCAATTTGTTTCTGAAATGCCAGAAACAAATTGAATGTGGTGTGTTCCATAACATATTAGGTCACTGGGGTACCATACCAATTAATTCCCTTTCTTTGGCATTTCTCAGAGCAAAGGGGGTTACTTAATTGTGCCTATCTTTTCTCCAAGTAACATGTCACAGGTTATACTAGGTCACATAGTATCAGTAGGAAGGAACAATCCATGGCCTCATATTGAAAACCCAAAATGATTGGCTTTTACAAGGTTATTACTGCCCTACTACTTACCTATAGTTAGATGGGAGAAATGGGTTCATGCCTTTCTGACAAAAGTGCAAAATGAGTATAACTTGAAGCTCCACATTTCCACATGGATGTGTCCCAGAATTTATTAGGTTGTTGCAAGGTTATACTAAGTTATTTCCTTTCATGATATCTCTCAGTGTAAGACAAAGCTATTTGGCAGTGCCCACATCATCTCCAAATGATATGTAACAGGTTGTAATGGATAATATGGTACCAGTAACTAAAATCATTCTTGATCTGATTTATTATCAAATGCCCAAGATGGATTGCCTTATTATTTTCTGATAACTAAAAGAGAAAACTGGATTCATTCCTTTCTTAAGAGCCAATATAAATACAAATCCTAATTAATAAGTATTTAGTGTGTCAACTGAGGCATGAAAGTTGTTATACAAAGCTTGACATCACAAGTATGCATTTAACATAAGGTTGATTTTTAAGCAGAGTACAGGTGATTTGAATTCAGAGGTTTTCTTTTCATAGCTAAATAACCCAGTCTGCTCAAATGGAGTGAGAACTGATGAATTTGGTTTGGCTTGGTTTGGTTTTATAGCAAAAACAGTTCTATTTCAAGCAATTCAATTTAACTAAGTACAGTTTTTTTGTTTGCACACAATTACATGTAAAAATAGTTCTATTTTAAACAATTCAGTTTAGCTTAGACAAAGTTTTTTGTTTACACACAGTTAAATGATCAAGCAGTTCTATTTCAAACAATTTAGTTTAACATGTCAACAAAGCTAAATAGTTCCAAGTATTCCTATGTATCACTAACAATTCAATTAAACATCAGTCATTTGTTTACACACAGTTAAATGATCAAAGTGTTTTTTTTTCAAACAATTCAGTTTAGCATAAGTACAGTTTTTTTGTTTACACACAGTTAAATGTAAAAACAGTTAATTTCAAACAATTCAGTTTAGCGTGATTACACAGTTTAGTTCTATTTGACCCATAGATAGGACCCTATTAGGAGCAATCACTTTGGGTCAGAGTGGACCTGGGAGTGATGGCAATGAAGGGATACTCCATATTCCCCAAAGCTCCAGCATTACTGGAACCTCACTATCAGATTGTTTAGTGTCATATCAGGACATTCATTGGGGGAGTCTTACCTCTCCGCAGAGATGCAGTCAGTTTATTCTGCAGCCCCTGCTGACTGGGCCAACAGATGAATTTGTGTCTTTCCCAAGGGCATGAACATGAAGTGACACATGATCAGCCTCATCCAGGATTTGAACTCTGGTTGCCAATTCTATTTCTGATAATGAAAACCATTGCACTCAGCACACTTTGATATCACAAGTAGGACAAATGCAGTAAAATATTCATTCATTCTAATGATTACTCAAATAGTTACACAGCAAATAATAAAAGCACTTATAAAAAATCCTTGAAAATAATTCTTACTATAGCAATAAATTATTTATTAAACAAACATATCAAAACATCCATTCACTAATTAATACATATACAGTGACAGCAAATACTAGATTGATTTACAATTATTTACAATATATTTATTATAACAGATACAGTACAGTTACTCAATATAAAAATTAATTGCTTCTGAAGGTGGTATCTACATGGGCAATAGTAGTAGCAGTAGTTAGGGAATTACATACATTGTATATTAAAATTTACATTGGGGGAGGGGGTAATTCTCAGAAAGAATTTTGATTTTGTTTTGACAATATATCAACATTATCTAGGATTGTTTTCTTATAAGTGGTTTGGGGATCTTATTCATATATACTAAAATTCGTATATACCAAACCTTGATAGATAGATAGATAGATAGATAGATAGATATAATACATTCCAGATTATCCTAGTTACAGAATTTTTTAGATAAAAAATTATAACTATTATACATTGATTTACTTTGACTACTGTCTTCATTTTAGTTGTTATAATCATATTTTGATGATCTTCTTCAGATGTCTGTCATGACTGGTAACCTGGGAAATTTGAACAGAACCCTTAATTTAATCCCTGGAGATTGATTGTACTTATCATTTTGCTGTCCACAATTAGAGTATATCTCCTTCAGACTAATTAACTAGAAATAATTACTTGAAACAAGATATCATCTGACCTTAAAGAAAAAGAACAATCTATAACCTGAATATTAAGAGGGTTCAGTTTGAAATTGCCAGAAAGTTACTAACAACAATAAACACTTGAAGTAGGAAAGAAGATACAATGACCAAAATACAGCAATCAAGATGAAGATACAATGATCGAAATAGAGCAACCAAGAAGAAGGTACTAGTTCAAGTAAATTTGTGTAAATAGATATTTCTGGCAAAACAAAAAATGTTTTATTAATATTTTATTATTCAATTGATTGATACATATTTTTATGAACTGTAATATTTTATATGCTTTAATAATTTGTAATATTTAACATATCAGTCAATGAATGTATCACAATAGTAAAGAAAAAAAGAAGTAATTAAATGAAAAAACAATAATACCAAGTAACTCAGTTGGCAAAGAACATTGTGAGCCAAAATATCTAATAAATGTATAAAGCTTTTATATATGATGATATCTTTCTGGAATGGAAGAAAGGATTACAGAAGAGAAAAAATAACCTTAAAGTAGACATGGGCAATATTTTTCAAGCAGACTTATGAAACATTGCCCATGATAAATCAGGTCACACCACTAAAAGAAAAAATATGAGCAAACATGAAGCATACCCAAATAAAATGATTTTTAAAGAAAATTCATATGAACCAAACCTCATTGGCATAATGGTTAGAGTGTTCAATAATGGCCTGGGAGACTGAGGTTCAATTACAGGTTGAGTCATACTAAAGACTCAAAAAATAGTACTTGATACCTCCTTAACATTCAACATTATAGGGTATGGATCCAGGGTCAGTGGAGCAATCCAGAAAAAAGGAGTAGTGCCTTCTCCTACATCTCGGTGTAGAAGATATTGAAAAGAAGCCTTTGGGTTGCCTGCAACTACAGACATTTGGATAGACTCAAAATATTGAAGGAATTAAATTCATTGCTGGCAATTTGACATGTAAAATATTTCAGTTTCTACAAGGGGATTTTCAAGAGAACTACTACATCCAAACCAAACTAAGGGGACTAGAGTTTCATGTGTGTACTATCAATAAAAGTGCCCATATGAAAAAGTCTGGAAACTTATTTAATGATCCTCGGACATAAAAAAATATCTAGATATAAAATATAAAAATTTTGAAAACATCCTATTGGTATAGTGGGTAGAGTGTTCGCCAATGGTCTCAGAGACTGGGTTTCAATCCCAGGTCAAGTAATACCAAAGACTCAAAAAAAGTTACTTGATGCCTTCTTGCTTAACACTCAGCATTATAAGGTACTGATCAAGGGTAAGTAGAGAAATCCAGGGAAATGAGTAGTGCCCTTCCCTACACCTCAGTCCAAAAATTGAAAAACAGATACAATTGAGAGCTAGTAGTAGTAGTAATAGTAGTATATCAAAATCCTATGCTGAGTTCAATTAGTATGTATACCTGTTTAGCTGTTTATTAAGGATAGACAAGTTTGGTTTGGTACATTTAATGTCATTATAGGTTATACAATGCCAAAGTTTAATTCATTGAAAATGTTTGATAACAATTTATATTTTCAATATTCCATTGATAAAATTTTTTAAAAATCTATGATAATATTCATTTGTTTGAATGCTGTTATATGGTATCAAGTATCAAATAATTTTTTTCTATGACCCATAGAGGGAACTCTAACAAGTACTACCACTTTGGGTTAGAGTGGACCTCGGAATAATCACATGAAAGGGGACATTCTAGAGAGTTCCAGAACCTAATATACCAAGGACACCCTTATTTTTTGGCGGGGGAGGGGTCTTACCCCTCTGCAGAAGATACAATTGGCATATTTTAATCCTCACTGGTAGGACTAGACAGACAAAGTCTTTTCGATTATTAATATAGATATACCAATTTTTTTTAGTCATTTATTAATGTTTTAAAACAGAACTCTACAAACTATGACTGCATCATAAGATCTGTTTTTAATTGTCTCATAACTCATTTTGTCAGAAACAAGCTGATTGCAAAAAAGATCCAAATAAGACATTAAGATTTTAGTGCTTATAAAAGTAATTTTTTTCTTTGACCAGAAAAATTGGTAAAATATTCTTATAGAAAAGTTTGATGACAGAAGCTTTAAAAAATTTTTTACCAGCAATAAAATTTTTCTTACATTTATTTAAGAAGTTTATCAAATGACAACACTAAGTAAATCTATGTTGGAATTTCTAAAAATAAATCCCTATATAGAAAGATTTATTCTTCTAGTGGAGATTCTATTACTAATAATATCGATGCTTCATTATTAAGAATATGAAGAGTCATATAAATTATATATATATATATATATATATATATATATATATATATACATATTTCGGTCAGAGTACAAGGTTCTTTTGCAATGATAATTCAGACTGTTTTAATTGAAATCTTTTAAAAAGGAAAATGACTCATCAAAATATTTACCTATTTTCCTTATCTTAGAAAAATCAAAGAAACGGCTTTATACTATTTTTAGATAATTTTTATTGTGCTTTATACGGAGAGACACTAAAGTCATGACTTTACACCTTCTTGTATTTAAAAGTCAACCAGTCTGTTTCTTAATCTATGTCTATCTATATCTGTCTGTATATCTATTTATGAATGAATATGTAGCAGTCTAAAAGTAAGTACACCTTTTATATATATCTATTTATGCAATTTATTTATTTTTAGTGACTGTGTTTCAAAGCTATAGAGTTTGGTAAAATCCTAGTATCTTTGGTTTAGAAGAAAATAAATGGTTTTTGTTTTTCATTGTTAGAATGGGCAATAATGTATATTATGAATAGCTCTTTGAAATCATTGACAGAATTTATTTCTGAAGGTCATTAGAAACATGTATTTAACTTTTTGAACTTTTGGTTTATTATACAAACAAAACAGATATTATTAAGTATTATCTATTACCAAACTCTACATTACTGAAACTAATCAAAAATAAAATTGTATAAATATATATAAAGTGTGTACTTATTTTTTAACTGTTAAATATGCATATTTTTCATTATATAGTTTCAAAACTGTAGAGTTTAATGATTAATAATACCTAATTATAACCAGCCCATTGGCATAGAGGGTAGAAGGTTTGCCAGTGGTCTGGAAAACCAAGGTTCAATTCCAGTCAAGTCATACCAAAAACTTAAAAAATAGTACTTGATGCTGCCTTGCTTAATACTCAGCATTATAAGGTATGGGTAAGTGAAGCAATCCAGAGAAAGGAGTTGTGCCCTCCCCTACACCTTGGTCTAGTAGCTATTGAAAAGGGAACCTTCAGGTCATCCTCGACTACAGTCAGCCAACTTACTAACAATATCAATTTTGATTATATAATATTCATTAAAATAAAATCCTGGTATTTTGGGCTAAAAAGAAAATTAACTTTTTATACAAAATTTTTAGAAGTGTATTTATTTTTGGATTGCAACATCGTCATATTTTTAGTCGTATAGTTTCAATGCTGTAGAATTTGTTAATAAATATCAAATAATATATGTTTTTACAGCATAATGTTCCTCTAGAAATAAAATCTACAAATCTTTGGTTTAGAAAATAATTGAATTTTTAAAAATTCTTAGTGGTGTACTTATTTGTACTATAAAATCTGGTAGAAAGTTACCATCTAATTGATTCATTTGGACTAACTTCTGTCCTTTGACTTGTATTTCAGTTGCTGAATGAATAAGAAAAACGATCTTTTCATGATTAAACAAAACCCAGAAAGTGATTGATTTGAGTCACTTGATGAACAAGAGGAGCCAGGGTATTATTTGCCTGATATGTCACCCCTCCTGAAATCAAATGAATAGAAGATGATATTCTGTAAATGAATAAGGGTACTAAAGTGATGCTCACATCTTTTCTAGGTGAGAAAAGCTAAGATTACAAAGGTGAATGGAGGTGATGAGCTTATAGAATTTCATTAGAAATATGGGTAACAGACATCTCTGAATTATTCTTGAATCAACAGCACCAAGGATTTTATCCAAAAGAAATACAGAATTGAATTATGTAAATGTAAAACAGTTACTATTTATATTATTTTAGAAGCACTAGGCAAGTAATGGAGAATAGCCTTGTTCAAAGACCAAATAAGTTTTACACATCCACTTTAGAACTTAACATCTCAATGCTTTCTTGAAAAAAAGCTATCTCAAAAAACATTAGCTGGTTGTCTTGTACTGAATTATGAGAGACAGCAAGTCTCCTCAAATCTCTAGGACTATTTTGAATATTCTAGCCAAACTTAACAATACTGTGATTTATTTGGATGGTCTTGATTCTTCTTTTGATTTCCAATTCCTAGTCTTTGGAGACCACTCCAAGTGCATCAATTACAACTGGTATTACCATCATCCTTATGTTCCATAGATTTTTTCAGCTCTTTGGCAAGAACCAAATATTTGTCTATATTTTTGCTTTCTTTTATTTTTACTCTGTGGTCCACAGGAATGGCAAAATCCACTAGATGGCCAGTTCTTTTTTCTTGTTAATTAACACAAGTTTCAAACTTCTGGTCAGGATTAAGTGATTCATTTGTATCACAAAATCCTATATTTAGAAATAAGGGAGATAATTCCCTCTTATTCCTACACGAGAGAATTTTGTGTTTCATTCATAAGGATGGATTCTGGTTGGTACATATACCATTTGAAAGTATAGTCAAATTTTAATCTCTTACACAATTCTCAGTGGATCACCTTTCTCACACAGTTGTGCCTATGTACTCCTTCTATGCTAGTTTGCTGCATTTGCTTATTATGTGATTAACCATTTCATCTTTTTCTCCACATAATCGACACTTGCTATTCTGTTGCATATAATCAATTTTCACTTTAATATAATTAGTCCTTATAGCATTATTTTACGCTGAGATTCAGTTTCTTTCAAAAAGTTTTCCTTCTTTAGCTATGGCCAGATCTTCTCATTTGCAATCTTGCCAGTTCATCACTTGAAATATCCATACAGTTGTTTTTCTTCTCATTTCTGTTTTCTGGTTTTTATTTGTTTTCATGTTGCCATTGCTGTTACTGGCAGCTGTAATTAGTCTTTCTTTGCTCTTTTTAGCAAATTCCTTGAGTCCTTATATTGATGCAAATAAAAAAAAAATAAAAAAATGTTTTTCCCTGATTCTTCCTTTTATTTTTTTATTAAGAAGGGAGGTTACTTTATAACTATTTGCAAGTGTTAATTACCATTAGTGCCTAAAGTATGGCATTAAAATAAAATTCTGGAGCTCGGAAGAATGTGGAACCACCTCTTTGTTTCGAGTTAATCGCCAAAAATATAAGGTAGCACCCAAAATTTTCAGGAACATAAAAGAAAAATTTAAAAGAAATGGAACTATTTCCCAATGGAGCAATTTCAAAAGATGTATGAAATATCCAGCAAGACAAGGTAAATGAGTTTTGAGAAGAACTTTATCGATAACCATAATACATAGCTGCTCTGCTAAGAAAACCTTTATCTGATAATGACTCTCAGGTCAGGTATGATTTTTAACCTAAAGCAGCATTACAACACAGATGACCTTACAATACAATCAGAGTATTTGAAGATAGAATATTACTGGCAATTTGACTATATTATATCACACAAGCCATGCTGTGAGCAAGAATAGTTAAATTCCTAGCACAGTGCAGTGTGCAAATATAGTCATCAAATTTCAAAACATATTCCATCTGCTTGTTTATATTTTCCACCCACTGAGGAATTTTAAAGAGTTTCTCATTATTTTTATACCAAACTTGACTATTTTTGCCAAATCGTTTTAATTCAGATTGTAACCATGGAAATTTCACCCAATTCACAAACTTAACTGTTTTATGTTCAGCGACTATCTGTCCTAATCAAGTAGAAAGCAGACAAGGTATTGATTGTGATGATGAGAAAGGATGATCTTCACCAATGAGTCTCAGGGACTGCTTTACAAAGATACTACAAAGATAAACATTATAGATACTAATCATAGAAAAAAAGCAGAAAAAAAAACAAGATGGCAGGAAATTTACTGATTTTATAAAGAAAATTTTGTTTTCTTCTTCAGACAACAATTCATAAATTTATATAAATTTAATAACATTCTATAGTAATTTAAAGGTTTTAAAATAACATCTTTTTGAAACAGAGTTTTTATAAGAAAATTATGAGTCACCTTCTAGACGGCTGTGTACCCCGATGTAGAGAGGCCAAGGGTAGAGGGAGAAGGCAGGGTGGAAGGGACTTAAGCATATGACTTGGGCACAGCCAGAGGAGGGAGAAGCAACTAGGGTCTCCATGAGGCGAGATGTGGCTGGTAACTGAAGGTGTTAGCAGACCACTCAACTCTACCAACAGAGCCCAGAAAACAATTTGAGCCCTACAAAACCAAACGTCCACAGCCATCTTAAAACAGTCTTAAACACAACCAGAAATTATACAGAAAGACAACAGGACACTCACCAATCACAGATAAGT
>OY757932.1:39016234-39198734 GCA_963585895.1 Sepioteuthis lessoniana
CAAGAAGAATTATAGATTTTTTTCTTATAACCTCCAACATAGTCATAGGGAATTGATACTGATGTATCCTTGATCTTAACTTTATATCATAGTAGAAATCAACCAACATAACATGATATACCAAAGAAAATATGTTTCAGTTTCTTCCATGCAAAGGGACAAAAAGAAAGATCACACACACACACACACACACACACACACACACACACACACACACACACACACACACATCTGACATCAAGAGAGAACAGCTGAATGACTGATTATTTTTGTCATCTCAAGATATGCTTGGGTTGGTTTTTATGGCATATAGACCCTTGTAGGTTATTTAATGCCAAATCCTATGTATATAGATACATATTTTAGATATATCAGTAGTATTTAGTCAGTGTCCAAAGACAGTGAGTGTGGATTATTTGTGTATAGAGTATATGAGGAATTTAATATAAATTTATGGGACAATTTAACCAGATTTGAGTTTCCTTCTAACTGCACTGTATATTATATATATATATATATATATATATATATATATATATATATATATATATATATATATATATTCTAAATATATGATTTGTAAATGAAATAGTTTCTAGGTAACATTATTTTTGAATGAGCCAGAACTCATTTGTTTACATAAAATAAAATGATTTCAAGCATTGCTATTTAACACTAATTCTCTTCAACATTATTCTTTCATTTATATGCAGTTAAATGGTTTCAAGTATTGCTATGTAATACTAACAATTCAATTTAACATCAGTCATTTGTTTCCACACAGTTAAATGGTTTCAAGTATAAAAGATGATTAAATATTTCTATTTGACACATTGATAGGAGCCTAAACAGATACTACTACTCTGGGTCATAGTGAACCAAAGATTAATGGCAATAAAGGAGTATTCCACATTAGCCGAAGCTCCAGGATTGGAGCCTCACCATCAAATTAATGTCATATTCAGGACACTTGTTGGGGAGGGGTTTTACTGCTCTACAGAGATGCAGTCAGCATATTCTATAGTCCCAGCCAATTGGGCTTGCTTTACTTAGTGACAAAATATTTAATCTTTTGTAAATTTCATTGTGGTCAGGTAAAAAAAGTTAGAAAAAAATCTTAGCAATGCAAAAAAAAAATTATTTGTTACCTAAATTAAATAGGTATCCATCCACCGCTCTTGAATGCTGAATAGGAAAATGGTGAACAATAGATTTTAGTTGCTAACTCAAAGTTTGTAAAACAATTAATTTTTTGCCAATATAATTTTTATTTATACCTGTTACTTTTCCTTCTTTTTAAAAAATTTTGAATTATATTTTCACCCCCAAACAAGTTGAGGTGAAACAATTCCAATTTAGATAACTTAGGAATTATCAAATCTCAGATAAGAGTCAATGTTTGGCATTTTCATTTGTTACCCATTGTGAACAGAGATGATAGCAATATTTCTAGTTGACAGACAGTCTGTCTTATTTCCACTTTTTAACCATCTTATTACTTTATTATTTTTGGGTTATCCAACAATGAAGGATGAGTTTCAGAATAATTGCCATAACCTAATTTCATCAGAAAATAGTTTTTCCTAAAGTATTTAGGTTTGCTGTGTTTGAAAATGACTTTCATTTCTTTAGAGTTTTTTTTCTTAATTTTTTAGAAAAATTAACTTTAAAAATGATATTGAATGAGGTAACCATAAAGAGGAGGTTCTGTTTACAAAATACAAATAATAGACAAATTAAATAAAATCAACAATAAAGTCAACATCCTATAATGCATTGTACATTAAATATAAAAGGTATCATACACAAATAAAAGCCTTTTTTTTTTAAACTAAATAAAGATGGCCTGATGAATAACACTGGGCAACAATTTTTTACTTTTTGAATGTTGTCTAGATTTATACAACTGATTTAGGGTATTTTTGCACTGCTGAATCAGGAAATGGCATCTGTTTCTCTCCATCTGGTCAGGTTTTTTTGCGAGGTTGATTTGAAAAAAATCAGATCTTTTGACAAAATCGATTACATTTTTGTGGCATTATCAGCTGATTTTTGTCAACACATATCATCCTAAATATGTTTTTAAGAGAAAAAAGTGTTTTGCCAACAATATATATTGATTACCTGATAGAAACATTGATTACTGTAAACTGAATGGTGGGCATTGATAAAGGTAAGTACACGTAAATTGCATGTTGCTTCACTATTGTTCAAACTTCAGGGCTTGAACTTTCGTTTCTTCAAACTCCTGGAATGCTCAGTGGCAGGGAGGTCTCTCTTCAGATTCCAACAGTAGTCAGCCATCATGACTGCATCCCAGCAACCCTGATACCTGGTCTCCATCTCTTTCAGGTCCTGATGGAACCTCTCCCCCACTCATTGAACCCAGGTTCTCAGGAAACCGGTCCATATATGAAAATAGGTAGTGCATCTTGACGTTCATGTTGCAGTCCAGGTTTCTGAAAGCAGTCAGCATGTTGTTGACAAGTTCTGCATAGTTTCTGGCCTTATTGTTGCCAAGAAAGTTCTTCACTACCAGAACAAATGCCTTCCATGCTTCCAGTTCCACTTTTTTCATTATTTTCGACTTTGGATCTCTGATGAGCTGCTGGATCTGAGGACCGTCAAAGATGCCAGCTTTCAACTTCTCCATGGTCAATCCTGGAAAAGCCTGGAACAAGTAAGTGAAGCAGTCACCATCCTTGTCCAGAGCCTTGGTGAACTGCTTGATTAAGCCGAGCTTGATGTGCAGTGATGGGAAGAGTATTCTCTCTCAATCCACCTGAGAGTCGTTGATGACGTTCCTCTCTATGCAAGGCACCAATTCCTCCCACAAAGGCCAGTCCTTCTTCATGTAATGCTGAGTACAGTCCCTACTATCCCACATGCACAGAAAACATGGTTTTATGACTTCAAACTGATCCCTTTTTGACATAATCACCCAGAACTATTGGACCTGAATACTTCTTGTCATTAAAATAATCATTTCCAATCAAAACAATTATTCGACATGGCATTTTACCCCAACCAACTTCTTCTAAAATGCTCCACATATTCATACATGTGAACAAAAACGTAAAAAACGACATGTGGCCATAGCTCAAAAACTTGACCTGATTGAGCAAAACCAATGTGATTTTTGGATTCAGCGCATCAGATTCATCTTAAATCAGCTAAAAAAAACGCAGACAACAAATTTGTAGATGTTTTACTTTTTAGATAATATGATAATGGACACATGAGAATCAAAAATGCAATTTTGTCTCCATCAAAATTATTCTCAATTGATTTTGATCTGAAATGATTTTCACTAAAGCTGTTCTTTCCTCTTTCCCTCCAAAGAAAGATGAGAACCTATTGAAAATGTCAAATCTGTTTACAGAGAGAAGGAATTTTGGATTTTCAATCATTGGATCAATTTCCCTCCAATACAGCACCATCTATTACCAGAGGAATCCAGTAGTAGCAGTGATTTTGAAAAACCCAAATCTGAAAGACCCAATTATTGACTAACACTAAGATGAACCTGTTGAGAAATTTCAGAACAGTAATCCTCCCTGATTAATTATTTTAATCCATTGCACTAAAAGCAAATACTCTTGTATTGCACTTAATTTGAAAATGGCTGATTAGATAATACATTTTTAAATGTATAAATAAAAAGTAAAGTTGGTGACCTTAGTTGAGGGTGACTCAAAAGCTCCCTTTTCAATAGCTACTACACCAAGGATTCTATATTATATTCAATATAAACTCATATTTTATAAACTCAGATTTTATAAGTACAGTTATACATTACTTAGCATTTAAGTTACATTCAAGCAAATGGAATATTATATACAATTTTGACATTACACTGAACAAGCATATGCTATGCTTAAACTTGAATAGTTAAATTTCAATACTATAGTTTGTATAATCTCATATAAAAAAATGCATTGTTCAATAAATATGAACCAAAATTTTAATAAAATCCAATAATTAACTAGATTATTTTAAATTGGAGTGGGTTTTTTTGCTTAAAAATTATCTAATGCAATTCATTACATTTTTTAATGAATATCTCTAATTCTATAGAGGTTACTTAAAGAGGTTTTGTCGCAGAATTTTCTTCAATCTTACTAATAGTACAAATATATTGATGATAAATTAATTTTTACAAACTTTTTTTCCTTCAAAATCGATTTTCCACTAAAAAGTTTTGTTATAACCTTATGAGATCTTGGATATATATGCAGAAATATGTGAATAAATAAAAAAGCCAAATGAATTGGGACAATGAAAAATGGACAACATGTACAATATTTTCATGACAATAGTTTCTTTCTCTAGTACCAATTTTTATCAGTGCAGTATGCAAAATCTTGTTCATTGCTGGTAAAAAAAATGCATAGCCAGTGATGATGACTGTGTGAACAATTAATGCTTTGTAGCTGAAAACATACTCTCTTCAAGAGTATTATAGTAATCCCAGGGTTTGTTATAGTTTTTGTGGAAATAAATAGGTTTTACTTCTGATTTGGTTGGCTGGATTGGCAGGTTAATCCTTGCTGAGTTATTTGATGGCAAAAAAATTTCTTTTTTGGTTTAAAAATTTTTTTACAAGCAATTATATGGTTTCAAGTCAAATTTCAACTTTTTTGATAATATCCACAAGTATCTATTCTTTATATAAATAATTTGTATACAGTAATGTTTCAAGTATTCCCATCTAATACAAATAATTTTACACAGTTATATGGCTTCAAGTATTTTATCTAATAATTTTATTTAATAATTTGCAAACAACTATATGGTTTCAAGTCATTATTCCTATTTAATAGAAATAATCTGTTTGCACAGTTATATGGCTTTACATATTCCTATCTAATACTCAAACAGATCTATTTGACCTATTAATGAAACTCTAAAAGGTACTATCATTCTGGGTCAAAGTGGACCTGGTAGTAATTACAAGAAAGAAGTGACTAGATTCCCCAAAGTGTCAAAACTAAATCCTTACCAGTGGAAGCAGTTTAGTATCATACCAAGGACTCTCTTTCTCTGAGGATCTTACTCCCCAGCAGGAAATGCAGTTGGCATATTCTGTACCATTCCAACTTTTAAAAGGTGCTCATAGTTTTTGGTCAGTTAAAAAATTAACATACATATCTTGAATAGACAAAGTGTGACAAATTTAGATATAATACTTTGCTCAAATAACAATTGAATTTTCTCTCACAATTATGTCCATCTATTTTTTTTCAAGCAATGAGATGATCTTTTCACTCTATGACCCAGGGTAACACTCCATCCAATACAATCTCTGCTTTTCAGCAGACTATATCATTTGGTGACATTTCCTACTCTCATTTATAAAAAGGCTCTTCAGTTACATAGTTACATAGATAATATGACCTGAACTATCCCACATCTTACCTCATTCTGATTCTTTTCAAACACATGTACATACTTACATCTGAACAGATATAAAATCTCACACCAATCCTCTCATATATATGGCCTTACATTCATTTTCACTAAATGCTCTTAAAAAAAAAAAAGAAAAACGTTTCATTTGTTCAGATTGACTGAATTTTATCTGATATAAAACTCAAGTCACCATATATTATTTCATAATCTTTCCAGTTTTCAGTATTATATATATATAATATATATATATATAGATTTTACAAGAACAAGATTTATCAATATTGTTGTGGCCCTGGAAAGGGTCACTAATGAAAATGCAGACTCGGATATTGGGTAAACAGGTTAAATTGCACAAGATAGAGTTACATAGAAAAAGTAATAAGTCTCGTACTGTTTCGGATAACTCTGGTATTGTTCAGCTGGCAGCGAAATCTCTCAGTACTAATAACGGTGAGAAGAGTCCATTATGGTGAGATAGGTAAGGCTCCCACAACACCCCTCCCCCAACCCTTTTACAAAGTAAAAGTGCTCATAGTATTTTTTCTTTTTGGGTCAATCATCAACGGGTCAGTGAATTTCCTTTTCCTCCCTGACCGAAGTTTTTCAGGTGTTCATTGGGGATGATCTAAATCGAACATGTCGAAAATAGTGTCTATTGGCTCTTCTTCTGTTTGTGGTACATCGTTGGAGTTATTCAAATGGCGTTTCTGTAACTGGTTCTGGTGTCTCTTATGTGTGTATTTGGGTCCTTCTACAATGTACACCATATCACCAATTCATTTTTTAATTATTCAACGTTCCCAACAAGACGTGTTATTTTGATATTTTTTAAAGTAAATTTTTTCTCCTGGGTTGAACCTTTTTTAGGCACTAATGTTGTCTTTTGCAGCTTATTTTGTTTTGGGAGTGGATAGTGGTAATCCTTGTGTGCAGCGTTCAATCCTGTAAAAAAATCTGCACATGCCCAGATTTCCTTAGATTTTTTCTTATATATACCGTAGGAGCAGCCCATTTGCTGAATTCCACTCCAAAGAATATGCCCGTATTCACTAATCGGTCTAGCTCTTGATTTATTTTTTCAGTTGGAGCAAACGGCATTTTTCGTTTCTTTCTAAAAATGGGGCGTGCATTTTCCTTCAGTTCAAATTTTGCCTTAATTATAGTACATTTGCCAAGACCAGCTGAAAATACTTCAGGGAAACTACCTTCTAGTTCCATCTTAATTTTTTCAGCTTCGGCCGTAATGCATTCTACTTTTTGGCAAAACGTATTAATTGGTTGATCCCAGAGATTAAATTTCTGAAAACAGTCTGACCCAAACAAATTTTCTGTGTTCTTCAGTATGAAGACTTTTAATTTTTTGGTTATACCATTTAGTGATACTGGGATAATTATTTCGCCTTCAAATTTTATTTTGTCTCCTGTTACCATTCGCACTGTCTTGTTTGTCATCTTTATTATTGGCCGATTTAATTTTCTCCAAGTTTATAAGTTTATTATTGATAGATCAGAGCCAGTCTAGCTGAAATCTTACCGACTTATTTCGTACTTTGACTGTTATGTATTCATGAATGACTTTGTCTGACTCGTCCTCACTTTTTGTATGTTTGACTGTTTTTAATTATACTTCTGTTTCTACACTATGAGCCCTTATGTCCGAATTTATTGCATTTTGACATTTTTTTGTATAATAGGAACAGTTCTTGGCCCAATGTAATTTTCCACAGTGGTAGCAAGCACTGGGTGTTTTTATTTGGTTGTCACTAGTCTGCCTGTATTGAAATTTTGGGTAATCATATTTTTTTGAGTAATCGTGTTTTTTCTCTCTTTTACAGGAAAGTATGATTGAGATCTATGTTTGACTTTCCTTACGTAAGCAACACCAGATTCCTCGATATTTTTTGAGTCTTTTCTGACACTCTCTATCCTCTGACAGTCTTCAGCCAGTTTTCGAAGTGTGAGATCGGGTTCGTTCTCTAATTTTGACAAAACTCTGCATCTGATTTCCGCATTCTTTGCTGATACTAGGCCTTGTGCAAATATCAGACATTTGAAGTTATCTGCTGACAATTCGCCTAATTTAAAATTGTTGCAGTTTTTATTGATGACCGAGGCAAACCCTAAATAATCATCACTGTCCCTTTTTGTTAAGTTGAGACATTTCCATCTTTTGTGGAATAGAGACGTTTTGGAGTTGAATAATTCTGACAGTAATTTAACTGTTTCTAAAAAGCCAAGTTCGCAAGTTTTTTTTGGTAAGATATAATCTACGAACTTGCTGTGTTCCATAGTTCCTAGTTTTCGTAGTAGTAGCCGAATTTTTTTAGCATCAGTTCACTCAGCACAGTCGGTATTATAGATGTCTTCATATCTTCTGTAATATGCCTTGAAGGTCTTATCTTTATCTGGTGCGTAGATAAAGGTTTCAACCACATTCCACACAGCATTTTGAGTGAAAACTGCAGTATTATCTGTAGGCTGGTTATTACTTAGATTTTTAAAAAGTGCTTCTTGTTGTTTTTGTAATCCAAGGAAGAACCATTGTTGTTTTTACTCATTTTCTTGTTCTTTTTCATTATTTCCATGTAACAACTGAAAAAGTCTTTCTTCGTTTTTTTGTTGAAATTGAAGTTGTTTTTTTTTGTTTTCTTTCTGAAGTTGAAGGAGTTTTTCCTCATTTTTTTTGTTTCTTTTCCTTATTTCCTTGTAACAACTGAAAAAGTCTTTCTTCGTTTTTTTGTTGAGACTCCATTTGGAACCTCATCATTTGCACAAACATTTCTTTAAGGTCTTCCATTTTGTAGACTTAAAAAAAAATTTTTCTCTTCAAAAGAATCTTTTTTTTCTCTGGAGTGGGGAAGTTTTTTTTCCCTTCACTAAGTATCTCGAGAATCAAGAATAATTACTGTGCGAGTGTGTTTTTTTTGTACAACACAATACTGTAAGCACTGAATTAAATTTTTCTCTCTGAAGTGGGGTGGGGTTAGAAAGAAAAATATGAAAATCACTTTTTGATTACATGACGATCTACTTACAGTTGTTTTGTTTTTTTTTAAATATCCATTATCCGACACACTCCGTTGTTTGTACAATTTGATACCTCGTAGTTGTTTAAAAAAAATCTTGTTCGGTTCGTTGTATGCTGGAACTTTGTTGTAGATTCTTTAACAACTTGTAGTTGGGTATCTCTTTGTTGTTGCAATGTATCTTTGCCAGTATGTTGTGCAATTAACCCCTTTTGCTTGTTGGAGAGTCCCTTTTTTCGTTCGACTTCCTCATCGCCAGTATGTTGTGGCCCCGGAAAGGGTCACTAATGAAAACGCAGACATGGATATTAGGTAAACAGGTTATATTGCACAATGTAGAATAAACAAAAGAACTGTAGAAAGCAACAACAATAATAATAATAATAATAGCAGCAACACTTACCAGAGGTCCAGCTTATGCACAAGACTGATGCCAGCTTGAACTGGACTGAGGGGTTGTATTTATGTACAAGCATATCCAATCAAATGATTCAGCCAATCATAATCCAAAGAATAGCCTGGCCCATGTGTGCACGATGGAATCTCCAAATGTGCCATAAATAGTTCTCCTCTTTCATGAGGGACAAGCTTTAGTCTTTACTAAGCTATTGACTAGAAGTCTACTCCATAATCCAACATGGCGCTGCGAGCAGATAGAGTTACATAGAAAAGGTAATAAGTCTCGTACTGTTTCGGATAACTCCGGTATTGTTTGGCTGGCAGCAAAATCTCTCAGTACTAATAAAGGTGAGTAGAGTCCATTATGGTGAGATGGGTAAGACTCCCACAACAATTATAGGTGTTGTTTGATCTAATTTGAAATCAGTTTTCTTTCATGAATTAATACTTTGTAGCTGAAAACCTGATATTTTGTGTCTGAACAATATTTGACTATACACTGTAATCCCTGCATTTTGGTCTAACTGTGATTATCCTATAGAGCATAGCATATACAATGAATCTGTTCTGTACTTAAATGAGTGATCATTTATTAACAGCAGGAACAGTAAGCAATCTAAGGCCTGTGTGCCAGACTAACCAAAACTTAGTAAAGAGCACAATAGCAAAAGGCTTAGTATGCTGATTATTCACAGCTTTAATGGAATAATTTTAGACAAAAATGTCTGCAAACTGTAGCAAATTTGAATGTGCTTTTAACTTGGTTTCTTTTTTTAAAATTTTAAAAACTTTATGAGCTTAGATAAGAATATCTGAGGGTTTAAAGTTCAAAAGGTTAAGTGTGTCTGACCACAAATTGAGTCATTCCTACAAAACTACTAAAAATAAAGAAATAGCAATAAGAAAAAGAAGTTGCAAGAAGCCAGATATAATAAAAACCATGGTTCTTTTGGGCAAAATAAAAAAGTGTTCAGAGAAAACTTTGTGTTGCTAGATTTCCAAAGAATGCAAATTAGATAACAACATTAAAAATGGAATCCTTAGAAATAGAAGACCAGAAGAGAAATAGGAGGTTGAAGGTGGCATAATCTTTACTGGCACAGAAAATGAAGCTGGTGAAGAGAGTTCAAGTTTTGAAAGGTTTGTGTTCACTTGGTGCTAATATTCTTGGAAAAGGCATGAATCTACTTCTGTTGCATACATATATATTCTGGATAAATACAGACGCAATGATAACAGACGCATGACAAACGACAGACGCACGAATAAAGGACGCATGAAGACTTCTTTAGAAATATTCACCTCTCTCTTTATTGCAAGGGTTCGAAAGGGTTGTTTAAGGGTTGCATGTGAGAGGATGCTGGAGACTGAACATAAACTTCATATTTTGACCCCACTGTTATGACCGTCACGTTGTGTCTTTCTTGTTCTCCTGATGTTGGGGTCAACTCCATCGGGGCTTTCCGAGGGCCCCCTCGGTCTGGTGTGGCCTTCCCTACCACATCTTGTCTCTAACCCTCGGGAAGTCTGCTGGCAACTGCATCGGGGGGTTCCGAGGTCCCCCTCGGTCGGGTGTGACCTTCCCTACTACATCTCGTCTCTAACCCTCTGGGAGTCTGCTGGCAACTGCTTTGGCACCCCAAACTCAACTGAGTTAAATAATAACTCAACGCCCACACGATCGCCTACTGGATCTTTGAATCGGATGTTTAATCGTCATCAAGCGGAAATAACTGTCATGCAGTTCAGAGGTTACTCTCTTCTGGTGCATGACTGTAATGGCACAATGAGACCTTCACCTTGTCCCATATCATAAGCCTTAATCCGCCCACGTGATCTCTTTCGATTACTGGCCGTTGGAATGTGTCACTTCCTTCCGGTGTATCACTTTGGAATAATATTTTTAGGCCGGGGCGAGGGGTCAAAATATAACATTCATCCGTAAATTATTTTTCAAAATTCCACATGTGGAATTTTCTTCACATTCGTCTCCATCAACCTCACACATATTTTACAGAATAATTTACAATGGACAATAATGGCTGAAAACATAAAAAAAGAATCACTTGAACTACAGCAAACAAAATCTTACTTAGAAGGCGACCTTCTCTCTATGTAACACTTGCCCGGCTAATTATTATCTAAATTTCTCTTACTATTTTGCGTGGTTGGCCATCTTGACATGTGTGCATCAAGGTACCATACAGATGCATTTTTTATCTTCTCAACACAACGGGCCCTCCATAATTCCTTGAAGAAATTTCAAAACCCTAAAAAGGACCATACTCTGGTCCCATATCCTGGTCACAAACTTAGTGACCCTGGTCATTTCAGCAATACATTTCGCCTGGATTCCTCATGACCACACTCCAGTTTTTTGCTCAACAGGTTCCTAACTGGAGTAACCGGAGAATTTCATAAACTAAAACACAATATCTTCAAGGCTCAAAGCATTCCACAAAAATCCACAAAAATCATGGCCCAAAACAAAGTATCACAATACATCCGAATATATCACAATCTGGCACACATGCTGTAAACCACCTAAAATAGTCCATGCAAAATACTAATTAGCAATGTGTTACCCATTTTTTTTTTTTTTTTTTTTAAGTTTCTGTTTCCATGCACATTGGTTTGCAAGCCCCTGAGGAAACATGTTTTACCTGATCAAACCCGTGCCGGGTTTCTTTTCAATTTAATCAGGAACCCTCGTGGCTACCAATATATAGGCACCTCGCCTTTCCCAGATTCGTTTCACTTTGCCAAATCACACACAAATCCAAAACATCATCGTGACTGAAAGACATAGACATCATCCACAAAATTTTGGAGTAGGCCACGCCTTTTTTCTTTTATTCCATCCTTGGAACTCCAAACTAAAAAAAAATAGAAGCCAAATAGGCCCTCAACAGCTTCATGGGTCGGCAAATTCTTTGATAGAATTGCTTTCTTTGCCGTCTACCCATCAACAATCTGAAACCAATTGGATGAATGTCTGTCCTATTCTCATGTCAGCCACGATTTCCTCAAAAACAGAAACCCCAAAAAAAAAATATTTCCTATTCCACGAAAACCCCAAATTCTAAAAAAAAATTTTAGAATCAATATAATTTTAAATATCATTAAACCTAGAATAAAATCCTCTGTTAATGGTTTTCGTCAAATTTCATAATATGAACAGGAAAAAAAATTCTAATGTCGCCTTTAAACTCAAACAAACTCAAAAATTTTCACTTTAAAACAAGTCAAAACAATGTTACAATCACAGTTCAAAAATGTTCAGTTTTCTTTTCTTCTTTTTTTCAATCTATGTAGTGATGTACTGTTTATTTTACTAAAAATGTCTGTTCTTTCTTTCTTTCTTTTTTTTCTATATGCTGTGTTCAACAATGTTCAAGTTTCTCTTTTTTCTCTTTTTCTTTTTTTTTTTTTTTTTTGTTTTTCTCCATTTTCATTGTCCGGTAGCTTTTTGTTTTTGTTTTGGTTTTCATTTCTTTTTTTCTTTTTTTTTCCATAATAAATTGCTCATTCAATGTCCCTTTTTTTTTCAACCTCATCTCTACCTCTCTGTCTTTACCTTAACACGATAACTATAGGTTTGCTTCCCAGTTTATTCAATTTCAGTCTATAGTACCATAAATTAAGCCTGATTTATAATACAACTTTCTCAATAGCTTACGAGCATTCTACTTCTTTTTTTTTTCTATGCACAAAATATCCCAGTTTTTTTTCTCTCTAAACAACCCAAACTTTTATAAATTCTGCCAACATTTCCTAATTCAAAATATTTCCGAATCTGCGAATCTTCGCCACACTTGGTTCTGTCAAAATTCTGCGCATCTCTTAATTACATCCAAAACCCTGTTTCAAAATATCTTCCCCAATAACAATCTCAAAGCTTCACTCCAGGGGGAACTCACAAAATACCTGTCTGCATCGTCAGACACAAAAAACATCTGTCTCTTAGTTACTCTGCCTCCACGGCAAGACCGTTTTCAAGACAATACCTATGTCTTCAATAATTGATATCCACAATTTCCACCGCAAAACAACTGGCCTGATTCTACCAGCGCTGAAAATATCGATTCTCCCAACTTCATAAATATCGAAAAAGTATATGCGCATTCTTCAGACAAACACCAATGTGCGAAATTCATGAGCATCCCATTGATGCTCCCAGGATTACATTTCTCGGATTAAAATTCTCATTTCCAATCACCACTTGTCTGGACCAATGAAAAGTTACAACGATTTTTTTTTTTTCACAAAGACCTATTTACGATAAAAAAAATCCCATTGATAAAATTTATCATAAAATTTATTGTTTACGATAAGCTGTCTATCAAAAAATGGACAATAACTGTCCCACAGCCATCTTTTGTTTTCTTTCTCTCTTCTTTTTTTCCTCCCTCACTTCGATACACTACTACACATAGCAGTAATTTCAATTTTTATCTAGGGACCACACATTTTTAAAAAAAAATTATTTCCAATTTTATGCTTCTAGAAAGGCCCTTGTCATTACAACTAATCTTTCACAATTATAATCAATTTAAATCCTTTTTTTTTTAACGACCCAAAATTAAATGACAGAGAGAGAGAGATAGAAGTTATATGAATGAGCGCTCTACTTACAATTTTTTTTTCTTTCTTTTCTCTTTTCTGTTGCTGGTTTTTCTTGTTTTTTTTTTTTTGTTTTACTTCTTTCAATTCCAGCATCCTTCTTTGTCCTCTTCGTTGCTGTCGTGTTGTGATGCTTAAAACTGCAGTTTACGGTAACTAGGTTCATTCTGAGTCCTTGAAGAACTCGCCCGGCACAAGCACCAAATTAATATAAGTTGCATACATATATATACTGGATACATACCGACGCAATGATAACAGACGCATGATAAACGACAGACGCACGAATAAAGGACGCATGAAGACTTCTTTAGAAATATTCACCTCTCTCTTTATTGAAAGGGTTCGAAAGGGTTGTTTAAGGGTTGCATGTGAGAGGATGCTGGAGACTGAACATAAACTTCATATTTTGACCCCACTGTTATGACCGTCATGTTGTGTCTTTCTTGTTCTCCTGATGTTGGGGTCAACTCCATCGGGGCTTTCTGAGGGTCCCCTCGGTCTGGTGTGGCCTTCCCTACCACAATACCATGGCTACTGCATCGGGGGTTTCCGAGGTCCCCCTCGGTCGGGTGTGGCCTTCCCTACCACATCTCGTCTCTTACCCTCTGGGAGTCTGCTGGCAACTGCTTTGGCACCCCAAACTCAACTGAGTTAAATAATAACTCAACGCCCACACGATTGCCAACTGGATCTTTGAATCGGATGTTTAATCGTCATCAAGCGGAAATAACTGTCATGCAGTTCAGAGGTTACTCTCTTCCGGTACATGACTGTAATGGCACAATGATACCTTCACCTTGTCCCATATCATAAGCCTTAATCCGCCCACGCGATCTCTTTCGATTACTGGCCGTTGGAATGTGTCACTTCCTTCCGGTGTATCACCTTGGAATAATATTTTTGGCCGGGGCGAGGGGTCAAAATATAACACTTCTCTCAATTCCTACTTATGGGTAAATAGAAGGCTAGTTGGAGATCTTTAGCCATGTAAAGACAATCCAACTAAGAGAAAGTTACTCTGACAAGAAAAAACAAAGGAAACCCAAGCCCAGCTAAAAAGGGGATAAATGGGTAAAAGGCTGACAACTCTACTTCATAAAAAATAACATGCGACTGAATGGGGCTCTATATATATATATATATATATAATTAATATGAAACACAAGTACAACATAGTGTTTTTATCTTTACCAGTACCAGGGTCAGATCCATTCAGTGTTAAATAGTGACAGTAAACCACTATAACCAACTTGAAGTCAGTGTACAAAACTAAGCAAAGTCTAGTAAATAACAACATAACAGTATATTCCAACCTCATTGCAATGCAGATTTTTTAAAAATGATGTGGATGTATGTGGCATAACAGTCATCTTCATAAGGAAATGGACTTTTGACAACCCAAGTTCAATTCCTGGATAAGGCTGTTTGCGTTTCACTTAGCGCTAATAGTCTTAGAAAAGGCATGAAGCTATCTCTTCTCCTTCCTCAGCTAATAATAATAGGGCAGACTGGGTTCTCTAACTGAAGAGTGCCATTCAGAGAATCTGCTGCATAGTGGTGCATCATTCTTCAGTAATCACCTCATCTAAAAAGAGTGGCTGATTCTACACAGGCCTTCACTACTATAAATGAATCACCTGTGAAAGAAGTCCAACAATTGAACTGGAGAGCCTGCATATATTGACATTAATGTGAGAGTATATATATACAAGGTGCCTTCAATAAGTTTCCAGACTTTTTTGTACAGGCATTTAAAATTGTTGTAGACTCTTGAAAATTCACTATGTTATTGCTATACATCTTATGAGATGACTGACCAATTTTTATGATTTCAGGTCCAAATGAACAGCTACAGCAGCAACTGGAATACACCCTATTAAAGCCTCATTGTCACAGCTGGTGAATTTCAAAAATGCAATCTCGATGTGAGGACACTTTAGAAGAATGATATGCAATAAAATTCTGTTGGAAAAACTTGGAAAAATATCACAGAAACGTATGGAATGCTTCAGACTGCTTTTTGACCATTTTGCATGAATCGAGCATCAGTTTTTGAGTGGCATAAGAGATTTAAGGAAGACAGGGAGTCTGTGAGGGATGATGAGAGGTGTGGGAGGAGTAAAGAAGTCATAACACCAGAGTTGATTGGCCAAATAAAGAAATTCATGGATAAGGACCGTCGTGTGTCTATAGAGACAATAAGTGCACAGTTTGATGTCAGTGTGGGAACTGTACACAAAATTATTCATGAGGAACTGAGGATGTGGAAGATTTTGCGCTAAGTTTGTTCCAATGGTGCTCAGAGAAGATCAGAAAGAAAGACATTGTCATGACAGCAGGGAGATGGTCGAGCTGATCAATTCAGATCCCGCAGTTCTTGATGCACTGGTGACCTGTGATTCCCAGTGGAAGCATACAGGCTCTCCCAGACCCAAGAAGGCCAGACAGAGCAAATCCACCCACAAACTTTTGATGATCCCTTTTTTTGACAGCACTGGCATGATCTACACGCACTGGGTTCCCACTGGACAGACAGTCAACAAGGAATACTATGTTGAGTTTTTAAGGGAGTTTAGGAAGAAGCCAGCACTCTTCAAATTGGGTCAGTGGCATTTCCACCAGAACAATGCACCAGTCCACAACTCCATCCTTGTCACAGACTATTTGACCAAGATGGGCATCAAGACAGTTCCTATCCCTCCCTATAGTCCAGACCTTGCTCCTTGTGACTTTTGGTTATTTCCTAAGCTCAAGGAAAAATTTAGAGGCTGTCGTTATGAGTCAATTGAGGAGATGTAAGAGGCTGTGACGAAGGTCATTGACACGCCCACAGAAGAGGACTTCCATGGGGTCTTCCAGAAGTTGTTGGAACGGTACAACAAGTGCATGGCAGCCAGAGGAGATTACTTCGAAGGGGACTAGAGTTTCATGTGTGTACTATCAATAAAAGTGCCCATACGAAAAAAGTCTGGAAACTTATTTAATGAGCCTTGTATATATATATATTATTTGGTTTCTTTTCTAAAATAAAATAAAATAAAATTTTCATAACAATTTTAATATATCCATGAGTATCAGGTAATAACTAGTTTATAGTCACATGCAACCAAGCATTCAATGGTTTCATTAGTGTAGATATGCACTTATTGTCTGCAGGTGTGTTCAACATTCAAATGTTTTTAAGACAAAATTTAAGACCTATAAAAGTGTCAGAAGCTTTAAAAGAAAAATATATTGAGTCTTGAAATATCAAGACTAATTCCTATAATTGTTACAACAATTAAACCTTTAAAAAGGAAGACAGGAAAAAAGAAAAGAGAAGAATTAAAACAATTTAAGGAAATCAGTATCACAACTAGGCAATTATACAACCACTGATTGTCAGCCATTTTTATCGAGAGGAAAAAAGCTGAGATCAGGGTTTAGAGGGTGGTAGTAAGAGTAATTAGAGGAAGAGAAGAAAGTACCAAAATCTATGGTTTTTCAGTGGCCTGGAATAATTCTTATCACAGAAAATCTAATCAAGCATGCTATTAGCAGTCATGAAGGGTAAAGATAAAATTAATCTTAGAACTTGTATTTTTACCAATCTCAGATTCCATGATGACAGGAAGAAATCTAGTGTGCACCACAGCAGAAAAAATAAAGTTTCTTTCTTTTACAGGATAATGAGTATTTTCATTTTTATATTTTTCAGCTCAGCTTCACATATTCCTATTTTTCAAATCCTCTCCACTCACAAATAAAACAATATTAAATAACTTCTTTTTTTTCAGACTTAAATTTGAAAAAAATAAGTCTCTTGCTACAGATACTATGTAACTCACTATCCTGTTGCATGTTACTGGAGAGGAGATGAGCACTGCCAAATAAACTCCACTGCTCTAATATATACCAAAAAGAGTAATTGCTTGGTATGGAATCCTCATGGCCATCTGGAAATGTGGAGGTTTTAGCAGGGGCTTTTATGTTTATTTCATCTTTGAAAAGGCATGAATCTCTTTTTCTCTCTCATAATAAGTAAATACCAGGACAGTTGAAACAAAAGACATTATTGTGAAATGAACAAAAAAGCATAAGCTGAAACTCAGACCATACCCCAACATTTCCATATGGACATGTTTGATAACCTATTAAGCAGTCAGGGTGCTATGCCATATATATTAGAGCAATGAAGGTTACCCAGCAGTACCCATTTTCTCTCTAAATAACATTGTACAGGTTATAGTGGGTGATTTCTGACTTATCTTATTTTTTCAATTTAAGAAAAAAGATATATCTTAGAATTCTTTGAATGGGTAATAAGTAGTTTAAAATATTTTTTTTGCTAATTTGTTTAATGGCACATAAATTCTTATGAGTTATTTAATGCCTCAATTTGATTCATTTGTAAATATTTGATCAAAATGACTATTTTTCATTGCAATTTTTTATTTGTTTATGATCAATTTTTTGCACACAGTTATATGGTTTCAACATCGATAATTTTCAAATAGATCTATTTGACTCATATATGGGACCTTAAAAATACTACCATTCCTGGTCAAATAGGACCAGGCAGAAATAGCAATGAACAGGTACTCTTCACTTCCCAGAACCTTAGAACTGGAGCATCACCATCGGATGCAGTTTAATCTCTAATCCAAGACACAAAAATTATTTCTTAAGTCATATGTACCAATTTTACTTCATTTGGGAACCATAGCTTTCAGTCTCAGATTGGGAAGAAATATTTTTAGTTGCACTTAAAAAAGGATATGTTTTAGAATAAACATTTAATACCAGGTGGATTATTTGACTGCATTTTGAGCAGAACAAAAATAATGGTTAGTTGGTTGTGTTTTACAAACCCTTGTGGGTTATTTAATCTTAAATCCTGTTTATATATATATATATATATAGAAGTCAATGCTCTAATGTGCAGAATAATAACAATGATAACACTTACTGGCTCAGGGTCCTAACTAGCATCCAGTTGGCAGACAAAAATAAAATAGGCTCTAACTCAATACAGACTTTGGCTCATTACTAAAACAAGCAACAAGCTGGTATATATATACACCAGTATGTCCATTTCTGATCCAACAACCAATCACTGTCTAAGAAATGGATTTAACCAAATGTGCACATCAGAATGCTTCAGTGACCATAATGTCTCTCATTCTCCAGAGTTCAGGCTCACTTTGAATGTAACTCGACTTGTTACGTGGCTGAGTGCTGAGTTTACATCTACCAAAACTAAATGATTCAATATGGTGATGCGAACAGGATATGACCTGGCTGGTTAGGAAAGCATATTTATTGAAGCTGGCATATCTGTTGCCTCTGCCAAGATTGATGCACAAACATTCTCTAGCAAAGAGATCATGAAGGATAGTTTACATATGCTGGACCATACAAGGCTTAAGGAGCTGGGCATCAAGACTATGGGTGATGTGCTTGCCATACTCAAGTTAAACCAGAAACCCCCCAGTATCACTAGCTAGTCATGTAGAACCATCGATAGCAAAGCTTCCTCAACTCAATTTGAAGATGACTCCACAACAGTTCCAGAAATTCAGGATAGATTGGGATGTGTTCACAAAGATGATTAATCTCCCTACAACACAGACTAATATCCAATTATACAATTGCACTGACGAAGCTGTCCACAACTCCATTATCAACACCTATCCTGAGTTTTTCAACACTAACCCCAGTAAACTACTTGACATCCTTGAGGCATTAGTCATGCAGAAATCAAATCCCATGGTACACAGGATCTCATTTTCATTAATTGTACTGACCAATAATGAGTCTGTCCAGAATTACCTGATTCAGTGGTCAGGAGCACAGGATTGCAACTTCATATGCCCCAACAGTGATCATGATCTATCCAGCATACAGGTCAAGGATCAGTTCATTCAGGGTATAGCAAATGATATGCAACAAGTGAATATGCTGACTTAGGTAGAGTCGCTGAAGAACCAGGAGCAAAACACAAGCCATGCCAGAGCATTTGAAATAGCCATGCAAGACTAAAACAAGATATCTGGCATCTTGAACATAGTGGGACTTTGGACATTGGCATATCACCAACAAAGACAGGCCTGAAATACAGCGTGATCTACTGCTACCCCCAACCACAAAAAGAGCATGAAGGAAAAGCAACCCTGACGTAGTGTGTAGAAGTTGTGGCAGCTACCAACATGGTGGGACAAGATCAGAGTGATAACAAACAACGTGCTATATGGTGTTTTGAGAATGAGAAAGCCACCATGGATGCTCTAATTGCACTTGTGGTATTTGACCTAGCAACTGACACCTATAGGCTGGGTAATAATGACAACTGTGAAGAGATAGAAGTGACACTGACCCCATTCTCCCTGTGCCTGGACCCAAGATAAACCAGGGATATCCCTGCCACCTGTCCCACCTGACAGTGGTGCAACCATATGCTTTGGTGGGTCAAAACACCAGCAGCATTTAGGACTCTCAGAGAGGAACTTAGTACCCTCAAAAAAAAAAAAAAAGAAAAAAGCACACACCATAGGAGGGTTCTTCTTGTTTTGTTAAGGTTGGCTGCCAGTCAAATTCAAAATTGGAGGAAGGAGCATGAAGCAGGCACAATACATATGCAGGAAAGTACAGGTTATATACTTCAGCAAGGCAGTCTGCATTAATGTAGGTATATCACCCCTGTGTTTTCCCAAACCCATTGCATTACCACCTTCACTTACAATTAATTCAGTAATGTGCGATGCTGTACATCCAGATCCCCAGCATCACAAAATAGACCCTCCTGCAAATGAACATAAATCTGAATATCCTAAAACCCCTTCATTTCTGCCAACAAGTGAAAACATAGAAAACTAAAACAATGGCTGTTGGACTGATTTGCCACCACAGCATTTAATAATAGCAAGAAATTTCCGGCAATGTCCGGCCCTTAAGCTCACATCCACCTTGAATAAGGTTCAACCCCCAAAACTAGACATAACACTATTCTGGTACCACACCACTACAAAGCACAAGTAAGAGAAGACCTTTGGGAAGATGTCAAAAATGGTATCATCACTTCCGTACCAATAGGTACCCCTACCGATTGGTGTAGCACCATAGTCATTACCATGAAGAAAAATGGGAAACCAAGGAGAACAATAGACTACCAGCATCTAAATTTCCAATGCAAATGGAAAACACCACAGCAGCCTGCAATTCCAACCCACACTACAGGTGCCACCAAATACAAAAAATCTCTCTGGAGTGCTGTGGATGGCTACCACTCAATACCCCTAGATGAGGAATCACAACCACTTACGACCTTTATCATGAAGTGAGGTCATTTTATGTATCTGTAGAACGCAACAATATACAACAGCAATAATAGTGACAATAATAACAGCAACACTTACCTGAGGTCCAGCATTAGTCTTGACTATGCGTTCTACAGTATCTCAGGATGCCCCAAGGTTACTTAGCTTCTGGTGATGTCTACACATGTAGGTATATTAAAATAATAAAAAAAATGTTCTTTGCAAAGTAAAAGTGGTTGATGATACCTTACTCTTTGACAAGAATATAGAAGATACCTTCTACCACACTCTAGAGTACGTGTTGCTGAGCCAAAAAAATGGAATCATTCTTAACAAATCTGCCAGGACGTAGTTCAGTTCGGAGGCCTTCAAATAACACCGTCAGGAGTGACCTCTTCCAACAATTTACTAAATACAATCTCCAGCTTTCCGAACCCTAAAAATATCACCAATGCAAGGTCTTGGTTTGGGCTAGTCAACCAAGTAGCATGGCCATAATCATTAAAACCCATGATTCAGCCATTCCAGGACCTTGTCAAAAAAAAAAAAAAGTACACACACTTTGTTTGGACTGAAAACCTTGTAAAAGCATTCCAGCAATCCAAAGAAATCAGAGTGGGCTTAGTAAAAAAGGGCTTAACCACTTTTGATATCAACAGAGTAACCTGCTTGGCAAAGAAGGCATGGGCTTCCTGTTATTGTAGAAGCACTGCACATGCCCTACCAAAAAAAAACAACATTTTGTTGCTTTGATGGATGGCACATTGTATTTTCAGGCAGAAGATTCTGTACCAACACAGAGTGCCAATATACACCCATTGAGGGTGAAGCAGCTGCAATCACCTGGGCAGTAAAAAAAAATGCTGCATATTCATCATGGGTTGCCCAAATGTAATAGTAGTAATAGACCATCAACTACTAACAGGAATATTTGGTGACAGGGAACTTAAAGTGCACAACCAATGCTTCTTTACACTTAAGAAATGTCTAAGGTATTTCTTCACTCTTCAACATTGCCCATGCAAGTGGCACAAAGGTGCTGATGCCATCTCCTGCAATCCAGTGGCCACAGCAGAAGCCCTTATTAGCCTATGCTCCACACACCGACTCAGCACTGAGAGAGACAGGGTGTTAATGAATGGAAGAATCGTTATACCTAAATCCCTCATGAGAAAAGTACTACATTGCCTGCACTCAGCCGACCAAGGTATGGATGGTATGAAAGCTCACACTAGTGATACATTTTATTAGCCTGGCATGAAATTGTCCATACATAACTTTAGAGCAAATTGCTCAATTTGAGCAACCATTTTTCCAAGCCAGCTGTGGGAACCTATCCCCCTGACCCCATCTCCGGAATGGCCATTCCAACAAATAGTGATGAACATATTCTTCATTAGACACATTGCATACCTTGCCTGTGCAGACAGACTGTCTGGCTCATTTTGTAACATCTAAAACCAAGTCATACCCTGCAATCCAAATTAATGTCTATCTATTCCAAACATATGGCACCCCAGACGAACTCAGTACCAACAGCAGCCCACCTTTCACCTCCAGCATATTCCAGGAGTTTCTTCAGACATGATGTGTGAAGCACAGGCTGTCCTAAATCAAATGGCTAGGCAGAGCTTACGGTAAAAACCAACAAGAGGATAGTGAATGGAAATACAGGCTCGCAAGGTTCCTTGGACAATGACAATGTCGCCTGGGCTATCCTGCAGTATCAAAACACCCCAATCCAAGGTATTAGCCTATCACTAGCACAACTCCTACTCCACTGCCAACTCCGTGATTCCATTCCTTCACAGCCAATTCTCTACAGCCACACTCTAAATGCATAGGAAATCCTACATGACTACAATTCTAAAATGATAGAGAGGTATAGCAGATATACCAACAACCTTCGCCCAGGAAAAATCATCAATGTTCTACTAGATCACTAATACTGAATCAGGGTTGATGGATCTGGAAGAATCATACTTAGGAACCACCTTTTCCTGAGAAAGTACAAAATCCATGCCGCATCCACCCCAATACCAAGACCTGAACCAATAACCTCCACAAGTAATGCTCCACTCTTGCACCTTGATCCCCCAATATCTTCTGGTAATGACATACACACAGTAATTGAACCCCCCCAAAGAGGTCACATATACTCCAACACACTTCTGTCGTCAAAAATTCCTTGAGCTCTGTCCAGGTTATTACGACATAACAGGCTAGGTCTCAAAGAACAGTACAGCCCTGATAAAACCCTGCCCACACATGATGGGAGGAGAGGGGTGATGTAGAAGTCGCTGCTCTAATGTGCAGAATAACAATAATAACACTTATTGGCCCAGGGTCCCAACTAGCATCCAGTTGGCAAAAATAAAACAGGCTCTAACTCAATACAGACCCTGGGCCATTACTAAAACAAGCAACAACCCAGTATATATATTCATCAATACATCCATTACTGTGTAAGAAACCAATCACTGTCTAGGGGATAGACTTAACCGCATGTGCACAAGTGACCATAAAGTCTCTTATTCTTCAGAGTTCAGGCTTACTTTGAATGTAACTTGATTTGTTAAATGACTGAGTGCTGACTTTATATGCACCAAAGCTCAATGATTCAATAATACATATGATTTGTAAGCAAATAGTTTGTAGGTAACATTTTTTTAAGCGACTGAGGGCTCATTTGTTTGCACACTGTTAAATGGTTTCAAGTATAGTAAATGATTAAAAAGTTCTATTTGACGTATAGATGCATCTCTAACAAGTACTACTACTCCCGGTCAGAATGGACCTGGGAGTAATGGCAATGAAAAAGTACTCCACATTCACCAAAGCTCTGAGACTGAAGCCTCACCATCGGATAGTTTAGTGTCAAATTCAGGACACTCATTGTTGGAGGTATCTTTTCCTTCTGCAGAAGTACAGTCAGTGTATTCGATAACTCCAGCTGACAAGGTGAGAACAAAAATGAGTGCCAGTAAAATCATGTAATCTAAACAGGTACATAATAATGGAATTTCCTATTATGATAAACAGTTAGATATGTATATCATTTTAAACACTAGGCAATGATTTCAGAGGAAATGTTAGCATCAGTTATTATTCACTTAAGAATAAGTAGTGGAGGTGCACCTGATGTAACAGTTATCAGTGTAGGAAATGAACCTGGCAACACAAATTCAAATCCTGGATGAGGTTGATTGCATTTCACTTCTTGCTAATGCCCTTGGGAAAGTCATGAATCCATCTCTTTTTCTTCCTTCTGCCAGTTATGGTTAAATAGTAGGGCAGACTGGGATTTTTAGCTTTTATGCAATAACAGGTCTAGAAAGAAAAACTCTAAACCCTAACCAGCTGTACTCCATGTCTTATTAAAGTTTAGAATAATTATTCATTCTCAAAGAAAATTATATTTATTTTTATTGTTTATCTAGGGGTTACTACTTTCCTTACATCAAGCATGGTATATGGAAGTCAGTTTCAGATTCGTTAGATCTCAGATACCCTGAAAAAAACATAAAAATAAATATGATATTTCAAATGAATATTTAATTTTATCATTTTTCTAACTTGGAGAGGTAGTAAAAATCTTACTTCCCCCAAAAAAAAAAGAAAAAAAAAAAGATGGGTTCCAAAGATTTTTTAGGCTCTTTCAATTGGACATCTGACCATGACAGAGAGAGTCTGTGCATATACACTGGGAGGTCATTTGCCTCTCATAATGATTACCAAGAGAGTGGACAAGTATTGTGAGATGAACATACTTTTACAGAATAGAAGACAATATGAAAGAGACAAATCCAACCTAAAAAACCAGTCTGAACTGGATCTCAGAGTATACTTTAAAACTTTTCCAGGCATGACTCTAATAAATCTTGAAAATTTGGTTGTCCAAAAATGGTGGAGCCTTAGGTATACAGATGATGGTACATTTGAATCAATGATTAACATTACTACAACAAATACAAAAATCAGACAAATTTTATTTCAATAATTATTTGATTTGTGTATTTGATGTATCATTATTATTAATCTTTAGATTAGATTTTGTAGCTGTTAAAGTATGGTAAAATAATAATTTTATAAAATTATTATTTTTTGATTCGATATTTTTTTTACTTTTGTAACCCAATGAGTCCGTGGAGGAAATTTGTTGACTATAAAAATAAGAATTAGCCAAAACAGATTTTAGAAGAATAAACTCAGTACATTATAAAAAGTGAAAATTAAGAAAATATGTTTTGATGAGAAAGAAAACAAGGAAAAAAGCATATTGAAAAATGATGAGAGGATTGTTATTAATTTGTCCCTATGAATCAGAAACTCAAACAAGAGTTGTTTTGACTATAAGCCAAGGTAAGCAGGAATCAGCTCAGGATTTGATCGAGAGGGCAGGGCTTGTCTATTAACTGCATAAGAAGGAAAGATTTGGGAATAGCAAATAAAAAAAAAAATTTCAAGTATGGAAAATTTGGGTGACAGTAAAAGTAAAGTAGATGTGAAGGGTTCAACAAACAGTGGAAGGCAGAATTCATTATTGGAAACCAAATTAGGAGAAGATTGTTATTTTTTTTAGCTTTGCCCGCCACCACTCTTATGATGGAACATATACATAATATGCAACAAACGGAGAGAGAATAAAAAAGTCCTGCGGAGAAAACGCAAACTGACAATGAGAATTCCCTGTTGCTCTGAGACTTGACCTTTTGCCAGACTATCCTGAGTATAGAAAGGGAAGAAAGCCTGTCATATCACAACATTGCAGAATAATACCAAACATTGAAAGAAAGCAAACATAACCACCATTGAGATTGCCTTACACCAGTCTGTACATAGTGAGAGTATAAAAGTCTAAACTTATACAAAGAATTGATTGACTGTTACTTTGTGAACCAAGTCACTGAGTTAAACCCCCCTACCACTGGGAAGGGTGAATGGCTTTAACATTGTTAAAGATATTTTTCTTTTCTTACTAAACATTATTATTGTTGTTACAAAGGTGTGTTTGTTCTCTGTTGGTATCAACTTTTTTTTACTTTCATAATAGTGTGGTCTCACCCATTTACTTGCCAACCAGTGACTCAAATTAACAATTCATCTGTTGTCTAGATCTAAAACATACATGAGCAAATTATGAATTGCTCATGTCATCCAAAGATATATCCAACCAGTGGAATGATCAGTGGATTGGAACCAGAATCATCCTTGTGTTTGGCGAGGGTGACTGTACCATCACACTTTTATGATATTATTATAATTTAATATAAATCCTCATCCCAGTTTGAAGACTATGAGCTTATGTACTGAAATGCTAAGAATAACACTTTGATCCAAGGCAGATCTAATTCTTACATAATTAACCCCATCATTTTCATAAAAATTTTACAAGATTTAATAGAGTACATACATATGCATATATATATAAATATATATATATAGCAGAGATTTAATAATACACCAATATTTCGCTATTTTTTTGCTGACAACACTAATCACATAACCTAAAAAATATCACCTATTTGACAGTTAAAAAAAAAAATCAAATATTCTTTATCTGTGAAGAAAAAGTTTTTTAAAAAAAGTAAAAATGCTGCCTTTACAAGAAAAATATTGCTCTTATGGACTGAGTTTTAAAATGCAACCGTAGAAAATTGGTGATAAAAGTCCGAGTGACATATGTCAGTTTTTGGGTATCAATGAAGAGGATTTGAAAAGAGTTGGATGAGTCTAATGGTGATTACAAAGGTACAGCTGCTGAGAAGCCTCACTCTGATCATTCTGATAATAAAAGAACTCCCAAATTTATTGCTGAGATCCAGGCCATGATTGACAACCATCCCTGCAAGTCAATCAGGTCCATAGAAGTGTCTGAGTTACTTATCAGATATGGAGACATTGATATTTTTCCTACAAAATGAGAAAGAGCCAATTTTTAAGCGGAATTTTTATTACAGGCCATGAAGGCCAAGAGGAAAAATTGTGCTGCAGAGTTTTGAACAAACTCAAGCATCTTCTACAACCAAAAATGCTTTGCTTTTGCTCAGATGAGAAAAAATTCTGCTAGGATCAGATGATTGACTTGCTCTGTCTCCACAAGATATACTTATAATGATGAGAACCAAACACCCAGTCCACATCATGGTGTTTGAGGTTGGTCACAAGCAATGGTGATCTTTTAGCTCCATTCATCAACCCACATTACCTCAGACTCAACATAGAGGTCTAGAGGACATAGTGCTGGCTTAGATCAAGAGATTGACTGCTGGAAGACCCTATGTCTAGTAACTGAACTCTGCATTATGCTACACAATCAGGAGAATCCAGTCGGGAAATATCTGCAACAATATCAACCCTAACATTTGGCCACCAAACTCCTCAGATTGCAGTCCTCTTTATTATTAAGTGTGAGGCATTGTTGATTGAGAGACCAACAAAACTCTATGTAACACCAAAGATAAACTGAAGGCAAGGATAATAGCAGAATTGATGTAAAAAAAAAATTTCTTTTTAAATTCTTTGTTGAGGGAGGTCAACAATTGTTGAATAACAATAACACATACCTCCGTAAAGCGTCCAGCTGGCAGACAAAAATAAAGCAGGTAGTAGCTCAGTGCAGTCTTTCTTACAATGCTAAACTGAAGCTGGTTTATATAATGAAATACCTTCACTCACTTACCAGCAGCCAACCATGACCCATGCAATGGAATTGCCCACTTGTGCACAGTAGGATGCTCCAAGGCACCATAAATAGCTCCTGTTCCTCAATTACAGCAATTCTTAGCTTTCTGTCTTCATGACTGATTGCTCTTGGCTATCGCAACTAATTGCCCTATGCGACTTGACAAATCCTACAATCTGCTTACTAGCAGATTAATCTTTCTTCTCCACCTCTTCCTCTTTTTTCTTCTTCCTTTCTGTCTCACCTAATCCTCCATCCATCTGACCGTCGATCTTTAGAGCATCAAGCCAACAGAGAAAAACTCATCATTCCCCCATGTAAACCTGCTATTTAAGCACGTGTCGAGGGGAGTCAAAATTTACATAGATGACTTGACTCTTGCCAACACAAAACACGCTTTCATGTAAATTCAGGACTCAAAAGTGGGCAGATTTTTCTTTATTGGACATCTGAAAGCAAGACACATACAGAATCACTTAGGATCACAAGGTAATTCATTTCACCTTTCGCTACACTCCTCTCTGATATCATGATCACAAAGACTACAGCCAAAAGCAGGCCTCTTGCGCCGGGTACTTCTCCAAAGGGGAACGATGTAAACCTTGTCTTCAGACGAACTATCAGATCATCCAGTCATAATGCATTCTGCCCACTGGAGTTAAGGAAATTGTCCTGCAAGGTCATTTCATATTCAGACAATCCATCATCAGGAGAGGCATCAGACTCTCCTAGCACAGTTAATCCCATGTTAACCAATCACTCACTCTCTTCTGAATCACTGTCACATCCATATGAAGGTTTCAATCCCATAAATGGATGCAGGTCTTTCATATGGTGTGGGATTCCATCAATTTGTACTGACTGTGGACAGTTAACGTGCATTACCCAGCCCATCCTAAACTTGGTTGTACACCTTCTGGGTGGAGTTTTAACCTAGATGATATCTCTCACTCCGTAAGCTCCTGGAGTGCTATATGATTCAATGGAGGGACAGCATCAATGCCCTATATTTAGATATGGTACCTATGAAGTGCATCGGCTAGATGTGAGGCAAGTGAGAGGCTATCTTTAGGTGTGACATTATACCATTATACCACCTCTGGTATCGAGCACTACTTTCAGGCCACAATGGTTTTGATGCTTCTATGACTCCTTTCTACTATGCCATTTCCAGCAGATGCATAGGTGCATTGAAATTGCAAGTGTACTCTCCAGTCATGTAAAAACTTCTTAAACTGCTTACAGGTGAAAGCTATATCATTGTCTGTCAATAATTTGATTGGCAGACCTCGCTTATCAAATATTGACTCCAACTGACAAATTATTGTTGACGCAGTGGTCACCCTAACACGAACTGTAACAATCAATGTGAGTTAGAAAATGTCTACTGCTGTAGTGGGGAATGTCAATTACTAGTTTGCCCCAATTTTTCCTCACTACTAGCCTCCCCTTCTGCCAATGCATTGGCGCCGGGTCAATGGATTAGCACATTCCTTAATGACAAACTTGAAGGGTCCACTGATCTGACAAAATACAGAGTCTGTTTTATGCCCAGGTGCCCAGTTTGTGGATATCAGCAATTTGAGTTGTGTCCAACTTGGTTTATCATGGTGAGGCTATACTTGGTAATGCTTTCCTCCACCAAAGTTTTTGCATAAGTCCTGGCAGAGTCAGTTGGAATGCCCATTTTGGTAAGTAGCACTTGCCAATCATCGGGTCCTGCTCACAGCACCATAATGAATATTGGTTTACTTGTGAGTGGTCTGACACGCAAGTAGAAAATGATTCCCATTGCCATTTACTGGATGAATATATGGATGAATAGACACCACTCATGCAAATGTGTTGGGTAGGTCATCCTGGCACCACAGAACAACCCACCTGCTGCATTAGCATAGCTGGCTTGCTTTTACCAAGAAGATTCAAGTAGGCAGCCATGTTGGAAGGTGAGTCATTTGACTTCTATAGTCTCCATAGTGTCAAAGTTCTTTTGTATATTGTACTTGCACTTGAATGTTGTTCACATGTGTCGAGTTACAGATGGAGATGAATCCAACTTGAGCATGAGGAAGGGAAGGTTATATGTGCATTGTGGCATTCCATGATGTGCAGGTGGTTGACTCTGTTACCTAGGCAGTGACTGGTTGCCAGCCAAGGAGTGGCTAAGCTAGCATGCATATATACTGGCCCACTCATTGATATAGCGTGGTCTGTATTGAGTTGCAGTCCTCTTAATTTTTGTCTGCCACCTGGATGCTAGCTGGGCTGCAGAGCTGGTAAGTGTAGTTATATATATATCCTGCGTGTTAGGGCAGTGGCTTCTTCAGATATATTTATGTAAAAATATATATGTACATAGGTATATATATATATGTGTGAATATATATGTGTATGTATATATGTATATATATGAATATGTATATGTATATACATTACTTGGGATATAACTAATTATGGACGGTTTATCAACTGATTCCTGCTGAATATCATAAGATCAACATGGCAATTCGAAAGGATTAACAAAAAATATTTAGACAAAAAATGTCTATTATGTTCAATGAAACATGTATCAATGAATAAATGCAGCCAAAATATACTTATATATACATATACACATATACATACATACATACATACATATGCACATATATATACATACAGATATATAGAAAAACATATACGTACATACATAAATATATATATATATATATACATTTATATACATATATATATATATATATATATACACGAGGATCATTAAATAAGTTTCCAGACTTTTTTCGTATGGGCACTTTTATTGATAGTACACACATGAAACTCTAGTCCCCTTTGAAGTAATCTCCTCCAGCTGCAATGCACTTGTTGTACTGTTCCAACAACTTCTGGAAGGCCCCATGGAAGTTCTCGCGTGTGAGCATGTCAATGACCATCATCACAGCCTCTTTCATCGCCTCAATTGTCTCATAATGACAGCCTCTGAACTTAGGGAATAACCAAAAGTCACAGGGAGCAAGGTCTGGACTATAGGGAGGCTGAGGAACTGTCTTGATGCCTATCTTGCTCAAATAGTCTGTGACAAGGATGGAGTTGTGGACTGGTGCATTGTCCTGGAGGAAATGCCACTCACCTGATTTAAAGAGTGCTGGCCTCTTCCGACGGAATCTCTTCCTGAACTCCCTTAAAACTTCAACATAATTACCCAAACCCTAATTTTTGGCCAATCAACTCTGGTGTTCTGACTTCCTAACTCTTCCCACACATCATCTCTCACAGACTCCCTGCCTTCCTTGAATCTCCTATACCACTCAAAAACTAATGCTCGATACACGTCCAGATTGAATTTTTATGTACATATATATATATGTATATATTTTTGAAATTCACCAGCTGTGACAATAAGGCTTTAGTAGGGTGTATTCCAATTGCTGCTGTAGCTGTTCATTTAAAGCTGAAATCATAAAAATTGGTCGGTCATCTCATAAGATGTATAGCAATAACATACTGAATTTTCAAGAGTCTACAACAATTTTCAATGTCTGTATAAAAAAAGTCAGGAACCTTGTTGAATGCACCATGTATGTATATATATATATATATATATATATATATATATATATGTGTCTATATATATATATATATATATGTAGCCACACTGATGAGTTCTGATAGAACAAAACAGACCTGTCTGTGAATGACTATAGATATATATATATATATATATGTACATATATACGTATATATATGTATATGTATATATGTATATGTATATATATATATGTATACATGTATATATGTATATATATAAATATGTATATATGTATATACATAAATGCATATATGTATATATATATATATGTATATACATGTCTATATATATATATATATATATGCATATATATATGTATATATGTGTGTATATATATATATATATATATATGTATGTATATATGTATATATACATATATATAAGTATATATATAAATATATATATATATATATATATATGTATTGAATCTCTTATACCACTCAAAAACTCATGCTCGATTCATACAAGATGCTCCAAAAGCAGTCTGAAGCATTCCATACGTTTCTGTGGCATTTTTTCCAAGTTTAAAACAGAATTTTATTGCATATCATTCAGATTGAACATTATACAAACCACATGCAGAATGGATAACCGCGGCTCGAAACCGTGAAAAAAGCCTATCTCAGCGCAATGCCCGGCTCATAGAAAAATACAACCGCACCGCCCACACACTACGCCCACTCTTAAAGGGGAAAATAGTGTCTATCCAGTGCACAAACAACAATCGGTGGAATACAACAGGCCAGATCATTGAAACTCTCCCTCACAACCAATACCGGATCAGAGTTGACGGATCAGGGAGGATAACCTTGCGGAACCGCAGATTCCTCAGGAAACTCAGAGCCCCGGTAACCCCACATCCAATTCTAAGTCCTTCCAATGGAACACCAATACTAGAAAGGGATGATGAAAGCAAAACACCGGCACTGCAAACCACAGACAGTGAAAATGCACCACAGCCACCCCTGCCACTGAACAGTACCAACCAGCCAACGGTGACAACGCAGGCCAAACCCGCTCGAGCTTTATCCCGTCTGCTCCCACACAACAAACCAGGATTGAAAGAACTTATCCCCCCCGAAAGACCATTGCCCATGGGGGGAGGGGGAGATATAGAACATCAATGAATAGCACTCACCTTCAAGCCAATAGTAACATGGCTGGCTCCTTGAAATTATTTATTGTAATTGTTAAAAAATAAATGGGAAAATTACAAATTTGGCACAAGGCCTAAAAAATGGGAGGGGAAGGCTGGTCAACACTATCCTAATCTCTAACTTAACTAGACTCATTCACTGACCAATACATATCTCCAAATTAAAAAACACCAAAATACCTCAATTAAACATATCACTATCATACTGCATTCACCAAAAACAACAATCACCAAAACAACACTACTGCTCCATGGACTTCTAAACTTACTCCCATATTTACAGAGTGAGGGGGAGGGGAGCGATTTTAAAAAAACTAAACGAACGCTATATACATTTATTAAAACTCCCCTAAAAAAAACGAAAGATGAACAAAACATATATACATTATGATGGTTAGTATGGGGTCCCCCCCACGTACTAAAACATGGCAGAAAGAGGAGTTAACCAGTCGAAAATAGTGTCAAAGGAGGAAAAATAATCAAATAAGATAAATAAATGGTACAAAATATAAGTAAACAATAAATATGAATTAACATAAGCCCTCCCTCGCACTCCTGGAGAACTCCAATTCCTGTCACCTAACAGAGGGGAAGGGAAGGGAGAGTGAAACAAAAGAAGGGGACAAAAAAAAGGGGGGGCCCAATGACCTTGCATACTCTAGCTAAGTTAACTAAATTAGGAACAAACTAAATCAAAATGGCCTAAAAAATTCTAACTTACCTGGGCTGGGTGGTCACGTCCTTCCGGTAACTCAAAATTCTTAAGTCCCTGGAATGTCCAAAGTGAAAGTAAGGTTGGCTCCTACCACGCGACACAGGCGCGCAATAGTCACCCACCTCTCGCCAAACTCCAGCGAAGAGAGTCTCTTTCTCTCAGACCGGATTTTGACTTTGATTTGGTGTTTGTAAAATGCCACCAGGGTCTGAGAAGAAAAAGACTCGTCCTCGTAGAGTTCCTTCTTTCTCGTCGTCCACATCACGACACGCATAACGCCGAGTAAGCAGAGAAACACATAATGTTCCTGTCTGTTCAACCTCGGTACCACATTGCTGCACACAGAACTGGCTTCCAGGACAAAAAACTTTTCATTGAGGATGCGGACCATGTAGCCTTCAAGAAGCTTGCACAGCGGCCGTACGACCGGGCAGTGAAAGAAGGCGTGACTAATAGTCTCCTCCAAATCGCCGCACCGGCCGCACTCAGGCGAAATGGCCTGTTGCGCTGCAAACAATTTCTTGCCGACCCAGAGGGCATTCCGAATGACCAGCCAGGTGAGGGAAGCCTCGTCATTATTGAGACACCTCATCCTGGGGGCCCAAGGCCACAGTAAGCGACCCTCCGCCTCCGTCACACCGAGCTCACCAATCAGACCATCGCTAGCGGCCCCCCTAACTAAACAACGATATAATGCCTTACTCGACAACGGCCGGCTGTCAGAGAGACCTGTCTGCAGCCGAGAGAGAACTTTCAAAGCATGCCGGCACTCGCGATAGAAAGGGCATTCGCGTCTGGGCAACCGATGGGCCTCCCCATCAGCAAAATGCACACTTCTTAGCGACGGGAAAGACTGTTTAGCGTCTTCTTTCCAGACGCTTCCCGTCGCCGTGTCTCGTGAACACATCCGGTCTAGGAAAGTAAGACGCAAAGTATGGCGCCGTACCTCGACGTTAGGCACTCCTAGACCGCCTTCAGAAGGGTGAAGGTAACAGATCTCCCGTCGCACCAAAGGATGTCTCTTTGCCCAGAGAAACTGGAAGAGAATCCTTTCCAGCTTGAATAGGATGGTGGCTGGGATAGGAAGCACTGAAAGTCGGTATACGGCTAGGGAGTAGATGTGCGAACTGCACACCTCTGCCCGACCCTTAAGGGAAAGCCTTCTACGCAACCACAACTCAGTTGCGGCTACGACCTTATCCAGTACTTCCGACCAGTTTTTCTCCAATTGAAGGTCAGGCCCAAACCAGACGCCGAGTATCTTGCACGGACCGTCTTTCCAAGTGAAGGGGCCGGGAAGAGCATAACCTTTCCACGAGCCCAACCGCAAGCCGACAGACTTATCGCGGTTAATCTTGGCCCCTGTTACAGCTTCGTACCTTCCGATTTCTTTGCTCACCTCCTCCACCTCGGCACTGCTCGTTACAAGCACGCTGACGTCGTCAGCGTATGCAGTGTACTTGGCCACCTCACTGGCGCCAGGTAACGTGAGGCCGCGTAGGACCGGGTTCGCCTTTATCCTGCGTAGAAAAGGTTCTAACGCCAGGATATATAACATGGGCGATAACGGGCAACCTTGCCGAATCGATCGAGTCAGAGTGAAGGGCTCCGACCTTACCCCATTCACCTCCACCACGACTCCGGGGGACGCATAAAGGAGACGTATCCAGGTGCGAAAATCAACCCCGAAGCCGGCCGAAGACAAGACAGCCTCCAAAAAAGCATGGTCAACCCTATCGAAGGCCTTGGACTGATCTAAATTGATCAGCGCGGCATTTCCGTCGACTTTTTCTACGATCGTGCGGACCAGATGAAGACTGTCCTGGATAGTCCTACCCTTCACAGCACAAGTCTGCTCGGGGCAAATCAGACTAGGCAGGACAGTCTGCAAACGGTTTGCCAGGATCTTCGCCAAAATCTTTAAGTCAGTGTTAAGCATCGTTAAAGGGCGAAAGTTACTAATCCCATCCCCACCATGTTTGTTCTTACGAAGCAACTTCACTATACCCCTGGTGAAGCGTCTGGGTATAGTACCCTGCCTCATCCAGTTGTTATAGATGGTTGCCAGCAAGGGGACAAACATGTGCGACAACCTCAAGTACACTTCATAAGGCAGACCATCAATTCCGGGGGACTTGTCCAGCCCGACCGACTTCAGTGCATCCCGAATCTCCTCCTCCTTTATGCGCCCCTCACACCCAGCCGCTTCAGTCGCCGAAAGACGAGGAAAGTCGGCAAGATAGGTGTCGAACTGAGCAGAACTCAGTCCGGGCTCCCTGGTGAAAAGCTTCAAGAAATACTGCCGGAACTCACCACAGATGGCTTCGTTTGTAGTTCGACGGAGCCCCTCCAGCGATGTGACACTGGCGATATGCCGATCAGTAGCATGCCTCAGTTCCTCGGCCCGTAATTCCTGGGCCATATTCGTCGCCTCGCACGACATTCTCTTTAACCTAGCCCTAACTACCAGAGCTTGGTACTCCTTAATTTGCAAGGAGGCCAGCTCGGCCTTAGCTACGTTAACTTGCCCACTATCTCCCGCCAACACGGCCCTATCTAGCTTATCCTTAATCGACCTTTGCTCCGCTACCCTAGCTGACTTGAGTCTCCTACTATAGTCGGCAGCAAAGGATCTAATGCTATCCTTAAGGTTAGCCCACCACCTATTTCCCATAATAGCCCCCGTCAATTCCCGCTTTATCGTTAGTTCTAGCTGGTTCCGGAAGTCAGCCTCCGCCAAAAGGGAAAGGTTGAATTTCCAGTAACCAGACATCCTACATCTAGCCTTATCTAACCTAATCGACACACATAAAAATTTGTGGTCGGAATCTTTATACGGCTCAAAACTTGGACCACCTAAATAGTCTAAGTCGACTCGCTTAACTAACACTCGGTCCAAATAGCTATAAAGCTGGGCCGAGGCGCCCCTACCGGTCCAAGTCCAAACTAACTTATTTGGATGCCTTTCGTGAAATTTGTCAGCGAGATCCAGTCGCTGTACAAAGTCGCGAAAATATCTGGCATCCAACGTGTTAGTACCCGAACTAATAGCCCCTCTATCTAAATTGGGATCAAGGACGGCGTTCCAATCTCCCACTAAAATTACCCGCTTCGACGGACTAACGTACGGCTCGATGCGCCGGAAAAACGCAGGGAGCTCACTAGTAGCGTTGGGTCCATAAACCCCAATCAGCCGAAACGCCTTATCCTTTATGGTAACGTCCACCACGCAAAGTCTGCCCGCCGGATCTGAAAGAACAAGAGCACACGTGGCGCCCAGACGTCTACTTATCAGCCAGGTGACACCTCTGGAACGACCATCAAAACATGCTGAGAAGGACAAATAGTCCTTCGACAGAATATCTTCATGGAAGTTGAAGTCAAAACAAGTCTCCTGCAAACAACATATATCAATGCCGCGACGCTGGAGGTATAAAAATAAATGGGATCTTCTCGAATCCGACCTCAGGCCGCGGCCATTTATACTAGCCAATCTTAGATCCATCATGAACATTACAGGGGTTGAGTGCCCGGACTAAACATGGCAGGGGTCAAGACCCCGACGGTCTGGCTCATGGACCCTGTGGCCATCTCATTGGTGATGGCTCCGTCATGAGCGAGACCCCCGATATCTCGCGGGAAGGTTAGTTTAACCGCCCTATACAGGGAAGGGTGAAACACCACAGGGACCCTCCCAATGAGTCCCTTACATGAATGTTCATCATCTTTGATGAATGAGATAGGGCCGAGGGCCTCGTTGGCTTCTCCCAACATTTTGATCACTCCTTCGGACCCCCGGCCCTTACGAATGACGGATGTAACCCACGCCTGCGGGAAGTTTAGAGGGTCCTCCACATTTTTGCCATTAACCTCCTTAAAATTGTGGAGGACCCTCAAGTCTTTGATGAGTTGCGGCTGGACCCTATGATGACGATCCAGGACCCCCTCATCCACCCGGCAAATGATATGACCAGAGTGATGGCGTGGTTTTTCTTTTTTCTCTTTTTTTTGGTGCTTAGGGACCTCATCCCCCGAACTGTCAATGGAAGAGCTCCGCTGCCGTTTCTTTGGAGATGAGGAGGGTGAAGTTGTTGCTGCTGCTACTGGTGGCGACGACGGTCTGATGGGTGGTGCTTCCAACGGCAGCGGAGGGGGGGGGTCCCTTCTTTGGATGTGGTTTAAGAGATATAAATGTTGGCGGAGGCATAGATTTTGGTGGCGGTGTGGTTGGTGGTCTAATTGTCCTTGGTTGCCTGGGAGATGAAGGGGTGGATCGAGAGGGTCCTGGTTGGGGGGTTGATATCCTTTGTAGATCCAGCCGCTTTTTGAACTCGAGGAGCTGTTCAAACTTCTCCCGGCCTGGACTGAATGACCTGACCTTGGGAGGAGTGGGCTGTTTAGGAGGAGTTTTGGGCGGGTTTTTAGGGCTGGGAGATTTCGTTTGTTGTGCATAGGATTTTGAATTGGAGGTGGGGGAACTGTTGGTGCCCACCTGGGACGACTTTCGGGAATGAGGATCCGCTGGTTGGATCTTCCTCCCACCTTTTCCCACAGTCAGCCACTCGCCCCCCGCCTCTTCGGAACTAACCGTAGATGACGTAGGGGGAGTAGAGCTTTTTGTTGCCGCTGATGTGGGCGAGACTACGGGAGCCTCCTTTATCTCGTTGTTTGTTACAACAGGTGGGGGGGTGCCGAGATTCTGGTCGGGCTTCTTCGGGGCCTTCTTCCCCGGGCAAACTGCAGAAAGGTGACCAATCTCGCCACAGTGCCAGCAGGCAGGTTTTCGTCCGGAGACGATAACCGGAAGCCTGCGCCCTTCCACATCCAACCAGTTGGGAACGGAGTAGAAGGTCTTAACATCCAACATTAAGTCGAACCTCCACTCCCCACGCATTCCATCATGGGTTGCCGAGACGATGCCACCGAAATTTAGCATAAATGCGGCTAAATTCGCGTCTCTCAGGAAGCTAGGGACCTCGTACACTGATACCGTGGTCCGCCGTCGCCCCATATATTCCGTACGGAAAAAATATTCTTTATTTTCTAGTGATTTTCGTGTTAGGGCGACGGCTTCTTCTTCAGATGGTAACAGTATATCCCAGAAAGCGTAAGAGGTGCCAGCTATTATGGCTTGCACCTTTATGCCCAGGCTTGATAACTGACGCAAAACCATGTCTTTGACGGGCTTAACAATCTTTTTAGACCGTTTGTCCACGACAAAGACGGACACCGTTCTTTTCTTTTGGTCGAGTCTTACTTCCTCCAAATTGAACATAAGGCCATGCTCCTGCACTTGGCTGGATATGGCCCTTGCCCTCTGGAGTAAGTCTACAACGTCGACCTGAATTTTAGGTGGTGCTTTCCAGATATTTTCTGTTGTTTCTTTTTCTTTTTCATTGACATTTTTGGAGGGGGATGAAACATTCTTCAAAATTGAACTGTTTGGCTTGTTTTGGTCAGGTGGAGGGGCACTTTTGTGTGGGGAGGGTGTCTTTCTATTTTGTTCAGGTGGAGGGGTATTTTTAGGGGGAGATTTTGATGATACACTTTCGTCAGGGGGAGGGCCATTTTTCTGGGAGGGTGATTTTGTTTTCTTTTTTGATGTGGGGGGGTCACCCTTAGTGGGGGGAATAGGGCCTTTATGGCCGAGCCGTCTGACCGGCCGGCCATAAATGATGGCGTGGATGGAAGAGAAAAAAAAGGGGGGTTGATATGAAAAAGGGTGAAGAGATAAAGAAAAAAAGAGGGATGACAGAAAAAAGAACTTAGCTGATGTGATCCTAGTTGGTCAGAGATTCAGTCCGGCCGGGAGAAGCCGACGTGGTAATAGAAGGTCTGAATGAATGATATTTCCTTTTTTTTTAAAAGCCTGCAAACAAAAATGATCCTGAAAAATGCACAAAACGTGTCTATAGTGATACAAAATGAACAATGGCTGGCGCCTTGAAAAGCTAGCCAGCTAAAGCTCACCTCTTTTATTAAAGAGTGCATGAGCAGCATGTGTACAGCATGTGGATTGGCTCACTTCACGAGAATGGACCTATGCAACTCATTTGCATGAGTGGTATCCATTCATCTATTTATCCTCAACAGAATTACTGAGGGGGGTCTTTTTGGATACTCTATTGAGTTAACCAATATTCTACAATATATATATACGTACATACATATATATATATATGTATGTGTATATATATATATATATGTGTGTGTACTCTGTCGGCTGGTGCAGTAGAATATGCTGACTGCGACCCCACCTAATGAGGCCACCTGTTGACCATGTGTGGCAACCCGGAAGGCACTAGGACAGAACCCTGGTTGTTGAGCAGTCATTGATCCGGTGACAGAGTTGTCAATGGCTTGCAACACATCACTTTGACTCTTACTTGCCCTAACCCATGTTTGTTTTTTCTCCTGATCATATCATACAATCTGTTCTTGTTGAACTATTTGATCTGCCTTTGCGGACCTATTCCCAACCCTTTATTCCCTATGTGCTATAAGGTGGGGGCTGAGGGTCAATTGGCCTGAGAGGTAGGACTAATGACTGCTGTGAGATTGTAGTGAATTTAAAAGCAGAATTTGGCAGAGGCTCAGAATCATACTCTTTGTATACTGGTATTGTATCCCTGTCTCAGCCAAGGCGAATGGTTTGCCCCCTTGGTTCATTCCATTCTCAAGTTGGACTCCATGGTGAGTGGTGGAGCATAGGACCAGCAAATAACAATTAGCATTCATGGGTTTTTCTTCATCAAAAAATTTTAAACATACCCTAACGGAAACTGAATTGGACTATGAAGGCGTGGCAAGTTTCCCTAGATTCATAATAAATGAATATATAGAAACGCCAATGACAAACCTATCGCCATTTTTAATTGAAAAAGTAATATCCAGTAATATGACCCCTGTCCACGTAAAAAGACTAAAAAATCAAAGTGCTCGTTGAAGTAGATAAAAGAAAAAATGCTGATTTCCTACTGAAAATGACTAAATTCCATATAAATGTAAAAACTTACCCTCACAAATCCTTGAATATAAGTAAAGGGGTTGTAAGAAGTAAGGAATTGTCATTATGCACAATTGAAGAAATAAAAAAAGAAATGAAGAAACAAGGTGTAACAAAAGTAAAAAGAGTTACAATCAAAAAAGAGGGTAAACTCATTGAAACTAACACCTACATAATGACATTTGACCAACCCAAAATACCAGAGAAGATAAAATTAGGTTACACAATGGAGAGAGTTAAGCAATTCATACCCAATCCATTGTGTTGCTACAATTATCAAAAATACAGCCATCACGAGGATAATTATAGAAGTCGACAAGTATGTGGCAAATGTAGTCAACAAGATCCTGACCACCACATTGACAATTGTAACAATCCGTATAGGTGTGCAAATTGTGGAGGTGATCATCCCATCTATGCAAGATCTTGTGAGAATTGGAAACTGGAAAAGGAAATATTGGGAATTAAACACAGGAATATCATCTCATACAATGAAGCGTGGAAAATGATAGTAGGATCTAAGACCACAACCTACTCTCAAGCCGTCCAGCACAATAAAACCCAATATAACTATGAAAGGATAGTAAAAGAGTTGATTCAGCTGGAGCCAGGTGACTGGGAAGGCTATATCAATGAAACAAGAGACACTTGATACCAACAAAATTTCACAGAAACCAACTATAAAGGCAGATCTTGTAGCAGACAAAGTGAAGACACCTGCTCAAACTCACACCTCCACGGGTAAGACCGATCAAGAAAAGAGCATGGAGCTATCACCAACCACACAACCAATTAAATGTGTAACGGAGAAATTTCCTTCCAAAACAAGACCAAAAGATAGGAGATCCCCAATAAGACTACCCACTTCTACAGATACCTACCTAAACAAGAAACTACAAAAAGACAAGACAAAAATTACTCCAAAACAAAAAACCGTTGAAAGTGAAAATGTTGACTCGAGTAACAAATTCAAAATCTTAGAAAAGATAGAGATAGAAAATAGCCCCCTAGTACATAAACATAAAGGCCATAAAAATAAACGATCAAACAGTCCAGATCTAAGGCCTAACAATGAACCACAAAACAATTCAGTGGAACTGCCGCAGAATTAAAGCCAATTGGAGTGAACTGTGGACCTAGGAGCAATGGCAATGAAGGGGTACTACATATTCCCCAAAGCTCCAGGGTTGAAGCCTGGCTATCAGATAGTTTATTGTCATATCCATGACATTTGTTGAGGGGGAGGTCTTACCTTTCTGTGGAGATGCAGTTAATGTATTCTGCAGCCCAAGATGATTGGGCTACATATATGTATATGTATTTCAATATATATATATATACATATTATGTGTGTGTGTGTGTGTGTGTGTGTGTGTGAGAGAGATCATCATTATCATGGAGTTGGACTGCCAACACAGATTTCCCTGTCTTATTCTCTCTATCTGTCTATACTGTTCATCACCCTGAGCAGGTCTTCGAGACTACAATCTGTGTCCTGCATGTTTTATTCATCTTACTAGGATGGTTTTAGGGATGGGAGGTCATACAACTGTTGTTTCGTGGGGTGTTATTTCCAGTATTTTATTTAATATACTTTATAGCTCACTTCTGCAGCTACTGTTTAGTTTTTTTCTATGTATTTTGTCAGCATGTGTTTGGTGCATCCATGCAGTAGTACTGACACAGCCACAGCTTGAAAGAAATCCTGTTATATTTCATCTGAAAGATTAGACTTTCATACAATCGATAACCTATTGCTAGCAGTCCACACAGTCACTAGGCATATATTAACATGACTTTCAGTAGATGAGAAACTGCTGCTGAGGTGTGTGAACTTAAAACTAATGATGGTATCACAATAAAAAACCACCAATGTAACAATTTCATCAACAATACCGGTCATAAAGCTTCATGTGGTGTCTCAATCCTTATTAGGAACGACATACCTCAAAGCAAAATCCGCCTCAACACTCAACTCCAACCAATAGTGTTATATTTTGACCTTCGGCTCAAGCAAAATGCCATTCAAGGTGATGCACCGGAAGGAAGTAACACATTCCAATGGCAGTTATGTGAGGAAATCGTGTGGGCGGAAATTGGCTGATGAAATGGGACGAGCTAAAAAATTCCCATGGTACACTCATAGACTGATGCACCGGAAGAGAGTGACCTCTGAACTGCATGACAGTTATTTCTGCTTGATGACGATTAAACATTTGATTTCAAAGATCGAGTGGGCATCGAACGATTATATAATTCAGTTGAGTTCGACGAGCCAGTGGAGTTGCCAGTAGAGTTCCAGACAGTTGGAGAAGAGATGTGGAAGGGAAAGCCACACCCGACTGAGGGGGCCCTTGGGAACCCCGATGGAGTTTGGGGTCCAGAGAAGATGCTGATAAGATGCAGTAAAGAAAGCCAGCATCCAGCAGAGTGGGTCCTAGGCCTCCGGTTGAGCAGCCCTAGAGAACAAGAAAGACAACGTGACGGTCATAACAGTGGGGTCAAAATATTAAAGTTTATGTTCGGTCTCCAGCTCCCTCTCACAGTAAAACCCCACACAATCCTTTCGAACCCTTGCAATAAAGTGAGAGGAACATATTTGTTAAACAATTTTGCGTGCGTCTGTCTTTATTATTGTGTTGTTGTGATGCAGTAGATGACGATATAACAATAGCTGTCCAAGGGACTTTACAAAGAACAATTTATATCTGCTCCATATATATTCCGCCTCACGATGCCATAAATGAAAGTAAAATCAACAACATATTACAGCAACTACCCACACCTTTTATTCTACTTGGTGATTTTAACAGCCATAACACCATGTGGGGCTGTAGAAGCACAAACCACAAAGGCAGAACTCTCGAAAATATCATTAACAATAATAATCTCTGCCTATTCAACAAAAAATCACCAACACACCTAAATCCATCATCTGCTACATACTCAGTCATTGATTTAACCCTCTGCGACACTTCACTTTTCCTTGAGCTCACCTGGAGAGTGTATGATGACACATGCGGGAGCGACCATTTCCTAATTGTACTCGAGAGTTTGCACCCTCAAGATGATGACCTTCCTTGGTGGAGGTTAAACAAAGCTAACTGGGAAGAATTTTGCTCTCAATGTCAGAAACACCTCATAGTAAACAATACTGAAACCATTCTCGAATTCTCCGAAAAACTCATAAATATAGCTAAAACATGCATTCCACACAACCCAAATACTCATAAACAAGACAGACCATGGTTCAGCAATGAATGTAAACAGGCTATTCGCCTACAGCGAGCAGCTTTGCAGAAATTCAACGCTGAACCCACAACCTCCAATTTAATCTCTTTTAAATTCCACTGAGCTAATGCCCGTAAAATCATCAAAGAAGCCAAGAAAAAATCCTGTCAAAATTATGTGAGCAAGCAAAATACCTCTTCTAACATCAAAACAGTTTAGTGGTACTACCTGTTAGGGTCCCACCTATAGGTAAAATAGAAATATCTAATCATTTTCTATTCTTGAAACCATTTTAATGTATGAAAATAAATGTCTCTTAAATGGAATTATTAGTATTTCATAGCAATACTTGAAACCATTTAACTGTGTGCAAACAAATGAGTTTTGACTTATTTAAAAATTGTTACCTACAAAATTTTTTATGCATTATATATATATATATATATAAACAGAATTTGGCATTAAATAGCTTACTAGTGTTGATATGATATAAAAACACAACCAAGCAACCATCATTATTTAAACTTCTCCATCATTTCCAAATCAATTTTTTTTACTTTTAAACACATCACAAACTTTATCAATCTCCTAACTTGAAAATTCACTTACATGTAAATCTTTTTGTTTAGAACATCTTGTTACCAGTCCAAAAATATTTGTCTTATATATATATATATATATCTTTTCTGGGCACAAAAAGTAATATTTTGTGCATTGTTTCAACATTTCTTAAACCGTATAATCATTAAGCCTATGTTTATCAATAACGTGTTTTGTTTTCTAGTCCAATTCAAGCCAAAGTTTCCAGTCCACTCATTTTATTTATTTTATTTTTTGCCACTTTATATCATTGGAGAAATCCCAATACATGTCAATCATGAAATGGTCAGAGTTTCAAAAACGTATTCATACAGCAGAAGTAAAACAGTATATTTATTCTGTTTATAGGATTCTTTAAATGAAAGAACTTGTCAAAAGTAGTTTGAAAGGTTATGAAAGGTGACTTCAGCTCAAAAAGTATGCTTTAAACAGGCCCATCCTGCCAAGTTCAAAGATGATTTGCTTTTGTTTAAATTTATTATGGTTGAAGAATTGGTTAAAAATAAAAAGGAATGAAAAGTTATTCAAATTAGAGAATGATAAAATTTTTTGTTTTATATGAGGCAGACAAATCTGGACCATTGTGAGTTCAATATTCAAATGTAAAATTAGTTTGTTGTTGAGTGAAGAAAAGGAAGTCCTATTTCTGGCAGATGTCTTGCTTGTTTATCAATAAGTTGACACATGAATAAACTAAAAAAAAAAAAAACCTGCCAAAAACCTAGTCACAGGGTCGAAAGAATTAAGAAAGAGTAAACTTAAATTCTTTGCTATTTTTTAAAGAGAGATTCCTTGTATAATTATTTCCTTTTTCTCTTCAATCGTAAAAAGAAGGAGTCCTAATTAATTTGGAGATTTCCATATTCTTTTGACTATAAACAAAAAATATCTGCCAACATACATGGGAGGAAATATTTGTTCATCATCAAGTTGTTCATCTGCAAGAAATCAACTTTAAAAATCTGTGAGTTTTAGCGTTAAAATAGAAATCAAAACATTGAAAACAGGATAATATGAATTGCCCCAAAATATTCTTTTTAGATTCAACTAATATTTTACACACATACATATATATATAAGTATATATACACCATGAAAGAGCAAATTTAGCTTTCAAAATATACATATAATGTGACTACACACACACACAAATACATGTGTGTGTGTGTGTGCATAGTGAACAGGTGAGAATAAACAAATAGTTAAAAAACATTTGGGAAATCTAAATGTGCTCAAATACTGACCAGCAGAACAAAAGAAATTAAAATTTCACCTCTTTTTATAATAGTCTCATTAAAAAAAAATTGTATCAACTAGGATACAGTCAGCAAATGAAACACAGACACACAGACATATATATATATATATATATATATATATATATGAGAGAGATTATTCATTACAGAATTATGAGAAATTCTGTTAGAACATGAGGCATTATTTAACACTACTCAAAGCAAAAAAAAAAAAAGAAGGGTGAGCAGCAACTTTTCTTTCTTGCTTTCTTTTTATTTATTTTTTTACATCTCTCACTATATCTCTATCTTGCAATAACTTTCTATATTTCAGTATCCCCCACTTTGCATTACTTCTTGTTCTTTTTCTCCCTTTCAGTTTCTCTATAGATAAGGAAACAACAATAATAACAGACATTCAGGAATTACAAAAGTATTACACATACACATATAGCAGCGATATTTGCTGTCTTGGTAAAATTATAAAGATAAATTATTAAATACAAAAAACTCAAAGATATTCTAATTGATTGTACAGTTGTAACTTGAGGCACTAAATAGTTAATGCTTTTCACCTTAATCAGGCATAATTTTTTCATACCTTCCAAACCAGTGTATATGTCATGATTTTTAATCTGGTTATAAGACATGAATGTTCTTGAAGAAAATCCCAGAGAATATATCTACCCAACACCTCTGTCACAAGGTCAGTTTTTAAGCAGAGTAAAAGTGGTTTAAATTCAGTTTTCCATTAAGACTGGTTGCTGTACCAAGATACTAACAAGTACTATCACTCATACCAATGTGGACCTGGCAATGATGGCAACAAAGGCATTACTCCACACTCTCCAGAGTTCCAGAACTGTATGTATTTACCCAACTCTTTCTGCCATGAAGAAGCTGTGATTTTAAATTTTTAAGCAGAGTACAGCTGCTTCTAATTCAGTTTTTCCTTCTCCTATATCAGTTGCCAAACTAAAACTAAAAGAGCCCAGTCTACTCTACTGTTTACAAAAACTGGGCAGGAGAGAAAAGATTTCTGAAGAGCATTAGATTTTGTAAGTTAACAGAGAAATAAGAGTTATCAAGAGGATAGACCAATACCTTGGATAGGAGTGTTACAGAGTTATATGCAGTTTTGCAATTTTTACAGCAAAATCTGCCCTGCCATTAGATTGGGGAATATGCTACTGAGGACAGTCTGTGCAACACACACCATGTTTTTAGGAATAGCTGAAGTAAGCTGGATGTAAAAAATGGGCCACTATCGCTACTAAGTTCCTCTGGAGCACCATAGATATAGAATAGTCCCCGACAAATTGATATTAATTCTAAGGTGGTAGCATGACCTGGTTTTTGATGCTACAAAATAAGCTAACTTGTGAGTTTATCTGTAAAAAAAATATTGAAAGTGGCTAATGGAGGAGTGGTCCATTACTGTTTGCAATGCCATGAAAAATATAGACAGTGGAAACACATGGGTAAAATCTCAGTAATGTATGTCATTTTCCAATGGTCACAACCTTGTTCATTTTCAACAAAATTTCACGTGGCTTCATATCTATATAATTTGAAAAATGGGGGATAATCCTTCTTGTTCCAACAACATGAATTCTGCTCTAACACACATTTGATAACAGACTATAGAAGCAGAAGACATTTTCCTTTTGTTTTTATAAAGATCAACTGATTGCCTACTCTGAATTATTATCCACAGAGGTATCACCAGTAAGGTCTGTTTATTATATCTATGTTTACATTATAGTTTGTGAACTTAGAGTAAAAAATGAACAGTTGATAAACTGTTACCATTAAATAAAATAACAAAGAACTAATTCTTCTTATTTATTCATACAATAGTGTCTAAAATTACAAAAATAATTCTTAAATCTACAATAGTAAATGGAATTGCAAAAACAGATCTGTCTTCCCGAAAAAAAGTTACAGAAATTCATGTCATTCAGAATTACTAAAAGAAAAATTACTCAAATCAAGGGGTTTAAATGACTTTCATTTACATATTGCTTATGATAGATTTTTTCCACTGGAAACAAAGTTAGAAATATAGTCTCTCTCTCTCTCTCTCTCTCTATATATATATATATATATATATATATATATATATATATATATATACACACACATATGTAAAAAGATTTTTTCTTTTTTTTTGTTGTTGATCCAAAGAAAGAAAAAGTAAATATTTCGAAATGAATAGGTCCAATAATAGATTTATTTTTTTTAGAATTATTTATTTTGTTCTTACATATGTGTATGTTTCCAGCTTGTTGTTTTCGTCAGAGAACATATGTGGCACAAGGCCATATGAAAGGGACACCCAATTGTTGGAATTTGTTTGTAATGCTCGATAGCAGCAAGTAAATACTCATTTGCATAAAAAAGCAATGCTATGACTTGAGGTGACATTATATGGACATTGGGGCATTCCATTGTTCTCAAGAGGCAAAGTCCATTCTCTGGATAGTGATTGGTTCCTGGTCTAGTGAATGGGTATATTAGTGTGTGTATACATTGGCTTGCTTAATATATTACAAGTTCAGTATTGGATTATCGCCCATTTTACTTTTTGTCTGCCACCTGAGGCTGTTGAACCGGTAAGTGTTGTTCTTGTTTATTCTGCACATTAGAGTAGTGACTTCTACACCAATGAGACTTGAAAATGGTAGGGTAGACTGAGCTATTTAACCTTGGTATGGCAACCAGTCTAGGAGTAGGAAAACCTATTAAATTCTGCTTAAAAATAGACTGTGTGTCAAATCCAGCTTGTGCACATAGATTTATATATATATATATATATATATATATAGTAGTGGCTCTAGACTACAGTGGGGGGCTGCAATTTGGGAAAATCTTTATTATAATGGAGTTTATGTGTCTGCCTGTAACTGAAACTACATCACCACCAACATCATGATAACCTTAGTTATTTACATTATATTCTCAATAATCATGAAATAAAGATTATTTAATATTATCTAGTACCTTATTTATTAACAATGTCTCTATTAAAGTTTATCTGAGATTTGCCTCAGAACAGTCCATGTTATTAATACATTAGTTTCAATTGACTTCCCAACAAGTCAGGACTTGACACAAAGTCATTTTATAGTACTAAGTCATGCATTAATTAAGACCCATGTGTGGCTATAACAAAAAATGCTTGGTCCCATTGGCATTTCCCTTTGGGACACCGAGCTGATTCAGTTCAACAACAACACCCAATTACCCATCTAGCATGAATGCCAAGCAGGATGTGAGGTGGCCTCCACAAACTTGTATTTAACTGACTGACCACCAATTCAGAATGTAACACAAGATCATTGGAGTGGGCACATATCAAAACTCATGCAGTCATCACAGAAAATGCTTGGTTCCTTTGGCATTCTCCATATTGGGGTGCCTCAAATGCCAAGTAATAAACTCATCCCAGCAAAGCAAGTATTTTCTAGAGAAACAGCCCACTCATATAAGGCAATTTAGTTCAACAATTCCCACCAGGTATGAATGCCAGTGGAAAAAATATCTTATTGACTTCCCACTAAGTCAATATATGACACAAGGAGGAGCCATGCACAAATAGTGAGTCATGCACAGTTATTTCAAAAAATCCTTGCTCCTTTCGGCATTCCTTAGATTGGGGTACCTCAGACACCAAGCTATAAACTCAGCCCTGAAAACCGGATATTGCCTTGAGATTTTCATCATTCAGTGTCTCTGCAGTCACCACATCACCTCTTCAGTTTATCTGGTGTTCTTGGATTTATTTTCCTTGGTGTATACTGGAACATCATCCAGCATATTTTGGGGTTCATCCATCAGGTCAAAATCGAAATTCTCTCTCTCTCTCTCTCTCTCTCTCTCTCTCTCTCTCTCCTATGGACATCTTTAACAGCTTCAGGAGCAAGAACACCATATAGACATAACATAAACATCTACAATGTACCTGAAAATTAGGAAAAACAAGACATTCAAAGAATATATTTATTCATATATGTTAAAATACTATTTATAAGAATTAACAAATTATTTAAGATTTTTAAAATAAAGTCTGCGTGGAGTTGAAAAAAATTCTTTAAGCATTATTCTTATCATATTAAATGAAATAACACGTTAGCCATAAAAATCAGTCCAGAAAATATTCTGATTATAATTCCTATCAAAAACATTAAAATTAAGTATGATATATTAATAATCAATAAAAAGAAATTTAAACAACGGATACAGTAAATATTCAAAACTAATTTGACTAAATAAGGGAGTAAATTGAAAATTTGCAAAAAATAACGTCTATGTGTGTATTTAAGAAATTTTTGTTTTTGATTTTCTTTAAAAATACATATATTATTATTTTTATTTCTATAATAAATAAAATAACCTGTTTGCAGTTATTTGCAATAAAAATCTAGTTTAGAAAATATTTTAATCAGAAATCCTATTGAATCTCTCAAAATTCATTATGATTTATATATTACTAGTAAAAACTAATCTAAACAAGAAATATTGTAACTATTTAGAACTAATTTAACTGAATAAGGAGATAAATTGAAAACACCGGGCCTTTGTTTGATAATATTATAATTAGAAATAATATTAGATTCAACAATTTTTCTACGCAGTTTCTTATGTATATTAGGTACTAACAATATTTTACTCTTTTCCCCCGTTAAAACGAATTAAAAAATAATTAAAGTAATTATTTAAGATTAAATTTTAGTTTTATTTGAAAGATAGTAAAATCATAATTATCAGTATTAAAAACAAAATAACATTACATATCTAATTAATTTTTAATACATTTTAAAGATTTAAATTCACCAAAAGTTGATTTTATTCAACTGAAGGTTATGTAAATTTAAAAAATGCTATTAAAGTTTTAAAATACTTTTTAAAAGCTTTTTTGAATGAAATTAGTAACTACAAGCATTAATAAACCGGTTTATGTAAAAATATTACTTACACGTTGATAACTATAACACTTACTATGATATTTAAATCACAATAGTCAAAATTAATGACAAAAGATTTTCTGCCTCATTTTATAATTTATTACATAAAGGTGCGCTTTAGTTTTCTACAAAAAATGATTAGTACTGAAGGCTAGCTACACACACACACACACACACACACTAAAAAAAAAAAAACTCAACATTTTTAAACATAGAAAATCATATCAGCAACGATCTATTTTTTTATCAAAACTTAAAAAAGAAAAATAAGCACATTAACATAGTTTGTTAATGTACAATTAAGAAAACTCAATGAAATAATTATTTTTGATTTATTATTAAAATAGTGAAATAATACTTTTTAATTGCTGCTTGAACATTTAATGTTTTACCTGCAAATCTTTCATTTTTCTTTTTTTCCTGGAAATTTTACTTAAAAATTCAACCCGAATACAAGGGACAAAATTTGAAATTGCTTAATAATTGTTACAGTAGGTTTCCATACTTTTTTATATCTTAAAAAAATAAATTAAAAATGTTAAAATATTTTAAAAAATTAAAAAAAAAACAGTTCCCAGTTACTTGCTTTAAAATTTATAGTTTTTGATTTGTAAAAATATTCTTTATTCAATAACATACTTAAATTTACCCTGATGAGAGAAAAGTACATCAAAATCTAATTTACCCCCTCCCCACACACATTTTTTAAAGCAGAACAAATATTGATAAAGAATTATTTCCCTATGAATCTAAAAGAAATTTATATTCTTTATTAAATCACAGTATTAAAAACTTTCAAAAGTTTTGTTTAATATTCACATTTGGGGTATTTGTTTCTTCCAACAACTCCCAACTTAATATTTTTTTTATTTCATGCACACCTTCGACTTGCCTTTTTATGATATACAGAAAGTATACACCATATCCTATGTCCCTAACGATTTAATAGTTAAGTAACCAGGAAAAAAATCTGCTAGTCTTTTGACAAAATAACAAATGCATTATAAAATTCATTTAAATTAACACAGAAAAGATTATTAAAATCGGATAATTCCCTGTTTTTTGGTGATTCGTTTTAAAAATTTATTACAAAAAGAAGGGTCTATGGTGGCAATGTTGTTAGTGCCTCATGCATATTAACATTTTAGAACCTTTCAAATTAAAATTATGGTTTTGTTTCTAAATTATGTCCCACTAAAGTATTTCTATTATCACCATTTCCTAAATCTCTAATGCGTTCGTAAATAGATTTTTGATCAATCTTTTCACCAATGAACTTTGATCACACTGCACACCGCTTCAAATTTCATAATATTCTTGTTCTTATTACCATGTTCCTAATTGTTTTAGAATTTGTAACTGTCTGGATACTGAGGTTGTTTGGAGTTTTTCGATGATGTGTACAGTTGAATTACTGGGTAAAATAATATATCTATTTAATAGATTAATATTTTAAAATAGTTATTGAAAATGTTTAGAGAATTTTTTCTTTTGAGAATTTTGAAAGCTTCCATTTTAGCATATTGAAGTTGTGCAAAGGAACTTTCTATATATTCAAGTTCATTTAAAAAGTTGGAGCTCTAAAATAACAACCTATGATTATTCCATTTTATTATTTTGGTATTATGATACGAGTAAAAATATTTATGGTCATTTTTATTAGTAGATTCATGATAGTTTCTTGTTCGCAGGTAAAATCTACGTTAGGTTCAATTTTAATTAATCAATCCGTAATTTTTTTTAAAGTCATTATTTTGTGGATATATAAATAATACACCTCTGGACAAAAATATGAAGAAAAAGATTGTTTATAATTTTTAAATTATGAAAATCAAATATATGAAAGATAAGGTTAAGAGACATTTAAATTTAAAATAAGAAATTTCAATTCATTTTTTAAATGTATATTAGCATTTATGCTAAATTTTAAAATTCATTTTTGATATAAATATAAGACCACCAATAAAAACTAAAGAAAAAAAGGACTTAATTTAATTGAAAAATTTATTATATATAGTCTACATATGATAGAAATATGTGGAAAGTTGAATAAATCAAACACTTCACTCAAATTTAGATGCGTTATATTTCGTTTGAGCTTTATATCATCTTCACAAGCTTCTTCAAGATAGAGAATGAAATATCACGCATCTAAATTTGAGTTAAGTGTTTGATTTATCCAACTTTCCACATATTTCTATCATACTGTCAGATTCACTACTAATCTATCTTTTCAACATAGTCTACGTAATATAAAAGCTATTAGAACTGTAATACTTAAAATACTAAAAACATAAATGGCTAAAGGTACTAAATTTTCTGAATTTGAGAAAGGCGAGATTACAGCTCTGAAAAGAGTCAGAAAATCTCAGAGATATTTCGAAGGTCCTAAGACACAGTAAAACCGTTATCTGCTATTACTTGAAAAAGTCCAAATAAGTATGGAACAAGAAAACCGTCTGGCAGGCCAGAAAAATGATTACCACAATTTAAGAATTGTCCACGAAATAAAACATCAACATAAAAAATATTGAAATCTCTAATGGATGCTCCTTGCAGTACTAGGACAATTAGAAGGCATTTAAACAAGGAAAGAATTAAGTATAAGAAAAGAATTCATCGTCCAAGGTTAACGATGAAGCACAAAGAGAAACAACAGGAATATGCTCGTCAATATCAAACCATGAATGCTAAAGAATGGCGAAAAGTTGTTTTCTCGGACGAAAAGAAATTCAATTTAGACGGTTCAGATGGCTTTCAGAAGTACTGGCACGCAAAAATTTTTCCAGAAGAGAATTACTCAACAAGACATAGTGAAGGAGGATCTTTTCTCATCTTCAGGAAAACTTAAATTACAATTTTTCAGTGGTCAACAAAGAGCAATAGATTATGTGAAGATGCTAAATGATTTATCTCTCGCACAAGAAGGGCGTCGTCTATGTGGAGAATAATGGATTTTCAGCAAGATAACGCTGCTATACACAATGCATCAATAACAAAGAGTACTTGCTTGAACAAAAAATAAGTCTTCTTGACCACCCAGTATGCTCTCCAAGACCTCAAACCTATAGAAAATTTATGGGGATTGATTGTTGCAAAAGTTTATGAAGGAGGTCGACAGTACTCAGCAATTTCTGAACTCAAAAATGCAATCTTGGTTCAACTTCAGAAACTAGTTGATAGTATGCCAAGCCAAATTTTTTATGTTATCAAAGCTTAGAAATACTATGGTTATTTCAAAAACTTTAAGGTATAATATATATCACACCGGAAACTTTAATACTAATGAAAACAGTTATTGCTTCAATGTGTGAAAATTTAATACTTTCTCAGAAATACAGATCTAAATATATACAGAAGATTGTTACATTTTATTCAATTATTTTTCTAATACATTTAATTGCATTTCCATCGATAGAGATACGACACACTGATCCAAAGTAAAAGCTCTGAGGGAGCAACACTTAGATTCAAGGATGATGCACAAGTCCTACATTTTTGTCCTAGCAGAATACGTGCATGTGTGTGTGTGTGTGTATATGCATGTGTGTGTGTGTGTGTCTGTCTGTCTGTCTGTCTGCGTGTGTTTTGTATAAAGAAAACAAAAAGAAAAATACATATAAATGGATGAGAAAAGATTTATTAATTAATTAGTTCCGTCTTAATTAGTTCCACTGAAGCGTTTCGACAGGATTGTTTAAGATATGAAATTACGAAAATTTCAGGTAGAACATGTTTTGGTCATCTTTGTTGAAGTTGCCATGTCTTAAGATAAGGATATGTAGAACAAAATTAGATGAAGGAAAATAAAACATGTGTGCTTCTTGAAAAGGAGAATAGAAGATTAATTTTATTATACAAAACAACTGCTTGGGTTGTTGAATTTGATTTACCTCTTTTTAACACCCCCGTATGCTCTCATATTAATACTTTTGATTATTTCCATACATATGAGAGCACAATCCAAAAAGAGTTTAAAGTCCAAATAAAAGTCTTTTGAATCTCTCTAGCTTTAATTTTGTCATGGGTTTTGTCATTATGTCAGCAAACATATCTGTGGTTGGACAATAGATTATCTCTGTTTTCTTCTTGTGTAATGCATCTCTGATGAAATGATATTTTATATCGATATGTTTACCCCTCTGTCTATTTACAGTGTCCTTAGATACAGCGATTGCACCTTGGTTATCTCCAAGTATTTTTGCAGGTTCATATCTCTGTTGAGGGTCCATTCCATTTAATAGCTGAATTAGATATAAACTCTCTTGTGTTGTTTTAGCTAGAGCCATGTACTCAGATTCACAGGTGGACAGTGCAACAGGAGGTTCCTTCTTTGACTTCCATGAGATAGGCGAGCTTTCTTTGTTTAAATAAAAACAAAATCCTGTTGTACTACATAGATCACTCTGATCAGACACCCAATCTGCATTGCTGTAAGCTAAGATCCCTAACTCCTCACTTTTCAGGTAACGCAGTTCATAATGGGATGTACCTCTTAAATACTTTAGGATATGTTTTGCTGCAACTCAATGCTGTTGATACGGCTCTGATAGATACTGTGATAATTTACTTACAGCATAACTCAAATCTGGTCTAGCATATGTCATTAGGTAGATTAGGCTACCAATAATTTCATGGTATTTTCTTGAATCAACAGGTTCACTGTTGTTACTGAGATCCATTTTTAGTTCGCATGGTGTTGCTCTTGGTTTGCAGTTTGACATATTAAATCTTTCCAACACCCTTCCTATGTATTTGTTTTGGTTCATTTTAACACATCCTTGTGTTATTTGAAAATCTATCCCAATGAAATGGTTTAGTTTTCCCAGATCTTTCATTTTAAATTCTGACACCAACATTTTCTTGACATTACTAAGGGAGATGATTTAATCATCGCAGCTGACAAAATTATCAACCCAGGATACGATCAATAATCTCTTGTTTCATATAGACACGGTGGTCTGCTGGATTTTGTATAAAATCATTCCAGATGAGGGATTCATGTAACATTTTGTTCCAGTTTCTGCTTGATTGCTTCAACCCATATAGAGATATGTTTTAAATCCTTCAGGCTGCTCCATAAAAATCTCATTGTCAATTGGTGCATGCAAATACGCCGTTTTTACATCTATCTGGTGGACAATCAGATCATATTGCACCACCATTTTCATCAAGATGCATATTGAGGCGATGTTTGCAGTAGGGAAGAAGGTTTCTCCATAGTCTATACCCTTTTTCTGGCTGAATCCTCGAGCAACGAATCTCGCTTTATATCTTTTGGATCCATCAGGGTTTTCCTTGGTGGTGTAAAGGTAATTAATGCATGATCACTATCATCCTCAGAATTTGTAATGTAGTCATTTAGGTATTCAAGAGGTTTTATTTCCCTTCTGGAGTAATGTCGAAGTTTACTATCTTCCTTGGTCTGTGCATTATCCTGTGTTTCTATTGTCTTAATTTGTGGATCTGAGGTTGTAGCTAATGTGTTGTTTTGTACATATTTCCTTTGGGGGAAGTAATCATCATCATCATCATCAGTTGTATAGGTCTGAGTCTGCTAATTTGTCACATTGCTAATAAATCTTATTAGTCTGTGTTTGAGAACTCTGTTATCTTCAGGATAAAAGACTAAATATACAGGACTGTTTCTGTCATACCCAACGAATATCCCTTTTTCCCATTTCGGATTTAGCTTCTTTAAGTTTTTGTATACATAACATGTTGACCTGTATTTAACTTAGTCTGAAAATAAACACTACTTCAAGGTTTGGTTTATTTGTTTAATAACATATCAACTCCCCATGTGTTATTTAAGGTCGAAATTTGTAAATGATTGACAACAATCATAACTATACTTTCAATGTTCCATTAAATTACACTTCTATTAATTAGAATCATTTCTATTTAATACAGATAATTTCAGACAATTTAATGGTTTCAAGTATTCCTATCAAACATAAATAATTCTATTTAACAATAAATCGTTTGCAGTTTTAAGTATAACTATTTCATACAAATAATTATCGATTTATTTGACCAATAAATGGGACCCTAACAGATACTACAACTCTGGGTCAGAGTGGAACTAGGAGTAATGGCAAATATTACAAAAGCTTCAGCACTAGGGCCTCACCATCAGATGCAGTTTAGTGTAATACCCAGGATAACCTTTTTTGAGGATGTCTTACTTTGCATATTCTAGGCTCCACAAACAGGGCCATGATCAAGATGAGGATTTTTTCATACTAATGGTACCATGTAACCTAGTATAAATTATTGCATGCTACATGAAGAGGAGATATGTACTGGTAGGTAGCATCCACTTCTCGGAGAGATGTTATATGTGACAAAACTAAGCTACAATTTGAAAATCATTAAATATCTGATTTAGAAAAAATTATTTCATATATACATTCTTAGAAGTTTTATCGTTAAATATCGAACGATTTACGAGACTACCATTTTTGCCATTTTAGTTAAACCTTCTGTTTATTTAAATATTTAGATCTGTAATGGTGTGCCTAATGTTCAAAACTCAATTAGCTTCAGCGTGGCATATCTTTCAACATGAGTTAGAAAAAGTGCTAATAAATTTACCAGATTAAAAAATGATAAATATCCAATCATCTTTATTTATCCTTTTTTAATTTGGTAAATTCTAAAAAAGATTCACCAATTGTTTGACCAATTGTTTGTTGTATGATTCCTGGCGTCTGGGGTGCCCCCTATGGGGGGTGCCAATGGAGCCGAAGGTATTTTTGGATTTTGCTGGACGCGTATGGGCTGTAGCCCTGCGTCCGGACCCACTTTAAAAAAGGCCTTGTGCCGTACTTGTCTGGTGGTGGGACGGAGAATGAATATAATCCAATCATCTTTATATATCTTGCTTGTAAATAAGCATACTTTAAGTGTAAGTCCATTACTGTAACATAACAGACTTGTAAAAATGTTAGCGATGATGAGTCTGTAGGGAATAAATAAATAAAATTTTAATTGAATTAAAAAAGAAAATTATTAAAATATTCAGAAACTCCCAGAGGCTTCTGACAGGAAAAAGGGACGACGCATGTGTAAAGAAAAAGGGACCTCCCGACAAAAGGAGGAAGCTCACTCTCTTTCAGCAGTGACCAGCGGAGTGACAACACCCTGCTAACTAGTGGGGACACCACATGTTCATCATTGGACGACACGTTGGCTAATCCTTTCACAAGTAGCACCTGTCTCAGTTAACAGTATGTCAAAATACAAAAGGCAATGAAATGGACCTACCGAACTACGAACTAAAACACTGGACTTGGACAAACTCCCAAAAGTGACTAACACGTTGTTAAAGCTTTAAAATACCAAATGAGGACACACATATATCAAGAAACAATTAACGTATCTTAAACACCTTGACTGGGAGATTCAATCATTTCAATTGTATTTAGAGAAAATTCCCTCACCCACTGAATGATGTTGAACCCAAGAAATAAAGGAAAAAAAATGTCTTCGTCTCCTATCTGTTGCTGTCTTCTTTCATATAATTCTTTTTGGGCCTTTTTGTTCAAGGTGTTACATCAACAAGTCAACGTGGGGTAAAATAGAATAACCTCAGAATAGAGTCAGATAAAAAACGGTAACACAGCTTGCCCTTGACCTTAGCCCGATCCCATAAGTCCAACATGCACAGTAACTTGTAGGAATTTATAAGCATTTGCATAGTATCCATCATAAATGACAGGATTACTTAGATATAAATTGACATTTCTGCATGTTTATGGATTCAAGATGGTGCATTAACCATATTGGAAAACTGAGAACACAAAATCATTGGTTGAGTGAAATTCCTTCAACTCATTCATTCAAGAAAGGATTGGAAGAACCAATTAAAGAAATTTGCATATATATATATATATGTATATATATATATTCCACGATGCAGTTGAGGTCATACTAGAATGAGTTAAAACGTAAGGTACAATCCAATATCCCCGGAAGCTTTTTGCAAGGTTTGTGAAGGTGACAAACACTGGATGCCAAGCTTGCCTGACACTCTCCAAGTGCCACTTGCCAGATTTGACTCTATGGCTTGATGCATGACTCTAGTTTTAAGCCTATCCGACCTTCCTTGACCATCGAGGTTCTTGCATCTCGAACAAAATTTCTTGAAGTATTTGGTTATTGTTCTGTGGTCAACTATGCCTTCACTTTTTGTACAATAAATATTTTTGATTGCTTCCATGGCGTTATGGCCCAGTACAAATTCGTAAAGCATAAGTTCTCAAATTACATTGGACATTTATCTGTGCAGCTTTCATATATGGAGTGAAACAAAACAATGTGTCAGTGCACTAACTACAGCGGATACCTACCATGGTTGGAATTGCTTCGGTCACGTGATATATGTGCCGCACTAGATCACCTAAATATTTTTGACATCAATAATTTTTGTGAAGCACTCTTCACTTACCTACTTGCTACTGACCACTGAAGGAACTCTAACATTTGATTTGATTCGTGTTATATTTGGTTTATTTGTTTAACTGAATATCAACTGCTTATGGGTTATTTAATGCCAAAACAGGTACAACCAATCCCAACCAGAGTAATGGCAATAAAATACACTCCCCAGAGCTCCAGAAATGAAGCCTCATCACCGAATCCAGTTTAGTATCATACCCAGGATACGATCTTATTCAGTAATTATAAAATGAATTGTCTTATTATTAAAAAAAAGTCATTTATTTATTTGCTTATAATAAATTACACTTATCAACTTTATTACATAGGAACCACCACTAAAGAAAAGTAAAATGGAGGAAAAAAATTTACTTGAGCCAAGTGTCCAAATGCTTTTGATGACTTTCAGAAAACAATATGTTGGTAAATGAGGAAACGCCTTCAGTGGTGGCCAACACTAGTGAAAGTCGAAAGATACTTCATCTATATATTTCATACATTGTCAAGAACATTTCCTCTCCATTTTCCTTCTACTTCTCAAGCATTCTCCATTTGATAAAACAACAAACAAAGAGTCACAGCCCATCATAAGTGTACGACATAATCAGCAAGACACCAAACATGGCTATTTCTCACACTACATCTTATGTGAAGAGAGTAATATTGAGAGGTTTGTACATAATAGAAGGGGCTGCAACAGGACTTAAACAAACAACACTTAAAAAATCAACAAAGAAAAAGGAAAATAAAGCTCAATATAAAATAATTAGTATTTTCTAATTTCTATTTTTTTTTTTCAGAAAAAGAAGCTACAGGAGTGATACTGATCATGGAGTAAGAACATATAAATAGAAAATTTTACAAAAATTTGTTTAACATAAAAAAAATTGTTAGCAAATAATAACACACACACACACACACACACACACACACACAATCTCAGTTGCTTTTTTTGCTCGGTCGGTTTAGAATAAGTTGAATGTATTCCCTGCAGAGGAGTAAGACACCACCTCAAAAAAAAAAGAAAAAGTGGTGTCCAAGGTATATAACTAAACTGCAATTTATAGTGAAGCTGCAGTTCTGGAGAACTTGGAAATGTGGAGAAACCCTTCATTGCTGTTACTCATAGGCCCACTATAATCTTGAGTGAAAGTACCAGTTAAGGTCCCATCTATGGATAAAATAGGTCTGTTTAAAAAATATTTGTATTCAATAGAACCATGTGCAAAAACAAACTCTTAAGAAACAAATACACTACACACAATGCGATTCCCTAACCTCTATGCATAAAACTATCCAAGATGGGTTGATATGTTGTTAAAATCAAACTATCAGTTGTTTTTTTATTTTAAAAAATCACCATTTTTAATAATGTGACATATTAATTTTTGTCCATATTTTGCCTGTACTAATTAATTTTTTAAGATCATAAGACAAATAACTAAAGGTTATTAAGATGGTCAACCATAGTTTTGAGGATTAAACAGCATTACCACTAACTTAGGACACTCCAGCAATACTTCATGATATCCCCAAGTTTTGTTCATTTCTTTGACACAATATGCAAATTCCAGATTCATGCATATATATTTGATGGTATCGAGAGTATTTGGAACATTCTAACTTGAAATTGATCAAGAAGGTCTAATTTGTCCAGAAAGCAAATAAAATTGATATTGTCACATGGTCTGCCACTGAGAGGAGAGAAATAAGAAATTTCCTCTACCCCTCTGTGTTTGAATTAACAGGCCCCAAAGGTTGACCGTTAAAAGGGGAAATTAGAATGTAGGTCAAGCTATCTGTACTCCATAACCTCACCCGGGTGGATAGAGACGGGGACATAGAGATCATGATAGTAGCCTGAAGGAATCGCCTGACAAGGTGAGGAAGAAGAAAGAGGCCAAATGATTGGCCAGAACCCTAAAGCTGGAAGTAGCACCCTTTTCGCCAGAGGAAATAGAAAAAGAAAGAATTCAGTTTTTAGGACAGAGGTCGCTGTGAAAGGACGCGCAAATCTCATGCCAAAACCCAGGGCGAAGAAACAGAAATAGAGTTCTTGGATAGGAGATAACAGATGCCTTCAAGATGAGCTCTACAGAATCCCACTAGCCCGTTAAAGAAAATACCCTGCGAAGAAACCCATCGAAGAAGCTAAGTAAACCTTAAAACCATTTTCTCCCTCCACCCTTCCTAAGTATTGCAATTGTATGCTCTCCCTCTCAATTTGAAGAAAGAAGCATATAGAGAATTATATGCATTAAGAAAAGAAGAGAAATGGAATAAAAAGATTCATTTCATAAACTGTGAACATATGAGTGGACTTTGCTACCTTTTCAAGGTTCAAGAGAAAAGACAGAAAAGAAAAGGAAAGAAAGATATTGTGTTTAAGTCTTGTCTGTTAGTAATATAGCCGGCGCCTTAATTATTTGCTTGTCCGCACATATTAAAACCTTGTTATATTTTAGATGTCCCCTCGTGTTGAAATTTATTCATTGTGTTGTTTGCCTATCGAATTGCCTTCTTTTGCATGTTCCTTTTCAGCTTCATTTTCGCCTCAGTTTATTCTCGCTAAATGTCTTATTCGCCTTTAAAAACATTACACGGGAAATTGAAATTGTCGACTATGATAAATAATAATATGATATCTAAACCTAGAGGCCCATGTCTTCCATTATCTTAGGGGTGGTAGGAAGACGAAGTGGCCTGGTGGGTGTGTGTAACGTGAAATTTGGAAACCCCTTACCAGCGGCGGTCAGTCTAGCCTCAAATTAACCCCTACATTATCTGCCAGTTCCCATATGCCCGAAAAGGGACTCTTAACTAGGACTTATTTTGCGAGGGATCAAGTGCTAGACTGCCCCGACTTCACATGTGCGAAAAATAAACTCCCGTCCTGGGATAAATATTTTATGCCACGTCACAATATCTACAGAAGTGCCACCTCACTTCTATGGAATAGGAGCTTCCTGTAGGAGGAACTTTAGAGAGTAAAATTAATCAAAACAGTCTCACTTATACAGAAAGCAAATAAAATTGGTGTGCACAGGTGTAGAAGTTTTAATTAACCCTAGAAAAAAAATTCTAAAAAGTTCAGGGGACAAAATTTTTAAAAGCATAAAGCAGATCTCTCTGTGCTGAACTGCACACACCGAATTTTTAATTGTTTCAATTTTATATCATTACCTAATAGAAAATATTTGATAAGATGAAAGACAATATATTTTTGAAAATTTGTATTTGATCTTTACTCAAAGTAGTAATAATAAAATAAATATACAATATTTGACGAGTTAAGCATTTTTAATTTGTATGTTTAAATTTTATCTGTGATAATTTTAATCAATTTTTTAGAAGTGCATTTCAAAGTGTTTGCTTAATATGCTTCCTCTGAAATAAGAGCATGCTTAGGAAGAAAACCTTTAAAAGGTCTTATAGAATACATTTTTGTTTAAATGAGCTTTAAAATATTGATACTAGATAAATCTGTGAGTATATATATATATATAAGGTTGGATACTAGAATTAAACAGGTCCCTATGAAAACTTTACCAGTGGCCCAACTAATAATCTTAGGAATACATACAGGTCTTTGATAGCGGAGTACCTTATAAATCATCATGACTGTGCTGAGAACTTTAGTGTCGCCTTGTTCTCCATACTGAGCAAGTCACACTCTTCATTTCATCTGAAAGTATGAGAGACAATTCATATTTTGTCCGGCAGATCGTCTCTCAGTAAACAGAGAGAATGTCTGTTAAGACTCAATATTATTTCGATACAGTCACCAATACGATATTTTTTCCTCTACCATATTTTTTTGTTTTTGTTTTGAATGATATCTTCTTCGATTTTAGTTCTATTGGGCGAGGAACAAAACCGGTCAGCTACGTTGTCACTTTTGTTTTTGTTTTTTATGTTTTTATTCCCATGATGAATAAAACTTTAGGTCTATTTATTGCTACGGTTAAAAAATATCTTTATACATATATATATATATATATATATAGAGAGAGAGAGAGAGAGAGCGTTTCAGGCTATAATGGGGGGTGTCCTCGTGGTGTAATGGTTAAAACGATGGACTGTGGCATCGTAGTAAGCGAGTTTGTACTCCAGTCGCACTATTACGTTCATTTTCAGGCAAATACCCTTGGGAAAGGTATGAACCCCCTTATCCTCCCAGCTATGGGTTAAATAGTACCACTACTGTTCTTCTAGAAGAATAGCATTGGCATTAAATAACCAACAAAGGTTGATATGCCATTAAAAACAAAAGAAACCAAAGAAATCAGGCTATAATATAAAGCACAAGTATATAAAACCCAGCTATAATACAGCAGAGAATAGAAAAAATAAAAACTTTACAACTTACATGAATTTCATAACCCTCCTCTTAATAGGGTTTTGGCCCAAGATTGTAGACTATTAGATATTCTCCTACTGAAAAACTTAAACAAAACATGCTACTAACCTTATAAATACAAGAGTAACTGCCCACATAACTAACCTGCTTTGGTTATAGTGCTTGGGGATTCATAACCTTGTTCATAAACTACAAAATTGTTGAAGTGTTACAGACTTACGTATACATGTATGGTTTATGCCAACACTTGATCGCATTTTTAAATCACAAACTACACCAAAATGAAGATGAACGAACGTCCAATGTAATGTCCGCTTTTAGTTGATCTTGTGTATACATAGATATATATTTCGTTTAAATACCCTATCCGGTGGCAAAAGCTGCTCGGTAGCGCCAGGAGTGGCAGTACCGCCTTGAGCTACCGAAACTGTGTTATCACCCTGGTTGGCGGCTGATGAGGCTAGGGTATCGCACGTGCTTTCGCACGTTGTATGATGAAAATTTGAACACTAAGACTCTCTGGAAAGCAAGATGACTCTTTGGAAAGACAAAGTGACTCTTCAGAAAGTTGGAGTGACATCCTGGAAAGACAGGAATCTTAACAAATATGGATGATACAATGAAAGAAAAATGCCCTCAGGGTGTCTGTAGTGGGGAGGGAGAATATATCACCCATCTTACTTGCTCATACGGTAACGATCTGGATATGTACCCGGCTACAACGTGTGATTGCGGCAGAAAATTCAACAGCTTGCGAGGATCACGAATCCACAAGGCGCGCTGGTGCGAAGAATGTAATTCTCCTGCCGGAGAATGTAAATCGAATGATGGGTCTATGAATCAGGTTTACCCCCACAGTATTCACGAGCCCATTGCTGACCATCAGCGTCCTGGAGACATTTTTTGCAAGCCAAGAATTTAGTGGCCCAAGGGTAATCAGATAGCTACCTGGACAAACTTAGACGAGAAGCTTTCTTTTTACTCACCACCCATCTTGAGGGCCCATTGATCAACAAATAAAATCTTTTAGCGGAATTATATATGACGTTTGTCTCGAGTGCTTTTGGGCAGTAACGCATAAATGAAAGAAAATGAACCGAATAGATAATGGATATAGAAAGGATTTCAACAGGAATGTCACACACGCGGAACCACCTTTCTCGTGTAATTACGCAAAATCAAGAAACGGTTGCTATGACATCTAACGGCCATAAGTAAACGCATTTTTAAATCATAAATTGCACCAAAATGAAGATGAACGAACGTCCAATGTAATGTCCACTTTTAGTTTAACTGTGTCCACTTTTAGTTTAACTGTGTTATCACCCTGGTTGGCGGCTGATGAGGCTAGGGTATCGCACGTGCTTTCACATGTTGTATGAAAAAAAAAATGGTTTATGCCAACACTTGATTGCCCTCTTGGGAGGGCTTAGAATACACTAACTGAATCTTCTGTAGAGGGGTAAGACTCCAAAAGGGGTGTCCTGGGTATGACACTAAACTGCATCTGATTGTGAGGCTCCAGATCTAGAGCTCTATTGCAGTTACTCTCATAAATAGATCTCTTTGAAAATTATCTGTATTAGATTGAAGATACAATTGTTTACAAAGGATTATTTTCATTACTTGAAACCATATAATTGCTTGCAAATTATTGATGTTAGATAAAAATACTTGGAACCATTTAACTATGTGTAAATAAGTGACCCTTTCCTTATAATGCTGAGTATTAAGCAAGGTGGCATTAAGTACCATTTTTTGAGTCTTTGGTATGACTCGAGCTAGGATTGAACCCCAGTCTCCTGGACCATTGGCGAACACTCTACTCATAAGGCCAATGGCCCGGTGAAATTGTAGAAATTGTTAATATTAGATAGGAATACTTGAAACCATATAATTCTATATAAATTATGAGTATTTGATAGGCATACATGAAGCAATACAGCTGTGTGCAAGTTATTTGTATAAGATACTTGATGACATAATTGCATGCAAAATTATTATAGACAAGTAAAAAGATTTCAATGGAACATTGAAAATATACTTATGATTACAATCAAATATTTACTAATTTATCAAATTTCAACATCAAACAATTCTTATAGAGTAGATATGCCTTTAAAAAAATCAAACCAACACTTGAATTATCTTGTATGTTCATTTTTTATGTCATAACCACAGACTTAAAGGGTTTAAAAGTGTGTGATGTAGCCAAGGCTACAAAAGGTTTATGTAGATTAGTATTTTTTTAATAATCATCTGTATTATATCATTTGAACTTATATTATCAAAATTTTCATTATTTGTGTGTATATATATATATATATATATATATACACACACACACACAAATAATGAAAATAAAGATATATATATATATATATATATATATATATATATATATTTCTTTACGAAAAACGGAATTATTCCCGACTCCGGTTTATCTGGACTGAATAACACGAAACATATATATATATATATATATAGTTAACAGATAATAATAAATAATTATCTAAAAAGTGTTTAATAAATCAAAAGTAATTAAATGCTGGTCAGCAGAATATAACTAAAAGGAATTAGGATTTCATCTTCTTACTTTTGTCTCATGACTAATAGTTTCATGTCATAAAATTCCGTTTGATGACTGTGTCTTCTATAACTGACATATGAAACTATTAGTCATGAGACAGAAAGGTGAGATCCTAATTCTTTTTAGTTCACAACCATAGCTCAGCAAAAATGGCACATCATAGCAAGATTTTTATCAAGAGTAATACACTGGATAAACTCTTTTTCAATTCAATTTGCAACTGAATGATAACTTTATAAGGTCAATATTTGTGCGTTTTTCAATCAATCAAACTCATCATATAATTATGGAATATTAAAATCCTTTACTTCTTCCTAAATAAAAGCTTCAATATCATCATGGACCAATGTTTACAAGAGAAATCTGACAAGTTCATAAGTAGTCTAGTGTCTACATTCAAAATTACAAAAACTCTGCATAACAAACTTCAATTTGAGTAGAACTAAACAAAAAAACTTAATATTCTAATGTACAAGAAATTTAGTACAAAACAGCATTTTAAAATATCTAATGATAAATTGCAAAAATATTTGTATTCTTAGTCCCTTCCAACTGAAAAGAAAAGAAAAACTTAAACATTAAGTAAATATGTCAACTATAGGAATTTCAGGTCATCCATCAACAATTTTAAGCAGATGGTTTATGTTAATTTTTTAATACTGTGGCACTGACACAACACATGTTTAGCTGAAAGCCATATTTATTAGAGAAATAAATTTGGCGACGAGAATTTTCTTTCGGATTCTGGAACCTACATGTGTCTACAAAAGGAAAAATGGATTCAGCAATACAACAGCTATAATAATAACAACTAAGGTGGGTGGAATCATTTACAAAAAGACTATCTACACCACAGTAAACATCTATGGAAATAAAATTATGTACACAGGGAGATGTAGAATCAGTTGGGTGTTATATCACAGAATTTCACAATGTCACGAATGTGGAATCGACATTTTCTAAGTAGTTCGCACGTTATGTAGATTTCTTTAATGTGGATTTGAAGAAATAGGTGGACAAATGGAAAGTTAGGCTTATATTGAGAAAGCTGGGTTCGGTAGAAAACAACCGGTATTTTACCAAAACATCTGCGGGGCTGTAATTTCGCTGAAACAGTGAAAAATTTTAAACAAATATTCGTTGATTGCACTTCACTTTTTAATATTAGTTTTAACTGTTAAATCATTTACAAAATGTGATACAGTCGACTCCACGACATATGCAGGCCCCGTCAATAAGAGTGTGAGCTGTTTAAAATCCCGTCTATCACAGATGCACAATTTAAGCGTCTTATATCTGTATGTGGGTTGAGGTCCGCTGGTGATGCAGAGGTTCGAACGAGAATTCTGTCAAAAATAAAACAGAACCCAGACGTTTTTCTACAACAAGCCGCAGTGGAGTGTCAGCGTTTGGTAAATCTTAAGCATGACTCACGAATGATACAGCAGTTGGTACTGGCAACAACACCCGCAATCAACACTATTCAAAAACAGTAGAACTCAACGTCACCAGGTCCAACACATAAAAAGCCTCTATTTGCTTGCTGGAATTGTGGTGGCAGGCATTTAGCTCGAAAGTGTCCATTCAAGTCACACCGTTGTCGCGAGTTCAAAAAGAAAGGACAAAGAGATTCTGCACCCTACTGGGGCACAAAATAACACAACAAGCAATCACATAGTAAACACAGACAGAAAAGAAAAACACAGTCTGGTGACAATCTTTCTTTTCAATACCAAATCAAACCGAAAATATGTGTGAGTAAAACTGAATGGCCACTCTGTTCGGTTACAAATAGATACCGCCTCGGACATAATCCTCATCTCACAGAGACTATGGAAAACTATAGACCAGCCTTCACAAACACCTAGAAGGCATGTAGCCCGGAGTTCATCCGGCGATTATGTCCACACTGGAAAATTGCCAGCAACAATCGAAATTGAGGACATAACAGCACCGAGAGTCACTGGTCTTCTGGATATACCACTCAATCCTGTTTGTAATATAGTTTCCAGGTCTACAGCTCAGAGTGCCATTACGGAGCAGATTGATGACACTATCAAGCGTTTTTCCCCACTCTTTACAAATGACCTTGGACGCTGCACTCAAACTGAAGTTACACTGACACTCAAACTATCTGCTACACCTGTTTTCCAATCTAAACGATTAAAGCAGCCATGGTCCCGGATACATATGGACTTTGCTGGCTTGATTAATGGCTGCAGCTTTTTGGTAGTGGTCAATCCCCATTCCAAATGGCCAGAAATCTTCCCAATGAAGAATGCAGATACCTGCTGAATGATAGTCATTCTTAAGCGACTATTCAGTCAACATGGCCTGCTGGAAAGATTAGCCTCTGACAATTATAATTTACATCCAAGACATTTCAGCCCTTTTGCAGTTCATACTGCATCACACATGTTCAGTCACCATTCTACCACCCACAATCCAATGGTCAAATGGAATGTTTCGTGAATACCTTTAAACTTGCTCAACTCAAAGAAAAAGGGAGGGAACAATAACCAAGGAGATATTGAATACATGTCTCCTTTCGTACCAAACAACACCAAATGCTACAAGGGGGGATGGAATGTCTCCAGCAGAAACATACATGGGACGAAAGCTCTAGATCACACTGGGTGCTTTACGCCCACAAAAACAGGAAAAAAGGATTGTTTATCTATGACGTGAAAGTTGGTAAACAATTCTGGACATGGCATAGAAACCAGCTACGGTCCAGATACACTCACAACAACCAGGTTGACAACATGCCAACCATTCCATTAGACATATTAATGGACACATTTGAATTACCATCTCCATCACCTCCTGTACAGACAAATGCAAGTAGGATAGAAGCAATACCTCACAGGATCTTACCAAAGTGGAGGCATCTCCAAATTGATTCCAGACGTGCTCGTTATAGTTAAATACTAAAAAGAGGAGGTGTTAGGGATCAGACCTAATGAAAAAATATCAAAGTTATTCCATCCCCCTGAGGAATAGAAAGGAGTTGCCTACCAGGAACAGTGTATTGTGAGATTGTAGGGTCCAGAAGAACGGACACGTGAGGAACAATATAGACAGACTTGAAACCGGCTATAACACACATGGACGTGTATTTGACAGTTGCATAAAAGTTTCTTTTCAGAGTCAATAGACACATGTATCTGCCTGTGGTTACGGGCACCTTTGGTAGTGTAATGGTTAGCAAGCTTGACTAGCAAACCTACACGAATGAGTTCGAGTCTCATTGGGTGCCCCATTCATTCGGCCATGTGCCACATCGAAGCAAAGAGCTTCGTAAATTACTGAATTACTATCTGCCTGTGGTTAGATAAACCCTATTGTATTCTTGTACACCACGAGTCCGCCACTTTTCAGTTTTGTTTACATATTTTTCTTTGTTCGTAAAAACGTAACAAGAACTTCAACAAATACAAACAAAGGAGACAACCATATATAGAGAGATACCAAGTTAGATAACTGAAAATGATGTCTCCTATCTAAAATTTTTAAAAAGTTTATCTACGCAGCAAGTCTCTTAAAAGAGGACCCCACTTTTGTCAGGCAATCTGCAACCTGTTCTCGCCCCCTGATCCATTCAGTTTGGGTCTCCTTCTTTGCCATCTAGAGTTTGGTGGTTTGGCAATTTATTTTTTGGTATAGGTTTCGGTTTTTTCCTTTATACTGCGGCTTTCGATTCGGTTTTTCGGTTTTTATTATAGTATTTTTTCTTGTGTAATGATAGCATTTCCAGTCGATATCTGATTTTGTTTGAGATTGACAAATTTGTAACTTAATCTGTTCAATTCGCAATTTCTCGTGTATTTCTGGTCCAATCTTTAAAATATTTATATGGCTGCAAAGAAAATAAATTAACGCTTCTGGCTGCAAAGAAAATAGAATAACCCTTCTAAATATGTATGTGGTATCCATTGAATTATTTTTATAGCAAGTTAAAATACTATTTTGCTTCAAACAGCCGAAAACACGAATATGACTTTAAAATTCTTTATATCTATTTATTTATTGGACTGAATTTTACACATTACTTTGTTTCGCAAAATCAAAGTGACTTATCTTGATCAATATTCTTAAAATTGTACACTCAATAAGTGTTGGGATTTTACCCGTTGATAATAAGACAAAATCTACATATGCAGTTTAAGGAAAAATAAGGCTTACTGTAGCACAAGACTGAGACGAGAGAAAAGGAACAAAACAACAATTCGGTTGAAAAAAGGATTTATATTTAGGGAAAGATAAAGAGAAGAAAAGACGAATAATTGCAAAAAGAGGTGTTTTCTACAGACTTAGCTATAGCATTCGTTTTGGTAACAGTTTTTTTTTTAGTTCCATGTAGTTTTGGTGGCTAGTCCTGGCTGGTCCTTACAAATTCAAAGGCTTGAAGTAGCAGAATTCTGGGTCCCCATGTACGTAGAGTATCCTCGTGGAATGACCTTCGTATGTACCTCGCTACTTGGACTGGTAGCTTGTTTTGGCAGCAGTCAAGATTCCGTGTTACATCGTTGACGTCAAAGGAAGAAAAGGGATGTTGGTTTGAAGTACGCGCGCAAGTGTGGTGGTACAGCAGATGTGCTGATAGCGGCCCGTGATTGGTTGTTTTTCAGTCAAGCATGGGGCATGTAAAAGTGACTCTGTAAATAATTTCCAATATTAGAAGACTAAGGCGTCTTCTAATTCTAACTACAATCGCGAAGATGTTCATTTTTTCTCTGACCCGTGGAAGTGAATTCCTTCAAAAATTATAAAATAAGCAAAAAAAGAGCAACATCTCATTAATAGAAGATAAGTCTCAGAATTATTTTAATATATAATGTGTGAAATTTTGATAATGTTTTAACGTCAGGCTTTTTTTTTTGTAAAGTTTGCAATTTGGGAAAAAACGCACATAAAAAATTACCATTTAAAAAACTTAAACAAAAAGAGCATCTTTTTCATTCGTTCTCTTTCAAGCTAAATGGTTTTAAAAAAATGTTAAATTGTTGAAAATATCTTTCGATTTTTAAAAGAATTTTGTCAATCATTGTAGAAGTTCTATTAACTGGTGCGTAAGAGGTCAATATTTGGTTTTAAGTAAGGGTAATAAAGATTTATAGACATGCGTAAAGACCAGTGTAATTGAAAACCAGAAAACGGCAAATTGGAGTGGGTAATAAAGTAGGGATTGTACACCTAAAGTCTGTTTTTAGCCTTTAAAAGTATTCTAGTCATAGAATTCATGACTTTGTGGTGTATGTCTGCTGGATATTTTGCTTCCACAATTTATGGTGGCTCATTATTGAAAAGCAAACGATGTAAACGACGCGGACAAAAGAACATTCAAAAGAAAGCAATACAAAGATAAATTCATATAACAAGTACATAAAACAAAACATTACGAATATTCTAATAGAGCTTGTTAAATATTTCTCTGTGTGTGTGCGCGCATATGTGTATGTAACTAACATGAATATTATGGTGAAAGACTAAATATTAAAAGTGTCCTGTAGACTATAAATGTATTTTAGGAAGACGTGTTTTCTCCCATGTTGGTCGTTTGTCTCTTTCGGGATTTGACGAAATGTCTGAGGCTGTGCGCGAGACTGGAACACGTCCAGCCGAAAAGGCAGAACAGGAAAGAAAAAGGTCGCAGAGTATATACGTTGCGTGTATTGAACTGTGTGTCATTAGCTGGCAAAGTTAAGCTGTCTCTGGAAGTCAAAATGTGTGTGTGTGTGAGAGAGAGAGAGAGAGAGAGAGAGAGAGAGAGAAGAGAGTGAGTTACCGCAAGTCACATATATATACATATCGCTAACCCTTGTCCTGTGATCGGGTCCAAATGTGCGGGATAAAATCAAAGGTGCGGATGTAGTTGTGAGCACAAATCACGTGATTTTCCTAACCAATAGGCTCTCGAAACTAATTAATTTACCGACGTCCACCATCTTTGTTTCAGGAACGAGTGAATCAGTATCCTATTTTCTAAAATTTTCTTATATCAAGGTCATTTTAAAAATCCTATAACTTAGATTAAAGTTTATTTATTAAATTTTCGAATAAATTGTCTACTATAAATAACTACCATATTTATTTACAATTTGACAAAATACGAAAGAAATCTTCGCATAAACTATCTATATTTAAGTCTTTGGACAACACATTTGAGAGAGAAAATGGTATAGTTCTACAGAAATTAGTTTATGATGTGGCTTTTAAAAGGCCAAAAAACGAAACTCCTCATGTTTGAAATAATTAAAAATACGGCAATTTTTTTTGGTACGCCAGTCATCAGTTATTGGGGTTTTGCAAATAAATTTCTAAACAAGGAAAAATCGAGTGATTATTTTGTCCCTAAACAGATTTATGTTTTTATCAAGCAAACACGACTAAAATTAGACATTATAAGTAATTAAACGCTTTTAATTTCATTTTTAGAATGTGTATATTTCCAAACTTGCAGGTCTCACCGGTTCTTTTTAGATACACATTTTAAAACTGAAATTAAAAACTATATTAATATATAATTTAAAGTATATTCGCCGGATAAAACCATAAATATATTTGTAAAATTAAAATGAATTGATTTTCCTAGTTGAGAAGAATTTTATTGGCAGAACACCACCGAACACCAGTGGCTAAAAAAGAATAATTTTTACTTTGGGTTTTAAAAAATGACTTGCCGGTTTGAAAATATACACATTTTAAAACTGAGATTAAAACCTATTTCATTTTTAACATCTTATTTTATGCGTATTCGCTAGATAGAAACAATTTTATTTGAAGAAAACACACTTTAAAAGTTGGAGTAGAAAGAACTTCGAATTTTTTCTTGGCGCATAAATCAACTTTACCGTTAGTCTCGTCTGATATTTTCACCCAATGAGGATGACATTTCATTCTCCCCGGACCTTTCCCGGGCAATTCAAAGACGGTGAAAGAGCGCCATTTTATCTCTTCCTCAGTAGCCTTCGAGCAGGATGGACGTCTTTCTGTCCGCTCCTCTTACAGCAGCGACTCACCACCACGAGGATATAGCCGTTTAGTTCATGGACCCTGGGGTCTGCATTTATAGACCCAGGGGGCTTCCCAGTTGAAAATAAATTAGACGAATATATTACGCCCTCGACAAATTCAAACTACTGGCAACACACCAAATGCCTACACCATAGACCACGCATTTATGCTGAATATATCCCCCATTGTTATAGGACTACCAACACACGCCAAATGTCTACACCATGGACCACGCATTTATGCTGAATATATCCCCCATTGTTATAGGACTACCAACACACGCCAAATGTCTACACCATGGACCACGCATTTATCCTGAATATATCTTCCACTGAATATATCTTCAAACTACTGGCAACTCGCGAAAATGCCTGCTCGACCCTTTTATACCTGTTTTCTTCCTCACGATGATGACCAGCACAAAAGGCTAGCTCTCGACTCAGGCTTCATTAAACATTCTTAAAAACTTTTCTATATCTTCGTTCCGACTCGTTTATTTACCTTATAATATAGCGAGGAGGTAACGTAACACTATTCTTCGCTAAAAAGTGAAGTTAAGAACTATTTTAATTATTCATAATATATAATTTAGGTGCATTCTCTGGATGAAAACAAATTTATTTACAAAAAACCCTTCATTCATTTTTCTTGTTTTCAACAATTTCGTGGTTGGTGTACTGGCTTAAAACAATTACCCGACTTCATAAAATTTAACATTAAGGCGAAACTGGCAACTATTTTCTTATTTTTATTCGCTCTTTTGTTGTTAATTTGAGTTTACCACAAAAAGTTTTTTTTTTTTTGAAAACTGTAACAAATAGATTTCAGACATCATGTCGTATTTGCTTTTTTCAATTAGAAAACATTCTATTATATGAAAGTTTTCCAAGTGTCATGTATGTCGTATTTCCTTTTCTTCTTCTTCTTTATTTCTTTTGTAAACAAATAGATTTCACATTTATTTCCTCAAACTAGTCAATTGAATGTTGTTGAAATTTGCAAAGTAAGCTGTTAATATCTGTTTGAATCTGATTGGCTGTTTTGAAGTTATGTCGTTAGCCCCTGCCCTCACTGTAATTAAAGTGAGACCCGCCAAAGGATCTACCTCTTTTTTTGGTTTTTATCCGCACGAGCAGAAGGCTCTGCAAAGCTTGCTCTTGTTTATTTGCCTTCAACTTTGGGAAGTTTTTCTGGGGCAAGGTGGCCAGAGTAAAAGGCCCATTAGTCGCTTTGGCTAAGCCTCTTTTTCCTTACAGGGTTTTTATTGTTACTTGTTGAAACAGTAAACCTACTGCAGGCTATTTGTGGTTTTGGTATGCTGTCCCCTTCAAAAGAAAGTTGAGTCTAAGATCTGGAAGCGGTATTATTGGGCTTTTGCCGACAAAGGAAGCTGTTGGCTGGTCAGAAGATGTGGTAAAAGCCTCCTTAGGCTCAACAGAAGAACATTTGAGTTGAAACAGAAAAATATTCACCTCTAAGAGGAGGAAGCGTTGGTCTACTCGAAGTTCCCTTAAAGAAATTGTAAACTTCGTTTTCAACAAGTGTTCACAGAAAACTAGAACACGGTTGTCCAGGTTGATTCTACAAAAGAAGGAGACGCCGATAAGAAGAATAAACCCTAAAAATTGGCTTCAAAATTAACTTTGATATAAAATACCAAAGAAAGGTATTTCATGATTAACAAAAGTTAAACTGACAGTAGGTGGTTGACGGCATGGCTTCGAGTAATTCAGTGGTTATATTTCTTTATACCCTTCTTCTTCTTTTTTTTTTTTTTTGGTTATAATATTGTCGTTACTTGAATTTAAATTATTTTTGTTACCTTATTCAATGTTTTCAACAAGCAGCGGGAAAAATATGCAAAGTCTGATTTTGTAAAGTTTATTTCTCTTGAAATAAATTACTTCGTGGGAACTGGTTGTTCTCTTTCAGGTAGCAAAAGTAAGCTTCCCTTTTCTTTTTTTTATCTCCCTTATTTTTATAATTTTCTCTCTCTCTCTCTCTCTCTCTCTCTCTTTGCCAGGCCTAACAGTTACTACTACATAATTTCTTGGGCTGGGCAAAGATAAAGTTTACATGATCTGGGTAGAGTTGTACTTTATAGCAACTAACATTCAGATAATTTTGCTAACTTTTCGTGCATAGATTGTTGTAATTTAAGACCCAAAACTTAGCATATTTTTTGAATTAGGCACATTTCTCATAATGTTTATATCCTATTTTTGTTCAATCTTTTCCCCTTACGGTGGTACAAATGTTGATAAAATTTGATATTTTTTAACAGTGTTTCCTTAGATATGGTCACTCAGTTGTGATAACACTAAACCAAAGAATTTTGGTTTCGTAAAAAATTTCAATGTGGTTTCACGGTGTGAAGATGAAACCGAAAAAGTCATTTTTTTCCGTTAAACCGCCCATCTCTATTGCCATCATTCTTTCACTCTGACCACATCAACTCTCAGACGCCGGTCACTCACAAGATTTAATGACTTTAAAATTTCTACCAGAGATACATTGTCTTTTTTTCTTCTTTTTTTTTTTGTACAAAGGACTTCAGGCAACCTGGGATGCCTGAATATCTATTGCAGCATATCAGTTATCAATATACCAGCTTCAGCTGCCTCACTGAACACAAGAGGCTCTGATGCAAATGAACTCTTTGTTACCCTGTCAATTTTTTTTATGACGAGCATATAGGAGCCATTCTGTTAATTCTGCCACAAATATGATAAAACCACCCTGTGATAATCCATCCTCCAAGTTAGCATAGATGACATCTGAAGAGCAAACAATATTGAGACCCGTAGATTTTCCCAGCTGTGGAGAGGATAGATACAGAACCTGTTTTTGATTTTAATTTTAGGAGTGACTTGTTGGCCTCAAACAGTAACTTCATTCTCGAAAATTTTCCGGTATTGCTCATCCTACACACATCAAATGATACATCAGGTTAAGTCCGAATGACTACCCACATCATTTGACCTTTCAGTTTTATTTACATCTCTCTACTCCTCTTGACTTGACACATCATATTTTTTAAGGACCTTCCTTTCCTTATATCTTTTGGAGATATGGATGAATAATATAGATTTTGGTCAATAATAATCTAATATTTTGTTTGCTTAACACCTAATCCCCAAAATCTGAAGGTTGCATTTTCATGTGTTCCAAGTGTGAATATCTTTATTAATTTTGAGATCACAGTCCTCTGAAATCTATCATTTCCACAGAATATCATCTACATTGCCAGAATACCCATCAAGTTACTTGTTGCATCATGCTAAAGAAACAGTGCATCACCATATGCACTCATTATTTCCTTTATGTTCATCATCTAATACACTTTTTCAGCTTCCTTACATAGGATTCTGGACATATATCTGGTGATGATCTAAGAAATATCACTCTTTCCATTATATCACTCAGCAGAAACACTGAGGTGAAATTAAGAGTCTCCACCACTCACTTCATAACAGAGGCTGTTAATATTATAAGACACATAGCTTCACCGCTGCATGTTGGAAAGTCTGTTTTCAGATTAGGTAAATCTTCATAACCACATGCAACAAGTTAGGTCTTCATTATCTGATTGTCCTTGGATTTCTTGATTATCACCCACCTTGTTGATATACATTTTTGATCCATGTCAGACACACATTCATATACTTCATAAATTTCCATATCTTTTATTTCTTTTTTCTTTGCATCAATCACATCTTTTGCTTGTTCTTGTTCAGATATGAGCAAAACTACATGTTCTTGACAACTTATTCTGTTTGTTACTTGGATTAGAAGTTTCCATTGATCAACCTGATCCCAACTGATACAGATTGGATTTTTGTTTACTGCTTCTGGTTATATATTCAGCCAATGGCTATATTTTTCACTTGATTTTGGTTGTGTGCTCATAATTTTCCCTTTTTTCCACTTTTCATTTCAATTCATTTTATATTCCATAGCTGCATTTCTACATGCTTTTTCAGTGTTATCTTTTAATTTCTAACTTTTGCTATAAGGTCTTTTATTGATTGGTTGGGTTTTATGGCATATCAACCTTTATAGGTTATTTAATGCCAAATCCATTTTTATACAAATAATCAGTTCTATTTCAAACAATCCAGTTATGCATGAGTACAGTTTAATTGTCAAAAACATTTCTGTTTTAAGCTATTCAGTTTAGTCAAACAGCTCAGGGTTAGGGTTAGGGTTACTATGTTGTGATTTTAAGGGAGTTCAGGAAGAGATTCCGTTGGAAGAGGCCAGCACTCTTCAAATCGGGTCAGTGGCATTTCCACCAGGACAATGCACCAGTCCACAACTCCATCCTTGTCACAGACTATTTGACCAAGATGGGCATCAACACAGTTCCTCAGCCTCCCTATAGTCCAGACCTTGTTCCCTGTGACTTTTGGCTGTCGTTATGAGACAATTGAGGAGTTGAAAGAGGCTGTGATGAAGGTCATTGACACACTCACGCAAGAGGACTTCCATGGGGCCTTCCAGAAGTTGTTGGAATGGTACAACAAGCGCATAGCAGCTGGAGGAGATTACTTCAAAGGGGACTAGAGTTTCATGTGTGTACTATCAATAAAAGTCCCCATACGAAAAACGTCTGGAAACTTATTCAATGATCATCGTATTTATATTGGACCCAAATACAAGCTCATTTGGGCTATGTCCAGAATGATTCATAAGTACATTTCTGGCACTAACACCCCAAGCCAGGGTTATTTCTGGCTTACATTTCTCATCTTCTAACATCTTTTCCATTGCTTCAGCCACTATCAAATTGTAGCATTCTACAGTACCATTGCTGAATGGATTTTCTACAGCTGTAGTGCATGTTTCAATATTCAACTTTTCATTCATCTGTCAGTAGCCTTCATTATTAAATCCCCCTTACTCTCACTCCCAAACCATTTATAGCTCCAAAATATGATATTCACATAAAAAATGTTGCAAGTAATTTCTTCACTCTTTTTGGTTTTAATCCACCAAGTACCTAGTTGATGAATTAATTAGGTGTAGAATCCAGTATTGGTTATGTCCATGTTCCTTTAAATCCAGACATACAGTGGTGTCATTAAACCTGCTTCCAAGAGCCAATCCTACAATTGGTTGAAGAGGAAGTCTTCTAAATCTCAGGCAAACTGAACAAAAATCACAAATATTCCTTAATCAGATCAAGAGACACCTTATCATGAAAGACCCTACTGCCTCAAACCAAGGATATCAATCTCTCTTTTAATGCATGAGCAAATTGCCTATGTAGTTTCTCAGTCTTCCTTCTTTTCTCCATTCTAGAACATTTTTCTAGAGCCTTGCGATGTAATACTGTTTTTGCATATTAATCAATGGAAAACTATAGTGTCCAAAAGTTGTCCTTTGTAATTTTATATATCTGCCTAAAATGCAACAGCTATCATTTTTAAAATTTAGTAGCATTCCAAGTTTTCAAAGTTATGACTTAGTACAGGAACAGTTTTGTATTCCACTGATGAAATGTTAGAAAACACTATCTTTAATGTATCTTTCATTGCTTTATATATTAAGGTTGTGCAAGTCATTCTTGCTAGCTTTTCGTTTTCTTCTGATATATTCACTGTATTCAAAACAAAAGAGGCTTGAACTCGTTCTAGCAATGTAATTACAAATTTACATAATTTTTTAAACAAAAATTCGTAACATATCAAAATGTTTTTTATATTCACTCCTGCTGTCTTTTGTAGGAATAGAAATCCTTGAATGCCAAAGTGTGCTCATCATGTAAATAAATTTCATCAAGCTTGTCTGTAATGACTTGTTCAGCCAAAATCTTTTATCACCAAATATTGAACACATTCACATATTTTCTAAGGCAGTGACAAAAATATTGCTGGACCTTATTTTTCTTTCAGCAAATTCATGAATAGAGACCATATCTCTATATCTTGCTTCCATTCTGCATACAGCTCTTCACCTTGCAAAATAGGTGGCTGTTTTGTAAAGGAAACCATCTTTCTTTCAAACATGTTTCAACATAAGTTGAACAATAATAATTTCTGTCACATGAAAGAAGACAACTTTTGCGACCAATGTTAGTTTGTTAATACTGCAACACTGATTCAAAACATGCTAAGCTGTATGCAATATTTATCAGAGAACTTTAACAACTACAAACAATATCATATATAGCGAGGTTTTAAGTTATATAACTCAAACTTCAACAGTTTGCATCTACGAGTAAAGATAGTTACCAAGTACCAAATTGGTAAAATGGCTGATTCAGTTTTAAACTGAAGACAATAGGTAAATATTTTACTACTTCTTTTAAAAACATATACTGTAGCATGTTGCTATATAAACTAAATTGATTAGGGTTTGTTTTTTTGGGTTTTTTGGAAGAAGGTGGGTATATATGATCTGGATGTGATATAACATCATATAATATAAGGCAAATATAAATACCGGGACATTGGCCCAGCGGTTAGAGTGTTCGCCAATGGCCCGGGAGACCTGGGTTCAATCCCAGGTCGAGTCATACCAAAGACTTTAAAAATGGAACTTGATACCTCCTTGCTTAACACTCAGCATTATAAGGTACAGTTCAAGGGTAAAGTGGAGCAATTCAGGGAATGGAGTAGCGCCCTCCCCTACACCTTGGTGTAGTAGCTATCGAAAAGGGAGCCTTCGGGTCATCCTCGACTATGGTCGCTAACTTTACTTACTTTATATTTATTATTGTAAAGATCAAACATAAAAAATATATTCATAGGAACATATTAGATATGAATCTAGTTTACCATATTAGCAGCCAAATAAGATGCAGGAATTACAATGTCATCAAAAATACAAGTGATCATTGCAACTTAACTTAGCCTTATAACTGCTCATTTAAAACGTTGGTAGAGAGTTTCTGAGTCATAATACCAACACATTTAACAAATTGTAATATTTGCCTCATTCATTTTTTATTCAAATATGCATCTTATATTAGTAAAATTTTGACCTGAAATGTTCAATGAATAAAAATCAGTCTATAGGAATAATATTCACCACTGAATTGAGTACAGTGACAAGGAAGGAGGTAATGTTAAGAAATGAATATTAGCTATGGCAAGTAAATGCCTTTTATCATGTTCATTAATTGATGTACTTATTGAGACACAGAAAATGCAACTTGGGTTTAGATATAAAAATAAAGGGATAGGATAGACAGATAGATAAGGTGAGAGATGTACAGATTGATAAGGCAAGATAACTGTACAGATGAGTAATATGAAATTAATGTACAGGTTAGTAAGGCAAAGTAAATGTACAGATAAATAATGTGAGCAGGACGTACAGCTGGGTAAGGCAAGATAACTGTACAGATGAGTAATGTGAGATGAATGTACAGATTGGTGGTAAGGCAAGATAACTGTACATATGGGTAATGTGAGATGGATGTACAGATTGGTAAGGCAAGGCAAATGTACAGATGAGTAATGTGAGATGGATGTACAGAAGAGAAAGGTGAGTTAGAAGTAAAGATAATAAACAGGTAAATAGAAGGAAAGAAAATGCTTCTTCACTTAAAGCGATGCTGATCATGCCATATGTTACCATAATTATGCATTTTCTCATTAATCTCTTTCTGGACCTCTTTGCAATGCAATATTCTGGTAAATAAAGAAATGTGTTATACAATATATATATATATATATATATATATATATATATATATATGAAATAGAAGACAGCTGTTTATGATGATTGATGATCCTATTTAGGAAGACATTTAATTGTTACGCTATTATATCAAGAATCTAAATAATAAGAAAATCAGGTTCATTACAAACCACACAAAATTATCATTCAGTTATAAATCAGAGGAAATCACATTATTCTCTAATTTAGAACATATTAAGTGTATTGTTCTTATAAAAATATTACTCTGCTGTGCCATTTTTGCTGGTTTGGTTTGGTTTTACAGCATATCAACCACTGTAGGTTATTTAATGCCAAATCTTCTTTATACATATATATTAGATATTCAATAAGTTTCCAGACTTGTTTTGAACAGGCATTTAAAACAGTTGCAGACTCTTGAAAATTCAGGATGTTATTGCTATACATCTTATGAGATGACTGACCAATTTTTATGATTTCAGATTTAAATGAATAGCTACAGCAGGAATTGGAATACACCCTACTAAAGCCTGATTGTCACAGCTGGTGAATTTCAAAAATGCAATCTGGACATGAGGACATTTTAGAAGAATGATATGCAATAAAATTCTGTTTTAAACTAGGAAAAAATGCCACAGAAATGTATGGAATGCTTCAGACTGCTTTTGGATGATCTTGCATGAATCAAGCATCAGTTTTTGAGTGGCATAAGAGATTCAAGGAAGGCAGGGAGTCTGTGAGGGATGATGAGAGCATGCACCACATATAATTGTATTTCACACTTTTATTTGATTGATGGTCTTATTTCTTGGCCAGTTTGATCAATATCAAGATTAATGAAGTAGGCCAAAAAGTCAGAACACACATAAAATAACAAAAAAAAGATCTGTGCTGATTGTAGTGTGAACATATACTATGAACAGGTGAATAGAATGAATTTACTAACTCAAACTCATGTGAACAATAATAAAGACAATAAATCAAAATAAGTTAGATTGGTAAAGACCAAAAGGACAGTAAATATTTTCTCATTCCTCAGTTTTATTAATTCATACTTCAGTGTCCTCTTTTATCATTAATCTTTGACTTTTATTTCTTTCATCTTTTTTCAACTACTTTTAGGCCTACTTCCCTTATTTTAGAACATAGACCAAATGACCTGCATATGTGATCATTTATAGCAATCCAACTATATTACCTGTTTAATTATGAGTAAATTGAAACATATTAAAGGTGTTAAAGTTTAATTCTCTTGCAATGCACATACATATATATATATATATATATATATATACTAAGTAAGCTGTATTTGTTGTTTCCATTTTACAACAGTGGAAACAACAAATATAGCTTACACAACACGTCGAATGATAGAAATAAAATTTAAAAAAAAATAAATGTTCATCTTTTGCAGAAGTGTATGCAGACTGTTTTTGTTTTTGAGAATTGGAAGCCATTTTCATTGGTCCATTTCTTTATTTTGTTAAGGCAATTTTTGCATCTGTCTTTCAAGTGTAGGCATGTTTGGTGATGAGTATGTTATGCCAACATCATCTACATACAGGAATTTTTCGATTCCTGTGCTGATAGATTCTGTGATGCTGTTGATTTTGAGGATGAATAGTGTAACAGATAAAATACTGCCTTGAGAAACTCTTGTTTCTTGTTTGTATATGTCTGAGCTGGCATTTCCATGTCAAGGGTCAGTGAGAAAGGAAGCTTTTAATGAATGCAGCCATGTTTCCTTTATTTCCAGTTTTGTGGCAGTATTTTAGGATTCCATACCTCCATGTTGTATGCTTTTTCAAGATCAAAAAAGATTGAAACTACATGATGGTTTTAATTAGGCCATTGCAGATGTATGTTTCAAGCCTTATAAGTTGGTTATTGGTCCCTTGATTTCATTGAAATCTGCTTTGGTATCTGGATAAGATGTTATGTTTTTCCAGATATCAGATCAGACGTGCATTGACCATTCTTTCCATTGTCTTACAGATGCAACTTGTTAAGGTAATAGGGTGATAGTTTGTTGGTTTAGAGTGATCTTTTTCTGGTTTGGGATGATATTAGCTTCAAGCCAATGTTTAGGGAAATAGACCACCATATGTCATTAAAAATTTGCAGATGTTTATGGCATTTCAGGAATTGATAGTGGATTTCATCAGGGCCAGTAGCTGTGTTTTTTCCCTTATCTATTGAGTTTTTTAGTTCTGTGATAGTGAAAGATGTGTTATAGTTTTCCTTGTTTTTTGATGTGAAGTTGAGTTTTTTTTTCTCAGCAATGTTTTTATATTTTTGAAATTTTGGCCAGTAAAGGTTGGATGATGAGTTTTGGCTGAATTCTGCTGCTATTTGGTGGGCTATTTCTTTTTATTGATGGTTTTTCCTTCGTTTGGTGTGTTTAGATAGATTATAGTTGTTCAGAGTTTTCTCCCACTTATTTTCCCTATGATTTCTCAGGTTTTATTTATTGAAGTTTTGTTATTTGGTTTGGAGATTTAATCTTTTGGCTTTTTTAATGGTATAGCATGCTTTTGCTAGGGCTTGTTGGTATTTTTGAAGATTGATTCTGGTAGGGTTGTGTTTAAAAAGCTTGAGCATTGTTTTCCAGGTTTTTACTGCTTCTCGGCATTCTACTTTGAACCAAGGGTTTTTTTGGGGTGTGGTTTGGTGGAAGATTTAGGGATTGTTTGTCTTGCTATTTTGATTAGGGTGTTGGTGAAAGCTGACATTGGGTCGGGTTTATTGAATATTCCTTCATCAATTAGTGTTGAGCAGAGTTCATCAAATTTGATCCAATCAGCTTTGTGAATTTGCCATTTTGGGTTTGTTTCTTCTGGTGTAGAATTCTTTAATTTGAGGAATATGGGAGAGTGGTTGCTGCTATATTGATCATCATGGAATCACCAGTGAAAGTCCATGAAGATCAAGGAAGAGCATAAAGTTAGGTCAATAGCTGATGTTGTTCCAGAGCCTGGACGAAGGTAGGTGTGGGTTTTATCATTAAGGATATATAGTTCAGGTGATTCCAGTATGGATTCAAGGATTTTTCCAATTAGGTTGGTGTCATTGCATCTCCACATTTTACTGTGGGCACTAAAGTCCCCCATTAATATGATGGCAGTAGGGAGTTGTTCAATCAAGTTTTCAATTTCAGTTTTATTTAGTTTGTGTTTTAATGGGATGTTAATTGAGCAAATGGATATTGTCCAATGAAGTAAGTCTTTTATTGCTATTGCTTGGAGGTTTGTTTGTAGTGGTAGTACTGCATGAGATATTTGGTTTCTGATTATAATTGATGTACCACCAATAGGTCAGTTGTCTCTTGCTGATATGTTTGTTTGGTTATAGGTGACAGATCCCTTGAAGTTGATGTTGTCAGTTTCTCTAAGGAGAGTTTCTTGTAAATAAATTATGTCGGGATCGTAGTTTGTCATTATGCATTTTATTTCCTCATAGTTTGGTTTTATGCCTCTACAGTTCCATTGTATTATGTTTTGTTTTGTTTCATTTCATTGATTTTCTCTTGGGGAGCCATGTTTTAATTTCTTTTGTGGAGGTGGTTGAGTGTAGATTTTTTGGGGATTGGGGGGAGTCTCATCCTCCGATTCCATTGTTTCCAAGGCCTCAAATCTGTTTTTTGTTGGGGTGGCTCTCATTCTTGAGGTTGATGTTGATCTATTTTTTTCTAGTTTTGTGTCATGCCTCTGTTCATTAGAAGGTGGTTTCTTTACAGTTTCCCCATAGGGGGAGGTCTATAGTGGCCTAGCAATAGAGGCCACTTCAAAGGAGAGAGAATTTGGGTTCTCTTTGTTTGATTTTGTTTGTGTCTCTTGGTTAGGTTAATCTTTGGTGTTTGAGTTTTCTTTGGAGAGTTGTTTGTTTTCAGTAACTGTTCTTATAGTTTTCATTTCCTATCTGGGTTTATTATGACAATTGTGATTGTCATATCCTTTGCACATGATTGTAAACTGTACCCAATGTCTGTGTACCTGAACTAAGAGCCGAATAGTTCAAAGCCCAACCAAACTGAATGATAAAATATAATTAACAAAAAATGATTAATATAAAAAAAATCATTCCATAATTATATAACAAAGTGAAACATCTAAGGGAGTTCAGAATATATGTTTTGACTTTTATTTCTATATATCCTACCTAAATTTCATGGGGGGGGGGGGGCTTTGGGGTATCAAAATTTTATATTTAAGTGTTTGTATTCATGGTTTCTCCATTTTTTTTAATGCTTATTCTTTTAACCTCTGTCATTTTGGTTTTTTAAATTGGATTTTATTTTCATTTTTTTGACTTCAATTAATATTGTTCCGTTTGTTAATTCTTTGATTGTTGTTGGTTTTATTTGTTTGGAAAGGATTTGTTCAATTTTGAAGGGGGATATTATGGTTATAGGTATATCTTCAGTTGATTGGATTACCATATAAGTGGGGGTGTTTTGATAAATAATTTCAGGCTCACTCTCAGAGCTTTCAAAGTGTGGTCTCTTGGTGAATTTATTTGTAATCATTTGTAGAAGGTTTATAAGTTTTATTGAGTATGCTCCCCACCCACCATGGAGCCCCAAATGGGGATGTGCCTAGGAGGAAACCCATTCACCTATAACATCAGGGCTAAATACTCAGTATACTCATGCTGATGGTAGACAGATAAGTTTTATCTCTGGGTTTTCATTCCCAAGATAATTACTCACCGAGGGACAGTTGGGAGTATAGGCCTTTCCTCAATATAATTGACCCTACAGCCATCACCCTCTAATTCAGATTTTAGTAAAAATCTAAAATACCAGTCAATTGATTGGATCAGGCCTCTTAGACTGCTGGTTTAGCCCAGTAAGGGTCAAAGTGGAGTGTTGCAAGTCATGTGACCTCTCTAGTTGCCAGGTCAAGGACTGCTCAGCTACCAGAATCCTGTTCTTAAGCATTACAGGTTGCCACACACTGCCAACAGGTAGCCTTGTTTTTTTTTACCCCTCTGCAGAGGTACAGTTGGCATATTCTACAGCCCCAGATGACAGAACATACTTGGAGCTGGATATATCAAATGTGTAAAGTAGAATATAGTATTATTTATCTATTTATCAATACAAAGACAAATATTTTACAGCATCAGCCATTTTAGATCACCTGAACCTTATTGGTTTTTAAAAAAATCAGATAATATTGAGTTAGCATCTCCTGCTTATTTGTTATTTCTAAAGGAAGTATTGTTATGGATTAATTTGAACTAGTAATTTATTTTATCCAGTGCCCTACACTCTTTGCTTTAGGGAAACACTGTTAAATGCACTAGTCACTCTAACAGAGTCATTGCTTGACAGAAGCTCAAAATTAAACCTTTTAAACCTACCCTTTATACTATTCTTGATCTCTCTCAGTATAATCTCAGCTATTATTATTTTTTATATTTGTAGTATTAGTAACATCTTTTATTTATGGTTATTTTTAAATGAAGCATCATTATTATTATTATTTTTTTTTTTTTAGCTCTTCATACCTGTGGAGTTTGAGTCTCTTCAGGTCTCCAAAATTCTTCTGAGTATTCTAACCAATCATAACAATTCAGTGGTATGGATGGTTTCAATTCTTCCTGTTTTCAAATTCTTCAATTTATTTTTCTAAACCTTTGAGGACCATTCCAAGTGCACTAACTACAATTGGTATCACTGTAACCCTCATATTGCACATCTTTTTTATTTTCAGGCAAAGCCCAAGTATTTCTATATCTTTTTGCTTTCCTTCATTTTCACTGTGGGCCACTGAAAATGCAAAATCCTCTAGATTACAAGTTCCTTTTTTCTAGTTAATTAACATTAGATCTGATCTTAAATAAAGCTTTATTTGTTTTTATCATTCATTCACTCCAAGTTACTGCCTTGTCTACTTTGTGCTTTGTGTACAGAAGACAGATTTGGGGTCACTAAAAATTAATAAATCTTTTTAACAAATATTTAGTTATATTATTTTCTTAGAGAGACAACATCAATCTAAATCTAAAAAAAAGACAATGGGTTTCTTTAGGTCAAGCAACTGTTGAAATAAAATAATTCTCTTTTAGCATCTTGACATCTACTATAACAGAGAGAATTTAAGTGGAGAAAGAGAGAGCAATCTGCTACTTGTAATGATTACCAAGAGAGTTGGTAAGTACTGTGAGAAGGACACTCTTATAGAGCAAGGGAGACAGCAAGATAAAGAGTCAGACCTAAAAAAAATAATCAGAGCTAGATTGCCTAGGAGAGCTTAAAACCTTTCCAGGCTAACAATTTTCCTTTAACAATTTTTCAAAGTTTGGTTATTATTAGGCAAATAATAAAAGAGCCTTAGACAGACATTAAGATAATAAACGGACATTAGGATAATAATAATAATAATAATAATAATAATGGATGACATTAAACTATTAGCAAAAAATGAAAAAGAACTGGAAACTCTCATACATGCAGTTAGAATATACAGTCAGGACATAGGAATGGAATTTGGCATAGAAAAATGTGCCATGCTCATCATGAAAAGTGGCAAATGACATATGACTGACGGAATGGAACTACCAAATCACAACAAAATTAGAATGCTCGGAGAAAATGAAACCTACAAATACTTGGGTATCTTGGAGGCTGACACCATCAAACAAGTGGAAATGAAAGACAAGATTCAAAAAGAATATCTCAGGAGAACTAGAAAACTACTCGAGACAAAACTCTCCAGCAGAAACCTCATCAAAGGAATAAACACTTGGGCTGTGCCCCTCGTTAGATATTCAGGACCCTTTCTCAAGTGGACCAGAGATGAACTTAAACAAATGGATTAAAGAACAAGAAAACTAATGACCATGCATAAGGTATTACATTACATCCCAGAGACAACGTTGACAGACTATATGTATCTAGAAAAGAGGGAGGAAGAGGACTTGCCAGCATTGAAGACAGCGTAGACACATCAATACAATGGCTCGAAGACTACAGAGAAAAACACAAACGAGGACTGATTACAGCCATCAGAAATGATACAGACAACACGATAGACAATAGAATGACAACAACTAGGAAACAAAAATGGGAAAAAAACAACTCTATGGCCACTTTAAACGACTAATAAACAACATTTCGCACCAGAAAACCTGGACCTGGTTAAGAAAAGGAAACCTTAAGAGAGAAACGGAATCTCTCCTAATAGCAGCACAGGACATCGCCATAAGAACCAATCATATCAAACCGAGAATAGATAAGACACCACAAAATAGTAAATGTAGGCTATGCGGTGGCAGAGACGAAATGATCAATCACATAATAAGCAAATGCAGCAAATTAGCACAGAGGGAGTATAAGGCGAGACACGACTGGGTTGGCAAGGTGATCCACTGGGAAATGTGCAAGAAATTTAAATTTAGCCATACTAACAAATGGCATATACACAACCCAGCACCTATCCTAGAAAATGACACACATAAACTCCTATAGGACTTTAACATACAAATGGATCACCTGATCCCAGCCAGAAGAGAAGACAAAAAAAGAAGAGAATTTGCAAAATTGTCGACTTTGCTGTCCTGGCAGACCACAGAATAAATCTGAAGGAATGTGCAAAGAAGGATAAGTACCTCGACCTTGCTAGAGAATTGAAAAAGCTGTGGAACATGAAAGTGACGATTGTACCAATTGTGATTGGTGCGTTAGGCACAATAACTAAAGGATTATTAAAAGGCCTGGAGGACTTGGAAGTTGGCAGACAGGTAGAGACTATCCAAATGACAGCATTGCTGAGAACGGCCAGAATCCTGAGACGAGTCCTGGAGATTTGAGGAGACTTGCTGTCACTCAAACTCCAGTGAAAAACCATCAGCTAACACTGATGTGAAAAACTCTAAAGGAGTAAATAATAATAATAATAATAATTTTGATGTGTTTTTTCATTTCAATTTTTAGATATTTTTAGTACAACTCACTGCTGCCATCTACTGATAACAATGAGGAACAGTGCAGATCAGCATTAATAAAAGATAAGCTCCTAGTGAGATCTGAACTCATGCCTACTTTGTATCAGAGAAACCTGGTTAAACACACTAGCTGCTCAAACCATCTCAGCTATAAAGAGCCATTGGTTGGCAGAAGCTCAAAGCAAAACTTTTAATCCCATTCCTTACTCTGTTCTTGATCTCTCCTTCAGAACCATATTTGTTGTTTTTATTTTTTACACTATCATCATCTTTTATTCATTTTTATCTTTATATGAAACATTGTTAAACATTAATTTTCTTTTATCTTGATTTTTATTATTTCCAATCTGTGCTGTTCCTTGTCATTGTTGATTGATTGATTTCAGTAAGTGCAAATAAAAAAGTGACTAAAAAAAATTAAGATGAAAGAAAATACTAGACAAATTTAATGCAGGTAACAAATTAAATGGTTTAATTTTATTTCCATCCTTACCATCAAACACAAATGTGATGTTGACTTGCAAGGAGTTTGATCATCACTAAGTACCCCATACATATATCCTTGTGCCAAATCTAATCTGTATTTAATTTTTTTAGTGAACCTTATAATAGTGTAATAGTGAACAAGAATGAACCAAAGATAATACTTTCCCGTTATCATTGGCCATATGCTATATGATGACCCTCACCAAAATCCTTGGATCCAACTATAGCAGACGTGTTGAATATTTGTGGAGGCATAACTGACCACTCTCAGGCCAAAGTTCAATCACCCAAGTCAGGCCTGTGAGAAATCAGTTTGATTGGCTGTAGGCAGTTACATGAGATTTGAGAGATTTAATTATATTCAAAAGTGAGTTGAGTTCCACACCCAAAGAGAAACAGGGAAAAAGTTTGAGGCTTAAGTAAAATCATCCTCCAACACAGTGGGAATGGGTAATAGCTTATAAATGGAAGTGGTGACTCCTTTCCTCTACCAACTGTAAAAAACCATGCCATGTCTTGTGACATCAGTCCAAAGAGAATATGTAACATCCAAAATAAAAAAATGAATTTTTGTAACCAATTTGTCCTTCCTTCCTACCATCAGGGTCAAGTGACAACATTCCAACCCTCTGCAATACACTTTGCTTACTTCCTTTCCAATAAACAGAATATTTATTGACCAAAACACTAATAGAGACACAAAAATTCTAACCTAACCAATAAAACTAACAAAAGAAAATTGTGTCTTACAATAACAAGAAAGTATCACAATTATAACTGAGAAGTAAATTCCATCCTCCTTAGTTTTCTCATACAGTAGATAAATAAGAAAGCTGAAAGGCTTTCTCCTAAATTAAACTGTTATCATGATATTTTAAATGAATAAAAACTACAGGATTTATGAATAGCTATCATTACACAGTAAGATCTTTTCTCAATTTACATATTTCCTAATCAGAACACCAAATAGAAAAAAATATTGATAATAAGAAACATTAGATATAGAAGTTATTGACTGCCATGTCCAACAGCTGTTGTAAGATTGTTCTCTTATTCACTGCTATCGAGTGAGGATCTTTCTGTGAAAACAATACAAAAGAGTATGCCATTCCCTTTGTTGATTTTCATATTTTCTCTTAACAAAAATACATTGTTATACTTTGTCTTGTGCAATTGATGGTTTGACAACTAGGCAAAAGAATCTGTTTTCTACAATTTGTTTTTGTTGGTTTTGTGAATAAAATATCAAAACACCTCCAGTGTTAGTGAAGATACTTGAGAAAGGTTTGTTTTTGTTTTTTGTTCAGATTCAACAGGAATGTGACTGAATAAACAAATCAACTACTGAAATAGAAGTTTATATTTTTTCCTTCCTGGTGCTTCACTGCCTGGTTCATAAGGCCTAGAACAAGCTAATTGCATTTCCTGTAGAAGATTAAGAAATAGACCCAAAAATAAGGTAAGCTGGGTAGTGTGGAGTCATCCTTTCATTTCCATTACTCCCAGGTCTATTCTAACCTGGAGTGGTAGTACTTGTTAGGCTCCCCTCTATGGGTGAAATAGATTTGTTTGAGTTACTGTCACTCTAACTCCAGTGAAAAACTACCATTTAATGCTGATGTGAAAAACTCACAAGAAGTAAAATAATAATAATAATAATAATTTTTTTGCTTTATTATGGAAGAAAATTGTATGCTTTTTTTTCCTTTGAATATTAAGTATTAGTTTAGCAAATGCAGGAGAGGAGTAGAGAAAAAGAATGTGGTACTTAGTAATGGAAGTAGTAAACAGAAGGATCTTTCCATGTCACATGACTAAAAATCTTTTGGCAAAAACCACTCACAAGTAATAGATAGGGATGATATTGCATACTTGAAATGCAGAACAAAGATCATAATAAATGAATGCCACCTAATTGCTCAGGGATTAAACTTAAAAATTATATTCATAAACCAATGTAACAAAAATGAATATAAAAATCATCTGTTGGGACTTTAACTAAGTAAAAACTTAGCAAATTTAATGCAGATTTAGGTTTATATATATATATATATATATAAATAAATTTTTTGTCACCCACTTAAATGTCCCCTTACTTTTAAGAGTACCTGGTCATATTTGTGTCAGGAGCACAAATTATAAACAACCACTGGGTCTGGTATAACCACAATATACTAACCATAAAATAATGAAAAATTGAAATATAATTTAACGTTGGACCTAGATAACAGGTGTGAGAGTCATGATCAGCAGGTGCTACCTTGATAGCCAACATGGGGGACTTGATTGACATCCTGCAAATATTGGCTGTTCTAATTCCAGGTACACAATCAACAACATAAGTAACCACCCAACACAGAGAAAACAACAGAAGAAATAGACTAGGGAAAACAACAAACATGTATTTTAAGAGCAATCCTACATAAAGATGGTAATGAAAAAGAATGAGAGAAATTTAGGCAGAATCTGCTAAATGTGATACAATAAACCAAAGATTTGCAGACCAAGCCAGAATGATATTAAAGAAAGGTTGGTTTTCAGACCATGATATACTAAAAATATACCAACAAATAAATAGGGAAGAATATCAACAAGACATCATTACACGAACTGAAACACTAAATACTGAAAAGTAAGAATCCCTTGACTGAACTTAAAGACAAAATAATGAAAACTGAAATGCCACCCACTTCAGCACCATAGAACAAACATTAATACTAAAAGACAAAATATATATAGAGTTAATAAGAAAATTGCGATTGAAAAGAAGACTACATTACCATCTCTCAGGAACCAAAACTGGAAAAAAGTCAAGGTTGAAACCAAAAAGAAAAACAAATTATTAATAAATATCCCAACAGACAGCATCACTGAATTAAACAAGCAGATCTATACTGGGGCAAAATTAGCCAACCCAAACAGAAAGTCAAAATCTGGATGAGAATTTAGGCTGTAAAGAAATTACAACAGCAAGCAAAAATGCTAAGGAAGGGAACAAACATGGGAATATGTTGGAATGAAAGGCTGAATGGATAAATAATGTGGAAAAAGAATTACAAGGACTCAAAGAAGACCCACAGGAAGATACACTTGGAATCGCTCAGAGCATTACTAAAAAAAGTACTGAATCAGAAAACAGCTGGCAAGGATGGCATACATGAACTCTGGTTTGAAAAATTCACAATTATCCATGAAAAACTGGCTCTTGAAATGATGTTTGGAAGAAGCAAATATACCCAATTGGATGACTAAAGGAAAGACCACCCTAATCCAAAAAAAACTCCGAAGAGGAATCAGCTCCAGCAACTACAGATCAATAACATGTCTTCCTATGATGTGCAAAATACTAACAGCACAGATTAGGGAGGAGATCTATTACTTGCTAGTAAGCTGCAGATTGTTTCCCGAAGAACAAAAAGGATGCCACAAGGAAACAAAAGGAACAGGTACATTGATCAACACATCCTTAAAGAGAATAAAACAAGATGGAAAAATTTAACCATGGCAAGAATTGACTACAAGAAGGCCTACAATATGGTCCGGCAAAGTTAGATAATAAACTGTTTAAAAATGTAAAAGATATCTGAGAAAGTTATAAAGTTCATCACATAAGCTATGAAAAAATGGAAAATGAAATTGTTCACAGGAAGAAAAACTTTAACTACAGACAAAATCTAGAGAAGTATCTTCCAGAGAAATACACTTTCACCTTTACTATTTGTAATAGCAATAATGTCACTCAATTACAACACTGAGCAAATGTACAGGGGGCTAAAAATTTACTAAATCACAAGAAAAGATCAACCACCTAATGGATGACATCAAACTGTTTGCAAAAAATGAAAAAGAATTGGAGATTCTAATACTGACTATAAGGATATATAATCAAGATATAGGAATGGAATGTGGTACAGAAAAATGTGCCATGCTTATAATAATAAGTAGGAAAAGACAGATAACCAAAGGAATAGAACTGGCAAATCAAGTAAGAATCAGGACACTTGAAGAAAAGGAAACCTACAAGTACTTGGAAATATTAGGAGCAGACACCATCAAACATAAATAAAGGTCAGCAGTAGGAATCTCATCAGAGGGATAAATACCTGGGCGACTCCTTGTAAGATACTCAGGACCATTCTTAAAATGGACAAGGAAAGAACTCAGACAAATGAACCAGAGGACAAGAAAACTAATGACAATGCATAAGGCATTACATCTGAAAGATGACATTTGATAGACTATATGTGTCAAGAAAAGAAGTAGGAAGAGGACTCACCATCATTGAAGATAGCATCAATGCATCAATACAAGGACTCAAAGAATACATAAAAAAGAGCAAAGAAAGACTTATTAGCATGGCCAGAAACAGCACAGATAGCATAATGATCAACAGAACAACTAGAAAATAGAAGTGGGAAGAACAATAACTCTATGGATATTTCAAGTGACAAACAAGCAAAATCTCACATAAAAAGACTTGAACATGGCTACAAAAAGGAAACTTTAAGAGAGAAACTGAATCTATTCTAATAACAGCTCAAAACAACACCATACAGACCAACTATATTAAAGCGAAAATAAGACACAAAAAAATAGCAAGTGTAGGTTATGTGATGTTAGAGACAAAACATTTTTTAATAAATTTGTTTAGCTAGACCAATTGTGGCTTTAGACCATCATCAAAAACATGTTTATTTTAAGACTAAAAGTTTTAGGAATTCCAAGGGGTTAATCTTTACATGTAAATAATACTTGAAATGATTTAACCATTGGAATCAAATTTACAGTCCACAACACCATTGGGGCCATTTTTTAACACAATGCTTTCATGTTACTGGAAGATAAATATAGCTTTGATGATTAGAATAAATTAAAAGTTTTATTTCTATGTGCAAAAGAAAGATTTCAATGAGCTCCATTGAACAATATAGTAAAAGTAAAGTTAGCGACCATAGTCGAGGGTGACCCGAAGGCTCCCTTTTCGATAGCTACTACACCAAGGTGTAGGGGAGGGCGCTACTCCATTCCCAGGATTGCTCCACTTTACCCTTGAACCGTACCTTATAATGCTGAGTGTTAAGCAAGGTGGTATCAAGTACCATTTTTAAAGTCTTTGGTATGACTCGACCTGGGATTGAACCCAGGTCTCCCGGGCCATTGGCGAACACTCTAACCGCTGGGCCAATGTCCCGGTTTAAACTAGCAGTAAAAACTTACTGAGTAAAACACAAAGTAGGTTTCAATGGTGTCTGAGACTTAAAAATAATTTCAAATGCTGAAGTACTTTTTTCTTAAAAAATCTGTCTATAAAAGCTAATTATCATTATTATCATTATTATTATTATTATTATTATTATTATTCCTTGTGAGTTTTTCACACCAGTATTAGCTGATGGTCTTTCACTGGAGTCTGACTGACATCAAAAATGTTTCACTAATGTCTATGTATTTATTATTCTATTCATACAAAATGATGTGTATCCATAGATCCAGAAATAATAGTGCAGTGTATTGATTTTGTCTGTATGCGATTTTTAAGACTGAATTATAAACAAACTTGCACTTTACTTTATAATTGATCTTCTACTATTATAAATTGATGATCTGGAAAGAGTAAAAGATTTTGAGTTCTATTTTTGTTCTACCAAGTGTTGGTTGCCATTATCCGTCTTGGTTAAAATGAAGTTCTTTGTTCTTCAAAATAAGAAATAGTATGTCACACACACACACACACACACACACACACACACACACACACACACACACACTCTCTCTCTCTCATTTTTAAACAATTAACAGGGGTTCTACCACTTCATATATATATATATATATACTGATTAGGGGTTATTTTTATGACATATTAACCCTTGTTGTTTACTGGGTTATTTAATGACAAATCCTGTTTATATATATATATATATATATATATATATATGATTTGTAAGCAAATAGTTTGTCAATAACTTTATTTTTAAATGAGTTAGAGCTTATTCGTTTGTACAGTTAAATAGTTTCAAGAATTGATATTTAGTACAAATAATTCTATTAGATATTAATCATTTGTTCGCACACAATTAAATGACTTCATGTATTGCTATCTAAACTAATTAAATGGTTTCAAGTATTGCTATCTCAACACAAGTGACCCTCAGCTATCATCTTCAAGCACCTTTAAGATAAAATAGGGTTGGGTACTTGTTTACCACTAGAACAATTTGAAGAATACAGTCAGGATACTCATATAAGTGCTAGGGTTTGATATGACTCACCAATTAATCAGATCAGACATGTCCAACTGCCTGTCTAGCCAAGTAAAGGCCAAAGTGGAATGTTGCAGGACACTTGACCACTTCAGTTGCTGAGTCAAAGACTGCTCAGCCACCATGATCCAATCCTGAAGTATTACAGCCAACAGGTATCTTTATAGGGCGGGGAGAGTCTTACCCCTCTGCATTTAGCATATTCTACAACCAACAAGGTATGTATGCAATACTTTGTAATATGTTTCAATTTACTCAAGATGAATCATACAGGTAATATAGCTGGATTAACATTGATTGAGATCAGTATATGCATAGGTTCTAAAATATGAGGTGTATTTGTAGAATCACAATAATTTTTACTGGCCTAGGGGTCTCAACTAGCATTCAGTTGATAGATAAAAATAAAATAATATAGACCCTGTGCTGTTAGTAAATTGAAGCTGTATATTTATACACTAATATATCCACTCAGAGACCAACAGCCAACCAGAACGCAGAGAATAGATGCACAATGGAATGTCCCGATATGCCATAAAATAACTCTCCTTCTGGAGTTCAGTTTTTAGGTCTTACTTAGCTGATTATACAGCTGAGCACTGACTCTAACAAGTTGCTAAACTTCACAGTACTCAGATCCCATGTATATATCTTACCCAACAACCCAGTCACTGGGGCTGCAGAATATGCCAACTGCATCACTGTAGAGGAGTAATCCCTTCCACACTCAATGAGTGTCTGGGATATGACACTAAACTATCTGATGGTGAGGCACCAGTCCTGGAATTTGATCTTCTCAGAGTGATCCACTAATTAAGCAACATTTCAGTCTAAGCTTTTAAGAAACTGATAAATACAGAGTTCTTTATCCTTGGTTAAAAAATCAGCTGAGGAGAGAGAGAAAACTGTCAATTCAAACTAGCTTTTATCACCTTAAAAATTAACCTAACGTCAAATCCTGCCAGTAGTGAAAGGGTTGGGTAAATATATACAGTTCTGGAATTTTGGGGAATGTGAAGTCATTCTTTTGTTGCAATTATTGCCAGTTCCACATTGATCTGGAGAGTTAGTACCGGTTAGGCTCCCATCTATAGGTTAAATAAATCTGCTTGTTTACATATTTAAAATTAAGATTGTAAAGATACATTTTGGTACAATACAGAATTGAAGACCATAATTGATAAAATGACTTTAGCATAAAATAACCCGAAAAAGGTTGACATACTGAAACATACAAATATGTTTTAATATTATTAATGTCTGAATTATATATCTGTAGAGCTCTTCATTTTTTTTTTTCATCTAGATTTTGTACTTGACCTTTTATGAAATTATATATATATATATATATATATATATATTATTGGTTACAGAGGTGTTGCAATTTGATTATATATATATGTGACCACCCAATACTTGTAGGGTTTTGATCAAGTGAGTTTTCCTTCTCAGAGAGGCAGACTAGTTGCTCAAGAGTGCTCATGGTGGTTTTTGCTCAGGTTTTTAAGAAAATCCACACACCATAAACTAACTATATAATGGAAAACATTTTGACAATTTCAGTACTTAGAAAATTTGCACAATACTACTGATCTTCTGTCACCACATCACGGCTATTGTTAAAGAGAAAGAGGTTGATACAGCTTTGTATGAGTACTCTTGTAGGAGTTGTCAGTTCTTTTCATCAGTAAATTAAGAAAAGATTATTTCCTCAGCATAAAAGCATTCCAAAATAAAAGAATTTGTTACTAAGATTTTTCTGTAAGGTTCTAATATGTTAAAAAATTTCTATTAAGCTAATAGGTAACATTAACACAAGCTTTTACAGACAATCAAACTTCATACTTTTTCACATTACATCAAAACAAACTATAAATGGATTTTTGCAGTCCTATCAATCAGTATCAAATGGTTAGTAGTAACAAAAAAAAAATTTGCATTTGAAATCAATATTTTTACCAGTTGCTAGTGAAGATATGCCTAAGAATGGTATCTTGTCTACTCTTTGTAAGAAGCAAAAGAAAATTTTTTTTATTTTGGTTGAATATTAACAAACTATTTTTCTGCCATCTTATATAATAAAGGGAATTTTCTGTGTATATATATGTCCAGCTTTTACTCATGAACAACAATAATTAGACCTCATATCATATATATTCTCATTCAGCTTAAAACAGGATATAAATTTTTTTTGTGTATGATCTATAGAAACAGATATTTGTGTAATCCAAAAGTAAGTAGAACTCTTCTATATATTATATACAATTTTATTTTTTATTTTTTGTTAAAAAGTATTACAATTCTTTTATGCTGCATCCTGCTTGTGACAAGATGAGTTGAGCAAATAAATATAGACTATTTATTTATGCAATTTTATCTTTGGTTACAACTCTAATATGCTATTGAGTTAGGTAATAAATGATACCTAAAGTCACTTTCATTTGTATAATATTCAGCTAGGAAAAATAAAATCCTGGATTAGAAGAAAATGAACATTTTATAAAAAGATTATTAGGGGGTGTACTTATTTTTGAGTGATATTTTTAGATACAAGTCAGATACCAAAAACAAGAAGTAGTCAGTAGGGCCTGAAAAGGACTACAAAAGTAGATAGCTGGATTTGAACTAAGTTAAAATTTAAGGAATGCATAGCAAGGCAGGAGGGAAAAAATTAAGAAAAAAGAAAAGATGAGAAAAAAAAAGGAAAGAAAGATGGGAGGAAAAATTTATATTTAACTCACAAGTTTAAAATCAAAAGCCATAGGAAGTAGCATGGTAAATGTGAAGCATGGCAGATGAACCCAACATCAGGTCAACGGCACACTTCAACTGATGCTGGTTGGACGAACCCTGCAGGTCAACGGGCAGGATCAAATAATTCAGTCAGGAAACTACTGCTACTCATCTTTAAGGGTGGTGTCTATTGATGAGGTAAAAATACTGCTGTGGCATGACAATGAGCATTCATGTGTGAATGTATATATATATATATATATATGGATGGGTGGGTGTGTGTGTTTGAGTATCTGTGTGTGTTTTTAGGTGGGTAGCCAAAGAAGGGATCTTATCTTCGACATCCTTGACCAGTGTCAGAGTATCTAGAGAGACCCCTTTGTCTACTTTGGCACGAAGACCACACAAAGAGATGTGCTCATGAAAACCTGCAAGTCTAGAAGAGAAGAATGAAGATAGTCAGTTAAGGGTGAGACCCCAAAGTGGTCAGTCCAAAGTGGAGGGTCAAACATTTCAGAAGTTAGGAGTGAGACTCCAAAGTGGTCAGTTGGGAGTGAGACTCTGGAGCATGGAGTCAAGACAGAGTAGTGAAGACAATGAAGAGATGAGTCAGCATATTTGGTTGCTGTGTGGGATTTTTGCTGAGTTCTCGCGATGGCCACACATAGATATATACAGGAGTGCTTAAGAGTGCCCTCTTCACTTTCCTGCATTTGCAGTTCTAAAACTGTTTGTCTGTTTCTTTCTTCCACCCTCTGTTTATTTTTATTTTTTTAGTATAAATGCCTACATGACCAGATATGAGAAGAAACAATGGGGTCCACACCACTAGACAAACAGCCAGGCCAACAAAACCAACCATTTGGGTATTGTTTCACACTGCCATCAAAAGATGTCCAAACTGCATTGCCCTTTGCACAGTAAAAAAAATGGGCGCATTCTGCTGAGATTGGAGCTCTGGCCCCAGTGTTCGAAAAATCAATGACAGAACTCAAACTCAAACACACTCAAAACTCGCTTAAATGTAAAAGCACATTACAAATATTGATATTTAATGTTAAAAATTTAAATAGAATAGGCCAGTTAGTGAGAGGACAGCATCTGTGGTAGAGCATAACATAGACATAATATGTATACAATACTATCATAGTGAAGTAGAAATAAAATACCATAATACTAGTAATGGATGGATATTTTTCTCAGAAAAATGGAGAAATTCTATCAACACCATCATGGGGGGCGTAGGAATGCTTGATCGATGCGCCCTAAAATCTCTTAACAGCATCAAGAAAATACAGCCAAGAATGATGGTAGCTACATTTAATGACAACCCCAACACAATGATAATCTCCCACTACCAATACTAGTGATGAAAAGGACTTTGACTAGCTATCCTCCCTTGTTCGTAGCATCCCTAAACACAAACATTCTCATCATCAAAGGAGACATGAATGCTCAAATAGATAAAAACAAAAACAACAAATTCAACTTACACAGCTCATCAAACAGAAATAGGGAGCACCAAATAAATTTCTCACAAGAAAACGGATCAACATGCCTTAATACTAAATTTCAGAAAAGGAGAGGGAAACTTTGGACCTACACTTACACAAATAAAGATAAAGCACAGATAGACTACATCCTCATGAATAAGAAATGGATAAATAATGCATTGAATTGTGAGGCATATTCCTCTTTTGAGGGTGTGTCCTCCGACCACCACATTATTACAGCAAATATATGATTGAGCCTTTGCAGGAATACAACGCAAACAACCAAAACTGCACACTATGACTGGTCCCTCTTTAACAATAAGGATATTAGTGATAAATATGCAATAACACTAAGAAACAAATACAATGCACCACAGAATAGATCAGGAACACTAACTCTGAATGACAAATATGAGAACTACATCAATGTTCCATTGAGGGTGAATACCAACCAAACTAAGAACAAAACATAGGGTTTCATGGGAGACTTTAGCGGTTAAGAAAAAAAATGTGACAATGTGAAAACAGCATCCTTATGTAATAAAAAGAACCCAACTAATGCCAACACTCAGAAAGTTATAAAGGCACAAACGGAACTATCTAACACATACCTAAAAGAACAAACAATACATTCAAGATCAGATCAATAAGATTAGAAACTTGGTAGAAGATGGACAATCTCAAATAACATGGCAGACAGTAAATGAAGTAAGCAAAAGGAAAAACACCTCGAGAGCTAAACTAAAAGCTGCCAGCCAAGAACAACTACACTTATGGAAAGAACATTTCAAGAATCTTCTTGGAAAATTAAAAGAAATTACGGATGAACCTATCAAGGAAATCATTAATGATCAACAAGACATCAAACTAATTACACAAGAAGAACTCCATGTAGTACTATCAAAAATTAAAAACAGGAAAGCTGCCGGTCTTGATGAAATACCACCAGAAGTATGGAAAACATGGAAATTCAATGACATACTGATCCAATACTGCAATGCTGTATATAATCAGAACATAATAGGCAGATTGACAAAAGGCTGCATCTTCCCTTTCTCCAAGAAAAGTGACCTTGGAATTGCCAAGAATTACCGTGGTATAGCTCTTACTTCCATAGTGACATCAAACCCGCTTTTGAGAAAGTTCTTAGGAAAAATCAAAATAGTTTTCAGAGAAATCAATCTACAACATCTAAAGTTCTGATAATCTGATGAATTCTTGAAGGGGTTCATGCAAAAAACCTTGAGGTGACACTTTTATTCATAGATTTCTCCAAGACTGTTGATTCCATATACAGAGTGAAGATGGAGCAAATACTACTAGTCTATGGCCTTCCCAAAGAAACTGTCGCAGCCATAATGATGCTCTATAAAAATACAAAAGTAAAAGTTCACTCATCAGATGGAGACACAGACTTCTTTGACATTCCTGCAAGAAGTTCTACAAGGTGATACTTTAGCCCCATATCTTTTTATAATCTGCCTAGACCACGCACTTCAAACATCGATTGATTTAATGAAAGAAAATGGCTTTACACTGAAAAAGCAAGAAGCAGATGATACCCCACACAAACTATTACAGATGCAGACTATGCTGATGACATAGCACTGCAGGCAAATACACCTGCCACAGCAGAATCCTTACAACATAGACTGGAGAAGACAGAAGGCAGTACAGGCCTCCACGTCAATGTGGACAAAATCGAGTACATGTGCTTCAATCAAAATCAAACAAGACACATCTCCATCCTAACAGGTAGCTCCTTGAAACTAGAGGACACATTTATCTACCTTGGGAGCAGTGTCTCATCTACTGAAAATCACATCAATACAAAACTAGCATGATCAGCTATTGATAGGCTATCAGTCATTTGGAAGTCAGACCTATTTGATAAAATAAAGCACAATTTTTTCCAAGCAGTGGTTGTGTCCATACAACTATATGGATGCACCACATGGATGCTGACTAAGCACATGGAGAAAAAGCTTGACAGCAATTGCACAACAATGCTATGAGCCATATTGAACAAAACAACCATTCAAATCAGATGGACAAGATATGCAAGACACTGCAAGAGAAGTAAGGACTAGCTCATAAGTGACGTTCTCTTGTAGACTCCTTCACACAGACAAGCAGGTGCTGAACGTTGAGCTAGAACCTATCTACAACAGCTCTGTACAGACACAGGATGCAGTCTAGAGGACCAGCCAAATGCGATGAACGATAGAGACAAATGGAGAAGGAGAGTCAGGGAAATCTGTGCTTGTTACACGACATGATGATATATATATATATATATATAATACTATATGTATGTATATATGTATCTATATATGTATACATTCATGTGTATTAATAAATGCATAAATGTATATATACATATGTACATATAAATGTATATTTATTGGATTGAGTCATATATAATTCCTGTTTTTTAAAAGCAAGTTGTAACCATGCATTTCAAACTTTTAATGTATTAAAAACAACCAGAAATTACCTGATTAAAGAGTACCTTCTTATTTCAAAAGTAAATTTGGTTTAATCTATGATCTCACACCCCTAAAATAGAGGAACTGAAAGTGCATATTCAACTAATAATGTGGGAATCTAAGAATAATAAAAACATTACAAAAACAGCAAATGTTTATAGCCAGGATGTAATTACCAAGTGCCAAGTGTGAAACTGGTTTTCAAGGTTTCATTCTCTCATCGAGAGATCAACCCAGACCAGGATACTCATCAGACCTAAATCAAGATACTTTGACAGGATCGGTGGAATGCAATCTGCACAAAAGTAGTTAAGGATTAGCACTTGACATCAACACATCTCAATCTACAATCTGCTACCACTTGAAAAAGATAGGGAAAATGAGCAAGCTGGGTATTTAGGTTCTCTTAGTGAGAAGAATAAGGAAAATTGCATATCGATTGCAACAAATCTTCTTTTAAAGCAGAGAAATAACCTGTTTTTCAAGATTATCATTACAGGTAACAAAAAAAAGGTCATTGAGACAATGTTAAACACAAAAGTCAGTGGATTGACAAGGATGAATTTCCACAGCCTACCCAAAAGGCAGATCTTCATGGAAGAAAAATTATTCTGTGTGTATGGTGGAATCACCACTGTATTATTCATTTTGAGTAGGTGCAGACTTACACTCTCAACAGCTGCAACATGAGCATGAAAATCTTCTAAGAAAAAGCCCTGCATTCATCAATAGAAGAAACATTATATTTTAGCAAGATATAATTTATTCATGAATAATTTAACAATAAATTAATTCTAATTAATAGTGTTGTAGGTGACTCACCTATGACCAGAATAATGGACTTACCGAAAGGGTATATTAATCAAGAACTAAGCTGGTAGAGTGGAGAGCAGCAGCAGCTGTAGTAAGCACTTTGCCTGTCTTCGTGTATGTTGAACCAAGGAGTCCCTCCATAGAGACTTGGATACATTTGTGTAGCACCTCATATCTCCATGTTAAGTTATCTATTTATTGACCCCTAATAATCGGTCATAACTAATAGTATATTCACTATCATTTTTAATCCTCTCGTCATTCATTAGGTTGCTTCTTGATTCCTCTCAAGTAAAATTCAGCTGATTTCAAGCTCAAGAAGTTTCCCACATTTTTCATCATTCAAAGCAGAGAAGAAAAAAGATGGAAAGCAAAATATTTGATACAAATTCTTGTGAATATGGCAGATGAGTAGAACTGACCAATCTAAATCTAATATTTTTTACTGTGTGATTCTTGTTAATGTTGCCTTGTGCTATCATAAGAAGCACAATGTTTTTATACATTTATGCATCTGTGTATATATATATATATATATATACACACACACACACACACATGCCTAAATGTGTTTGTATGTTTATGAGTGTATATATAGACATATATTCAAAGAAACAAGTGCATAAATATATAAATTGGACTCTCCCATTGATCTCAACATATGAGGCCCCAGCAGTTCAAATAAAGATATGATCTGTTGAACTACTGATACAGGTGATTGGGTTTAAAATGGTGAAGGTTTGTAAACAACCAGCCACAATTCTTTGTTAAACTGATAACACAAGAATGATGCACCAATATGCCACTGATTCTCTTGAACATCACTGAGCTTTTGAATTCAGAGTTTTTACTTCTCCTACACTAGTTACCCTAGAATAAAGATAAAAAAGATAGAGAGACCATCGACTCAACTATTTTACCGATTAATTTCTTACTTGGTAATTTAGCTGCTATATACAAAAGATTGACTTCTGATAAGTTAGTCATAACCTAATTCAATAATAAGTCAACAACTATCTGTATATATTTATGCAATTTTATTTTTGTTTACAGTTTCAATGCTGCAGAGTTTCATAACAAATAATACTTAATAATATATCACTCTCTCCTTTTTTCTCCTCTCACTACAAATTCCTAGGCTTCAATTTTCTTTCTCATCTGAGTCATTTCAGATGCTTCCTTCTTCAATTTCACTTTCAACTAATTCACTCTTCACTTTCCCTTTCCTATGTGTTACATTTTTACGTACAAATAATTCCAGAACACTGAATGAAAACACAGAACCAGGTGCTAGGAATCTAACAAGGGTTTATTTAAAGTAGAATAGAGAAATGCTTCTACCCAAAAACAGTTGAAGGTCTCCTGAGAGATCAGGGGGCCATGAATATCTGAGAAACTTGTGGACTTTTTGTATCATTGTGTCGCACTGAGTTTCTCATTTAATCTCCACTCTTGTTATAGGAATTATTCAGATACAATCAGTGAGTACACGCTGAAAATAGTCCTCTGTGTTGATGGTGGTGTCATTGTCTGGGATTAATTGCGAACTGATGAGGAGTGACAAGGCATCAGCCTGACCAAATTCTGTAGTCTTGCGTACTGTATGTCGAAATCATATCTCAATAAGATGATTGCCTAGCATTGTAGTCCACAAGCAAAGTACACTGGAATTCCCTTTTTGAGCCAAATATTGACAGTAATGGCTTGTGGTCTGTCAGGAGTGTGAAGTGGCACCTGAATAACATCTTGTGAAATTTCTTCACAGCAAAAATCAGTGCAAGGACTTTCTTTTCTACTTGGCTGCAGTTGTGTTCAGTGAGCATCAGAGATCTGGCTGCATGCATGATACCCTTTTCTGATTTGTCAGCAAAAATGTGTGAAATCACTGCTCCCACACCATGACTACAGGCATCAGCTGCTATAACCATCTTCTGAGTTGGGTCAAAATATGTGAGTAGCAGGTCTGAATTGAATGACGCTTTAATCTTTTCAAAAGATTGCTGACAATCTACAAGCCAGGTCCATTTGATGGATTCAGTTAATAGTTTGTTGAGTGGAGCCTTAATTTGGTGTAGTGAAGGTAGGAAACTTCCATAGTGTCTCTCCAATCCAAGAAATGAGCATATACTGGTAATGTCTGATGAGGGTGGTATGTGTTGAATAGCTGCCATATTAGCTGGATTTGGATGGCAACCATAACAGTCAAAAATGAATCCAAGCTATTTAATTGCCTGTAAGTAAAAAAGAGACTTTTTAGGTCAAAGCTGGAAACCAAAGTCTCGAATGTGTCACTGGGTCACTGTTTTGATTGACAGACAACAATGATGTCATCTAGGTATGCAGCTGCACCCTCTACTCCAGTTAACATAGTGTCCATGATCAGCTAATATATAACGAGGACTGTTTTTACTCCAAAGGGAAACCAGGTGTATTGAAATAAACCGCTGTGTGTGTTTATTGTCAGCAATTCCCTGGAGGCTGCAGAAACTTTGACTTGTAAATAGGCCTCTGTGAGGTCTGGCTTGGCAAAATAGGTGCCACCATTGAATATGATGAAGACATCCTCTGGAATTAGCAGTGGGTATTGGTAATCTTCTAGTGCTACTTTGAGACCAGTTGAAAAATCAGTACATAACTGGATTGAGCCATCGGCTTTTTTAACTACCACAGTGGGTGCTGCCCACTGTGAATATGTGACTGATGTGATGACCTTCATTTCCTCCAGGAGTTTTAGTTCCCTGTCCACCAGTAGCAGTGCTGTATATGGTACCAGTCGTTTGAGTCGGAAAACAGGTTTTGTAGAAGGTTTAAGTGCCCATGTGGCTTCGGTTTGAGTGTAGCATCCCAGGTTACTTGTAAAAACTGGAGTATTTAGTATTTCTTTAGTTTGGTCTGTAATAGCACTCTGAGTTGAGGATCTGGATATTGCATTGCAGATAAAATTAAGTGGGATGTCAAGGAGACCCTGTGACTCAATAAAATCAAGTTTCAAAAGGTTGTGTCTTAAATCTGCGACATATACTTTTCCAGATGTTGTCTTATCCTCAATCTTAATTAGAGCTTGCAATTCACCTGTAATATGGACACAATCCCCTGAAGTGCTCTGTGCTACATATCTTGTAGATATTAATGGAGGCTGGCCTATGGTTTTCCATAGTCTCTGTGCCTGAGGCAGTGTCTATTTGTAAATGAACAGGATGGCTGTTCAGTTTTCCTGACACATATTTCCGGTTTGACTGAGTTGGGTATCTTGGTAGAATGTAGTTGGAATATTTATCATGTCCCGAGGGGCCCATTTTTTGTAACAGAAGCCTAATCTTCGAGTCGTCTGTTTGTTTTCAAAAATCCACATTGAAAATTTCCTCAAAACAAGTGAACCATGTTGAGAAAATCGAGTTTACGTCTGTGACATAGACAAATTCTGAGATAAAATTTTCGAGGGCCTCTCCTGACATAATCAATTTCGTTTGTGAAGGAGTTTGCTGTGGTGCCCCAAGTCGCTCTGCAAACAGTTCCATTAATTTCAATTGCTGTTCTAATATTTTTTGTATTACGAGGTCCATTTTTCTTTAATATATAATAGCAAGTTACAGAAAAAGAATTTTTCATCAACAAATAAGTTATGGGTTTTAATGTACCTGAAATGTATTTTATATGTCCATGAAACCAACGTCTAAAAATCCAAGATGGAATCCTTGTGTGTGTGTGTGTGTGTGTGTGTGTGTTCAGAGAGAAATCCTACATTGTCAATTTCTTAAATTGAAATCCTCATAGTGAAAATTTTCCATGTGCTTGTTAAATCTTGAATCCTTCATCGCCACTTTTGTTACGTTTTTTCGTACAAATAATTCCAGAACACTGAATGAAAACACGGTACCATATGCTAGGAATTTAACAAGGGTTTAATTAAAGTAGGGTAGAGAAATGCTTCTACCCCAAAACAGTCACTTAGCTTAAGTCTTTTTATGACCAAATAATGTCAATGTATCTTCACTGCATTTGTCATGGCTGCCAATCTTTTCCGGTCTTGTCCCTAGAAGTAACTGTCAAGTAAAGTAACTGTTCCCTCACAATTTGAAGGGGAGCAACTCTATATTTTTGTTAGGGCTACCACTAACACTATGTTTTCTTTCTTCTGTTTACAAAATGATTTGAAAGGATCTCACTTGACTAATTTACTGATATTCTCAGCTCACCAACACAAGTCATACCACCATCTTGAACATATAGCCAAGCAAAGTGCCTTTCATGCATAAATAATCCTGTCATGAATTATAGAAACTATGCCAATATAAAACTTTCAGAAGGCTTTTTAAAAAGAATAATATGATAATATAACTCTTTGCTATATGATAAAACAATTACCTGAACAGGTAACAAAATAGAGAGAAAAAAATGTTATACTTAGCACAATCATTAAAACCAAAAATAAAACACTTACCTTCTGGGTCCTACGCTCAGGAGGTTTCTGAAGACATACAGTAAAATGGTAACTTCCATATAAGGCCATTGTATAAGAGTTTTTGGTTCTTTTACTTTCAAACAGTCAAGTGGATCATATATAATAAGAGTTTTATACCATGGCATATCACAGGCAAGTGACAAATGGTAAATCCGAAATCCTTAGTGCCACCTGTAATTTTTGTATACCATTAAGTGAAAACTTTACTGAATGACTGGTAGCCATTTTGCCACTGCCACTGTCAGTCAAATCATTTAAATCTACAAGAAAGAAAAATATATATACATTAGCATAATCATTTAAATCAAGGGTCTTCAACTTAAATATATATATATATATATATATATAGAGAGAGAGAGAGACAGAGAGAATGAACAGTGCAAAAAGAATGAATTTGCAAAGATGAGGCAAACAATTTATGAAACCTCTTATATGGAATGGCCCTGATTTAAATTACAAATAATAAAGTGTTGCTTCTTAGATGACTTCTTGGTTTGCCAATGATGAATAATACAATTTCATCACAAATTTAATTTCTACATAAGATGAAGGCCTATCTGTTTGTTCTCACTTTTATGTAAGTAATATACAATTTTATTAAAAGAATATTCATCTTTTCAAATCAAGCTTTAAATTTCTTATTTACATGTCTAACCATTAGATCCTTGGCCCTTAGATACCCTATAATCATAGCTTACAAATTCACAAAATTTAATCAAACACAAAACATATTCAAACTTTGTTCCAGGATGCAGATATATTTGTTTAAAGCTATCCCATCATTTTATTAAAAGAAAGGTTTTGAATAATCGCTATATCAAAGATTTATAATTAGTATCTGATATTATCTTTATGAGCCTAATATATAACATATAAACATAGTAAAATCACAAAACTGGTCTAACAGTGTGTAGTAAAATAGCACTAAGCCCAAAATATTGGGCTTACAGTGTATAGTAAAATAATGCTCAGCCAAAACTATCAGGCTTATGGGTTCTAAGAATTAAGGTTTTCCCAAAATATTGAACTGAAGGAACTTTACAAAAAGCAACAGAATTTTATATACAGTCAATGACAAAATTATTCATACACACATGAATAATGAATATTTTGACCAATTTCTCAGAATGTAATTCACTTATGATGTTAGATTTCTTATATGTTATAAAGAACAAAAAAGGAATATAAAACTCAGTTTTGAGAAAAATTGGTTAACTTTATAAAATATGAGAAGAAAAACAAAAGAAGAAAAGAAAAAATTATTTGTACAGTATGAAAAATTGAACATTTTTCACAATATCAATAGTCAGCAGCATGGCCTCTCATCTTTATAACTTGCTGCAATCATTTTATAAAGTTTTTCATGAGATTTGAACAAGTCTTTTCTGGGATTTTCCTCTACTCTTCATTGGTTACATGATCTAATTCTTGAAGGGTATTTGGTGACTGACAATTTATTCAACTTTTCAATTCTTGCCATAGATTTTCAATAGAATTCAAGTCAAGACTTATTGAAGGCTATGGCAGTACTGTAATCTTCTTTTTTTGAAGCCACACAGTCACTGATTTAGATTCATATTTGGGATCATTATCTTCCTGGAAAGTAAACTGCTGTCATAGATCGAGATTTTACACAGATAGTAGTAGATTTTCATCCAGAATTTCGATATAGTCTTCAGATTTCATTATTCCTCTTACTACAATTAATTATCCAGTTCCACTTCAGCTAAAACAAGCCCAAAACATTATCAAGCCACCTCATGTTTTGATGTTGGCACTGTGTTCTTTGGGAGGAAAGCCTCACCTTTCTTGCACTAAATCTTCTGTACATCATTATGTCCAAAAAAGCTCAATTTTTGTTTCATCACCCCATAGTACTTGTTCCCCAAAACAATTTTCTTTGTTCAAGAAAGTTTGGGCAAAATTAAACCAAGCAACAATGTGACATGGTTTGTGAAGAGAGAGGTTCATCATGGTCACTTTCCATACAACCCATTTCTATTCAAATAATGTTATATTGTGCAAGTACTTATATTGAAACCCATTGTATCCAAACTTTTGGTGATGTCTTTGCAACAAAGTTTTCATCCAGTTCTCAGAGACAATTTCAGTTTTCTTCTACACCCAAGCAAATTCTCTGTCAGGCCAAAGTGTTTAAACTTCTTTATAATGGACTGCACCATAAATCTAGGGACAGCTAACAGTTTGAAATAGTGCTGTAACTATTTCCTCATTTGTGGAAGTTAATAATTCTCCATCTCCATTAAACACTTAGCTCCTTTGTCTTCCCCATCATGTTGTTGATGTAAGAATAACAATGTTGATACTATGCGCTACATGATGTTCTTTACTGAAATCATCACACATATTCTACTGAATAAATAGTGTAGAAGGTTTCGTCAATAAAATGATTATGTAAATTACTTATATTTACATGAATCAATCAATTTAAAATATTTTCTTCTGTATGATTAAATTTGACTCTTCCTATTTTGCATAATTCACCTGTAAAATGTGTTGTATTTTAACATATAAAAAAACCTGGCATAATAAAAATATTCAAAATTGATGGGTGTATAAACAATTTCATCATTGAGTGTATTTGGTGTTAAAAAATAAAGAAAAAATTTCACAATCTTACAACAATTAGAGTGCCATTACCATTATTATTGTTGTCGACTCTTTTAAAATAATAATAACAAAATTCTAATTAATATTATATAACAACTTTTTATGGGACAGAGGTAGTAGTATTTAAAAATAAATTGTGACAATTTATGTATAAATATATACAGCATATTATAGGTAAACTGTTATCTAAATCATGCAAAAATGAAAATAACACAGACAACTCACTTTATTAGGTATATGAGGATCATTAAATAAGTTTCCTGACTTTTTTCGTATGGGCACTTTTATTGATAGTACACACATGAAACTCTAGTCCCGTTCAAAGTAATCTCTTCCGGCTGCAATGCACTTGTTGTACTGTTCCAACAACTTTTGGAAGGCTCCATTGAAGTCCTATTGTGTGAGTGTGTCAATGATCTTCATCAAAGCCTCTTTCATCTCCTCAATTGTCTCATAACGATATCCTCTGAGCTTAGGGAATAAGCAAAAGTCACAGGGAACAAGGTCTTGACTATAGGGAGGCTGAGGAACTGTCTTGATGCCCATCTTGGTCAAATAGTCTGTGACAAGGATGGAGTTGTGGACTGGAGTATTGTCCTGGTGGAAATGCCACTGACCCAATTTGAAGAGTGCTGGCCTCTTCCGATGGAATCTCTTCCTGAACTCCCTTAAACCTCAACATACAAACCCTAACTCTAACCCTAACCCTTTGGCCAATCAACTCTGGTGTCACAGACTCCCTGCCTTCCTTGAATCTCTTATGCCACTCAAAAACTGATGCTCGATTCATGCAAGATAGTCGAAAAGCAGTCTGAAGCATTCCATACGTTTCTTTTACATTTTTTTCAAGTTTAAAACAGAATTTTACTGCATATTCTTCTAAAGGGTTCTCATGTCCAGATTGCATTTTTGAAATTCACCAGCTGTGACAATCAGGCTTTAGTAGGGTGTATTCCAATTGCTGCTGTAGCTGTTCATTTGAAGTTGAAATCATAAAAATTGGTCAGTCATCACATAAGATGTATAGCAATAACATACTGAATTTTTAAGAGTCTACAACAATTTTAAATGCCTGTACAAAAAAAGTCTGGATACTTATTGAATGCACCACGTATTTACCAAAATCAGATGAAAATATATCAAATACTATCAAATTTATTAAAAAAACCCCAAAAAACAACCACAACTTCCAGACAACTTCAGAATCTCCTGCAAGCTTTTCCTAAGGTCTTCTTGATTAAATTGCTAAATGCTGCCATTATTCTTGCTTTCAGTTCCTCTTTGATGTTGCACAAAGTTTTGTTGGTCTCTCACTTAACTGCACCCCACACTTAATAATCAAGGAGACTGCAATCTAGGGAGTAAGGTGACCAGATGTTAAGGATAATGAGGTAGCAGAATTTTTTTTACAGCCAAGAATGGGTTCTCTTACTTGTGTGCCATGGTGTAAAGTCCTGTTGCCAGATGTACAATCTTTCAGCAGCTACCCTCTTGATCCAGGGTAGCTCTACATCCTCTAAGCAATTGATGTAGGCTTCCATGTTGAATGTGAGGCCATGTGGGAGGATGAATAGAGGCATAAACTCACCAGTACTAGTGACCACCCCAAACACTATGATGTGGACTGGATGTTTGGTTTTCATTAATATCAATACATCATGTGAAATTTTTCTCATTTGAGAAAAAGTTAAGTATGTTCAGTTAGAGCAGTGGTTTTCAAAGTGGGCAGTACCATCCCCTGGGGGGCAATAGGAACTTTCAGAGGTGCGTTGGCGAGTAAACAGTCAGATGGGGGTGTTGAAATTGTGAAGGGGGTGTTGGAGCAATTACAGTAAAATGGAAAGGCTGAAAAAGGCTGGAAAAACGGGGCGATTTAATTAAGCATCCCCCAGTCGCTGCAACTATACGTACATGTCACGTCCATATCCAGAACTCTCTCCGTAAGGGACAATTTTTCCCTGGTCACCGCTTTCCCCTTTCTTTACTTCCCGTTTTCTCACTGCGACGTTAAACTTTCAGCCCCTTTTTAACTCCGTTACTTTTATTTCTCATTTCTTCTCCCCTTCTTAATTTCTCCTTCGGGTTGCTTTAAGCTCTGTTTTTTATACTCTTCAAACTGTTTGTGATTGAAGAATCAACCAATTCTTATGACATTTAACATTCCCGTCATTCTGGCATTCGTTGGAAGAGGGGGGGCGCTGAAGGTGGGGGCAAAAAAAAGTTTGAAAACCACTGAGTTCGAGGAATGCTTGAGTTTGTTCAAAAGTTTTGCAGCACAGTCTTTCCTCTTGTCCATCATAGATTGTGATAAAAATTGTATGAGAAATACAGAATATCTTCATGCACTACTTGCCTGAAACTCAAACAATCCCACGTCTCACTAGGATAGTTGTCAATCATGGCCTGGAGCTTACCAATGGATCTGGGAGTTCTTTTCTCACAATTGAACTCATCCAACTCTTTTCAAATCCTTTGCACTGTCTTCAGATTGACACTAAAACACTCTGAAATCTTCATATTGGATCTTCTGGTGTGTGAATGCCAAGCAGTACAGCATGCCAATTTTTAAATTTCCAGAAGAGTGAATTGTATCATAGTGATGCTTTCCTCACAGATAATGCCCAACTGACTCTAGTTTGCTGTACAATAGACAAAACCAGAAACAAATAAAGTGCATGCACAAAATTAATAATTTAAAATGGTGGCAATTTACTCATCCCACCATCTGTGCCAGTGTGAGTGTGTTGTTGGGGGTTATTAAATATTTATTAAAGGTTATGTTTATGCCCTGACATTTAAGCATTGTAGTAGTAATTTTTTCAAGGTTGGAAATTTAAGAACACTGTAAAGCAAAACCTGAAATGATAAATGATACTCAAAATCCTGTTTTAAAGTTTTTTATTCCAGTGTTCTAAAAATGGTAAATTGATGCATGACATCATAACATCTGCTTCAATTGCAAATTCTTAAATGAAAATTAAATCATTTAAATATTTTCTCTAAGTATGCCATGAGTTAATAAACAATTTCATTTTCATTATTCTATGAAATAGTTTAACTAGTATCCTCATCTTGGTTGATATTATATGTACATTTCAATCATTGTACTCTCTAGCCTTCCCCAGGTGTCTGTCTGGTTCAGGTTAGTTGGGGTTTTTTTTTTGCCAATTGTATAATTTCAAGTAACTAATGATAATCATTTGTGAACAATTTTTATTTCAAATAAACATTCTCATTTAATAACAATAATTATTTGTTTGCAGTTGTATGGTTTCTAGTATTCCTATCTGAAACTAATAATTTTTCAAACAGACATATTTGACACATACATAGAACCCTAACAACTACTACCATTCTGAGTCAGAGTGGACCTGGCAATGAAAGGGCAATTTGACACTCTCCAAAACTCCAGTTTGCATGCAGTAGAGTGTCATACTAAGGACACCCTTTTTTTTGTTGAGAGGTCTTACCACTTTGCAGAGAATACAGTCAGTGTATTCTAAGTACCAATGACATGGTGTTTAGATGCCTGTCATAGTTGGTAACCTTCCAGGAAACAAGCTCTTCATTCTATTCATAAGGGTAGATGTTTCTTATTCTGCTATTAAAGCTTCATGCATTACCTCTATTTCTAATGGTATAAATCCCAGACAAATACTGTAAATCAACTGAAGTTAAACAGTGCCAAGGTTTTACTACAGCACACAGCCATTCATTTCATCATTCCAGTCAGTTGTAACCAAATTGGCACATTTTATGCATGCTGTCACCACACAGAGCATCCACAAACAGGAAAATGACCAACAAGTTTTCTGCACATTGAAAAGATGGTCTGCCACATCATGATGGGTAGAGAGTCTGGAGTATCTACTCCCCATGTCCATCATAGTCTATTGCTGTCACTTTGAACATGTAGTCCAAGCAATCATGCTCCTTCTTGATGTTGTTCAGTTCAAATTTTGCCAGATCACCAGATCTGGGGATGCAAGATGTGTATTGACAAAGACTTTGTCGATGTATAACAATGTAGCTCATTGTATTGTTGTATCCTGGGAGATCACCGAGTTCATAATGGATCACATTATCATCAGCACAACATTCAAGCTGCAGAATATCGGTCAGCTCACAACCAGCAAATCAGTGGACAGCCCATTTGCCAAGAATATGTAGGTGAATAGACACCTCTCATGCAAATGTGTTGGCCAGGTCCATCCTAGTAAAGTGGACCAATCCACATGCTGCACAGGCACTCTCCCATAAAAGCGGTGAACAAAGTTGGCTAGTTTTTCAGGAGGCAGCTATGTTACTTTTAACTTCTAAAGGTGAGCGCTGTTTATTGTTATTCTATACAAGCCAAATCCAAGTCGCATGAGGCAATACCTCCACCCTTTCAACATTACTGTCTGAAAGAGCCACAGTGATTTGTGTATGAGCACCTAAAGATAGGCTGTCCAATATGGTAACATCAGTTCCCTCATGCTGCCATTCCCGTAACTTCTGTGCATATACATCTGCATTTGCCGTAAATGCATTGACAAACCCATTGAGCTCCCTGTAGTCTATTACAGGTCTTACTTTGTTCTTGTTCACCTGGACTACTGCCATTAATGGAATTAAGACCTTAGCTGGACCTAGTTCAGGATACAGCACAAACCAACCATTTTACAGCCATAACTCTAATTCTTTTTCATATTCAGTTCAAACATGCTTGGCCACGAGGTATTCTGGTACTCAATTCTTTAGTTGCCCTGGTGTCTGAACACCTGCCCATTTCCACGAGGTGGTCCATTCCTTCTTCTGCTCGTTGAATATGGCACTGAAGTTGGGCTCATCAATTTTGAACAAAGCTCACCTGGGCAATTCATTCACGAGGAAATGAACCTCAGCTGACTTGGTCAGGTGCACTCCTCCTAGTCTCTTGATTGCATCAAACCCCATTAGGAGGTCAAAGCCTACCAGCCTTTCCTTGATAACTAAGACCTCCAGATGTAAAGTGCATATGCAGTCTACAGCAAGCTCAACTCAGTTGGTTCCATGGCACCCCAGAATCTTTCCATCAGCAATTAATATGTCAACATTCTGATGTCTCCACTGGTGACATATTGATGTGCTCATCAGTGTCTTGGAACACCCAGTGTCAACTAGGGCTGTTCATTGTCATCCATCAACAAGTACACAGACGCCAGAATGCACCTCATTTTTTACTGGTGCTGACGTCTTTTCTTCCGAGCCGTTTCCCTGACATTCATGATCTTCAGATGCTCATCCTATCAGGCCCTCTTGTTGCACAGCCACTGGCCACATGGCCCTGGCCTCTTCATCTGTAACAGGTGATGCCTGTTCGAGGCTTCACTTCAAATAAAACTGCCTTCACTTTGAGGAAACTGTGTGGTTGCGAGCATATCTTTAGTCATATCTTTTGTCAGCACCCTCACCCATGTCAGCAAATCTCCCATGGTCAATGTTTCGATGACCGGTGCATGTTGTAATTTCACTGAGATGTCATTCAGGAACCCTGTTATGATTAGCCAGCTTCATTGCCATCTCAAGACCATGTCCAGCAAATCCTGCCCTTCCAGCAAGTTGTCGTATCTTGCGGGCATAAACATTCAGAAACTCTCCTGCCTACCAAACCAGTTTCAGCTTTGCTTAAGCAGAGAACTCCCTGTCCGAAAAAGCCTTTTTCAATTGAGATTCAATCAGGTCAATGTTCATCTGTTGATCCTCATCCATCTCTAAATATAGTTGGAGTGCATCTCTCTTCAAATATAAGAGGCTAAAGGCTTGCCACGTCATCTATTCTCTGGAGTTTTGCAAAATAACTGTACCTTCTTGACCCAAGCCACCACATCTCCAATCACCTTGGAAGGGCTTTATTACGCCACTTCCAAGTTTCCCCTTTGCCATTTTGGGAAGTCAAAAATAAGTAGCAGTGTTGAAATAGCTTGTGGGTTTCTTTTTCTTAAAAGTAATTTGGGATTTCTACTCTCCCTCACTTTCTCTTTCTCTCCTCAAATCTTTGATCAGTTCCTGACGTATATGCTTTGACTCAAAAAGTCAGTTCTCAATTGAACTCTGCCTATCTATTGACGCAGCTTTCCAACATCTGGACACCTGAATCAAAAACCATTCAAGTAACATGGTCGGGACAATCATAACATCCGAGCATCTGAATTAAACCCTGCATCTGCACCATGCTCAAGTCGTGTTTTCTGCATTCGGTAAGACGCGGGTTTGATTTAGGCAGGCATGACAAAATTTACTCCTCTTTCTTAGAGAATATAGTAATTCCCATTCATTGCTGCCATCCAATTCCTGTTCTCAGTTGGATTCTTTTATTTATTGACATGCACTACTAGTTTAAAAAATTGTCATTTAATCTTGAACCATCCAGAAATAATGTGAATATAATATCAAACAAATTAGATAGATAGATGTGAACAAGCTGAGATAGATGTAAGCACACTGATATAGATATATCATCATCACCAAATCGTGCTGATAACATAGATTACCTTGACTCTTTCTTACCATCCATCCCTGTCAGCCATCTGTTTAAGGAGGTGCTCTAGACTGCATCTAGTGTCTGCACAGAGCTGAAATCACTTATAAGTTTGTCCCTGCTTTTCCAAGAGTTCCCAGCATGTCTTGTTTGTCTTACTTAAATGGTTTGTGAGATAGGAGGTATAGCTGCCATTTTGTGGAGTGCTACTTCCTGGATTTGTTCAAAACAGCATGCAGCATTTTTGTGTAGTTGCCATCAAGCTTTTTCTCCAAATGTTTCATTAGAGTCCAGGTGAGGCAACCCCACAGTAGTACTGATACAGCTACAGCTGGGAAAAATTCCTGTTTTATTTTATCAGAAATCAGATTTCCATATGATTGATAACCTGTTGATAGCAGTCGATGCCTTTCCTATAAATATGTTGACATCACTTTCAGTAAATGATATATTGCTACTGAGATATGTGAACTGGTGTATTAACTTCAGAGGCTTGTCATTTAATGTGGAGATGGCACATATAATTTATTTTATCTGAATTTGAATAAAGGCCAATGCCTCTTGCTGCTTCCGGTTATGCAGAAGAGATTTGACTTTAAGCAGATGTATTTGCAAGAAGCAGTAAATAATCTGCATTCATAATGGTTTCTACAGGATATTGTCTACTTCTTGCCTTTTTTAGAGGAAGACCATTTTCTTTCATTAGATCCACTGATATTCATAGTACCAAGGCAAATTATAAACAGACTTGGTGCTAATGTATCTCCTTGCAATACTCCGGCAACAATATCAAAGAAATCAGTGTCACCATCAGGTAAGTGAACCATTACTTTTGTGTCTTTCAAAAGCATTATTATTGTAGTAATAGTTCTTTTAAGGAGACCATATGCTAGAAGTTTTTGGTTCAATTTTCCTCAGTGCATGGAATCAAATAGCTTAGAGAAATTTACAAACAAAAATGTTGCCTCAAGCTGAGATAGATAGATAGATGTGAACAGGATTAATAGATTATATCAATCATATTCAACATGATAAAATTCATCTATTTTTATATTGTATGATCATTAGAGAGGAAAAACAGATTTTGTTCAATAACCAAAAGTCTGCACAATGACTACATACAATTGATACTAGAAAACTTCAACCAAAAACCACACCATCATTCCTAGATGTGAAGATTGTGAATATTTTGTGAAATAGCAATAGCTACATGATAGTTGCTTTCAAAGCAACCGAACAAACAATTCATATATAAGTGTAGACCAGCTTGAAAACAGCACCCAGTAGAGTGAATAGAAAAGCTTTCATTTTTACTGCAGGTCAACACCTACACTCATGCTGCAACTATTACAGATGAAAATGTAGACTTTATTGCACTCTGACTAATTAAGTGATCTTTCTCTTCTAGTGATTATTTTTAATGATCTATACCACTTCCTTAAAAGTAAGAATTTTCTCAGTCAGAATCAAAGAGAAAATCTGCCACATCTAAAACCTGATTGGTCCTATCTAATGCATAGAAAAACATTTTCTCATGACTAATTTTTGTTGTTTAGCATTCAGAAGACTTTCCTTTGTAAAGATGATTTATTTGATTAAAAAAATATTGATTTTCTTTGGTTTTAGATGGTGGGGGAATCTATTTACAATATAAATATAATATCAAAACAATCTTTAACTTTCTGACATGCATGTACATTATTTTTTGTTTGTGATTTTTCAGACTATTGTCCTCATCTTTATTGTGGCGAACTGAAACAATGTTTCGGCCACTGTATCCTCCAACCTTCCTCAGGTGTCGCTTGTTTATCAGAAATGATTCAACATGAAGATCTTCTTCAAATAATGACATCATTGTTTTTTATGCTTATCAGTCCAAGAAATATTGAGAAGATTCACAAGAAGTATCATGAGATGAATTCAAAACATAAAATCCAGCAGTCAAACTTTAAAAATGATTTCTTCACAACCATTTTAAATAAGTAAACACTTCATTACTTCAAAAAGATTTGGCTCATAATACATCACTCAATAAGTCCAAGGCCTAAATAATAAAACAACTTTTAAGCAAAATTCAACTTTATTTATCAACATAGTCTCCTTCTAGGTTGATACACTGATTCCAATGCGTCTCTAATAATTTGATGCCTTTTTTTGTAGAACGATTTGTCTTTGGCTTCAAAATATGCCTCAGTTTCCAATATCACTTCTTCATTGGAGTCAAATCTTCCTTCAAACACACCAATAATGCTATATAATATTTGCTATTGATGCTTGCGCATCCCAAAATACAGAGGCCAAAACCTTGCCTGCTGATGTTTATGTCTTTGGTCGCTTTGAACAGCTTTCACCTACTGCTGTCCATTCAGCTGACTGCTGATTTGACTGGAGGGAAGTGGTGGATCCATGTTTCATCCTATGTCACATCTTTATGCAAAAACTTCTTTTTGCTGCATTGAAACAGTTGCAAACAATGCTCTGAATCGTTGACACATTTTAGATTGACTGTGAGCAAACACAGCACCCACTTTGAACACAGCTTTCTCATTGACAAATGTTCATACAAAATAGTGAATACTCTGCCTTCAACTCCTCTGCTATCTCACGCAACTTCAATCTATGATTGGCCAAAACAAGTTTGTGGAGTTTTTTGGTGTTTTCTGGGACAACTGCCGAATTTGGAAGACCTGAGCATTCAGCACCATTTGTGTTTGTACAACCGTGTTAAAAATCAGCCTATCCCCTCTTAACCATTGTTTCTGATGGAGCAAAGTATGAATAACACTTATCAAGCCATTGCTTTGCTTGAATAGTACTTTTTCCCCATCTGAAAGCAATGCTTTATCAAAACACGAAATTCAGATTTTTCCATTGTTTTGAAAATTTGCAACAGTAGCTTCACTTAAATAACTGTAATTTATAAACTAATAATCCGATTGGGCGCAAATTTTGACAAGTGCCATCTAAAGGTTACTACTTTATAAAAATCATAAGATTTTTTATTAGTGGTACCATCTATGTCAGGCCTGGGACTTATTGAGTGATGTGTTTGATAGAACCCTAACACAACAGGTACTATCACTTTGGGTCAGAGTGAACATGGGACTAATGGCAATAAAGGGCTGACTCCACATTCTCCGGAGCTCTAGAACTGGCACCTCAATACCAGATGCAGGATATTTTTTTAGGGTGTGGGTCTTAGCCCTCTACAGAGTGGACAATTCTTAAGAGAAAAAAGGAGAATAAAAGAGAATGGGTAATAGGATCACTACTTGTAGGCATCACTGGGTCCCTAATGAACAAAATGTTCAAAAAATTAGAAATAATTCAAGGGGGATCGAGAAGAAAATATTTAGACATTTTGCTTGAAGTTACAATTTTAAAGATTGGATCAGAAAGAATGTTTTGGGAAGGGGGGGGCTTTTTAACATCACATTTCATTGAAGTAGAAACTACAAATTCAGAAATATCATGAAATTTTAATGTAAAAGCTTTCTAAGTGTATATATGCATATGTTATTTACTTTCAGCTGTAAAGAGTATATATAGTTGATAAGGTGATACAATCATGCTATTATGGTTTGAAAAACTTTTATAAATATTTACTTTCTATGTGAATATCTCTGATATATATGATTTCAATTTTGGAACACCAACTTAAGAACAGATATTGATTGTTTGAATTACAACTAGTTTTGGCTTGAAGATGGCCAAATCTAATATTCCTCTAATACATTGTTTTATGCTTTTCAAAATAAAAATGAGATAAAGGAATCATCTGTTCAACAAATAATAAAAAAATCAGGATCGAAAATAAATTTGTCTGACATGTCAACATCAATTGGGGTCACTTCCTTATATATATAAACATGAAATGAAGATTTTGTCAATTATTTACTACCCTGCTGGCAAAGTGAGGAATATGCTGACTGCATTCCTTGATGAGGGTAAGATGATAAAAGTGGGGACTTGGATATAATACTAAAATGATTTCAGTGGTGAGTCTCCAATTGTAGAATTTTGAGGTCACCTCCTTCATTACTGTTAAGCCATGCAAGTGACCTCCCCTGATACTCTCTAGAAAAGAGAGTATTTTGCTAGGACCGGAAGTAAACAAACGGCCATACTAGTTTATGTGAGAGTGTAAGAAGAAGGGTGTAATAAAGGCATCTCCGTATGCAGAGTGTTATAGTCTGAGTTCTTTGTTTTTAACAATGGTAGTAGAGCTAAAAGACACTATAATTTCTAAGTATTTTCCTCCACATTACTTAAGGATAAATACAGTACATGGAAAAGAGAAATGAAAATATGGGAGCTTGTGACTTCACTGGATAAAACAAAAAGAGCCCACATGGTGTTTTTGTCATTGGAAGGAACAGCCAGAGAAGCTGTTTTGGAATTAGATACTACGGTTCTTAATTCTGAGGATGGAATGAAAAAGTTATATGAAAAACTGGATACACTTTTTCTGGAAGATGTAAACCAGTCTGCCTTTCGAGCATATGAAACATTTGAAAATTATCAGAGACCACCTGGGACGTCATTAGAAGATTTTCTGATTGAATTTGGCCAACTTGTCGCCAAATTAAAAGACTTTAACATTCTTTTACCAGAACCTGTACTCGCATTCAGAGCACTAAAGAGTGCCAATATCACCAAGGATAACGAAAAATTGGTCAAAGCTACTGTCAGCGAGTTAACGCTATCTTCCATGTCAGAACAGTTACGGAAGATTATGCATGGACATTCTTCTAGCGATTTATCACCCAATACTTCACCTGTCATGGTAAAAAATGAAATGGATATTGTTAACTATGCAGAAAATAACCAAATGGACCCTACTGGAGTATATTATGGCTGCTCCTCATATTGACGTGATTCGCATTTTAATAATTTGCGAGAAAAGGTAAACGGCGCTGGAAGACGACAGGGATATAAGAATAAAACACGCTCCACTAACAAAAAGAAATTAAACCCGCAAGACCGAACAGATAACATTACAGTATATTTTAATTGTGGCTGCAGGTTTCACTGGTCTTATGACTGCCCTTACGGTCATAGTAGCAGGAATAAACATGGTGTCGAAATAGTAAACAAACGGCCATACTGGTTTATGTGAGTGTAAGAAGAAGGGTGTAATAAAGGCATCTCCATATGCAGAGTGTTATAGTCTGAGTTCTTTGTTTTTAACAATTACTATTACTCCCAGATCCGCTCTGACCCAGAGTAGTAGTATCTGTTAGAAGCTATTTATGGGTCAGGTAGATCTGTTTGATATAATAGAGCATTTATTTTCTTAAAACGATTATGAAAATATATTTTTGTAATGTATATAATTGTTAAATTGACATAACATAAACCCAACCAACCCACTAATCAACCTAACACAATTGGGAATGACTATTACTATTTTGTTTGTTTTTTGTGAAAACCAATATTTCTCCAATGAGTTATAAATTAAGTTATTTAAGAAGCTTATTCTTATAATTGTTTCAGATGTGCACTGTTCCTCACTGTCCTAGAAGTGATGACCTGAGTGAGTTGCAATTGAATTAACAAGATAAAGGATATTAGTAGTCAAAATTATTAATAACAATGAATGAAATGAAGAATATTATTCTTTTATTCACCAACATTCAAAAAATTGAGAATAGTAATGAGTATAAAAAAAAATAATCAAATAATCTATATTATGATTTAAATATTTTGCTTTTGTCCACATTGCTTAGCAATAATACTATGGAATTATTTTACATCTTCAGCTTGAAAAATTACCTAAAATCCAAATTATTAATGACAAATGGAATAATCATCTTAATCAGGCAAATAATTTATTTGTTCTGTTTTTTAAAGTTTGAAAATTTAAATTTTGTACAGTTATATCTTGCAGCAATATGGTTTCTTACAGATTATTATTTAGAGATCCCTCTGGATGAGAGTCCATCTTTCTCAATGAGTCCTGCAAATGACACTAAACTGTATCTGGTGGTGAGGCTCCAGTTCTAGATCTTTAGGTTGTGTGGAGTTATCCTTTCATTGCTAATTCCTACCAGGATAGATTTGACACATCTTTTATGTTGGGTGTACACTCAAATTGAGATGTGTAGCCATCATAAAAATGCTTAATCTGCTTGTCATTCCCTTTTAGGAGTGCCCCAGGTACCCAAACAATAAATTTAGACTTGCTAAGCAGGTAGTGCCTGGGGAGAAGACCTTCTGAGAGCAGGGGATCAACTCAAGAACACCAACTTACCATGAACAATAGTTGCTCCCCCCCACCTCAGAAAACTGGAAGGAGCAGCCCATGGTACTAATAGGGTATCATCAATGGGTCAAATAGATCTGTTTGAAAATTATTAGCATTACGTAAGAGTACTTGAAACCAGATAACTGAGAACAAATTATTTGTATTAAGAATAGATATTTTAAACAATAATTGATTACAAATCCTTATCATCATTAGTTATATAATTGCTTGGAAAAAAACTGTCTTCAGTATTAAATAATTTAATAAGGGTTGGCATGTCATAAAAACAACAACCCAATCAACTAAGCATACAGATTCACATTTCAACAGTCAAAATTGTTAAAATCTACACTTGTGCTGGTTAAGCTTTAAATAAAACTGGTACAACAGTAAATGTAGCTAAGATAATTTTAGTTCTAGCTTTCTGAGTAAATACATGAGGTCAAGTAGGTTCATTTCACTTATCACATTCCAAGCAAACTAGTGTTGGTTATGGTCAGTTAATGGTTGGCAAGAAAAGAGACAATGCTTTTCTAAGCATTGGCACAGATTTTAAGATTGAATTAACTGCATTAAAAACTTTGCAGTATTTTATTATTTTACGCTAGTCAATCACACTTATTAAGAAAATAGTAATATTTTTTTCAACAATATTTACAATGTTAAATATTTCTATTGTCATATAACTTATTTTTCAAATTCATTAAATCTATTTTTTAAGAAAGAAAGAAAGAAAAGAAAAGAAAGACACATGCAGTTCACACTCACCCTTTCTCTAGCAACTGTAATTAATTATTTTACATGAGATAGACAGGAAAACAATTAGATACAAACTGTCTTCGCCCAAGACTCATTATGCTCTGAAAGAAAGCTAACAAATCATTTCTAGAACCCTAAAAATAATTACTAGGTTTAATTTAATTGAATTAGTGCTTTTAAGTGTTCTTCAAATAAAGCAGACTAATATTTTGATTTTTATTAGCCAAATTGCCATTATAGGCTATGATTTATTCAAAGTAAAAAAAAATTGTGAAATAATCAATACCCTGGTAAAATTGTAGATATGAAGCATTGCAGTCAGCTCTGCAAAGACTAAAATATAAAAGGATTAGGGGAAACTAAAAGTCAGCAGTACTTTTGCTTGTCGACTATTCAAAAATAGCTTTTTACTCATCTTCCACCAATATATATATATATATATATAGATATATATATATATATATATATATACTTCTTTTTCTTTGTTTTGTTATTCTACAAAATATTCCTGTTGCTGTTATTGTTATTAACATTACTTTACTTCTTGCAAGTTTGTCACACCAGTATTCGCTGGTAGTATTTTACAGACAACAAATCTCCTCAGATCACCAAAACTTTTCTAAGTATTCAAGCTGATCTTAACAATGCTGTAATCTGGATAGTCTCAATTCTTCCTCTGATTTCCAACTCTTCCAGTCCCCATTCCAAATCTTTGGGATTATTCCATTCATGCCAGTTATAATTGGTATAACTGTCACCCTCATGTACCACAACTTTCAAAGTATTCTGGCAAGGTCTAAGTGTAATTTAGTGGTTTCAGAGACCATCAGGAGTTTAATATCAAGAGGAAAAAAAAATGCTGTGGATTTCAGAAGATAGGAAAAAATACATTGTGAATGTATAAGCGCTTTTGGATGGGACTGTGTAGAAAGAATCATGTTCATTATTTTATCATGAAAGTCCTGTTATAAAACTGGTATTATAAAATCTTGATCAAATGTACAATGCATCTTGATCAAAAGAACTTGTTGAACATCGAAATTATTCAGTGAATTATGAAACCAAAATGTTATTATTTCAAGGCTATTGTTATGAAAAACAATTTAAGATTGATGAAAAAGGGAAATCATGAAACAAAGAGTTGACATTTTGAAGTTAACTATCCTGATAAAAGCAACTTTTATAACTAAATTTAACTCAGGAATTCATGTGGAAATTTTACAACTTACTGACACCCTTTTGAAGTAATCCCTACACCAGCCCTGACCTAGCAATGAATATACATAAATTAAACTGGAAGAGAAATGGAATTAGATCGGTTGGAAGTCTGATGAAGTAAGATGTAGTCAAAACAGGGTGAGTGAGACTGATGAGATGAGATTGAGACAGAAGTCAAAGACAGAATAGATTGAGATAAGGTTGAAAGAAACAGCTCCCTCGGGTTCTGAGCTTTATTGGCTTTGTACCAGACTGCCTTAGTAGGAGATAAAAAAGTGAGCCAATACTTGTCAGTCTCTGAAAGAATTGCATTATGTAAAAACTGTGGAAGGACACTTTCTGTAATATACAGTAAATGCTATTATTGTTGCAAAGCTGTGTTGTTTTGTTTCTGGGCTCAGATTTTTTCTAATTTAATTGTGTAGTGGCATCTGTCTATTTGCTGAAGCAGGTACTCTGATGAGCGGTTGATTCATTTTCTGGATCTTAAAATCACAACATGAGTGGATAGCGAATTATTCTGTGTTATCCCAAGAAATTTCCGTAGAGAAGTTTTCAGTGGATTGAAAGTGAAGTCTCCCTGTGTTTAGCAAGGCAACACCCCATCCTGTTATAAAAGTACTTGTCTTTCTTTTTGCCTTCTTTGATTTTCACTCTGTGGTCTGCTGCAAAATCCACTATATGGCAAGTTCTCTTTTTTGTTAATTACCACTAGATTTAGTCTTCTGGCTGGGATTAAGTGATCTGTTTGTATCCCAAAATCCCAGAGAATTTTATGTATCTCATTCTCTAGGATGGAATCTGGTTTGTGTATATATCATTTGGTAGCATGGTCAAATTTCAATATCTTGCACAATTCCCAGTGGATCACTTTTCTCACGCAGTTGTATCTGGTCTTATACTCCTTTTGTGCTAATTTGTTGCATTCACTTACTATATGATTAATTGTTTTGTCTTTGTCACCACATAATCTACAGTTGCTATTCTGCAGCATATTATCTATTTTTTCATGAATATAATTGGTTCTTATGGGACTGTTTTGCGCTGCTATTAGAAAAGATTCAGTTTCTCTCTAAAGGTTTCTTTTCTGTAACCATATCCAGGTCTTCTCATGAGATTTCACCAGTTTGTCACTTGAAATATCCATACAGTTGTTGTTTTTTTTTCATTTCTGTTTCTTAGTTTTTGTTGCTGCTTTGTTTGTCCTTATATTATCAAAGCTGTTACTGGCCATTGTATTTGGTCTTTCTTTGCTCTTTTTAACATAGTCCTCAAGTCTTCATATTGATGCATCCAATTCTTAATGCTGGCGAGTTCTCTTTCTTCTTTTCTTGACATATATAGTCCATATCATATTTTGGATGTAAGACCTAGTGCATAGACATCAATTTTCTCATCTTCTAGTTCATTTGTCTCAGTTCCTCCCTCGTCCATTTTAAGAATTGTCTTACAAGGGGAACTGCATTTTCCCATTCAGGGCTTTTCTATAGTGCTACTTAGAGTGAATCTAGGTGTATGTCTAGCTCAGGTCCATCTTTCAGTCCTTGTAATTCTCTTTTCATGCTATTCATCCAATTGGCCTTTCTGTTAAGTTCTGTTCCCATATTTTACTCCAAAATTGTTTTGCTTCCTTTGTATTCAGTTGTTAGTTCGTCCTCATGCATTCTCCACCTACTTGATAGAATTTTCTTTTGTTATTTTGGAATATCCTGTTTTCTTTGTATTGCTTGACTGTCTCAATATCATTTGAGTCACCCTTCCTTCACCAATATCTTTTGATTTATCTCTTTAAGTTGAATTCTCAGACATGTCTGTTCGTTGGTTTTGGTCTTTTTATCCTAGCATATCCCCATATCTTTTCCTCCTTAGAACCATCCTGGATTATCAAACTTCTAGTCTGATAATCCAGGATTTGTATTTCTGTTCAGGTTTCTTAGGGGAACACCAATTTTACCACAGACTAGTTTTCTTCTTGCATAAATTAGCTCATTTAGCTCATTGATGTTGCCTGTTAGGATATTTGGTAATGATTTGTTTATCTTTTCTGTTTCTACTTTCATTTTTTCCAATATCTGTTTCTGAGGAATTGTAATGTAGTCTTCTTTTCAATGATGATTTTCTTTAGTAACTCTACATCTATTTTGTCTTCTTGTGTTAACATTTGTTTTGTGATGCTAGGCTCTATGGCATTTTGATAATCAGTATTTTGCTTTTCAATTCAGTTAGGGGGTACTTGCTTTTCAGTGTTTTGTGTTTCAATTCGGGTTGAGGGATCTGTTTCATATTTTTCACTATTTATTTGTCCACATATTTCTAGTATCTTGTAGCAGAAGGTATTTTGGTTTGGTGCGCAATTTAATTCAACGCATAATTTCACCCAATCAAGATGACTTATCCTATTCAGCCCGGACCTCCTTTATCCGGGCAGCAGAAATTGGGTAAGCTGCCAAACACAGTCTCTTTGGCAGAACAACGCCACCCAGTGCAGACGTCTCACTGGTGGCTCTTCAATAGCAGCAGCAGCATGGACACATGAGGGAACCTATCTAATTTATGGATTCCTTGCGTCTAATATCTCTTAAACCAAGGAATCCCAGTTGAATATCAATTAGATACATTCAATACGCCACCACAGGAACAACTTTATGTCACCCCCAAAATTGGCTATGTCGATGCGATGCCTTTATTCCGCTTTCGACATCTAGCTCTCAATTCACCTCTGGGCCACTTTAATGGAGACAACGCACACCTCTCCCTGAATCACCAGACACACAAAACTCACGGTGACTCCAAAGTTTATTTCCTCCAACGGCAAATATGGCTTTCACTAAACTACAGCGAACACAATCCCTCACATGTCCCGCGATACATGCTGTCTTCTCAACTCCATCATATCTCCATTTCGTCTCTATACTCAAAGCCTTCCTTTGAGACTTGTAGCACAAAAACCAAACCCAATATTCCATGCTGCAAATAAAAACCATTCTTAAAAACATTTCAACTTTGTACATCTTGAACTTTCTCCTTTATATACCTAACAACTATTAGCGAGGGACCTTACAAACTTAGCGAGGAAACAACTCAACATAAACACACATACGTTAACACCTTCCTTCTCGCTAACAACAAAAATTAAGGCTAAAATCTCAAAGTCAGAAAACTAATCTTTCTTTAATATAATTTTAGCTTGGTCGGCAAACCTTTGGCTTATTGTATTAAATCTAATGGATTTGCCCAAATTTCTAATAGGTTTTGCAGCTGAAAGTTTGCTCTATCCATATTGTGCTCACTGTATCCATTGTATGATTTCAGTTGCCATCATAATATTGAATGGGGAATAGTGTGTGTTTGTGATTGAAACTTATTTAAAAGATTCTGAGCATTCCTTGTGATTATTTTCTCTAAGAATATTTGAAGACTCAAGTCTTTAAACATAGACGACAGACAACTAACTAAAAGACTTTATTCATCATAAAATCACAGCAAAAGATGAACACCACAGAACTCCAGGATAAAGCTTCAGGATTATATAGCTTATGAAAGCAAGCATTTAGATTTTTATCATTAAGGTTTTTCAGACTATTGTCTTCATCTTTATCGTTATTTCGACAACGTTTCGGCCGATATGTCCTCCGGCCTTCTTCAAGTGTTTGTCGAACTCGGGAACCTTCACAGAACTTCAAACTACGTCCTTTATTGAAACCACAGGGGGTCGCCTGTTCTGATTCCGTTTGCCATGACCGGGTACAAGTGTTAAGTATTCCTCTATATTACTCGCCTGTAGTGAGTCGCCTGAGGATTGAACCTGCAACCTTCAGATGATTGTCTTCTTAGTAGCTCAGGGAACCAACGCCTATAACCGTTACGCCATGTGTCCTGCTGAACAATTCAGAGTGAATTTTTGGGTATTATAAACTTAATGTTCTTACTATAGCTAGAATTACTACTATCATGTATGATTTTTTACCTGTGCTCATATTCAGATTTCAGGGTTTTTTTTTGTTTTTTTTTATCTAGCCTTCTTAATTATCGGTTCCCATATTGTATTCAACTCTATACTTGGTCTACTCAGCAGGTCATTGTAGCCTAACATATGTGCTGATTCCTTAAGGCGTCTAATCCTCCAATGTTCAGCCCTATTAATTATTTCAACTTTGTCCCATAAGAGGAGATGATTTCCATTTTCCTTCCATATATGGTCCGCCAAAAATTCACTCTGAATTGTCCAGCAGGACACATGGCGTAACAGTTATAGTCGTTGGTTCCCTGAGTTACTAAGAAGACAATCATCTGAAGGTTGCAGGTTCAATCCTCACTACAGGCAAGTAATATAGAGGAATACTTAACACTTGTACCCGGCCATGGCAAACGGAATCAGAACAGGCGACCCCCCGTGGTTTCAATAAAGGACGTAGTTCGAAGTTCCGTGAAGGTTCCCGAGTTCGACAAACACCTGAAGAAGGCCGAAGGACATATCGGCCGAAACGTTGTGGAAATAACAATAAAGATGAAGACAATAGTCCAAAAAACCTTAATGATAAAAATCAACAAGCTTCGTCTCAGAAATTTAGACAACTAAGCATTTAGATTATAAAATCTTTAAAACAAAGTGATGACAATAACAAAACAGCAAATATTGTTCTTTCTTATAATAAAATCATATTTTGAATATGATCTATATTGCCTTTTTTATTTGTTCCAAATCCAAGAAAAAATTCTGCTTGACTCAGTAGTTTCCATTGAAATGAACAAGAGCATTACTCTCAGAACACTCTTCATATTTCAATTGACTCTACATTACAAAAATGTTGCATATTTACATAAAATATTCCAAGACAAAATGACTAAAACTAAATGGATAAGCTAGTTTGTTTTGTTTTTTAGTTTAATCAAAATCATTAACAACTTGAAACTTAAAACAACGCCCTTTCTTTTTATAAATTCCAAAAACAAGATGGCAGTTTAACAAGACATGCAGAGAATATGGTTTGACAGAATGTGAAATGCAGAAGATAAGGCCAACACAATGATGTTGGTGAGTAAACAAAAAAGACAGCCTATTTTCTTTATTCATTACAGGCAATAGTGCACAGAGTAGTTTTGTTTAAATATAAACCTTAATTCAGTAACACAGACCCACCAAGAAGGAACCAGTCCCTACATTTCCCCAAAAGTTTTAAATAGTGCCAGTTGGAACATGTACAAGAATTATTTATGGTAATACAGAAATAACTATTCTATTAAATGGCAAATGAAAAAATAATTCCCTAAAATGGAAGTAAATGAAACAATGCCTGATAGTACAACCCAAAAATGGTTTAAGCAATTTTTAAGGGTGACAAATTGTCCCTATGACAAGTAATGGTAAATTCGAGCCCGATCACCAGCACCTCAAAACTGTCAGAAATGCTAGGATCCTTGTAAAGATATTCTATGTAGAACATTACATAAACTTCAAAAAACATACTGGGCCCTTAAAAGATTTCTCATGAACTCCAAGTTGAGTAGAAAACAGAAATACTTTTGATACACCCTAATGTAATATTCTAAACTGCTTTAACAAGGTGGCTCATATTTCTACTTTATATACACACAAATATACATGTATGAATATACATTCTTAATTACAGAGACCAAGAAATTTCACTTGTCCAAAAATAAAACCAGCAATGTATAATGTGAAATGGCCAACCTATTTCTGTATATAAAATAAATTACAATCTATAAGGGACTAATCATTTAACTTTCATAAACAACTAATTTTCTGTCAATTAGTATTTCCATAAAGACTGGGGGAGTTGAAGCAAACCTATGATTCCTCAAGAAAAATTACAGGCTAACCAAATATATAACATGTGAACATTTACCACTTAATAAAGATGCATGGTCGGCATGGTAACTAATAACAGTGGAAAAAGTGCACAGGCAAAAGAAGGTCACATCCCTGAACCCAAACTACTTGTTCAGAACTTAAAAAAAAAATAATGAATAATAATAATAACAATAAATAATGATAATAATAATAATAATAATAATAATAATAATAGTGAACTTACTATCATCAATAAAATTTTCAGCCTTATTTCTGTACCTAAAAGCTGTCGCGTTTCTAAAAATAAATTATACAGCAAAATCTTTTAAAATAATACTTGTAGTGTTTATACAGCTATATTATTTGTAGTAATGAATTTCTTGTGAAATGGAGACACTTGAAAAAAAGTTCTTTAAAAAATAATTTATTTTTTTAAGAACTTTAATGTTAAAGAATTTAATGTTTACATTTGGCCTAGATTTTATAATTCTATCTCTGTCCTATAACAGTTGTTATATTTGCATATAAATTTCATACACTAAATGTAAGTAGTAATATAAGAAAGAAATAGGATATTTCCCTTGCTAATGATTTCAGTTTTCTTCACATCCAAGTTCATGTGAAAAAGAAGCCAGATTATATTACATTAAAGTAAATTATGTTGGATTATCTAAACTTTACTAGAATTCTCATTATGTTAGCACACACACAAACACACACACACACACTATTATATATAAGAAAAGTTTTGAAAATCAAATTGCCAAGTTATGCTAGAGGTCTGGTGGCATCATTATATATATATATATATATATAAGCCAGAAAAAAACTGCACATCATAGTTTTTTAAAGTAATACACTTGAAGTATACTGAGTTAAAGCATAAAGTAATTTCCAGTCCAATTTGCAACTGAAAAATAATTAATCATCTAAATTCTAAATATAACAGATATAACTATGAAATGCTAATTAGAACCTTTCACTCTTTCTTAAATAGAAGCATCAATATCATCATGGACTACTGTTACAAATGGGTTCATATAGATAGATAGATAGATAGATTATACCTTCAAAAATAAAATTATCAGAAAATGATTACTCTATTATTTTTTATTATTATTTAAAGGTTAAATATACTTTAAGATATGTTCAAAACTGATTTAAATAAAAGAAAACATTAATATCAGATTGTTCAAAACTAAAAGAATAGAAATATTAAATGAATAAAATGGATTATTAGATAAATAAAGGATTGGTAATGATTTACAACTTGTTTTCAGAATGTCAGAAAAAGAAAAAATTTAGATATTAACAAGGGAGAATGGTATTTTTTTTTTTTAAGTTTTCTTTACTTTAGAATTCAACAGATGACAATAAAAAATGGTTTTATTTGATTGACAAATGAAAGAAATGAAAGATAGGAGAGAAAACTACTAAAGAGTTTTGAAACTTGTGAAGGTTACTTTTCACTTGTTTATTTCCCCACCACAGCTCCTTTTAGTCTAATTGTGATTCAACCTTTCAAATTTTATTCAATTGAGATTTTTAGTAAATCCACCAAGGGAAAAGAATCCAAAGAAGTGCTGAATCATTCTCACAATCCAGTGAAAATTTTCAAAATGATCCATTTGTTTTTTATTATTTTCCCATTCACACAAGAGCTTTATAATACAACCAAAAACTGTGTATGGAAAAAGAATTTCAACTTGAAAAGCAAGCAATAGAAAAGCAACATGACATTGAATAAACATTCAACAGACCTGAAGCTCAAAAAATGTTAAACTATACTAGTAAGGTTATTTAATATTGTCTTTATTAGAGTCGCACCATAATGCCATTATTAACAATTACTTAGGGTCAATTAGGAACATGACAACAGATTACAGAACCAAAACAAAGGGATACTGAATGAAGGACATACATAAAGGACAATGAATTATGAGGAACCATTAATCCCTTTTTCCTGAGATGCAAAGAAACACTGGCAGGGATGATCTTGTGACCAAAGTAAATCAAAAACAACAATCATAAGATTTTAAACATTGGACCCTCATTTTTTCTGAATACTAGTCAAAGTTTTAAATAATAATGATTAACAGGGCTTCATCAAAGAATAGATACGAGGTGCATACGATAAGTTTCCAGACTTTTTTCGTATGGGCACTTTTATTGATAGTACACACATGAAACTCTAGTCCTCTTTGAAGTAATCTCCTCTGGCTGCAATGCACTTGTTGTACCATTCCAACAACTTCTGCAAGGCCCCATGGAAGTCCTCTTGTGTGAGCGTGTCAATGACCTTCATCACAGCCTCTTTCATCTCCTCAATTGTCTTATAACGACAGCCTCTGAGCTTAAGGAATAACCAAAAGTCACAGTGAGCAAGGTGAGGGTGAGGAACTGTGTTGATGCCCATCTTGGTCAAATAGTGTGTGACAAGGATGGAGTTGTGGACTGGTACACTGTCCTGGTGGAAATGCCACTGACCTAATTTGAAGAGTGCTGGCCTCTTCTGACAGAATCTCTTCCTGAACTCCCTTAAAACCTCAACATAGTAACCCTAAGCCTTTGGCCAATCAACTGTGGTGTATTGACTTCCTTACTCCTCGCACACCTCTCATCATCCCTCAAAGACTCCCTGCCTTCCTTGAATCTCTTATGCCACTCAAAAACTGATGCTCGATTCATGCAAGATCATCCAAAAACAGTCTGAAGCATTCCATACATTTCTGTGGCATTTTTCCAAGTTTAAAACAGAATTTTATTGCATATCATTCTTCTAAAGTGTCCTCATGTCCAGATTGTATTTTTGAAATTCACCAGCAGTGACAATCAGGCTTTAGTAGGGTGTATTCCAATTCCTGCTGTAGCTGTTCATTTGAACTTGAAATCATAAAAATTGGTCAGTCATCTCATAAGATGTATAGCAATAACATATTGAATTTCCAAGAGTCTACAACAATTTTAAATGCCTGCATGAAAAAAGTCTGGAAACTTATCGTCTTACCCACGTATAAAAATATAATCTTAATACAGCATGTGGGAAAAAATATTTTAAAGAAATATGGTGTCAACAAAAGTACTGAGTAGCTTTATACATTGTTCTGAACTTCTATAATGCTATACATGTGTAGCATAGTCACTGACAACTACTTTGTTGGTGCAAGATGGTTGTCTGATGGGGGAAAAGAAATGCAAAAATATGCAACACGCGTAAATATTTGGATTGCTGCATTTTTTATTCCCTCTGTTCAGTTTCTTAAGCTGTAAAAGTAAGAGGAAATGGATAACAGACACAATGTACAGAGAATGTAGAGTACCCCTTTATTTCCATCACTCTCAGGTCTTAGGGTTGAATAGCAATACTGAAAACCATTTAACTGTGTGCAAACAAGACATAGGAATACTTGAAACCATTTAACTATATGCAAATAGAACTATTAGTGTTAGATAGCAATAAATGAAATTATTTAACAGTGAGCAAATAAATGATTGATATTAAATAAAATTATAAGTGTTAGATAATAATACTTGAAACCATTTAACAGTGTGCAAACAAATAAGCTCTGGATCATTCAAAAATAATGCTACCTACAAACTATTTGCTTATAAATCATATAAACAGAACTTGGCATAAAATAGCCCACAAGGATTGATATGCCATAAATCACAACCAAACCAATTTGTTTGAGCTGCTGGCTTTTTTATAACTTATCTATTCATACCAGAGGATCCTTTACTTACACATGTACTTATTGCTGAGTTGGTATAACAACTTGTATATAGAACTGGGCCTTTTTGAGACAGACAGAGACACAAGTTCACTGGTAGCTTATTCTTTTTTCTTATTTCTGATGTACCAAGTTCTTCACTGGTACAGAAGTGACAACTTGAGTGAGGTGTAATAAAAAACAACCTGAATTAAAAATCGAACGATGATACCAATGAAAATTATCAATGATAACAATAATCTTTCATTATCTATGTAGAAGTCTCTGCTCAAACATGCAGAATAAACAACAAGAATAACAACACTTACCAGCTTGGACAAAAAATAAAATGAGCGGTAACTCAATATCGAGCCTGTAACATCACTGAAGCAAGCATGCACTAATATATCCATTCACTGGACCAGCAACCAATCACTGTCCAGAGAATGAACTTATCCACTTGAGAATAATAGAATGCCCCAATATCCTTATAATCTCGCTTCAACTCGTAACTCGTTAATCTTCTTATGTATATGAGTACTGACTCATAGTTATTAAGCTTTACGATAGAATTCCAACAATCTATTCTATCTTGGAAAAATAGAATCCAAGTTATTTCAAACAAAGGTATAAAGCTATGTTTTGCATTTGGATCATCTGCAACAGTTAATTTGACATCTCTGCAAAGTTCTTTGGCTGCCCAAAAATGGAACAATCTAGAGCCATAGTTTTTAAGGGAAAGCCTCATCTCTAGGAAAGTGTGAAAAGTTATCAAGGGATTAAACAACAAACAAAATATGAATCTCTACTCTCAAAGTCAAATTCACTGAGAAAAAAAACAGAGAAAGAAATTGAAATAATGCACATATTTACTCACTAAACTAAGTGAAAGCATAAAACCAATTATTCATAAACATACACATCTAAAAAGAAATATCTGGGACATTTAAAATATTGGCAAGAAGACCAGACCTAGTTGTAATAAACAAGAAGAAACAAACATGTCAGCTAGTGGACTTTGCTGTTCCAGCAGATTACAGAGTGAAAATAAAATACCTGGACTTAGATGAAGAAATTGTGGAATGATATCACCATAGTGATATCAAGTCCCTTTCAAACTAGAAAAGAGACTGGAGTAAATGAAAATCAGAGGAAAAATCTAGACAATCCAGATCACAACACTGTGACCTAAAGAGCTAAGGAAACTTGTCGACTTCAATGAAAACCACCAATTAAAACTGATTTGAAAAATTCATAAGGAGCAAAATAATATGACTGGAGTCTAAAGCCAGCATTTGAATCTACAAAGTGTTTGAACTTTTCATTAAAGATGGTCAGGTATTTAAAGTTTCAAGCTTTTGCATTGCAAGCAGATCCTACTTCAATTTTAACTACTTTTTGTGCATAGTTGGATTTTCTGCTTTAATATTATCAAGTTTATTGAATTGCTTAAGATTGACATGAGCACAGTCAGTTGAGCACAGTCAGTTACCCCACAAAGAAAAACTCTTATCAAAAAAGCAATCTCACAACCAAGCAAGCAAGACTTCAGTTTATGACAACAAATGTTTAGCTAGAATATCTGGGACTTAGGTTTCCATCAAAGTCAAAAATGTTTGGTTTATTTAATGCCAAAATTTGATTCATTTGTCATTGCTTGATTATAATCATAATAATTTATATTTTCAAAGTTCCATTGTAATTTTTGACATGCTTTTTGTTTTATTTGTCAATAGTAATAATTATTTGCTTCCACAGTTTTATGGAATGAAACATTTCTATTACAAATAATTTACTCAAAATTATATAGTTTCAATCATTCCTATCCAACACAAATAATTCTCTAACCATTTCACCCATAGATAAAACCCTGATTGGTATTACTACTCCAGGTCATAGTGGACCTGGAAGTAATGGCAATGAAGGAGTACTCTACACTCCCAACAGCTGCAGACCTGGGAGTCTGGTATGTTCTGGATAAGAAAACAAGGTGTGCGAACATTCCAGAAAACAAAAGGCATCCAAGTAAGATTAAACATAGACCTTTACAACTTGACCTTCAGTATCGGATTAGAGTGTGGTATCTTTTTATTTCCATGTTATACTATGTTCTTGTATTCAGGCAAGACAGGGCAAATAAAATAAGGCAAAACTGGTTCTGAAGATTCCAAACGTGAGGCAGTACCTCCCCCATCTAACACCTTCATAACAATAGTTACAAAGACTGGGTAATTTTTAACCTTGCCTCCCACCTCACGAAACTGACCATGTGTCAAATGCTGCCTCTGAAGAGGATGTTAAATATTGGCAATATATGTCAGAAATGTGAAAAAAAAAATCAAAGACAAGGAAATTAGTTTGAATAAGACCCCTTACAACGACCAATTTCAGGATCTAAATATTTCTAGGTCAAAGCAAAAAAAGAAAAATCAATTTTAATCTATTTTTAAACTATAAAGCAAAAAAATTAATGTAAAATAGTTCTTATTTGACATACAGATAGAAAATACCATTTTTAAATTAGATAAGGAAAGCAGTAAAAGCTGTAGTGTATGAATATATTTTTCCTTTTAATTCATAAATTGAAAGGGAAAGTCAAGAAGTCAAGGTCAATTACCAGTTAAAATCCCTTTGAGAAAAGAAGACTACTTGAAGTAAAATGACTGATAGCTCTAAGATTCTTAAAGGCATATAGAAAAGCCAAGAAGGGAGCTTATATAAAATATAAAGGGGATTCCAATTAGTTGAAACTCGAAGTTGAACTACTCAAGACATGAAAAGTAACAGTATAAAAGAATCATTTATAAAATGAAAGTAACAGTTACCAAAGAGATATGCAAGAAGTTCCTTTGCTATAAGTTTTTCAATATGTCTTCTTGAATATATTCTGATATTCGTATATTACTAAAATTCTAATCATGTTTGCATGTAACCATAGCCCAGCAGAAATGGCTCATCAGAGCAAGATTTTCATTAGAGCAATATATACTTGAAATACTCTTTCAGAATAAAGCAAGTTCCGATCCAATTTGCAATTGAATGACCATTTTATGGGTTCTGCATTCATAATGAAAGACATTTTTTCTAAAGGTGTAAATTTCTTTTTATTCTATTTAGTCTTTATAGTTGTGCTCTACAACCATTTGGGTTCCAGTCAAAGCAGTGGTCTATGATGTGCCAATACCTGCCGGCCGACGGGATGTGCCCGTGGTGTAATTGTTATCGTCGTAGGAAATGAACACGGCGACACGAGTTCAAATCCTGGACGAGACTGATTGCATTTCACATAGCACTAATACCCTTGGGAAAGGTATGAATCCAATTATTCTCCCTCCAGGTATGGGTAAATAGTAGGACAGACTAGGTTCTTCAGCCTTGGTTAGGCAACTAGTCTAGGAGAAGGAAAACTCTGAATTCAAACCTGTTAAACTCCACTAAAAAATTGACCTTGTGTCACATCCTGCCCGAGCGGAGGGGATGGTAAATAGGATACCCGCCGGCCGACCCCACTATCTCAGCTTCCTTAAACCACTCATGGCCTGTGATTCATCTAGTGGTTTTTCTCATCTTAGGCCGGGGGTATCTCACAATCTTTACAGGTACGCAACACACAACTGAGAGGGTGGAAGAAAAGAACAAACAAACAAACAAACACGGACTTGGGTCAGCTCCAAGTGCAAGAAAAGGAGAAGTTTATGACACTTTTTGTGCATTCTGTGAGCTAACACGAGCGTGTACTCAAGTGAAAACTCTCACAAAGCCACTAGCAATGCTGACATCTTCTCACGTTGGTCAATCTGGCCTCTGTAGGTCAACAGGTCTTAGCAGTTGTCTTTCTGACTTCTGTTCTTCACTCTTTTCTGCCCTGCTTTCATCTCCTGACTGCCTCCTTCTGCCAACTGGTCTCTGCTGCTCCCTTCTGCTGACTGCCTTCTCCTGGGACCTTCCTTCCCTCATCTATTTCTGGTCTCAAGGAAGATCTTGAGTGCAGGCCCTTTGACAAAACAGACAAAGGGATTCTCTGACTGGTACCCACACACACAGAAATGGATGCCGCCCATAGTGTCACAGTGATGATAATAATGCTTCTAATTAAGGAGTGAAGGGTGCAGATCCATGGGGTCTTGTGAGACTTATGAATGCCAGAGTGCTGGTTGGTTAGTTGGTTGGTTTTATGGCATGTTAAACCTGGTTAGCTTATTTAATGCCAAAGTCAGTCTTCTTTTTCAAATCAATTAAAGTTATAGTGAGTGAGGAGAAAGAAGAAAGAAAATGAAAGATAAAAAGAGAGTGAGATAAAGAAGAAAGATAAAAGTATTATAGTCTGCATAATCACCGGCATAGAAGCTATGTTGCTGAAGTCACAGCAATGATGGGCAGGGCATGTCTCCAGAATGGATGGCCATTGCCTGCTCAAGATAGCCCTGTATGGTGAACTCTCCACTGGCTACTGTGACACAGAGGGGCACCAAAGAAACGTTTTAAAGACTCCCTCAAGAAGACCCACAGTACCTGCCACATTGACCACCACCAGTGGTCGACACTTGCTGCTGACTGTCAGGCCTGGCACTGCACCATCCACCAGGTCCTCTCCACTTTTGAGGACTCCCACAGAGCCAACCTCAGGGAGAAACACCAAAGGAGGAAGATCCAGGGAGCTTCAGCAGCCATATCAGACCAGACCTTTAACTGCAGTCACTGCGGCTGGATTTGCCTGTCCCACATCGGCTTAGTCAGCCATCAGCATGCCTGCAGTCGACATGGACAGCCTCCTTCATAAATATTCATTCATGAAGTCTAGCCAAGAGAAACAGAGATCACTTTCCCTTTTAATTTGGTTAGTTGGTTGGTTTTATGGCAGGTTAACCCTTGTTAGGTTATTTAATGCCTAAGTCAGTATTCTTTTTTACTAATAATTTTCTAACATATATATTTCACCAAAAAATAGGGACACTAACAGATATCTCCACTTGAGGTCAGTGAACCTGGGAGTAATAGCAATGAAGAGATTCCACAGTTCTCACAGTTCCAACCCACATGTAAATAATCAAGTTATTTATGAGATTTATATGAAATAGATTACATCTACAGTTGACTCAACACCAATTTTCATTTTAAAACAAGGATTTTGTTTTTGATTTATCAAAATATAATTGTTTTTTTAATTGATGCCTTTTTTAACTGCCATCATTTTGTAAAATGGTGAATGACAGCAAAATTTTAAAATATTGAATCATAAAGATTTAACAGCAGCCAATTGTTACAATCAATTTAATATTTTCTAAAAGAACAAAAAACAGATCACTGAAAACATTTCATCATCTACTTCCATATTTCATTTGTATTTTTTTTCTTCCTGCTATTCATGATGGGGTTATTTATGTATTGATTGGAAATTCTGCTTGTCTATAGATTCAAGATAGTGATATTAATTGTGTTGAGAATGCAGGACATTTGGTTGACTGAAATCATTTCAATTGATTTGAGTAAACAAGAATGAAAAAAAAGCATTCACAGAAAAAAACAAGCAGAAAATGTCAGAAAGAAGGATAGATTGAAAAAAGAAAGAAAGAACACAAAGTCACAAAGAGAAGAAAAAAATGAAGTATATAAAGTTATAGTGAGTGAGGAGAAAGAGCAAAAAAAAGAATGAAAGATCAAAAGAGAGTGAGAGAAAGAAAGAAAGTGTTATAGTCTATTTATTCACTCTCTATCTCTTTCCCTTGTAATTTGAGTGGCATCAAGTAAATGCTTTGAATTACCATAACAACAGAATTTCTCATTACATAGTATTTAGATCAGGTAGTATGAACTCTTTCTCTCTCACTCTCTCTCTATATATATACGCATACATACATATATACATACACACACACACAACAAGAACAATGAATTGTGTATAAGAGCTAAGAAGTGTTCAATGGTTTTATAGAAGAGTAGGTATTTTTTGTCAGAATTATGGTGACACATGAGTCAGAGTAATGGAAAAAGTTATATACAAAGTGCAATGGGTAAATTTCAAATTATTAATTTGTGTATGTGCTTTATTTGTTTCAGGTTTTGTCAACTGACATTCACACTAGAAGCTCCAATATGAAGATTTCAGAGTGTTTCGGTGTCTTTCTGAGGGCAGATTCATATTCATATTGATGAACACCAAACACTCTGTCTACATCATGGTGTTTGAGGTGGTCACTAGTGATGGTGACTTTATGCTTCCATTCATCATCCCAATTACCCCATGCTTCCATTCATCATCCCAATTCAACATGGAGACCAACATCAAGTACCTGGGGAAAGTAGTGCTGCTCTGGATTGAGAGGTTCATTGCTAGAAAACCTTAAGTCTAGCAACAGGACTTTGAACTATGCCACACAAGCAGGAGAATCCAGTCTTGCCTGTCAGAAAATTTCTGCAACTATTTCGCCCCTAACATTGGCTGCCTCACTCCTCAGACTGAAATCCACTTGAAGACTAAGTGTGAGGCATGGTTGAGTGAGAGACCAACAAAACTTTGAGCAACATCAAAGATGAACTGAAGGCAAGGATAATGGCAACATTAAGCAATTTAAACAAGGAGACCTTAGGAAAGGCTTGCAGGAGATTCCGAAGTTATCTGAAAGTTGTGGTTGAAACCAATTGCATTTTCTTTGAACAAATTTAATTGATAGTATTTCAAGATATTTTCATGTAATTTTGGTAAATATATCTGATAAAGCGAGATGTCAGAGTTATTTTCATTTTTGAGTAATTTAGAAGAAAGTTTACACATCATACCTTATATATAGAGTCACACTGAATAAATATATTGGATAAAATATTTGACAAAATGGAAAAAATGACTTGAAATCTATTAATAAATAATCATGCCACCAAACTTTGGTTTTAAACTCATATTTCCACCAAGTCACATTGCATTTTATAAAGAAGTAGATACATTATGTTTCTTGGATACTTGTAGTGTATTTTCTATTGTTCATTCTAATAGAAAAGTGTACTGCACTTTTGAATTGTACCCTATGGCAATTTTAGAAAATAACCAAAATGTCTTTTACAAAGTAGATTGAAAATTGACAATTTGAGAAATAGAATTTTTGATGAGATTGAGGATTGCATTTGGAAACCTTAGAAACAGTTACCATAGATGCAAGACATGGAGAAACAACTTGAAGCAATGAAACTGTAGGCTTGGAGACATAAATCAAAAGCTGTAGTTATACATTTGTTCTTTTATTTCTTTTTGCAGTTCTCTCTGTTATAACAGAAATTACTAACCTTGTTTTTTTTTATTGTTAATAATAAGAAAATAAGAAAATTGATTTTTAATATGTTTTAATGTTAAAGTGCAGGAGGAATAATTTTGACGGCTGAAGGTCGTTGAGTCCTTTAACTCAATTCTTAGTGTTCATATAAAAATAGGCTGATGTACCTTGCTAACCTTCTACTATGGGTTATTACCAGTTAGTACCTGAATTGAAAAATGCTACAAAAGATATTTGTAGCCATGATGAATTCCAGCAAAACCAATGATTATGTTATATATGAACAAGATGTATCCAAAAAGAAGCCAAAGTTTTTCAAAAACATATTGCTTTACATATAACTTAATGAGACTTGAATTCTTCAAAATGCTGCTGTTGTGTCCCACATTATGACAAAGTGCATTTGATGGTGAGACTTCATTTCTAAAGATCTGAAGAATGCAGCATACTGCATCACTGCTATTACTCCTAGGTCCACTATGACCATGACGTGGTAGTACTGGTTAGAGAACTATAAAATAGAGTTAGATAGCAATACTTGAGACCATTTGACTGTGTACAAACAAATGAGCTCTGGCTCGTTTAAAAATTAAGTCACCTACAATCTGTTTGCTTACAAATCATACACATAATATGTATGTATAAACAGGATGTGGCATTAAATAACCCACAAGAGTTGATATGCTATAAAGCACAACCAACCAATCAACTTGAACAACTACACAAAAAATGTAAATGCAAACACATTATGAACACAATTTCCTAATTATAGGCATAAAATAACTTTAGATAGTTTGACATGCTATTAAAATAAATCACTTAAAATGCTGCCCTAAATGTAGGACATAGAATATACCAACTGAAAAAAAGAAAATGGTATCTTCACTATAACACAAAGCATAATCCAGTAGGTAGACTCTAGTTCTGTAACTTTGGGAAGTGTGGAATCATCCCTTAAAACCATATTACTACATCCAAATTATTAGTATTGAGAATAATTACTTAAGCCTTGAGTCTGTAATTGTTTATGAATAATATTTGCATGAGCAACTCCAAGGCCTGCACCAAGGCCTGCACCAGATTTGGGTGTAGATCCAAGGCCTGCACCAAGATTTGGGTGTAGATCCATGGCCTGCACCAAGATTTGGGTGTAGATCCATGGGGTCTTGTGAGACTTATGAATGCCAGAATGCTAAATAAAGAATAAACATAAATTGATAAAAAATAGAAAGGATATAACATTCAAAAGATATTTCATATATATCATCTCAAGGAATTTGAGACTTCAATTTTAAATAACTAATTGTTCTTTAAATCATTTATAAGGTCACCCAAAAGTCATTTCTTTTTTATAGGATGAATTAAGTACTTTGAAATATAATTCAAGAAATGGAATGTTTGGGCAATGATCAAAGGTTTCAAATTCAACACAATTTTTTTTTATTGAAATTTGGGAAGAAGCTCTTTCTATTAACTCTACCAAAGAAATTGATGAATTGAAATCAGAAAACAAAAATCAATCAACATTTTGTGTTCATGGTTGTTAGATAAATCATTTGAATCATTTATTTGTGGAGCCAAAATAATATTTGTGCTTGGTTATGAAGAATTAACCTGTGGCAGTTTAGCTTGATGATTATAGCAACAAATAAACTTCTGCTAAAAAAATTTTTAAAATTCCAAAAATGTTTGGCATTCTATAGAATGCCTAAGTCAGAGGTATCAAATCCATGGCATCCATGCTACCTTTGACATGTGAAAAATTTTATTGGCCTGGGAGAGATAAAAAAAAAACTTTGTTAAGGAATTAAAAAAAAGAAAATATCACCATAAAAAATTTTAGTTTTATACTTGCCTTTCATAATTTAAGGAAATATTTTTTGAGGATATATTTTCTTACATGCCTCCATTTATTTATTGAATTTACCAGCTAAAATATTTCTATACATGTGAAGGATTTTTTTGAAAAATTATCCCAACGTATGTAGACTCAAAAAGGTTTCCCACCCTTGAACTTGTCAGTAAGACATCTACTCACTAAAATATAAGTTGCTACTAATTAGGGATGCACCGATAAGCTAATTGGCCGATTACCGATTACTCAGCTTTTTATAATCGGCTGGCCACCGATTAATCGGTCAATGAGCAGTTTTATAATGCCGATTTATGTGGTGCATTCAAAAAGTTTTCAGACTTTTTTGTACAGGTATTTAAAATTGTTGTAGACTCTTAAAAATTCAGTATCTTATTGCTATACATCTTATGAGATGACTGACCAATTTTTATCATTTCAGCTTCAAGCAATTGGAATACACCCTACTAAAGCCTGATTGTCACTGCTGGTGAATTTCAAAAATACAATCTGGACATGAGGACACTTTAGAAGAATGATATGCAATAAAATTCTGTTTTAAACTTGGAAAAAATGCCACAGAAATGTATGGAATGCTTCAGACTGTTTTTGGATGATCTTGCATGAATCGAGCATCAGTTTTTGAGTGGCATAAGAGATTCAAGGAAGGCAGGGAGTCTTTGAGGGATGATGAGAGGTGTGCGAGGAGTAAGGAAGTCAATACACCACAGTTGATTGGCCAAAGGCTAAGGGTTAGGGTTACTATGTCAAGGTTTTAAGGGAGTTCAGGAAGAGATTCCGTCGGAAGAGGCCAGCACTCTTCAAATCGGGTCAGTGGCATTTCCACCAGGACAGTGTACCAGTCCACAACTCCATCCTTGTCACACACTATTTGACCAAGATGGGCATCAACACAGTTCCTCAGCCTCCCTATATTCCAGACCTTGCTCCCTGTGACTTTTGCTCTTTCCCTAAGCTCAGAGGCTGTCGTTATAAGACAATTGAGGAGATGAAAGAGGCTGTGACGAAGGTCATTGACATGCTCACAGAAGAGGACTTCCATGGGGCCTTCCAGAATTTGTTGGAACGGTACAACAAGTGCATTGCAGCCAGGGGAGATTACTTCGAAGGGGACTAGAGTTTCATGTGTGTACTATCAATAAAAGTGCCCATATGAAAAAAGTCTGGAAACTTATTTAATGAGCCTCGTATCAGCAAATTTCGTTGTCATAAATGGTACTAATATTAATTTAATTATATTGTAAACAAAGACAAGTTAACTCCCTTTTTTGTTTGCCAGTGAAAATTCACTGAAGGGACATGTAGCTTTTAGCGACTGGACTGAATTTGAGGCAAATAGAGGTAAGCATAAGGAAAATTTCTCTCATTTTGCTTCCTAACGAATTAACATTATTATTTTTTACTTTAAATCACTGTCCAAGAAAATTATTACTCTATCTTTCAGTTTTCACGTTGAGGAATTGTACAGTAAATTGCGACCACGTGCGGACCGAAAATAAAGCATTCTTCATGAGTCATACTCTTGTTCTTCATTTTTAGACCCATGCTACCATTACATATATATTTTTATTTTTATGGTTTAGATAATCCATATTATTTTGAGATAAATTACAAATTAGATATCAGACATAAGTAATTCAAATACATAAAAAATTAATTGAATATTGACATCAACCATAATGGCAACCAGTTTCTGCTGGAAGTATTTTGATGTCAATCCCAAGAATAAGAATACATCTGTCTGCAAATTATGTCAAACTATCATATCAAGGGGTGGCAAATCAGCAAAAACTTTTACAACGACTAATATGTTAAACCATCTTAGAAAAATTCATCCAGAAGAAGCAAAAGTTGCAGATAAGAAAAGGAAACACAATGAATGTTTAAGGACAGACATTCCAGGAACAAGTGGCAGCAACTATGAGCCTCCAGCGAAACACCAAACTACTATAGAATCGATATTGGCCAAGAAGAAAATTTGGGATATTAATGACCACAGGTCACAAGAGATCCCTTATCTGAGTAAACTGACTTCAAAATATTTAAGCTCACCGCCTTCATCCGTAGAGTGAGATGCTCTTTAGTACGGGTGGTAAAATATATGAACCTACGAGGAACCGGCTGTGTCCTGGGAATGGAGAAACTCAGAGAGCAGGGGAGGCAAGCAGCAAGAATAGAAGAAGTAGAACATCAGCAGGTGCAGAGCAGAGGTAACCACAGCAGTATGCTCGAGTGGAAGCAGAACTTCAGCTTATAGTTATTCACTTAAGAATTGGAATTTGTACTTTGTAGTTTGTTTGTAATTTCTTTTTTTCTTATCTATTTGTTTAATTATATGCATTTAAGAATTGGAAATAGTACTTTGTATTTTGTAATTTCATTTAATAAAGCAAAAAAAAAGGCAAAAAGCTATAATAGCAGCCAGACACTTAACAAATGTCAAGTTAAATTGGCAGTTACTGTGTTAATGTGTCAAAGCTATCTGATAAGTGACTTGGCATTGATGAAATGGTTTAAATTTAATAGGAAAGAGAATTTCCGATTAATTGGCAAAGTGCCCGGTTACCGATTACCTGCCGATTAATCAGTGCACTACAAATACCAATAATTTTTTATTTTGATTAAAAGTTCAATCTAAAATATGTTGATTGCAATCTTAAAATGACCTAAAATCAAATAAATCTTAATACATACATCAAAGAAAAACTAAAAGTTAAAGAAATATCATTTATATTCATCAGTAACCAAACATGGTACACAATATGATGTTGCATTCTAACAAGAAAAACCAGTAATTTCTAACCAGAGTAAAGAATTCTTTAATTAACAGTTTGATCCCTCAGACCCCTGGTCCACAAATACCTTTTACCTGAGCTTATAAGATTCCCAAAAAGAAAAAAATCAAGCACAAAAATTTCAAATTTTGCTCAAGGGTACAGACATCTGTTTTTTCAAGTTATTCCACCATTCCATTAATGGTTGCAAATGTTAGATAGCAGGATTCAGATCTCTCCCGATTTACGATTTCATTCAAAAAACATACACGTGGCTGGAGAAGAGTAGCATTTGACTGGATGTTAGCCTGACAGCTGCTGCCGAGACAATGAATAAAATGTGTCTTGGCGCAAGAGGCTCCGTGCAGAGCTTCCAGGCGAGAATGCAAGAAATTAATTCACGTTAACAAAATACCCTTTTTCAGCCAATCATAAATCTTCCCCCTAAAAATATTCCCAGAACCGACTAGATCCAAAGGGTAATTACTTAAGCAGCGAAAATCTTCAAAGGCGTCAGACTGGCCTACAGAGGGATGAAAGGAAGAACACGCTACAGCCATAAGAAATCATCTGAACTCTGACAGATTTTTGACACACCACCTGCAGTGAACAACTGCTGACTTAGCTACAATGCCACCCCATCCACGACTGCTACTACCACCAAGATCATCTGATACCCTATCACCCTTATACCACCATACCCACCAAGTGAGTTCCTTAACTTATATCATGTGACCGTACATGAAATCTGGCTTCACACACACACACCTTGATTCACTCTTTCACTTGATATTGTACATTACAAATTTGTACAGTTGATTCTTCGCTTTATTGCCTCGTTTTCCCCTTTTGTTAATATAATTGTTTAAAAACTTTCAACCTGTGTTTGTCTTTTCCTAGCTACCATACGCTAAATATAACATGAATAATCACAAAATGAAACCTTTTATTATTAATAACTTAATCTCCTTGAAACCAAAATATTGGACTTATATATATAGTAAAATAGTGCACAGCTTGAAATATAGGGCATATGGGGTATAGTATATATTTACCAGTATCTTACTCCAACAAGGTAGAAAAGACACATTCATATATAATATGGAACACTGCCACATATAGATGAGTGGCACAAAAATAGCTGTTTTGTTGATGAATATTTTTGTGCCACTGAGTAGTACCTCAGACATTAAGGATTGACTATAACTGTAATGAGGAGGTGATGTCTAAGAGGAAATCATTTGAAGTTAAGCCAGATAATTATTCCCAACCATATATTGAAGTCTGCCATTGTAGATATAATGGCCAACATGGGCATAAACCACTTGATGCAGTTACTACAAATACTGCATCAAAGCTGTTCTTAGAGATGAGGGCAATTTTATTGAATGACCCTGTTTTTCTAAGTTGAACTTGGGTTCAGTTTTTTTTATATAAACTTATTTTTTTATTGAATATCTTTTTATTTATCAATACTTTAATTTCTTCTTAATCAACTCATGTACTCTCTCTCTCTCTCTCTCTCTATATATATATATATAAAGCAAATCTAAAAGAAAATTGAAATTATGAGGTTTATTCAATAGATAAGGGAAATTTTTTTATTTAAAAAGCAAAATGATTTTTTTCTTTTTTTCAGAATTTCTTTCCATAAATGTAAAGTCTACATTGTTTAGAATTGCTTTATAGCAAAAATTATTTTGATCTTGCAATAATATTTGTTTTAAAGCTATACAAATCAGAGTGCTCCAGGCTTGAACAGATGTTTGTCATCAAATCTTTGGTAGCTGAGAAATGAAAGCCATGTGAAATTTAGAGAAGAATATGTGATGTGTACATAAAAAGACCTATCAATATTGATTTCCTTAAAAAGGTGCAACTGTTTACAGTTACAGTGCTTCTTAATTCCAACTCCTTAGGCAAAATTCACATTATTCATTGAGTAAATCTTGCATAAAACATTGAGACATTTTATTATGCTCATGACTGAAATGTTATATAACAGTGACCTCAATCTTGGAAGCAGTGTAGAGCTCAGTTCCAAATATAGGCTTACGGGTTCAAAGACTTAAATATTCTTGTATAGCTAAAACTCAACATATTCTTGTATAGCTAAAACTCAATTCAAAGATTTTGCATTGTAATTTTTCATTACAAAGGCAAAATAACTCAGAAGGCGAATTGATTTATGAGTTATCCCAGTGCATGAATATTGGAATGAGAACTATTACACAAAGGATGCACCTTTTTAAATTATCAAGTGCAGTCTTCAACAGCTTTGTTAAACTAAAACAGCAAATCTTCCCTTTTTCCAAAAAAATAATCTAAAAAAATTTATTAAAATGCTAGTAAAGTTTTTCATTTCCTCTAAGTAGTGTATAGTTATTAACTAAAAGTTTAAACTCAAGATTTTGTTGTAAACATACTAAATTTATTGAGTGCATCTTTAATTTTAGATAATGAAGTACAATATGGCTTTTAAACAGGAATAGGTTCTTTTTTTCCTAATCTACCTCTATGAATTGAAAGAGTTTGGTTTAGATTTTCCTGAAAGTTTATAGACTATGACAAAAGACACCAAAAGAAGGTTGAAGGGTATAGTCACACTAAAACAACCACATGAGGACAACCATCTGAGATGTATAAATAGTGTAAATAATTTTCTTGGTTAAATGAATTCTAAGAATATACAATTGCTTTATCTAATCTAAGAAAACATTTTTCATCCAGGCCAGTTGGAGGAGGCATAGAAAAAACATTATGTAAGTATGATATGCCTGCATACCTAGAATAATTTACTACATACAAAACTTTCAGAGAAACTTAGCAGTCATGTGACCATGACTAAAACAAAACTTGATCCTTTTTCCATCTACAAAAACATAAACAGTGCCACTCCTGAAATATTAGAAATACTGACAGTTAAAGACAAATGGAAATAGCAAACCCAAGATTCTGATGTGGTTAGATACATGCCATTTATCTTTGTCATTCTTTATTTTCAGGTATACCAATAGATAATTTTTTTCCATAGAAACTGATGCCAAGAAGATTCATGAGAAAGAATATAGTAAAAAAATGTGCTCATTAACCAAAAGTGTATAACAAATCAATTCCAAATTTAGAGCATTCACAGTTTCTTAAATAAAACAATTCTTTTCAAATCCAATTTCAGTTTTAATAAATAAATAAATAGCAATGTGTGGGTAGTGTAATGATCATCAATACAGAAAATGTAATTGAAAATATGAGTTCAAATTCTGATTGGGACTATCTGCATTTGCTTCACACTATTTCCTTTGTGTAAGGCATGAGTCCACTTCTCCCCCAACTATAGATAAAATAAGAAGGAAGATAGGCCTCTCTTGCTACAGAGGTGAGCAACTAATCTAAAAGAAGGACTACACTGAATTCAAATCATGGAGAAAGCAACAAGAAAGCACTCCATTAACTCTCTTAAGTGTAGAAGTCAAATGACTTACCTGCTAACAGGGCTGCCTTCTTAAGTCTTCTGGTCAAACTCTACATGTGTAATCGACAGAGCCCCAGTCAGTAGTCCTGAAGGCTGGCGCCTTGTATTTGCTGGAAGCAGATTTTGCACTAATGCTGAACAGAGATATGCACCAATAGACGGTGAAGCAGCAACTATCAGCAGGGCACTTGAAAAGTGACACATGTTATAGTAGTGACCGACCATGAGCTAGTCAAAGGACTTTTTGGTGATCGAGATCTCAGCAAAATTCACAACCTATGCCTATTCCAACTCAAAGAAAAAAGGTTGAGATATCGTTTCACCATGCAACACTGCCCTGGAAAATAGCATAGGGCCTTTGATGCTATCTCCCGCAATCCAGTTACTACAGTGCAAAGCTTACTTTATACATTCCCCATAGAACCCTTCCCTATAGATACTGATGAATTGGATGAGACTTGTACAGCAATGAGATTGACGGCCCTCACATCCACATCCCAATTAGATGGTTACCCTGCCATAACTTCCCTTGACCACATTCATTTTGCTGGTCAAAAAGACACACAATACACCTTAATAGGCAAGACCATAGACAAGGGTTTTCCGAACGGTTGTCAAGCAACGCTGCTTACAATACGGGAATACTGGAAAGTTCATAACCGCCTCAACAATGGCAATGGCCTAATACTACTGGACTGGAGGATAGTAATTTCAACCTCCCAGCACAAAAACATATTAAAGTCCCGACATTTGGCTCATCAAGGAGTAGTTGGCATGAAAATGTGTGCCAATAAGTCAGTCTACTGGCCTGGAATGAATGCCTCAATTCGCTATTACAGAGATAATTGCATTACATGTTCTAGGAATGCCCCAAGTCTACCATATGAACCAATCCACATGACACCTACACCAGAATGGCCTTTTCAACAAATTGTGATGGATTTGTTCTATGTTGGGTCCTTCACGTATCTTGCTTGTTCAGACAGGCTCACTGGATAGCTCATTCTATACTACATCGAGCCAGGGCAAGCAGTTGCCTCCAGGTTGATATCCATCTGCAGAGAAATATTCCAAACATATAGTGCACCTGAGGAACTTAGTATAGATGATGGGCCGCCCTTCTCAGCTTACTCATTCCAACAGTTCCTAAAAAACTGGGCTATTAAACAAAGGATTTCATCAGGGGCCTATCCCCAGTCTAACAGACGAGCAGAGTTAGCTGTCAAGAATGCAAAAAGACTCATAAAGAACTGCACAGGACACCAGGGTTCCTTTGACAATGACATGCAATCCTGCAATATAGAAACACCCCTATCCAAGGCATTGGCTTATCACGAGCACAACTCCTGCTTCATAGATGTCTTTGGGATTTTATTCCATCACACCCACACTTATATGAACCGCACCCTAAGCGGATAGCTGCAGCCCAAAAATATGAAAAAACATCATCCAAATGCAATGCAGACCTCATCAAGTGGTACAATTGTACTGCACATGCCTTATCCCCGCTCCATAATTTGGGGTATGTATTTATAATTGATGTTTGGACAGCCTTATCTGCACAGTTGTATAACTGGATGTTGGTCTGTGCAGGGGGCATGTTTGTCATTCATACAAACACCTCCAAGTCAATTCTGAACTCCACGAATTGCTATGATGTTATCTCTGAATAGAGCTGAGGAAGTTTGACTGCAGGGGCCTTCGTGTAGCTGTCTGATGTCAAAGGCTGCTCCTTTGCTAGTTTCAGGATAGCTAGGGCATGTCCCATGGTTGTGACACCTATGTCTTTGACAAACCAAAGAGAAGTAAATTGGACGACCAATGATCATATGGCAGCTGTATGCCTCCCCAATATGGAGCAAAAGTAATCCACAAACTTTCAGCTACAAATTCACCCTGAAGAACCCCCTTTTCCAGTAAACAAAGAAAATGTGGAGAATCTGAAAAAATGGTTACTGGGACAATTTGCTAATTCAGCGTTCAAGACCGATGGGCAATTCCCAGCCATGTCTGGTAACCCTGCACATATCCACCGGAAGCAGGGAGCAGTCGCTAAAGCTAAACACAGATCTATACCAGTGCCATACCACTTAAAAGAACCAGTAAGGCAAGCTCTTATGCAAGACATAGAAAGGGGCATATTAAAACAAGTGCCCATTGGCACTCCTACAGATTGGTGCAGCTCAATGGTGATTACAACAAAAAAGGATGGTTGGCCAAGATATATCAATATCTGAATTCGCAATGCAAGTGAGAAACCCACGACACTGCCTCACCTTTCCAGCTGGCAATGCAGGTGCCACCCAATACCACGAAAACAGTGCTGGATGTTATCGATAGTTACCACTCTGTTATATTAGATGAGGAGTCCCAACCACTCACAACTTTTATCACAGAGTGGGGGAGGTTTATGTACCTTAGGATGCCTCAAGGGTACTTGGCATCTGGTGATGCATACACTTATAGATACGACGAAGTTATAAAAGACATTGCCAGGAAAATCAAATTGGTTGATGATAACTTGCTCTACAACGCCAACATCAAAGAGGCATTCTATCATACTTTTGATTTTCTAATGAGGTGTGCACAAAATGGGATTGTACTCAGCAAGGACAAATTCCAGTTTTGTAAGGACGCAGTACAGTTTGGTGGACTGCAAATAACCCCATCGGGAGTATCTCCTTCTGAATCAATGCTTAATACCATTTTAAATTTCCTTGTGCCCAAAAACATCACTGATGCAAGGTCTTGGTTTGGTCTGGTAAACCAACTTTCCTGGGCATATTCATTAAGTCCCATTATGCTACCTTTTCAGGACCTTGTCAAAAAGAGCTCAAGATTCAGCCGGAACCAGACCCTCAAGAAGGCATTTCAAGAATCAAAGCAGGTCATTGTTAAACTAGTAAGGCAGGGTTTCTCAACATTTGACATCAACAGAGTTACCTGCTTAGCCCCTGACTGGAGTAAGGATAGCATGGGATCTTTGCTTCTTCAGAAGCACTGTACACTAAGAATAGTCACAATGATTCACAGTGGCTAATGAAGAGAAGTGGAGAACCATGATTGCTCAAGTCTTGAAAACAGATGGTACTTTTGATTTCATTCCAAGATAGAACAGTGTTTAAGTTAAAATGATAAGGAAATGAATTTAGTTGCCAAAACTGAAATTTCAAATTTATTGGGAACTACATAGTTTCAATTTTGAAAACCTTTAACATTGGATAACATTAGCATAGATACAGTAAAGAAGTTTTAATATACCTTATCACAGATACTTAGTCATGAATCTATTCAAGTAAGTTTTGCTTGCAATTGTAAAGAATCTCATAAATAAAAATATCAATTTTTTCTTTATTTTCAATTGGTCTCCCATAAGATTTTTAATTCTTATTTTTGAGTCTTAATTTTAGTTTTATATTTTCAATAATTTCAAAACAAGTTTCATAATCAGAAAAACAAATAAAGAATATCACCGAATATCAAATATCACAGATCAGCATAATTCCCATTATAAATAAAAACAGGTAAATGATAAATAATAAATGATTAAAAAAATGATTAATGTTAAATAGTTAACATTAATCATTTGTGTGCACACAGTTAAAAGGTTTCAAGTATAGTAAATGATTAAATAGGTTCTATTTTACCTAGAAATGGGGCCCTAACTGGTATTACCACTCTGTAGAATAATAACAATAATAACACTGACTGATATAAGGGTTTCCAGCAAGCATCCAGCTGGCAGACAAAAATAAAACAGACTGTAATTCAATAAAGTACTAAAATAAATGTGGGTGTATGTATATATATATATATATATATATATAATATACCCACACACTGACCAGCAACCAATCATAATCCAGGGAATGGACTCGCCCACATGTGCACAATGGAATACTCTAATGTGCCATAAACAGCTCTCTTTCCTCAGGTCATTCAGCAATTGACTCAGCTTGCTACACAACTGATTTGCTGATTTTGATCACCTATCTAACTCAATACACTGAAGGTCAGATTAGACCTGGAGATAATGAAAATGAAGGAGTGCTCCACATTCTCCAAAGCTCCAGAACTGGAGCCTCCTCGTCAGATGGTTTAGTGTCATATCCAGGCCACTTGTTGGAAAGGGGGTCTTACCCCACTGAAGAGATGCAGACAGCATATTCTACAGCCCTAGCCAACTGGGCTGTTTAATCAATTTGAAATTCCCTGAAAGTTACCTGAAGAAGACCACAGGATACAACAGCTGGAATGTTGTTTTAAAAACAAGTCAGTTCATACCTTTCTAAAAGCATTAGTACAAAGCAAAACACAAGCAGCCTTGTTCACGATTTGAACTCAGATTACCAATTTCATTTCTATGATTATAACCATTACACAAAGTATGCCTCCAATAAATATGTATGTATATATAAATTACATTTCATTTATATATAAGTACTTTGTTATTTTTTCAATGATATTTCATAAAGAGAAATGGCCTGAAATTGGTACTCTGTTTCTAGATATTCCACAAAGGACCTGACCAATGTTCGATCATTTTCAACTAAATAGAAATTCCTAGAACATCCAGTTGTGGTGTAATAGTTAAAAAACTAGTCTCACTAGTCCATTACGACTGAATTGTGTTCAATCCACATTGGATGCCTCATATTTCAACCTTGTACCAAAATCTAAAATATGCTTATTTTTTACAATGCCTTGCATGGAATAATGCTCAATGAGCAGGGTTATCAGACCACTGTTAGTAAGTTTAATTTTCACTGAGCACACCATACTACTGTACTTGCACTAAACTAAGAAAAGCTTAGTAAATAATGACAAATGAATAGAAATTCATTGTTAATAGTGTATGAAATAAGAAGGTTCAACCTGACAATATATACAAGCATTGATTTGGATAAGTATTGAATTCTAATTGAATTTCACTGAATATTTTTATAGGAAAATATCATTTGATGACTGTGAAGAAGAAAAATTTGTTAAAGTTCTCAATATTTGATTCCCATTACTTAATATCTGTCTTTCAGCTGCTGTTGGTATTTCCACTTGGCAATATGTTGCACTTTGGTAGGAGGAGAAGCAGCACAAATGGCTTTTGAAAGAACAACTCTAGAGTTTCTCTGTTTGACATTACCAAATCTAAAGTTTGTACGCTTTCTGTTTCAGAGATTTCTTCAGGTTTCAAAGTCCCATCTCAGATAACTGAGGTCTGGTTCAATACACATATTCTCTTACTTTATAGCTCTAATGGAGAATTCAATAAATGGAGTTCATATAGTATTGCAAGCATAATTTCTGCAGTTAGTAATGGCTACATTCCACTGGTTTTGTAGATTTGCTGATGAGATACTAATCTTTGAGGAATTTCTATTATTGAAAAATAACAAAGTAAAACAAAACTTAATTTATATATATATATTTGTTGAAGGGATGCTTAGTGTTCTCCCTCAACTATGGTTAGATAATAGGACAGACTGGTATTTTGCACCTTGATAAGAAGGAAAACTCAGAATTCAAACCAGCTTTACTCTGCTTAAAAACTAATATTGTGTCATGTCCTGCTCATAGTTGATGGGTTCTATAAATACATATATATGTTTATTGATAACAAAACTTGGTCTCACTATGCAAAATTCCATTTATAGTAACACTAGACATTTTAGAAATTTCAATATATCAGTGATTTTTGTTACAGTTGATGAATAGGAAGACTGTTCACTGATATGCTCAGACTGGTATCCCTATCTTGATTGTTATCATAGTCATAACATTCCAGTTGTTGTTCCTCCTGGCCTTCTTCAGGTGCCTGTTGTAGTTGCCCATAAGTACATCTCTAACAATTTTTTCATAAAAAAGTTAATTTTCTCAACCAAAGATAACAGGAATTTATCATTTCTAATAGAATATTATACAATCAAAATGGTTATTAGTAATTATTATTAATAACCAAACTCTACAGTATAGATATTTGTGGACAAAAATAAAATTACAACACCTCTGCTACTAAGAATAAAAATCATATAAATACATATATTTATTTTTCAATTTAGATAGGTGGCCACTTAGAGGCAGTAGTCACTACTAGTAATTTTGAGGCCTGTGTGCCAGACTAAGTAAAGCATTATAAATTCTAAGTTATGATTAAACCATTCGTAAATCACCAAAGATAAGGGATAATGAGAGTGCTTAGTACTTAGAGAACAGCAGGTACTCAAAGCAATTTGAGACTTGAGTACCAGACTAAGTAAAAGCTAAATAAATAATTAACAACAATAAAAGAAAGAGAGAGGAAGAAAGAGAACTACAATATTTTAAACTTTTATCTGTATATTCACAGGCATAAATGATAAAAATTTCTTTTTAGTTCTTACATTTTCTAGTTTGTGGGAATCGTCTGTGATTTTCTGATTTTCCAAACTAGGTCAAAAAACTAAAAAAAAAAAAGTTACCATTTAATTATCAAACTATCAAATAATCAAATACACCAAAGTTAACAGTAGTCAATTACTAAGCTTAGTTTAGCACAACACCAAAAGTATGAGATACCAAGTGAAAATCAACCTTACAAACAATGGTTTAAAAGCCTATATTAATAGCTATTACATCACTGACTAAGTAAACTCTAATATTTTAAATAATGTTAACTTGCTAGCTTTTACACTACTCAACTCTGTAGATAGTTTTGTTTAAGGTTCATTGTAAGAATTTATTATTGGTATTTCAACATCACTAAAACCAATGGTATTGGATCTCCAGGATGAAGGTTCCTCTCCAGAGGCATTTTATTTTGTTGAAGATAATATGCTTATAAATCCTATGATCTAATTCTTGGATAACAATATTACTCACACAACACAAAGAAATGGATGCTTGGATGAGGCTAGCAAATGACACAATCATAACAACTGCTAAATACTGTTATCATTGTATACAGCATAGCCATGTTGTTTGCTTAATACTAACAAACTACAAATATGTTTAGTAGAGTAAATTTCATCCTTAAGCAATAAATGGTTATTGTATTTCACTCATATAAAATTAAATTTCTGTGATTTGTTAAAAATATTTTAATGAGTTAATGATTAATGCAATTAGATATAATATGATTAATTACTAAATATGACTTAAATAGTCAAGTAGGATTATCAAGAATTAAACTGAAAATAAGATCCTAATTATGTAAGCTATGAAATTTCGAATGAACTTGAAAAGAAATTTCAGGGGAAGAATAAAGTAGAAATCAACAGGAATATTTCATGGTAGAGTTTCATGTATACAACCTTTAAAAGTCAATATTTTGATATCATCATATTATGTTAGTGAAATGAAATTATATATATAAAACAAGTGAAAAAACAAATTGCTTAAAAACTTTTTTTCTTGAATTAAAGAAGTGCTCATATGCTGACCAGCAGAACAGTCTAAAACCTAAAAGAAATTAAGATCTCACTTCTTTTTATATTGGTCTTATGATTAAAAGTTTCATGTATCAACTAAGACACAAACATCAGATGAAACTCAAAAGTAAATGGATGAAGAAAAGAATTATTAATATAAAATATTCCCTACACAATGCAATGAATGACTGTATGACACAGCAACAGAAGTAGGAAGAAAAAAACACCATCCTTCCATTATGAGAAAGTATAATATCAAAATTAGTAAAAAAAAGAAAAAAAAATTGGTCCCAGGAATAGGACCAACCAATTTGACTAAATGAAATTGCTGCACTAGGAAAGAAGAATAACAGAATTTATAGGATTTTTTTAATTTAGCAAGAAGACAAAGATTTCTTTTTAAATCCATTTTTTTTATGAATATGCTATGCAATTATTCACTGCATTGTGCAAAGAATATCTAGTATTTAATAATTCTTTTCTTCATTCATCTGTTGATTATAATTTATTTGATACATGAAACTTTTACAAGAGATTAAAAAGAAGTTTGTGAGTTTATATAAATGAAAAAACTCAACAAGCCATCATTTGGCTATTATAAACTTATTTCAGCAGGCACCTCTATAAATGAGATCATTGTGTTATATAATTACGGAATAATTTTTTTTTATATTAATCATTTTTCGTTAATTATATTTTATCATTGGGTTTGGTTGGCTTTGAACTATTTGGCTCTTAGTACAGGTGCACACACATTGAGTACAGTTCACACTCGTGCACAGAGGATATGACAATCACAAATGTCATAATAAAAACCCCAGATAGGAAATGAGACTGGGATGTGAATGACGTCATGCCCGGAAGTGATGGGCTGAGAATTTGGTGATTTTGAAAAAGATGTTAGTTGAGATTTGACTCTGGGCTGGGCCAGTCCAGCTGGGGGCTACGGGATGCACAGCACATTTGTTGCATCAGATAGTACAGTCAGCATAGTAAAAATTGTGTCTCTCTCTCCTCATGTTGAAAAACTAAAGTCAAGAAGTTAATAAACGTTTCGTACCTGAATAACGGAGAGTCGTCAGTGTTTCATATTTCCCTGCACCAGTATATTTTACAATTGGTTGATGGCTGATGAGGACAGGGTATTGTACATGCTTTTACATGTTGTATGATAAAATTTGAATGTCAAGACTCTCTGGAAAGCAAGATGATTCTTTGAAAAGATGAAAGGACCCTCTAGAAAGTTGGAGGGACATCTTCAAAAGACAAGAAGCTACATCAAATCATGAACAGCACAAGATACAGAATGCCCTCTGGGTGACTGTAGAGGGGAGGGAGAATATATCACTCATCAGACTGATTTTAAAGAAAACGACCTTGAACTAGACCCAGCAGCAATATGTGATTGCGGAAGAAGATTTAAAAGTTTGCAAGGTTTACATATCCATAAGGCATGCTGGTGCAAACAATGTAATTCTCCTATCAGAGAATGTAAATCAAACAATGGGATAATGAATCTGGACTACACCCACAGCGTTCAGAATTCCATTGTTGAGCAACAGTGCTCCTGAGAAATTCTAAGCAAGCTAAGAACCCAGTGGCCCAAAGGTAACCAGAAAGCTGTTTGGACAAATCTTGACCAAGAACTTTCATTTATCCTTACAACCAATCTTAAGGGTCCCATTAGACAGCAGATCAGTGTTGTTTTGGGGTTGTTTTATTTTGTAAAATTATATATGATGTTTGCTTTGAGTGATTTGATCCAGTAATGGAAAAGAGAAAAAAAAAAGGAAAAATGGCCAAATTGACAAAAACAAAATGCGTGCAACACCATGGCCTAATGTGTATAAGTGAAATGTGCATATTATGTGAATGATTGTTAACAATGATTTTTACAAACGTCATTAACATCTGAAAGCAAATGCTTTTAACACCATTTCGAACTTAAGCTACAAAGAGGAACTTTTCCTCTATTTGTCTTCATAAGTTATCTGGTGGCAAAAGCTGCTGGTAGTGCCGGGGAAGGCAGCACCATGTTAGCCACCAAAATTGTGACATCACTCCTGGTTGGTGGCTGATAAGGATAGGGTGGTACACATTGTTTGATAAAATCTAATGAATAAACTCACAACTTCATTATATATATATATATATATATATATATATACACACACACATAATGAATAAACTCACAAACTTCTTTTTTATTTCACTACTCAAAAAGGTATAAATTTGCAGTCACCTGGCATGAATCAGTTCAGTCATTACCACTCACCTAAGACTCCTTCAGCAGCATCACACAATACATGATTTTGTTGGTTTTCTCTCGTTGTGCAGGAGTGACATATCCAAGCAAGTGTTGCTTCTGTCTGGTCTTGAAGACTCTTAATATATTTCCTCTTTTTATTTGTGATATTCCAAGTTTTGTCAGGTACACAGGTCAAGTCAGAGGTTCAGTTTGCAATAAAACTTTACGATCTGACTTCAATAGGAAGCTTTTTATGAGAAAAAAAACAGTGTACTGAGTCAATCTCACAATGCTTCAATAATATACAGCCAAAATGAAGAACTAACCCACATCCTCAGATATTAGTGAAGCTGCAAGTTTTACATGAGTATCCTTCAAGATGGATGCTTTAACAAAAGCTCTGTATGGAGTAGAGAGAGAGTAGAGTTTTAAATGAATATATGTATGTGTGATGCATATTTAACAAAAGCTTGGGATCCATCATTCCCAGTTTTATATAAGAGTGTCTTTCTCCTAGATGGATGATTTATCAAAATCCTGGTATCCTTCATGTCATGAATGTGTTAATGGTTTTTACTCTACAAGAGGGATCATCTGCTGTTTGTCAGGTCTTATTTTTCATCCTGATGGATATCTAGCCAACATTCTCACCAAGTTTACCTAGTGAGAACTGGTTTGATTATCCAATCTTAAGGCAGATAATATTGCGTTACATAGTACTAGTAATACACTTCAAATAACTCAACTACAATATATATGCACACGCACACACACATATATATACAGAGAGAGAGAGAGAGAGAAATTTATATGTGTTGATTTGTTTTTTACAGTATGTCAGCATTTATTAGGTCATCTACTACTAAAATCAATCTTTTTTTTCACAAGTTTTTGTATGGTTTCAAGTAAATAATGATTATCATTTGTAAGAAATTATAGCTTCAAGCAACCACTCTCCAAGATAAATAATTTGCTATTATGTAGTTTCAAATATTCCTATTTAACAGTAATAATTTATGCACAATTATATGGCTTCAAGTATTTCTAGCAGTTATAGGGTTTTAAATAACTAATAATAATAAACCTTTGTAAACAATTATAGCTTCAAAAAACTGTTCTTAATACAAACAATTCGCACACAGTTACATGGTTTTTAAGTATTCCTATCAAATACAAATAAGATTCAAACAAATGCACTTGACCCATAGATAAGACACCAAGGTCAGAATGGCAATAAATGAATGACTCAACATTCCCCAGAACTGGAGCCTCACCAACAAATGCACTTTAGTATTATACCATAGACATGATATACATGTGTATATACATACAACAACAAAACTTAAGACTCAAGAAACAGCACAGATTCCTTTGAAGTTCTCTCTCTCGCCATCTATCACTATAAGCCATCACACTAGGTAAGTCCACTAGACAGCTCTGAGTTGCTCACAGCCCTTTCAGTGGGGCATAGAATACACTGACTACATCCTTTGCAGATGGGTAAGACACTGCTCCCCAACAAAAAGTGTGTCATGAGTATAACATTAAACTGTATCTGATAGTTATGGAGCTCAAGGAAGTGTGGAGTACCTCTTCATTGCTATTACTCCCAAGTCTACTTTGACTTGGAGTAGAAATACCTGTTATGGTCCCACCCCTGGGTCAAATACATCTGTTCGAAAATTATTTGTATTTGATAGGATTACTTGGAGCAATATAACTGTGCAAACAAATTATTATTAAATAGGTTGGTTGGTAGTTTTGTTTCACAGCATATCAACCCTTTTAAAGTCATTTAACACTGAAATAATGATTGGTTTGGTTTGGTTTTATGGCATATCAATCATTATAGGTTATTTAATGCCAAATCCATTTTTATACATATAAACAGTTCTATTTCAAACAATTCAGTTTAGCATAAGTACACAGTTTAGTATTATTTGACCCATAGATAGGACCTTATCAGGTACTACCACTCCAGGCCAGAGTAGACCAAGGAGCAACGGCAATAAAGGAGTACTTTGCATTCCCTAAAGCTCCAGCATTACTGGAGCCTCACCATCAGATTGTTTAGTGTCATATCCAGGACACTCGTTGAGGAAGTCTTACCCCTCTGCAGAGATGCAGTCCCATCTGACTGGGCCATATTATTGAATAGGAATAGTTACTTTAAACCATATAAAGTAAGTAAAGTTGGCTCCCTTTTCAATAGCTACTACACCGAGGTGTAGGGGAGGGCGCTACTCCTTTCCCTGGATTGCTCCACTATACTCTTGATACATACCTCATATGGCTGAGTGTTAAGCAAGGAAGAATCAAGTACCATTTTTAAAGTCTTTGGTATGACGCGACCTGGGATTGAACTCATGTCTCCCGGGCCATTGGCAAACACTCTACCCACTAGACCAATGAGCCAGTGTGCATAAATTATTAGTATTACATACTTGAAACCATACAACTGTGTGCAAATTATTTATATTAGATATGAATACTTGATACAAGACTGTGTAAATAAACGATGATAGGCAAATGAGAAAAATGCAATGGAACATTGAAAATATAGTTATGATTATATTCAAAAATTTAAAAATGAATCAAATTTCAGCATTAAATAACCCATAAGAAGTTGATATACTATTAAAGAAATAAATGAAACCAAATCATTTAGAATGAAGTTGCAAGTATCAAAGTAAGAGGGAAACAATCTTGGTTTAAACATTTTTAATATTCAACCAATAAGCTATAAGAGAAAAATAGATGACAGGAGTTAATACCTACAAAGAATCCTATTCAAAACAATCAATAAACATGAACATGATTCAATAACAAAATCGTCTGTAGAGCGAAGGCTCTATTATTTTGGTCTTAATTTCAATCAAACTTTAAATTTTCTATCCAAAATGTAATCATATAGTTTAGAAATAAATATGGGATTTCTATACTACACTTTGATCCAAGGCAGAGTGCACAGATACTACACCCTGATCCTAAGTCAAGTGCCAATCCATATGCAAATAATCCCATCATTTTTTACGGGGAGTATACTGGTTTGTTTTAATTTTTGGTGGGGAAGGTTGTGATTGTGCAGAATAGCCTCCCCATGATCATTGATGCGACTTTTGTTTTAATGTATAAACAAAATTATATAGAAACTTATATCCACCATCCAGATAAGAGTCAGTTTCCATTATCTATTTATTTGTTTACTGAAAAGTTACATTTTAGTTAAAAAATCACATCAGCAATTGACTATAAGTCGCTATTTTCTTGCAGTTGGGGGAGGAAAAGGCTAAAAAATATGGCTGATGGCTAAATTAGATTTTGGAGCTTCAGTGAAAAAAAAAATAAGCAAATGCCTGAAATACATTATTGAGTAGAAATTAATAATCTAGTTTCACATACGACTACTTCTGTAATGAGTTTAATCCTCATAGAGCGCCTAACACTGGTGGCCTTGAGCCAGACTAAGTGTAACTTAATAAATATCAACTTCAATCCGTCTTTTAAATAATTCAAAGTAGAACTGTCTACTCTTATTACAGGCACTTTGTATTATCGAGTTTTCTTGAATCTTTTTTTATTGACTTTTAGTTCACATTAGGAGGTATGTTTCAGTCTTATTGGTAGAGGAGTTATAGAAAAACCCAAGTCAAAAGTGCTAACCAATAAGCCCAATTTGCAAAGCTCTAAGTAGGTGTCAATGGTTAAATTTCAGTAAAAAAAAACACACTTTTTTCTTCTTTCAAGATTCGTAATGTGTCACATTTCAGTTTAACTTATATCCATAGTCAATTCATCAGTTCTCTGTCTCTGTCTCCGCCCCTTCCCTCTTGCTCACACACAAACAAGGTGAATTCTAAAACACTAGTAATAATGTACAGCTAAGTAACAGAATTTTTTTTTTCTTTCTGCCAAAAACAATCCTTTAGAAATTCTAAAATTCTTTTCAGGAATAAAATTTAGTAAAATCAAATTTCTGTGGTTTCATCTGGTGCTACTAAAAGCAGTTCAGGCCTGAGCATTAAAATTGTTGAAATTTTATCGGTAAATGGGTTTATTGAATGGAGCACCAACATTTCTGGGTCAGTTCAGGGCCTATTTTGTATTGTCTTTCTTTTACCACTGGTGAAATTTTATGTTCATTGAAAATCTGAGTGTGGCAGAGAAGCTAAATCTGATTGGCTGGAGTCTCTGGAAGGAAATGCTGTTGCTCCTGGCGTTACCTACCGAAATCAACTGTAATCAGTTAAAAAACAGGAGACCTTAGAATTAGGCTGCGTTTTTACTCCTCAACTGAAATGGAGCTGAATAACAAGAATTAAGTCCACTTGAAGGATTTAGTGTTTCATTCAGAATTCCAAAAGGGAATTCAAAGAAGGTTTGAAAGCCAAAAAGAAAAGAAATAAGAAGAATTTAAATTCACCAGAAGGATTTTGTATTACATTCAGAATTCCAGAAGGGAGTTCGAATTAAGCACAAGCTCAAAAAGAAGAGAAAAGAAAGAAAGAAAGAAACCAAAGAAAATAGGTTTCTACAGCTCAAGCTAAAAGAAGATAAAAGAAAGAAAGAAGCTGAAAAGAGTAGGTTTCTACTACATAAATTTATATTTTAGAGGAATTGTTTCTCTAAGAAAAAGAATTAACAACTTCAGCTGACTACAAGTACACAAGTTTCAGACGCCATACCTTGCTCTATCAAGAAGGAAAAAGACTGACAAAAAAAAAAAAGAGAAAAAATCCATTATTAGAGACATTGTCTCACAGAAGAAAGAAAGACAGAGAGTGGCTTTTTATTAAAAGTGTCACGTGGTCTCCCACTGAGACGATAGAAATAAGATGACTACTATCCTCGTGTTTGAATTAACAGTAGCAAGCCATCAGAGAATGACCGTTAAGAAAGAATGTGGGTCACAGTGGAGACCAGATGTTTATACTTAGTGACCTCACACGGGTCGCCTGACACGGGAAGGAAGAAGGTCAAACGATTGGCTGGGACCCTAAAACGGAAGTGGGGACTCCTTTCCGTCAGTGAAAAAAGGAAAAGAAAAAGTTAGTTGTTGGACAGGGTTCATGGTGGACAGAACCAAAGCCAAGTACTCCGGGTAAAAGAAGACGAAAAGAATATCTCGGACACGAAGGAGCCAGTTCTTCAAGCCAGTATTAAAAATAGCATAAAGTCTATTAGCCCGTAAAAGAGGAAATATTCTCCACAGGAACTCCATCAAAAAAAAGATAAGTAAACTTTGAGACCGTTTCTCCTTATACCCAATATTATATACCCTCTCTCTCTCTCAATTTGAATGAAAACGAAAGAAAAGAAAAGAAAGACATTTATGTTCATGGGCTATTCATTCATGATATATTTGACACGTTGAAGGTGTATATCTATGCACAGTAAAAGATTGATATATTTTAATGTTCCCACGTGGTCTAAGTTGTTATTTGTGGCGTCTGCTACGAATTTGTTACTTCATGTTTCTTTTTCAGCTTCTATTCGCCTTATGATATGCTCGCTTAAAATTGTCCTATAAATTCCTTTAAAATATCACACGGGAAACCAGAATTGCCGACTACTATAATTGATATTATTACGTCTAAACCTAGTGGCCCATATCTTCCATTGTTCTAGGGGAGGAAGACTAGCAGCCTTGGTGGGTATGTGTATAGTGTGAAAATTGGAACCCCTTGCCAGCGGTGGTCAGTCTAGCCCTAAATTAATTCCGCACATAATATGCCAGTTCTTATATGCCTGAGAAAAAAACTCTGAACAAGGACTTATTCTACAAGGGATCAAGTGCCAACCTGCCCCGTCTTCACACGTGCGAAAATAAAGTCCCGTTTTGGGATAAAAGTAAATTATTCGCGTCACAAAAGAAAAGAAAAAAACATTTTTAGGACTTGGTCTCTAATAAAAAGGAAAAAAAATAGGACATTTTTAGGGACATGGTCTCTAAGAAAAAAGCAAAGAAAAGAGACACGTGTGAACCCTTGTTTAACTGGAGGGAAGAAGTAGTGACTTCTTTCCCAGTTTTGTGAAAGTAGCAATAGGTGAAAAGAAGAAGTTGTAACTTCTTTCCCTTTTTTGTGAGAGTATCATTTATAATTTTTTACTTCTTTTTTGTATTCATGAGTAACTTGTCATATGTGCATTGGAACACATATGCAACTAACTGGAGAGACCTTTCTTTCATCATAATAAACTACTTTGAATTTAAAACAAGGATCTCTCTCCCCCTTATTTTATTTTATTTTGCCTTCCTATTTTTTTTGTAATATTATTATTGTTACTAGATTCCAGTTTTGTTGACTAAATAAAATTGCGATAAAATGCAAGGTCCGTTAAAAAAGTATCAAGACAGAAATGAACAATAAATGAAACATTATTTGTATTCAAAATAGTCTCCATGGCATTCAAAGCACTTGCTCCAAGTTTTCCTTTGGTCAAAGAACTGGAAACTCCTCTTTAGTATATTTTTAACATTCTCCACATCTTCAAATCTTAACTTTGAACTTAACTTTTTCAATGTAGGAACAAGAAAAAAATTGGTAAGTATAAAGGATGCTGCACTTATACAATCCTGTGTTTTACCAAAAGATGCTGTTCAAAAAGTATCAAAGCTGAATTAATGATTTTTCAAACTGTTACTGATTCTCTAGATAAAGTCTAAATATCTAGATATCAACACTTAATAATCTATGTTATTCAGTTCATTGTTTTTTTTTCTGATTTGGTAAAGATAATTTCAGTCTCAATACTTTTTCAACATGCCTCATATAATTTTTTAATTTGAATTCTAACAGTCTAAGTTGACAGATTCACTTTTATAAAACACTAGATTTATCTAGTGTTCTAGAAAAGTGACTGTCAACTTTATGATATTGATGCTTCTATTTGTGAAGGAGTATAAAATTCTAATTATCCTTTCATAGTTATCTAAATCAAGAATTTAGATGATTAAAAAATGGTTTTAAGCTGACCTCACAAAATCTTCATTCTGTTGCCAAATGAACAAGAAATTTTTTTCTTCTTAAAGAACAATTTAAGTGCCGTTTTGCTGGGTAATGGTTACATACATACATGATACTAAAATGGAAGCTTTAAAGAAAGTAGAATGCTTAGAAATGAGACATTGATACAGAATTTCCATGGTTTCACTCATCATTCAACAAGAATATGAATGAAATATTTAAAAACTATTGATATCCATTGCTATGTAAATGCAGCACATGTTCCAATAAATGAAAATGAGCTGATGTGTCCTTACTCATCCTAAGGACAAAGTGAGCAAAAGGCTGTGCCTTCCCTATTTTATATGTAAAATACAGACCTAGCAGTAAGCAATTTTAGTCTAATATCTGCTTTTTGAATTTTTAATAACTGGCACAGAAATCTGTGTTGATTTTTTTTAATAGTTTATACAAGTTAACTACAAGAGATAAAAATCTGTAAATTGGTATGTTTACTCTTTTAATTATGCAAATTTCCATGTGTACTATAATTGTGACATTTATACATGAGACAGATTATTGTGAAAAATACAGAAATTTAACTGGTGTATTTGTTTTTATTATTTAGTTACTAGCGAAGCAAAACAAAAAACTGCTAGCTCAGCACACTTGGACATTCATAACTGACACATAAGTTCTAACATTTCACTTGGGACTATCTCTTACTACTTTTGTTTTGTTCTGTATTGCAAATAATCAAAACTGAATGAAGATCAGCTATTCATATTATTACACCTATTAATCTGATTAGAAAGATGTATCCGCTTAAAGAAGAAGGTAAGTTAGTGCCAGCCAGAAGCTTTTGCTATGGCTGTTCACTTTTAATAATGATATCAAGAGAAATAGGGTAATCTAATCTAATGTCAATGTCAAACCAGATGTTCATGTTGATTATTTCAGGCACAAAACATAAATCAATATGAGTTTATGTAATTATGGCTGCTTTGTATTCTACATCAGGAATAGACATTATTTAAATTTTTTTTTCAAGGTCTGAGGTGGACAAATAAGAGAAATAATGAGTTATACTGCTGACAGAATTTTTCTTCCAAGTTTCGATCTTTTTTTTTTTACACATTTTTAAAATGCATCAGTATACTGCATTTTTCCCTCATCCACTTTCTTCTCTATCAAATTATGGGAAAGCAGTTTGCCTAAGTGCTAACTCACTCTCTTCTCAGTCAAATCATGGGAGAATGGTTTTCTCAACTATTTATGGTAAAACTTTGTAATACAATGTATTATTGTAAAAAACCCTAAAAAATTATCACAAGGTTAAAACCACAATATAATGATCTAATGAACTTCAATATAGAAATGTTCTAAAAATATGATAAACAGTGCAAAGGTGAGAGTATGAATAATATGAAAAAAATAGAATATTATAGATTCAGATTTACAGTAAAGTTCATTATATATATGAATAGACTGAGATAGATATATACATAAGATATAGATTATCAGAGCTTTATGGAGCCTTCCAAAAAGGAGCACACTCCTTTTTGTTAGAGAGAAAGAGAAGAGGGCTATTTTTATATTCAGCCAGAGTGGAGATTGAACAACTCCATTTGGGACAAAAGCGTGTGGTTTTTGTGCTCCATGCTACAAAATTATTTGAATCTTTTTTCTTAAAGCCTTAAATAATAAAAAAGAAAAGAAAAGAAAGTTTGAGCTAAACTCTTTGTTTTTTTTTTTATAACTATTTTAAATGGGTCGCGACCTGTTCACAAATGTAAACAGATCGGATTACTTACATCCCTAAAACCAGTACGACCGGAAATGATGGAGCCTTATATGACCCTGACCGGCTGTTACAGCTTAAAAAGGGAATAAATTTCATTTAACAACATTTACAAAACCTGTCTGTCAAAAGTAACTCTATTAAAATAGAGGGGATTATCTTCTGTAGCCTATCTCAGGCTAAAGAAGGACTTTACTCCCACACCTATTTTCAATAGACAAACTTTATTTCTATGCAGCCCAGGAGAGTGACATACTCTTCTCTTTTTATAAACAAAGCTCCGGAGTCGAGAATTTCAGAGGTTGTTTTACAAAGCTCTCAGGAACCTGCTCTCAGAATGAGGCTCTCAAAGCTGAATCCTACATCTCGTGGTCGCATTTGCCCTTGCATCACCTCGATATGCATTAAGGTCCATTTAAGGACCACATGAGGTCACCTTCTGCAGGTTGGAGTATCTATGATGGTTCTTACGGACTTGTCGAAGCAGACAACCTGGAGGCAAACACGAAGAGGACTATAAGTTGATTCCGCTGTCTGTTCATTCATTTGGCTGTGCAGCTATTGGTTCCCTATCTGTGCAGCTATTGGTTCCCTATCTGTGCAGCTATTGGTTCCCTATCTGTGCAGTGCTAAGATACTGCCAATCTTGGCCTATTTTCCCGGCAGTGCAGAACTTTGGCACGGCAAATCCTTAGCCATACTTACCGATACGTTCCCACGGCTAAAGTTTCACTGAGCCTTAGCTACACTTTCTGATACATCCGCACATCTAGGGCACGGCAAAGCCCTAGTCTCACCGATTCACTCTACAACTTTGGCCAACACCAACAACTCGCATGGATCATCTAGCTGCCACTCTACAACTTCAGTCAACACCAGCTACTCACATAAATCATCTAGCTGCCACTCTATGACTTCAGCCAACACCAACAACTCGCATCGATTATCTAGCAGTCATTCTACGACCTCAGCCAACACCAGCTACTCACATTGATCATCTAGCTGCCACTCTACAACTTCAGCCAACACCAACAACTCGCATTGATTATCTAGCAGTCACTCTATGACCTTGACCAACACCAGCTACTCACATCGTTTATCTACCAGCTGCTCTACGACTCCAACCAACATCATCTAGCTGCCGCTCTACGATTTCGACCATACCAGCTACCAACATCAACCATGTAGCAGACGACTCCAACATCTATCCACGAACTTACATCAGTAAACTCGACGAATAAATTGTCGTATTTATTATACTGTCATTTCGCCTTTTGATTCCTTCATTGTTCTTTTGACTGTCATTACTCGCACGCTAAACTAAAACAGCTTGCGGGGTCGACGTGCTTATCGGCTCCGCAACAAACGTATATGAGAGCGATAGAGAGAGAGAGAGAGAGATGAAAGCCAAAAAGGTTGAACTTCACAGATTCCTGTTTAGAAGAAAGCATGATTTGTCAGTTTCTGATAGGCTATTTTTCTTAGAAGACAGGAGACAGTCAGGAAAAAGTCTCTTCAAGGGCGTCAGTCAGCCTGTAGAAATGCTTTGAAGTCATTTTCTTAAAGATTTTAACTTCTCCCGTGTTTATGACTCGTATTTTTATTGCTAAAAATAACTCTTTAAAGGTAATAACAAAAGAAATGCTTATTTTTAAATAAATATTTTTTAAATAAGTATTTTTATCTATCACTACTCTGTTGTTTTCAAGCAAATAATATCGATATTTCTCGAAGTTCTTGTATCTTTCAAATTATTATTTTAATAAAAAATAGTAAATACGTTTTCTTTGTTTTATTTTACACCAATATTTCAAAACATATAATAGACATTTGGTAAATCATTAAAGAAAAAAGGAATACAACGAATTTTTTTTGTAAAAACAGCAACAAACATGTTTATTTTTTAGTATATTTTACTAATGTTGCCGAAAATTACAAGTTTCAGCGTATTCAACTAAAAAGGGTAAGCTGGTTGATTTTTTTTTTTTTTTTGTTTTTCAAAGACAAATAAAACTTTGTTATAGTAAAATACATAAAATCTCTTCTGATTCATCCACTTAACCCTTCACACACCTAACTACGAAAACACACAAAATACCGACCCACAGACATCCGACACCGTAGAAGAAAATAACAGATACCGGATGTTGATCCAACAACAATCAGTGTCAAACTGAGAAAATCATGGCTTCTGCGCATAGGTTCCGCGCATAGTCAATCCAAAATCCCCAGAAAATTCTCAGTTATAAAAAAAAAGTCTATTTTTCAACCAATCATATTTTTTCCACAAGTAGCATTTTCTGGAGCCGGTGTTTGAAATCGGAAACTCATAAATAGGCCAAACAAAGGTCACCCAGCAGTTGAATTGTCGGCCATCACGAGAGCGTCATCCTATAATACGGTCCGACCAGATCAAAGCAACCGCTGGTTGCCGAATTGATAACCTCCCCGCCAGCCGGCCAGATATTTTATCCGCGTGTTTATTTTATTTATTCAATAAACAAAATAAACTAAATCTCCTCGTCAGTTTTATTTTTCTTGCAACCACACGCTTGTATATAACAACTTGAAATTGTTATTTTAAATGAATAAATGACTTTATCAAGAATTTTTTTTACAAAGATTTGAGGCTATATAGTTTTTGCTTCTTTAAAAAAAAAAAAACTATTAGTAGGGCGCTAGACTGACGCAGTTTTGTTCATCTCTACTGTTTTATGAAAATAATAATTTGAAAAGAAGATAGAATAACTTAATTATGATACTTGGATTTTATTTGCTTGAAAACAACAGAGTATAATAGTAATAAATGAAATGGCAATTTTCAGCTAATTGCTACCCTGAATCCGTTTTGAAAACATTTGACCCCTACCTATTATATACATTCGCCACCCCAGAGAAATAATACGACATATCACCACAACTCTTAAAAAATAGAAGATTTGCGTTTTTGTCTGCTGTTCAAAGTTTATTTCGCAAGTTTCTCTTGCCAACTGCAATACTGACAAGAATATTTTCTTCACCCCAAAACTGTAAGTTAAAAATATTTCAACTGATTTTTTTTTTATAAATTCATATTTTGTGATATTCAAATTCTGTCTCCTCTCTTGGAGAAATATTTACTGCTTCTCTCTTTAAAAAGAAAATAATCCCTAATGTAATGTTTAAAAGTAAAACTTTATTTACTTAGAACTAATTTAAATTCCCTTCCAAAATAAATAGTAAATAATTAATTTTCAAAGAAATAAGGCCCGCTATAGTTTTTTCTTTAGAAATGATTACAGTAAATATTTAAATTATTGACTTTTTTATTGATAATAATTTTAAAAAAGGTTAATGAACTTAAATAAATTGATCTGATTTGTTTGAAAAACCATTCACAGAGTATTTATGTTGGTATTTGATTCAAAATATAAAGTGTATTTTTGAATAAATGATGGCCGAAAAATATCAACAAATTGCCAATAAACTATTATTCAGAGATCCAATTAATGTCCTGAAATTTCATACAAAAATATCTGGCTGAAACCTTGGGATTGAACAAATATCGGGTCAAATTTTCCTCCCCTGAAAAAATAAGTTGTTAATGTAATAAACATTTAGATTGTTTTAAAATATTTCAGGGATTTCTACTTCTATTTTATAACTCAGGCAACAAAAATTAATGCAAAATCTTATGTTCCGTCCGACATGTTCTCCTTTAGAAGCAAGAAATCCTATCTTCTAAGCAAATGTCAAAATATTAGCGAGATTTATCAAATATTATCTTATGGTCGTACACTTAAAGTGACATCCTCAACATATTGATAAGATCCTTTGACGCCCACACCTCTACTTTGATTTTGTAATTCACTAAACTTAGCTTAGTTTGGCACAAGACTAGAAATATTGGAGACAGAATGAGAATTGAACTCACTTATTCGCCTTGCAAGATAACCATTATGCTACATGAAGTAAGGTTACAACGGAATTCGCTAAGCTTAGCTTAACTGTGGCCCAAAGCCAAAAGTATGGAACACCCAGTGAGAATCAAATTCACCTGAATATGACCAGGGAAACATACTTTTGTTCAAAGAATTGACAATTCAAGCCTTTATTGTTGCTCACACGTTTCAAAATTCTCCAGCCTTCATCAGGTGTAATATATTCAGAGATAAGCAGACAGGCTTATGTTTGGGTCTCTTTCTTCAGTAGAGCAAACAGAAGCAAAAAAATACCAAAAAGAATTTTTCAGTTTATTCATGGATATATTTTTGTCATGGAATCGTTCTCAGATCTTTTCAAAGAAATCACTTTTGAATCCTTGGTTTTTGTCAAGTATTAGAAACCAGATAGAATTGAACTCTATACCAGTCTAACTTATACATTTCTCTGACATCTTGATGTGAGAAATGATGAAAACATGAGAACAATTCCATTTTTTTCTTTATCTTTTTTGTGGCCCACTTAAATGTCTTCTTTCTAGGAAGAGTACAACATCACATCTGACAGGAGCACAATATTAGTCAACCTCTAGGTTTGGTAAAGGTACAATATACTACTCATGAAAAATGACAAATCCAAATCCAAATGGGATGCAGATGCTCATGATCAGCAGGTGCTCCTTTAATAGCTAATAAGCAGGACTCAATCGTCATCCTGGCTGTTCTTATTTCAGGTACACAAAAACTAAAGCAAAAATGCACCAGAGAGAGATATCAAAGGAAGAAAATGAACAAAAGAAGACGTTAAAAATGTAATCCATGGTTATCTTAAAAGCAATCCTTCACAAAGACAATATAGGAAATGGATTATAAAGATCAAAATCCACTAAATTTAATTCAAGTCAAGTCAGTTTGATTTTTAAAGAAAAGTTGGTTTTCTGACCTTGAGTTACTAAAAATATGTGGACAGATAAATTGTAAAGAATATATACTCAAAGAAAGTCCCCTAAACAAATTGAAACACAAAATATTAAAAACCAAACTATCACAAAACCCAGCACCACAACATCAATGTTAAGAAGACAGGAAAAATGTAAAATTAAAAAAACATAAGTGAACAGAAGACAACTCCACCATCTCTAAAGAATCAAGACTGGAAAAATGTCACGGTAGAGACCAAAAAGTAAATTAATTATTGTAACATATTCCAACAAACAACATCACCAAATTGAACAAGTTAATCTACACAGGAGCAAAACTAGTCAGGAATAAAATAGGTATCCTATAAAGGAATCTGAACAGAAATACAAAACCTAGCTGGGAAACAAGGTTCAAAGGACAAATAAAGAAAGTGCCATAAGCTTAACACACAAAAACCCAAAAGAATGAAAAGATCCCAAAAAGACAACCATCTTTTTAAAATTGTGATTTATTTATTGATTCTTTAAAAGGTATTTCATTTATCATATAATAATACTGCAATAATTACTGAATTTCAATTAAATATTCCATGAAATTTTTAACAAAATCTTTTGAAAGTATTCTTTAATTTAATTATGAAAACTTTATCATTTAGATGCTAAAACTTTTCTAGAAAGATATGCTCCTAAAACTAGCTAACAACAATAATAATAATAATTCTACCCCCATTTACTCAAAGTTTTATCATATTTCAATCTAACCAAAGGGGATTTTGTTGTACTTTGCACTTTTGGTTAAGATGTTTTGTTTAGACCAAGAGTTTTCTAAATTCTTTCAAAGAAAAAATTAAGTATGTTTGATCCATCTATCTAAGTATATATAAACAATGAAGCCAAATTATGTTGAATAAGGGATTTTGTAACTTTTTAGCTCGATTTTGATTAAATAAAGAGATAAACTGAAAAAGCCAGGTCTCTATTTGATACTAAAGTGGTTTGAAATTATACTAGATTCAACAATTTTCCAGTTTTTTATAATATATATATATATATATATATATATATATATATATATATATATAAAAATAATTCCTACATAGCCAAGAGTGAGTCTACCTAGGTTACACCTAAACAGCTCTTCAGGATTGCATTGGCTATAAAGATATAAAAATTAATATATATATATATATATATATATATGTATGTGTGTGCGTGTGTGTGTGTATATAAACTAACATTTTGGAATCTTTAAAATCTAAGTTGTGATTAGTTTCTAATTATGTCAGACCAAACTATAATTTGTATTTCCTTTTTTCAAATCCCTTTTCTGTTTACAGATTTGTTTTTAAAGATTACGGGATGTTTCACTCATATATTTTTATCACAATCTAGACATTGCAAACTACAGCCTTGGATTTCATATCGGTATTGTTATTTTTATTATTAATGAAATTCTTAATTGTCTTTGAAGAGTTAGTGACTGTTTTGATTCTAATCTAAGATTGTTTAAATTTTTTTCAATGATATTTGTGGTTGAATTGTTGGGTGAAATAATATATCTATGTAATAATTAAAATTGGAAAATCTATTGCTAGGAATTTTTGGAAAACATTTATGCTTGTAAATAAATATGTATTCTCATTTTTAATGACCATTTTTGTTTATCTGCCTTTAAATGAATTTGTGGTAAACCATTGAGAGGATATGCACTTAAATTATATAGATGTTATTTCTCTATATTTTTAAGGTAAAAGTTTGAGAATAGTAGTAAATATATATATATATATATATATATATATATATATATATATTTATTTCATGTAAAATTAATGGACATAAACTGCTGTGTATATCATACTCTGGTTTTTTCATAAAAAATTACCACTATTTTCCTCATTTTTCATCATATCTGGCAACCTTCCATCTCAGATGAAAAGTACAGCACAATGTACAAAGAACTGGATTCTTTCTTGAAATTTTTGTCTGAAATTGGGCGTTTATGTTATACACACATGTCCAGTATACAAAAACAATCTATGGTATTATACCACTGTGAAATAAAATGTGACATTATATCATGTACTGTAAAAAAATATGCACTTTAGATATGATTCAGTTTAGGATCCAATTGACTGAAGCTATACTAAATATTTTTCATGGCACATGTACATATATTTATGTATGAAAAAGAATGCAGGTTTAAATCTATCAAATTAGCTGGTAGAGGGTAAATGTTACAGTGGTTGAATATAAAATGCAACGCCAGCAGGAGTGGAACAATTTCTACAAGAAATAAAAAAAAGTAAGTGTTTAGTAAATCCAAAGAGATTGGGAGTTGATTCACTTAAATGAGACAATAAAACAATCAAAGAGCTGTATCCTTCATCACAATAGTAAAATTAACCTTAGCAAAAATTGTGTCCAGATCAGAGAGGAAAACAATATGAACAGTTAAACCCAATTGTAAGTGCAATGAATTAAAGAAAGACATTTTTAAAAAGAAATGTGAGAGAAAAATGTAGAATGTAAAACAAAACAGGAAAGCAAGGAAGCAGGAAAACAAAATAGTGAGTGTCAGGATAATTATAGATTTGTACTTTGTCATTCCACTAGGGTTGTAATTATCTTGAAGATATTGTTACTGTGCTGGTCTCCTCAAGATGGAAAAAGTGGAAGGAAAGGAAGAAGAATAAAAGTATAGGACAAAATGGTTAACAGGAAATCAAGGGAAATAAATAAATGAAAATGTAGGGGTACAGAAGAAAGAAAAAAAGAAATAATGTTCGCTACCTATCTTATACCAAAAGAAGATAAAAAAGCAAAGTACCTGGTGATTTCCAAGAAGATTTTTGTGTCAAATGAAGACTTGAATAGAACTTATAATGTGATTTCTGACTTTAGAAAAAAATACTTGTACTTACTGCTTATCAAGTCAATTCATCAATTTAAGATATTTTTTTGTCATGTGATAGCCCAAGGAGATGATAGAAATTAATTAATACTATCCTCCAGTTGAATTAACAGTATCTAGCTGTCAAACAAGTGACCGTTAAGAGAGAATGTGGGTCACAGAGGGGGTGTCAACAGGTGTTGGTACTTAGTAACCTCAGGTCGCCGGACACCGGAAGGGGAGGGAGAGAGAAGCCAAATGATTGGCTGGGACCCCAAAACGGAAGTGGGGACTCCCCCCCCGTCAGCGGAAATAGATAGTAAGAAGGTTAGTTTTTGAGCAGGGTTCGTAGCGGGCAGACGGACCAAAGCCAGTATTCCGGGTTGAAGACAAAAGAACATCTGAGACACGAAGGATCCCAGGTTCTTCAAGCCAGTGTAAAAAAATAGAACAAAGTCTATTAGCCCGTGAAAGAAGAAAGATTCTCCAGTGGAACCCCATCGAAAAATAAGATAAGTAACTTTGGGGCCATTTTCCTTTATACCCAAATTTTATATACCACTCTCTCTCTCTCAATTTGAAGAAAAGCAAAAGTCAAGAAAAGACATTCATATTAGTGGACTGTCCAATTATTATATGTTTTGACACTTTGAAAGTGTATATAACTGTAGTAAAGGAATTCATGTATTTTTATGTTACCACATGGTCTATGTTGTTCTTTGCCGTTCTACTACGAATTTGTTGTTGTCACATTTCCTTTTCAGCTTCTATTCGCCTTATGTTATCTTGCTTAGAATTGTCCTATTAATTCCTTTAAAATATCACATGGGAAACCGGAGTTGCCGACTACTACAATATGATATTATTACGACTAAAACCTATAGGTCCATATTCTTCCATTATCTTGGGGAAGGAAGTGAAAGCGGCCTGGTGGGTGTGTGGATAGTGTGAAATTTGGAACCCCTTGCCAGCAGCGGTCAGTCTGGCCCTAAATTAGTCCCTCACATAATATGCCAGTTCTTATATGCCTGAGAGAAAAACTCTGAACGAGGACTTATTATGTAGGGGATCAAGTGCCAACCTGCCCTGTCTTCACACGTGCGAAAATAAAAGTCCTGTTTTGGGATTTTAGTCAATTTGCCGTCACATTTTCAAATAAAAATTAAGACTTTTTTTTCTTTCTTGAATTTATTTATAAAAATTAAAAAAGGTTGTTGATAGAAAAATTGAACTATAATTTTATCATCTACTAGCAGAAGTTTCAATCATTATTAGGAAGAAAACCACAAATGCAATAAATAAATAAATCTATAATCAAAGAAAAAAAGACTAGTTAATTTTAACAATCATTACTAAAATAAAAGTAATAACAATTTTGAAAATTAAATTTCAGATTTGTCAGATATTTGAGATACAGAAATGAAAACGTATTCAACAGAAGCGCATAGCTTATTTGTTAGATATCAAAACTAACAAAATGTTCTTCATTTGATATATATATATATATATATAAATTACATGAACCAGACATGAGGAACATTGCTGGAGAAGTTGGGATAAGTTCATAAGTGAAGTACACCTGTGGACCCCTGAGAGGAAACAAAAACAATCCCAATATGAAGCTACTGAATGGAGCCAGTGACTGGAAAGTGTCAGCAGACCTCAAGACATCTTATCAATTTCCAGTACACATTATTCAAACAGGAGCGGGGAGAGGACAAGAGACAAAGGAGGTGGTTATGCTTGAAACCTAGAGGACAGCCATCATATATATATGTTATTACAAGAGGGTTTTTTGTAAGTAGAGGTAGAGAAGTTATTATTGTTAGTATCATGAGAACATCTAAAAAGGAAAGTTTATTGTTTTTGTTTAGTTCAAGAGTAAAGTTAAGAACTGAATTTTTTTGGAAGGTGTCTTGTAGTATGTTGATTTCATTAATATAATTAGCAAGAATAAGGATATCATCAACATATCTTAGGTATATTGGAGTTTTTTTTAAGGTATTAAAAATTCTATTTTCAAGGTCGGACATGTAGAAATTACTGAAAATCAGGCACAGGACAGACTCCATAGATATGCCATCTGTCTGAACGTAAATATTACCAAGATTGTCATGAAATGGAACTTCAGTAGTGCATGCTAGGAGTAGTTTCTGAAGTATATTAGGGTTGATTTTAAGAGGAGGGAGAGATGGGTTATTATAGATATTATTTATGATAATAACAACAATAACATAATCTATCAGTGTCTAGAGCGTGGGTGTTGCCATGTACCATTGTATTTGGGTTTTTTTGACGAATACATGTATTTCCAATGATGAGATCGTGTTCATTGCAAAATTGCAAAGGCCATTACTGTTAGCCTTTCCTAATCCATGTGACCCTAAACATTTCCAAGTTTGAGAATCCCTCCCCACTCTCGCATTCAAATCACCAAGTAGAATGATCTTATCATCATCAGGAATATTGAGAAATAGTTGTTTTAACTCATCATAAAAGGAGAGTATGTTTGTTTCAGGGGAGTCCATGATTGAGGCATAAACTGACACAATTGTGATAAAACGTTTTTGTTGCAGAGGGAGACATAAAGAAATAATACATTCTGATGTATCAAATGGAAGTTCCAGCAAGTTTCTTGAGAGGGAGGATTTGATGGCAAAACCTACACCGTGTTCTCTCACTTCATCAGTAGGTTTCCCCTTCCAATAGAAGGTGTAACTGGAGCCTGTTTCTTTGAGTTGACCAACATCAGCAAGACGTATCTCAGAGAGACCGGCAATGTCAATATCATACAGAGAAAGCTCTCTGGCTAACAGAGCAGTTCTGTGGTGTGGCCTTTCAGAAAACACCTTGTCAAGTAATGTTCATACATTCCAGCATGCAACTTTCATGCCAACAGAGGTGGAAAACCAATTTGTATGCTTGTCATTTCTTGATGATGCCAATTTATTGTCCCTAATATTGTTACCACTAAATGAACAATCCGCCAGCCGCGGCTACTGGCCAGATAATGAGACAAAGCATTTGTTTGGGATACCTTTTCTAATCCCCGCACGAAGCAAGCAGTGTTCCCCTAGAAAGGCTGCTTTGACACCCTTAACTCCACTGAATCATGCCTCTCGCCTCGATTAGACATTGAAGTGATGTTAAGATAAATTAAGAGTCGCCACTGTGCACAGTTTGAGCTACATACTTCCAGTTTGTTAGACTTGTATGCGTCACCAAAACATGTATCGCCAGTGGACTTGGGACTTTAAATTGAGTGATACTTGTAAGAATGCATCACAAGAGAACACGAAAAAAAAAAGAGGTCAAGGAGGTACCTGTGCATGAGTTCATTTATAGTGAGTTGTGCTTGCAAAGCACGCAATCCACTTTCCGAGTATGGTATAGTTTTCCAATGGCACAAAAAATGGGATGATTGGTCCATACCAGATACTCAGGTCTGATATTTGGAGTTTTCCTACTCCTAGACGGATTGCCACTACAGTGGCTGAGGAGTCTCCATTTACCCTGTGCTAGTTGGCCGTTGACCGCATAGGGGGGGTTCATCCGCCCTTTGTAAGGTATTGTTTTTCATCCTCCTGGGAGACTAGCCACCCTCCTCACCGGACAGAGATGGTGGGGGCACCAGTTTAGTCGCCGGTGACCCGACCATGTGGCAGGTAGTACTGGATTACATGGTACCAGTAGCATAAGACCTGACTATACAAAACAAAAACATGCAAGGATTTTCAAAAAGTGGCACAAACACATATGCATGAAATACAAAACCAATGGTGGCTCAAGAAGGTAAAAGAAGCACAACTTGCAGCAAACAGCAAAAACCTCGAGATTGTTCTACCAAATAATCAAAGAGCTCTATGGGCCGCAGCAGTCAATTTTTGCTCCCCTGAAATCAAAAGATGGTGCCACCTTGAGACGACCAGAAGATATCAAGAAGCAATGGTGTGAACATTATAGTGAACTCCTTAATCGCCATCCAGTCGTTGACAAATCAGTATTGAATCTCATTAAGCCACATGATCCAATCATGGCTCTTGATGAAATGCCTTCTAGAGGTGAGATAAAAGCTTCTGTTAGTCAAATGAACAACAACAAAGCGCCAGCAATGGATGACATAACAGCAGAGATTCTAAAGAATGGCGGTGAGAAAATGATTGATCTCCTGGAGCAAGTCATCCAAAGTGTATGGGAAAGTGAAGTACCTCAAGACTAGAGAGATGCGATACTTGTGTCTTTGTATAAGAAGGGTTCGAAGTTGGACTGCAGCAATTTTAGGGGCATATCTCTGCTGTCTATTGTTTTCAAGGATAATTTTAAATAGATTAGTCCATACAACTGTCAATGGAATTCTACCAGAATCAAAAGAGCAGTTTTTGTACAAGCCGTGGCACTGTGGATATGGTTTTCAGTGCTCGCCAATTGCAGGAGAAGTGCAAAGAACAGAATCTTCCATTGTACCAATGTTTCTTGACTTATCAAAAGCTTTCAATACTGTGAACAGATCAACTCTTTGGAAGATATTACTGAAATTGGGTTGCCCTGAGAGATTTTTGGGTCTGATTTGTTCTCTTCACAATGGAATGAAGGCCAGAGTTAGTTTCAACGGCACTCTATCTGAGGAAATATCTATCAACAATGGGGTCAAACAGTGTGACATTTCTGCACCCATGTAATTCAATATCTACTTTGCCATAGTCTTTCTCGTAGCCTTTTATGAATCTCTGATGGTATCTACATCAGATATTGGACATCTGGCAGTGTTTTTAATGTCCGTAGACTAGTCTCTCAAACAAAAGTCTCTTCTTCATTGGTGACGGAGCTAATCTATGCAGATGACTGTGATATCGTTGCACATTCTGAAGATGAGTTGCAATGCTTTATGAACCATTTTGTATCTGTATGTAGCACATTCAGTTTAAAGATCAACCTAAAAAAGACAGTCATCATGTATGATCCAGCACCTGGATCGCCTTATATAGAACAAACTATTTTCGTTGAAGGTAAAAAATTAGATGTAGTGCACTCTTTTATATATCTAGGCAGTACCCTCTCTGAAGGTTGCAGCCTCGACAGGGAAATCTCCTTCCACATTGAAAGGGCTTCTCGGGATATTTCAGCACTTAATAAACATGTGTGGTCCCAGCATGGTATCAAGTTACATACGAAAATCATTGTGTATAAAGTAAATGGTTTGACGGTCCTCCTGTATGCAAGGATATATATCATCATCATCATGTCGTGCCACAGGCACGGATATCCCTAACCCTCTCTCGCCACTTCTCCCGATTATTCATCGCCTCTGGCAGGTCTTCAGAGCTACATCCCGTATCCCCACATAGCTGCTGGATGTATGTTTGAGCTGGTCATCCTGCTTTTGCCCAGTCATATGTGGGGGTCCACAGAAGTACATCACTTATGAGCTCGTCCCTGCTTCTCCAGGCAGTGACCTGCATGTCTGGTTCATCTACCTTGGATAGTTTTCGTGATGGGAGGCAGGTGGCCGTATAGTTGGTGCCTTGTGGGGTGTTACAGCCAGGACTCATTCAATGTTGCTTGCAACATTCTTGTATAATTGCTGTCTAGCTTCTTCTCCAGCCGTTTAGTTAGCGTCCAAGTAGTGCATCCATACAGCAGTATCGATACAACCGCTGCTTGGAAGAAGCTGCGTTTCATTTTATCAGTCAGGTCTGATTTTCATATGATCGATAGCCTATCGATAGCTGTCCATGCCTTCGTTAGCCGTATGTCGATGTCCTTTTTGGTCAATGATACGCTGCTTCTTAGGTAGGTGAATTTGTCTACTAGTTTAAGAGGGGTTCCATCTAGTGTGATGTCGCCAGTTTGATTATAGCACATATATTCCATTTTGTGTGCACTGACATGGAGGCCAATGCCTGCGGCGGCTCGTTCCAAACTATGCAGTAGTGTTTCAGCTTGGTTGGGTGTATTTGCTAGTATCGCTATGTCATCGGCGTGGTTGGTGTCGGTAATTGTTTTTTGCGGGGTGCCTTCTGCTTCTTTTCTTTGTCAGCTCAAAGCTGTTTTCTCTGATTTTATCAATTGATGTTCTAAGCACGTAATCTAGACAGATGATAAAGAGGTATGGGGCTAGCGTGTCTCCTTGTAGTACTCCTGCTACAATGTCGAAGTATTCTGTGACTCCATCTGGTGAACGTACTTCTATAGAGAATCGTTATGGCTGCTACGGTTTCTTTAGGTAGGCCGTATGCTAGTAGGATTTGTTCCATCTTTCCTCTGTGAATGGAATCAAAGACCTTGTAAAGTCAACAAATAGTAATGTCGCTTGAAGGTTTTTTGCCCGTACGCCCTCTAGGATTCTACGGATGGTTAATATTTGTGAGGTCACAGATCTATTTCTTCGGAAGCCATTTTGGTTTTTTAAAAGGATGTTGTCTATTTCGGGTTCTATCCAGTTTCGTAGTAGGGCATTGTAAATTTTGGCTGCTATGGATGTAAGTGTTATGCCTCAGTAGTTCTTGGCTAATCCGAGGTCACGCTTTTTAGGCAAGGGGAGGGATACATCCCTTCATCCATCTGTCTATCGGATTTTGATTATAGACTGCATTGCAGTGTCGGAGCAGTATGTCGTCGGATTGTTGGGTCTTCCATACTTCTGGGGGAATCTCGTCCAGCTCTGTAGCTTTCCTATTTTTAATTTTCCTAAGAACCGAGTCGAGTTCTTCTTGAGTGAACAGTCCTAGTTTAATGTCAAATTGCTTACTAATTATTCTGGTGATTGGTTCATGCGTTAACTTCAGTGGGTTTCCTAGTGGGTTTTCGAAATGCTGTATCCAGTTTTATTCTTTCCTGTTGGTTGGCAGTTTTCAGTTTTGCTTTGACTGTGCTCTTCCTTCTGCTCACTTCATTTATTGTTTGCCATGCCATCCCAGATTGCCCATCTTCCACTGAGTCTCTAATCTTATCTATCTGATTTTGTATGTATTCTGTCTGTTCCTTTTATATATATGCCTATATATATATATATATATATATATAGATGGTATATATATATATAGGTAATATTCGGTCAGGTTAAACCAGAGTTTGGAGTAATTTCCTCAGGACAAGAAAATCATTCAAGAGCTGAACATTTAAATTTTTCTGGTAGAGAGCTCAATGTAATTTATTACAGAGCAATATTTCTTTAAGAAAAAAAACAAAGACCGGTTAATTCAGGATTATAAATTTATTTCCATCCCGTATTTTCAGTTTCTGGTGTGAACCAAAAACATGAAGAAAAAATTAATACAGGACTTCTTCAGACCCAATGGATAATTAATTAAAATTAACCAGATACACGTGGGGTGTAGGGGGAGATTTAGGAGTTACCTCTTCGTTTTATTGAATTTCCGTTTTATTTTAATTTTTCAAATTTCTTCTGTCAGTTATAATTACGGTAA